>CM052709.1:71053234-71100724 GCA_028551405.1 Uromys caudimaculatus | reverse complement strand
ATATATATATATATATATATATATATATATATATATATATATATATATATATATATATATATATATATATATATATATATATATATATACTCTTCATCCTGCTTCTTCAATATTTTCCCATACTTTAAGAACAATAAAATATGCTCAACACCATCCACCATTCCTGGCTAAGTTGTTAAAGAAAGGGTGCCAGGTACTCCAAAAAGCTACTTATTTATTTATGAGCACACTCTCTTCGGTTTTAAGAAAAGCAGTAGCAGCCAAGAACACTTGCAAGTATTTTTAATTCATTGTATTGGCTTCTACCCTGATCTATGCTAATTATCATGTACTAGATATATCAGGAAATCTTTCACAGTAACAAGGCGGAGTCACCTAACAAATGCAATGTGTCTTCTCTTAGTTAAGGTTTTCTGCTGTACCTCAAATAACAAGCATTGAGGAGAATGAGAATTTTAATAATGATGTTTCAGTAACTGCAATATTTAAGTACAATGGTTGTGGCAGTAGTAACCTCTCTCTCTCTCTCTCTCTCTCTCTCTCTCTCTCTCTCTCTCTCTCTCTCTCTCCTTCCCTCCCTCCCTCCCTTCCTCCTTTCATATTCTTCATTAACCTTTACTTGAGAAATTAGGTCATCACCGTAGTTCTCCCTACCCCGACAACAGCACAGACCTTACAGCTGCAGACCCCAACAAATGAGTGAGCTTGATGATTAATTTAGCTGGTTCCCTGACCTTGGGAAAAAATATAGACTCACAAGCATTTCTCTCAGTAAGATTGCTGATTCTGCCAATTATGATTAAGTGAAATTGATAGGGAATGACTCTCCAGGTAATACCAAGAAAGTTTCCAATCTTATTCTATAGCTCGTTCAATCATAAAAAGGAAATGAACATTTGTTCCAGTTTCCTATATTGCATACTCTTTGGCTGGAGGGGAAAACAACATGGGCGGAAGCCAGTGCAGATGTGTCTGCCTCCTTCTTTTCCTAACTTAAACATTATGGACTCTCATAACCTTGTCTAGAGAAGTGGCTTATATTGAGACAGCCATTTATCTTCACAAAGAATGTCACAGGTCCTGAGTAGACTCTCTTATACCTGAGGTGAGTTATGGTACAAGGCACATTGATAACATACTACTCACTTTCAATCATTGCAATAAAACCAGGGCTAGGAGACTTGATTTCTGGGTGTTTTGGTTTGTTTGGTTTGGTTTCATTCGATTTCATTTGGTTTGGGGTTTGGTAGGAAGGTAGGCCTGCTATTTGCGTAATACTGAACAAGTCATATACAGGAACATCTGAAATGATGAAACATACATACATTTTCCAACCTTCTGTGTTATGTGTTGAATTGTCCTATATAAAGATTCTTAACTGGCTCTGGGGAAATGGGGTCTATGCTGATGTCACAAGGCTAAAATAGACTCTTGAAGAGGCATTAAACTGAACCTTAGATCTGATCAGGCCAAAGGTACACAAGAGAAATGGCCATGGGAAGAGGAAGGCAGAGACAGGAGCTATGATGCCCCAAGGCCAGTCACTGGCAATCACCAGGCACAGGAACAACAAAGAAGCAAACTTCCCTAGCTCCTTCAGAAGGAACAAATCCTGATATTAAAATGACCTTGACTTCAAACTTGAGACTCTATAAATGAAAAGAAAATGTTTTATTGTTCTGATTTGTTCACTTTGAGAAAGTTTGCAGTAGCAGATTTAAGGAAGTAATAAAAAAAAAAATCCTACACATATATTAAATGTATGAAAATGTAATTTATATTTGTTATGCAGATGTATCTGTATGTATATGCACATATGCATTTATAATATAGATTATAGATAAATGATAGATGAGAGATAATAGATAGATAGATAGATAGATAGATAGATAGATAGATAGATAGATAGATAGACAGACTTAAGTAAAGTACTTTACTTTTTCTGCTTTGGGGGTTGTTGATTGATAACCAATATATTTCAGTGGAGATATTAAGTACTGAACTCTGGAGTGTTCAGTTCTGTCTCACTGTGAACATACTGTGACCTTCACATTCCCATCCTTGAGCACAATATCTAACATCATGGGGATAATTTTCCTTCTTTTCACACCACAGAGGGGAAAAAACAATGTGTGTGCTTGAGAAGTGACGTCAGTGAATTTTACAAAGAGAAAACATGTTCTATCGGTGTGTCATGCATGCTTTATGTTGTTTGGTGTGTGTGTATCTGTGTTGCTGTGCACATGTGTGTGCAGGTGCATATGCACGTGTGTGAACTCGTGTGGGGCCTAGAAGGCAATACCAGGTGTCGTTATCAATGATTCACCGCTTTTTCTGTTTTGAGACAGAACACCTCACTGAACCAAGTGTACTAAACAGGAAGCCAGCAAACCCCAGGGATCCTACCATCCCTCTCTTCCAATATTGTACTTATAAGAAGCTGCAGCCATCCCCAGCTTTGTATGTAGGTGCTGATGAAGGAATGCAGATCCGTATGTTTTCAAGGAACTCTCCCAGGTCATCATTCTTGGATGGCGAGTATTTCACAAGCTAGCACAACTCCTTGGGTCTTACTCTTTATCATTTTTTTAATCTGTATGCTAAAGGTAAGATTTTTAAATTATACATTTTATTTGTAGCTAGTTGCTGCTATCAGTCTAAGCAACTGCAGCTAAACTGTAATGGAGAATATAGCCAGAAAGTCTGACCTCTTTTGAATACTCTATTATAGCTCATATTTTTCCAATTGGTCCTACCTTTTAGAGGTTAGAATATTAATGGTGAGGGGAAGCGACCTGACATTAAATTTTAATTGGACTGAAAACTGAAAGCTTTATGTCTTTTTCATTTGCTGACATTAGCATAACGGCTTTCTTTTGTTCCTTTTATTCTCAGATAATTGAGTTATGATATCTCTGTTACACAAATCCTCTTTTAGAAAGACCTTTGGACCTAATCATAGCCTTTAGCAAAATAAGACTTGTAACAAAGTAAAGAAATACTTCTTTTCCATTGTTTGGTGCACAAATTCTAGCATTTAAAGTTCAGAAGCTTGGCACAAGAAATAAATAAGTTTTACTATACTTACAAGCATAAGGGTCAAAAGTGACATTTATCACTATACATTTTCTAAAAGGCTGAATCCAGTTACAGTACTTAACAGTACGTTAGGGTAGAAGTGTTGTGTGGATGATCAAAGGATTTCACTGGAGAAAATTATTCCACAATTTTAGTATTCAAGTGAATTTCGCACAAATTTCAAGTGGGAAAGCACAAGTATTTAAATATGACGTAGTCACTGAGCAGTCAGTAAGTACTGTAATTATGATCTGATCAGCTTCATTTGTGTGTGTGAGTGTGAGCATGTGTGCTGTATTTGTGATGTGTGTGTGTGTGTGAGCATGTGTGCTGTATTTGTGGTGTGTGTGTGCAACTGTGTGTAATGTGTAGTGTGTGTGTGTGTTTATGTGTGTGGTGGGTGTTTGTGTGCATAAATATTTGTATGTGTATTTGTGTGTGACTGTATGTGTAAGTGTATGTGAGTGTGTGGTATGTGTATGTGGTGTATGTGTGGGGGAAAGGGAAGGGGGAGTGTGTCTGTAGGTCAAGGGATGAGCTTGTGTATTGTTTTTCAGACTATTCCTGCCTTTCTAATTTTAAGAGAATCTTTCACTGCCTTATATCTTATCAAGTAGGCTAGCCTGCCTGGCCAAGCCCTAAGGATCCACTTACCTCCTCTTCACCAGTGTTGTCATTACCATCCCTGTGACAAAACACCATATCCAACAGCACCTTGGGGAGAAAGGATTTATTTGCATTTACAGCTTGCATTTCATCACACAGGAAAAATCGAGGCAGGAACCAAAGGCAGGGCAGGAACCCAGAGGTAGGAATTCAAGGTGAAGCAACAGTGGAGTGCCGCTTACTGGCTTGCTCTCATGCTTTCTCAGCACACCTTCTTGTAGTACCCACACCAATCATCAGTCAAGAAAATGTCCTACAGAATTGCCTGCGGGCCAATCCTCTGGTGGCATTTCCTCAATATTTTTCATTCCCAGATGATTTTTGCTTGTATCAAGTTTATGTAAAAACTAGCCAGCCACACCATCACTTCAAAACTTCTACAATCTGAATCTGTACAATAGCTCAGTGGTTAATAGCACTTATTGCTCTTCCAGAGGACTAAGAGTTCCAGCACCTGTGTCACATCTACCTCTAACTCCAGCTCCAGAGGAGTCCACACTCTCTTCTGGTCTCTACAGACACACACACACACACACACACACACACACACACACAGAGAGAGAGAGAGAGAGAGAGAGAGAGAGAGAGAGAGAGAGAGAGAAGCATTTGAAAGAAAGGGAAGAAAAAAATATGCAATTAGAGTCTTAAGAATAAAAGAAATATTTAAATAATAATATTTTTTATTCTAAAGTATGTTTATAAACTTTAGACTCTATCTATGCTGCCAGGTTGTAGTTCATATTCTCAGCTCATTTCTCTCCTTTCTTAGAATAGTTGGTCTTTAAATTTCACGTTTTCTATATTATGTTATATTCTTATCCTGTCTGTACTAGCTTTATAAAAGATTACAGAAAGGAGGTCTAGTTTGGTCTTCTACTTTGGCACAAATAAATTTCTGTTCAAGTTATTTTTTTCTTTGTCTTTCTGCTTCCGGCATTTCTTTGTGGGATATGTTCCTGTTCAATTTAACAATTTATCATTTCCTGCAGATTTTCTCATTTCCCACAGACTCACTTGGTTGAATGATCAATTTCTTTTTACTTTGTTGCATGCAATTTTCTATTCATTCTTATACTTGCTATATACTAACTCACTGCTCTCTGATTATACTGACTACCTTTCTCTTATTCCTATTAACAAAGAGGTACTCAAACTATAGGTCAAACTATGGGTCCTCAAACTATAGTCCTCTCATTATGTTTGCTTCATTAACACACAGACAGCTTCAACTCAGGCCAGCAGATTAGGTCATCCTACTTATGAATGAAGGCTATGTAAATATACAATCCCGTGAAGCAAACAATGCAACAGAAAGTCATGTAGCACACAGTCTCACTCACATGTAGAATCTAAGACAGATGATCTCCAGGAAGTCAAGAGTATAATGGTAGTCACCAGAGGAGAAGAGAGTAAGAAAGAGAGTTGGGCAAGGTGATCAATGGGTGGAAAGTTACAGCCAGAGAGAGCTTGCGTGCTGGGGTACCATGGCACAGCAGAGTACCTGTAATGCTACTGTATAATAATAAATGCACTGCATATGTTTTAAAACTGGAGAGAAGATTTTTCTATGAACAAGTGGCAAATATTTGGGGATATAAATGTCCTAAACCTTATTTGAAGGTTATACAATGTATCAATGTACCAAAGCAATGCATTTGGGGCCAATCAATTGAGATGTATCACAGAATAACTATCCAAAACTAATACTATAAAAGAACTTTAAAAACACTGAAAAAGTAAAGAAATATATCAAGGTAGGAGAAAAGATGTAGAAGAGGAAGCTGGTTGAAATATACTTTTCATTGCAAAATGTGAGCTGTGATTCTTGCATGCCTGCTTTTATCCTCCAGATAGTCTAAGAGAACTTCAGAAGACAAAAATCCTACCTTATAAATATCCACAGCGTTTAAGGTATGCAAATTGTGCAAACAGTAATCAACTCTTTTAATGAGTTTGCCATAATTAAAGACAAACCATTTTTCACGTGATTCAAGATATTGCTATTCAAACGAAGCCACACTAACCTATCAAAGCATTATCTCCTACCACAATGATGTCCCATACAATAAATGAACATGCTATATCACTTAAGGTTTTGATTCATGCTTAATTATGGTTTCTCCCATTTAATTACAAATTAAAGACACTAATCAAACCTCACTCTGAACTGCTGAGTTCTAATGACTTTCCTTTTTATCATTTGGAGAAGTCTCTCTAATCCATTTTTCCACTCTAAGACAGGTCAAGTGCTTTCCTTGTGTGTTATCATAATGTAGTGTCTTTCTCCTTCACAGCACTTCACATATCGGTAATTACTTTAAAGATGGATGTCATTATCAGCCGAGGGCTGCTGTTCCCCTGCTCCATCCTAAGGTCCACTATGAGCATATACCTGCACTGGTTCACACACGCTGAACACCATCATAGCGGCTCCGCAGCACAGCTATTTGTTGAATTGATGTGTAATGCATTTCAGTATTATATCCCTAAACTGCTGCAAGAAAGAAAAATCCCATTTACTAGATCAATACATGGATAATACTTTGTGAATTAAATTATAGAATCAAAACATGTCCCATCTAAGAATGAGCATTCAACCACAAATGTCAAAGTAAAAAGTAGTACCTACCATATTGCATGCTTGAGTCATATCATTTCTTATTTTGAATGCTTTGGGTAGATGCTCTGCATATATGAAGTAAATAAACAAAGATGAGATAGGAAGTCAATTTGCCTTAATTTATCCCAGTGACAGATACTGATTAGGTATGATTAAAGAGACTGAGCTTTGATAGGTGGGGTAAGTTGGGTGCACCTTGAAATAATCACTTCCTGGATGGTGATTCCATCATGGAATATGAATCAAGCCTTACCGATGGTCACTACAGATCCATTTGGAGAGAGAGTCATTAGTCCTTTTGTGTGGTTTTACAATGGGCCAAACATTCTTGAGGCTTTTTCTCTCGCTTTTATGTTATGTGTGTATGAAATCTCAATATAGATGTGTATGTGTATAGTTCACTCTACCAAGCACAGCTGGGAGATTGCTGCTTGCTGTTACATTAAAGAAAAGAACACAATTGAGAGGCCTGGATACAGTGAATAACTGATGAAAGCTACGATTGAAGGGTCGTTTTTTCTTCTGCCACATTTCCAAATGCAGTAGCACAAACAAGGTCATTTGCATATGCTTTACAAAAGAGAATGCAGCCTTAATTTTTTTTTATATTTAAACTAAATCTGGGGTTTGCTGTTATCTTTGTTAATCAAACTATAAAATTCATCAATGCCTGATTTGGTTGAAACGCAATTTCATATATTGTCCCCAAAACACTATTGCTTAAAGAGTAGAGAAAGGAATGTCACTAACATTCGATTGCTCTTACTTTCAATATACATATAAACTTTACTATTCAGTTGGCTCCTCCATTTGCAAAACACAACTAAGTATAATGTGTATTTGTCAGAAGACAGAATTGTGAAAGAAGGCAAGGAAGAGAGAATCATATGTGAAGACAAGAAGAGTCAAAGAAAGGAGAGGAGGGAGAAAAAGAGAGAGGGAGGGAGAGGGAGGATAGGCAAAAGAAAAGAGGGAGAGGGGTGGCAGAGAAGAAGGATTCTGATGCCCTTTAATTCCCTAATTTAAAACTATTGCTAGCCCTCTGCTGCAACCTGCTGACAGACTAGAGAATTACAAATGAGAAAACACTAAGTATTAGCAAGAATTGTACTATTATTGTTCATTTTGGTTCATTAGTTTTATTAATTTATGTTTTCTTTACATCCCAACTGCAGTTTCCGCTCCCCTTCCTCTTTCAGTCCCTCCCTCCACCCTCACCCCTGACCCCAATCCATTCTTCCATTTCTATTCAGAAAAGGGCAGGCATCCCATGGGTATCAACCAGCCACAGACTAGGCACATCTTCTCCTGCTAAAGCTAGGAAAAGCAATCCAGTAGGAGACAGGGGTCCCAAAAGCAGGTAACAGAGTCAGGGACAGCCCCTGCTCCCACTGCTAGGACTCCTAAAAGAAGACCAAGCTACACAACTGTAACATGTATGCAGAGGCTAGTTGAGTGGGGGTTCAGTCTCTGTGAGCCTCTGTGTCTCCAGGATAGTAGACTCAGTGTTTTTTCTTGTGGTGTCCTTGACTCCTCTGGCTCCTACACTCCTTCCTCCCTCTCTTCCACGGGATTCTCCAAGTTCCACCTAGTGTTTGGCTGGGGGTCTCTATATCTGTTTGTATCAGTTGCTGGACAAACCCTCTCTGTTAACAATTGGGCTAGGCACCAATCTATGAGCATAGCAGAATATCTTTAGGCATAATTTCATTGACCTTTTGCAGTTATTGTTGATTTTAAATCCAGTATTCCTCATAATTTTACCAAAAGAAAATGAGCAAACTGAGATATTGTTGAAGTACAATGGCCCTGTTGTTTCCCTGTTAGGAAGGAGAATAAATAAATGAGCAATGTACACAGTAAAGATTGTAACATGCTACCTCGTGCATAGTAGAGTCTGCTTGATGTCAATTAGCAAACTATGACCTGGCTCCAAGCTCACCCACAGACAGATAAAGGGGCTCCAGAAGACCTCATTGGGGATAGGGTAGAAACAGAATCCTCTGTAGCAGGCCACTAGAATCTCCATCTTCCTGGGAATCTGAATATAGCCAGAAGCTCTAAGGCCATGCCTGTATATTTTAAATACTGGGAAATGTGTGTAAGAAGAGCAAAACATTACTATGAAATGACCAAACCTTATTTTGTTGCATTCTATCTGGAGGCAGTCATATCTCTGGACAAGTTTCTCTGCTTTTCAAGTCCTAGTTTCTGTCTGTCAGGGATGAGAATGCACTAGTCAGACATTGTGAGGAAGCCATAAGACATCAATGTATGTTTAATAGATAAGAATTTCAATGCAATACAAAGAAAAGGTTTGTATTATACAAGGTGTGTGTGTGTGTGTGTGTGTGTGTGTGTGTGTGTGTGTGTGTGTGTGTGTGTGTGTGTGTAGAGGCCAATCATTACATTCAGTGGGATGTTTTGTGTGTGTGTGTGTATGTATGTATGTATATATATTTATAATATATAAATGTATTTATATATTGGTGTTTTTCTACCAGGCTGAAGAATGAGGTTTCAGAGTTTCTGGAAGAAGGGAAGGAGAACTTTGAAGGAAAGAGACTATGAGAGATTCCTTTATCCTTTTGTGTCTATAACTACTTCCTTTATCCTTTGGTAAATTTGTTCCTAAGAGATTTCCATTTGCAGTTACCATTCATAGGATTTCCTCCATGATTTCTTTATCATCAGTCTGATCAATAACTGGAAATGTAGTTCAGATTATAGAATGCTCATCCAGCATGTACAACGACCTTGCTTCAATCTTTAGTACTACATAAACTGGGACTAGTGCTACATGCTGAAATCTCACGTATCTGATAAGACCACTCATCCCTGTTGGTTCACACACAGCTAGGCATCCTCCATCAAGGACGGCTGAACCTACCAAGTCTACTAAACATAGAACATGTCCTATAAACATCCAGTAGGCCTTAAAGTGATGATTGGGAAAGCAAAAGTTATCAATTTCTCCTTTCAACTATCCACTTGAAGTTAAGCATGGGGTTCACTCATGTAACATTCGTTGCTACTTGGAAGGCTCAGTCAGGGGAATTGCTATGAGTTCCAGAATAGTCTAGGCTACAAAGTGAGATCATGCATTTATGTAAGTTTTTTTTTCCTCACTTTGAAGAAACAAGCCGTCAAAAATAATCACAACGGGTAGTTGAATAAGGAGGGTTGTTTTTCTCCCCCACCCCCTTGAGTTGAATTGTACTTAACAGAGAAAGATAAAGCTTATAGCCTCTACAGTTTTGCATGTTATGAAAATGTCAAAGTACAGGGAGATAGGAATGGATCAATTCGCATTCTTCTGCATGTAGACCGCCAGTTGAACCAGCACCATTTGTTGAAAATGCTGTCTTGTTTCCACTGGGTGCTTTTAGCTCCTTTATCAAAAATCAAGTGACCGTATGTGTGTGGGTTCATTTCTGGGTCTTCAGTTCTATTCCATTGATCTCAACAGTGCCTTAGCTGTGTCTGTATCTGCTGGGAGAAGTGCACCTTTCCATAGTGTTATCAGTAACTTTCATTTTTATTCCGCTTAAGAGGACCATAAGTTAGATCTTTGCTTCTCACTTGCTTCATCTAAATAGTTTTGGTGAATTTGCCAGAAAGCTAATTGTGCAGTTTTATGGAAGGGAACCATGAGAAAAAGAAACACACACACACACACACACACACATTTCAATCTGACGGAGATCCTTGTTGTAAGAACAAGGAGAAAGGAGGAGTTCAGATTCCTTTTCAGATTTAAGACCCTCACAGTTGTGATCAACTTGTCCCCTGTACTTCCTAGAGTTCGGGCCATTCTTTCATGATCATTACTTAGGATTACTACTTCCACCACTACTGCCTATTTCATTTTTACTTGCTGATTCATCAGTAAAAGCGGTGCCATGATACAAATCCTAGAACCCAAAGTTAGCCAGGTAGTGAATGCCTATGACACTCATGTAGAGAAAGTAAGATCAAAAGCTCAAGGTTAGTGTTAGCTGCATAGAAAGTACAAATAACAACAACTTCAACACACACAAATACATGAAGAAATCTTTCTTGAAGAAAATTTTGAACACTTTCATATTCTCCACATACTTTTTCCCTTACCAAAGTCAGCCCTGAGATGTCTTTATTTAACCCTATTCTTTGCTTGCAAAGCACTCTGAGAACTTATTGACTATATACATAACTAAAATTAAACCAAAAAAGGACCACCAAAATGCATGTTATTAAGCCAACTACTGCTGGAGACAATCAGGTTTAACTCTCAATAGAAAATGCATTTTAGAATTTCTCTGTTGAGGGAACTAAGACTCTAGAGTACTTATACAATAGTTCCTAGGGACCAACAAATGAGAACTGGGAGAAACAGGATTTAAATACCTAGAACTCCCAACTATATCCCAACTATATGAGGCTATCTTGGAAAACAGTAGACACCCTCAGAGTTAAAGAAACAGAATCCAGCTGCCAGCATTGGCTGCGTTACATTGAATGGCTGAGATGTCAAACATATGAGAGGAATTTGTAGCATACTAGACTGGGAAGTGAGCAAACTAGCTAAGCTGAAGGCTATGTTTTGGGCTCCCCTTTAAAGCATGGCTTTCTTATGCTCAGATAGAGAGAAACTAGTGGAAGATTAACCATGTGAAGGGGATATTATTGAGAAGCAGCGTCAGGTGGCCACACAAATGTAATGTGCTTCTCCGAGATGAATACAAGTATCTGCTGACACTATGAAAAGAATGTAGATTTACTGACACATATTTGGTCTACAACAATTATGATTTTAAAACTATTTGAGAACATGGTTTTATTTGAAACCATGGGTAAACATCAAGAACTATGGCTTCGTAACAATGACCATGAACACGTTATAATCTTCTTCTTTTTTTTTTTTTTTTTTTTTTTTGTTTTTCGAGACAGGGTTTCTATGTGTAGCCCTGGCTGTCCTGGAACTCACTCTGTAGACCAGGCTGGCCTCGAACTCAGAAATCCGCCTGCCTCTGCCTCCCAAGTGCTGGGATTAAAGGCGTGCGCCACCACTGCCCTGCATAATCTTCTATAGTCTGTAAAGAGAATGGACTGCAGAAGCTAACCAAGAACACCGACCAATATATTTGCAAAGCTCTGATCAAGTATTAGAAATTGGTCTACAGAGTGAGTGCCATGACAGCCAGGGCTCCATAGAGAAAAAAAGAAAAAAGAAAAACATCAAAGGAAAGTAACAGGATTGCATAGCCATAGACTAGCCCTAGGCTTGAAGCATTATTTCCAGTTATTTTCCCTTTTCCTCTTGGATATTTCAGCTGACAGCTAAAAATTGGCCTTGAGACTCCTCCCACCTGACTCCTCTCTGACCTAATTCAGGCTCCCTGATGAGGAAGGCACAGAAGCCATGCCAGCACTGGGCACTTGTGTGTGTCTTTGTGTTTCAGTACAAACGATGATACCAAGAAAGAGGCTGGGGAATAATGTTCCTTTGTTGTGGCATTGCTACACACCTGCAGGGTCAGTACAGGCATTGTGTTGGTTTTCTTGTTGATTTTCCTCCCTCCCCCTCATGCCAGGCAGGATGAAAAAGTCATTCTTGTTTCGGCTTTGTGATTCAATTCCCCATCTCTTTCTTACCCCCACAAAATGCAGGGAAGATTGTACATGCAACTCAGCGCATGCCGCAGAATTCAAGGCAGTGAGTAAATTTTGTTTGTTTTACATTTTCTGGCAGATGTTGAATAGGAGAACTCTGGACTGAAATACTAATTGGGTGACTATGAGATCCCTTTAGGAAGTGCTGGTTTCATAATTATGCCATGAGAAGTTTCTTTTGAGAAAAAAGTGTGAACGTATGCAAAGAATTTTAATGAATTTTAAATTATTTCATAGTACTATTTTTCCCTACATCCTCTCTTCTGGGTTGACCAAATAAAATTACTTCAGGCTAGAACAAAACTATCTGGAAATATACTTCAAAAAATCTTGAAAATATTGCACATTCATTCTGCTACAATTGCACGTAATTTATGCTCTGAAATTCTGCAGTTTATGTTGAAGCTTGCTGGATGCAACCCAATTATAGCTAATATGCTAAACACAGTGGTAAATAATTACGAATGTGGCATCATTGAACTGGGAAGCATGATAGTGCTCCACAAAGTCACTGGGAGTATGACGCAGAGCATTGTGGGGAATTCCAGTGGGATTATCCAGAAAAAAAATATCAGCAGTCAAACATTAAACTCACTTTACCTAACAGACCCCAGTGGTAGTGTAGTCCATTTGTAGATTCTAACCAATTTTCTTGTAAGTTTATTTCTGTGCTATAAATTACTGACTTCTCAAGGGCATTGAAAATGAACAGTTGTCATGGTTTTGGTGGTTTGTGAGAGGCACTGGGAAATACAGTCTCCCTTTCTGGCAAAGACAGCAAACACAAACGTTATAGGATTTTATAAACAATGTAACATCTATTTGTCTCTCTATTGTCTGCTAGGCATGGGGCACTTTAATTCTAGCACTTGTGAGGTAACAGCAGGTAGATGTCTATGAGACTGAGGCCAGCCTAATCTACATAGAGAGTTCTAGGACAGCCAGGGCTACATAGTGAGAACTGTTTCAAACAAACAATCGACAACAAAACCTGTTGGTGAAACTCCAGGCCTTAGCGACTTCTGGATCACAGATGGGCAGAAATCATATTTCAACAGCCTTTGAGACCAAAATGTTCCTTTACTTGTATGGACATTTCTAGCACATATGTCTATAATTCTGTATTCACATTTTGTAAAGGAAATAGCAATTATTTGATTTTGTTAAGTGAATCAATATGTAAGGCAGCGTTTGGAATTGTTCTGTGCCATTCTACAAATGGGAATCCATTGGATATAGTTTAGTGGGACAGCCTCACACAAGCTTAGTATGAACCTGAGCAAAGTTTATATAAGAGCCCTCACAGTTAGAGCTTTGCTCCTTTGAGCAAGATGCTTAACCTTTCTGAAATGTTTTTAATGAATAAAAGGTCTAAGGGGATCATTGGACATTGCTATGTAAAAGCATTCGATGTACCAAAAGCATATAATACATTAACTGTGAAGAATAAGAATCTAAATAAGTAGTGTACACATACCCATACACACACACACACACACACACACACACACACATACTCACTCACACATTCACTCACTCACACACTCACTCACTCACTCACAGGAGGGGAAGCACACCCTGACAGTAAGCATTTCTGCATTTGGTAAAGCAGAAAATGGCATAGAAAGCGTAAAAAAAGGAAGCCGTGTGGCAGACACTTAATGCACATGTGATGACAGATCAGTCCAAAGACTGCAGAGTAAAAGGGAAAAGAAAAGGGAAAAAGAATCCTTTCAAGTGTAAGATCTTAGTTTAATATTTAAAAGATTTAGACTTAAGTGACAGAGACAGTTGAGATTAAACTTCCCAGTTCTCTTGCTGGGATGCAGACACATTGTTTTAATACCCAATTTAAATGGTTTTCCCATTGTATAGTATTCTTTGCCCCATCGCCATCCAGTGTGCAGAACAGGCGAATACTTCACTGACTTTAGGTGATAATCTTAAGAACCAGAGAGACAGCATATTAGGACAGGTGAAGAGATCCACAGAAGACCCAATTACCAGCACATGCAATGAAGAGATGGCCAGGTGTTACCAAAAAGACCAGGGGAGCCTGGGAGTTGAAAATTCAGCAGAATCTTTTTCAAAATGATGTGAAATTGATCTATAAAATTTTACAGATATTGTTAAAAGGAGATTGCATTTCTGCTCTTTATATTAAGGGAAAATTCATTGACTCATTGTAGAATACACAAAAGAAAATAAGAAGAAAGAGGAAAAAGAAAGGGGGAGGAAGGGAGAGAGGGAGAGAAGAAATCCCCAAATTTCAGAAGAATTTGAGGGCATTCCAGTTGTAGGAAGTGCCAGTAAATTTAAATTTTAATTTGAAAAAGTACAATGTAACTCAAAAACAAGAAATGGAAGAAAATCCTGAATTAGTTTATTGAAAAGGCTTCACTAGTATTTAGCCAAATATTGCTTTGAAACTGAAAAGGTTCTACTGGATTGTCTACACAAACTGGAAAAGAACAAGGCAACCCATTCTACTGAGGGCCCTCATCCACAAACCAGGCTACATAGCCCTTATTTCATTCCATCCAGAGCATGGCTTCTCCTGCATCACAATGCTCAGGGAGGCTGAAGAACTTCAGTGAGTCACAGGTGGCAGAGCTGGTCTCTTTGACAATAGTCTTCCTGAAACCCAGGTTCTTCCCCAGATAACTACCCATTTCTCAAGTTAGGAATTCAAGATTAGTTGTGTCCAATACGCAGAAATGTCCAGACACATCCATCCAGGACAGTTGCTCTAGAGGAGAATGAAAATGAAATTTCATCCATGCAGAACAACTTTTTCTGAAGCGTCTAACATCAGTGATTTATGAGGTGTGATAAATTTCCCAACATCATTACAGTGCTTCCTCATTATCAAAGGCATTAGAAAGTATTTCATCTCTGAATCACACACAGAAAAGAGATTATTTATTGGCCACTGATGAAATGCCTCATACTCTACCAAATCTTTATATAGATTATATAATTTAAAGTTCAAGAATTTCCATAAGGCCAATATGTTTACAATATCCATTTGAGGACACTGAGGCTTACAGTATTACATAAATGCTCAAAGTCATGGAGCTAATAAAGGGGGAAATTCAATCCAGTTCACTCAAAGGAAGCATTTACTCTTCCCTAAAGTACTGCCATCCATCCCCACGAAAACTTGCCTGGGTGTTGAGCAAATAATCTAAACCCAGTCTTTTTTACGTTCACTAGGGTCCAATCTACCCCAAATGGAAGAGAAATAGAATTTTATAGATATTTGGCAAAAATTAAATAGACAGACAGATAAATAAATAAATAAATAAATAAATAAATAAATAAATAAATAAATAAATAAATAAATAAGTGAAAACAGGAGGGACTCTAGGGCTTCCTGACCAAGCTTTCTACCTCATTGACTTCCTAGCTCCCTAGTTTCCAGGACTGAAGGTCAGGACCAGAAGACCAGAAACAGGAAATCTCACCCTTGTCCACCTACTTACAGTCATGGCTCTAGATCTTCAGGTTAAATGAACTACAGTTGCAGAGCTCAACCCTGCACAGAAGTTAGTCTATATCCCTGCAGGTGCAAACGGCACATTATACCTTCAGAATTACCTACGTTGAGGATGTCTCTTTTTTTTGCTTTGTTTTGTTTTTGGAAAAAGTCCCCACAAACTCCAATTTGAAAATTTTATGAATGAAATTGTTGATTGATCGAATCATGATTCTATATATTCTGATATGACAATAGTTTTAATTCTTGATATTGACCTGCTCATAGAAATGATAGAAATATAATTTTCATTTTCCCCACAGAGTCTTAGTTATATGACTCCTGAGTCTACTAGCAATACTGTCACGGCTATAAATGATGTGATTGTCTCAAGATAGAAAAAATTCCCTATGGAGTTACCATTCACCTCCAACTGGAATGCCCTTTTGTACAAGACTTTTGATTATGAAGTCTCCCTATGATATTTAACAAGAAGGCACTGGAGCTTTTGTTGCAAGCACACTTTTCTACATTTATGATATAAATCAAAGAGAAAGGACACCATCCAGGGCCTTGTGGGTCAAGGAGCCTGCCATTTCCAATTAAGGCTTCATCAGCACTGTTAAAGCTGTTTCTGTCTGCAGAGGTTCTGGCCTGTTATAGAATGACTGCAATGGGGCTGGGTTTGAATGAGAATGTTGTTTATGATCTCACTAACCAACCTTCCAAACATAACAACCTTCATCCGGAGCCCTTGGTATCCACAGATTTCTTAGCATTTCATAATCTACACAGAGAGTGAAAGAGACAGAGGTATTCCTTGACGTTCTGAAATCTTTCTGTTCTGCCTTTACAAAGAAAGGCAGGGGAACCATCCAGTAGCCTACATTACTATATCCGTATGTGTGAATGAGAAGTCCCAGAACAAGACTGTCAGCACAGGCTGATTAACTGGTTAAAGCTTCCCTGACTATGGAGGGGGTGGATTGTTGCATCTCCGGAGTCTAATTAGAACTTCTCTTAGGCAAGCTTTAGACCTTAAAAAGGCATTCCTTGCCACCTTGTGCCAGACCTAACAACCTGATAAACAGATTTAAAACAACAATAATAGCAATGAAGCCCTTTGGAATGTATTTACTTAACAAAACCTTATTCTCTACCAATGAAAGGGTTAAAAACGCTAACAGATAACATTTGAGGTCTCTGCCTGACTGTAATTCACTATGTGATACTTCCACAAAAACATTTTATAAAGGCCTTCCTTTGTAACTTATTTTGTTCTGTTACCACAAAAACTCCATGAAACTGCTTCCACATTTCAACAGTAGGACCTGACATAACCTACACCCTTGTCCTCTGGTCACGATCACACAAATTTGATCACATCAACATACATGAGGTTCACACACAGCTGCCAATGTGGAAACTGTTTCTGAAGGACTCCAAGGTTAGATGTGTTCCCATGAATGTTAAAACAATCAGGTTAATGTCAGTGCTGTTTACAAGGTCAGAGTAACCTTCAATTTACATCGTAAGTCTGTAGTCATAGAGCCTCTCCTTACCTTCATGCTAGAACAGACAGTATGAGCCAGCCTTATGGAGATGACAAGGATGATTTAGGAATGGCAAAGTAGCCAGGAGCAGGGAGCTGGTCAAAGAGAGAAGCACCCTCCTGATCCAGAACATTCACCCTTTTTGTGTATTTGAGGACCGTTGCTAAGTAACCTTAGGTTAGCTGCATTTATGGGTACAGGGTTAAATACTAATAAGGAATATACCAGACTCACTATTTTTATTATTCAAAAGTAATTAAATTTGGTTATATGTGATTTTATTGCCCCTGGTACTATTAAATAACTATACTTCCTACTTTTGTTAGGAACTGAGCGAACTAATCAAAGCACATGCCATTTTAAGGTCATTTTACAAGTCATGCTAACTAATGTTTCAGTCCTACTTAGAAGAGGTAGAGGGAGGGAGGGACCTGGGAGGGAGAGAGGAGGGGGAGGGAAAATGGGAAGCAGGATCAGGTATGGAAGGAGACTGGTGAGAAGTCAGGAAATTAAACACAGGTATGGGGGGGGGGGGGATGAGGAACTGAGGATAGCCACTAAAAAGTCCCAGATGCCAAGAAAGCAAAAGGTTCCCAGGACCCAACTGGGGTGACATTAGCTGAAATACCCAACAAAGGGGAGAGAGAACCTGTAGAGAGCATATCCAGAAGTTAGGCATGGCTCTCTGTTGAGAAATAATTATTTTTGTAAAACATTGTTAGTGCCTGTTTTGAAATATAAATTTAAGATATTTTATTGAAGTAAAATTATTTGAATTATCATTCAGATTAGATGGATGAATATCAGAGACATGTTCATTTAACTCAATAAAAAAAATAAGAAGAAACATAAACAAGAACAAAGCTTTGGTGGAAAGCCTTCCAGACTTCTTGGTAGTGATGGTGGTAGTGGTGGTAGTGGTGTATGTGTGTGTGTGTGTGTGTGTGTGTGTGTGTGTGTGTGTGTGTGTGTGTGTGTGTGTGTGTGTGTATGCACATGCATGTGTTCATTATGCATAATGCATGTGTATTCTCATGTGCATAAACACATGCCTGTATATGAATATGAAGGTCCTCTGAGAACATCAGGACTTTTTATCTCTCATTCTCTACCTTGCTCCCTTGAAACAGGATCTCTCACTGAACCTAGAGCTGGGCTGGTTGTCTATCAAGCCCCAGCATTTCTGTCTCTGCCCTCATAGTGCTGGGGCTGTAGACATGCAGTCATGCCCATGTTTTTGTCTGAGTGCTAAGGCTATCTGAACTCGGGTCTTTATGCTTTCACAGTGAGGGGACTCACTCACTCTCTTTCTGGCTGTAAATACACTATATTTAAAATCGCAATTTATTAAGACTTATTCACCTTGAACATGTAGGCACAGTACAAAAATGCCATAGAAATAGTGAAATTTTAAATGTATCTTAAGAATCAAGAGTCCACTCTCTTAATTTCTCAGCATAGAAAATGCATTGCAAGTGTGTGTGTGTGTGTGTGTGTGTGTGTGTGTGTGTGTGTGTAGGTTATATGTGATTGCTTGGTAATTCAATGTGATCAATTTATATTCCAAGATATCTCATAGCAATAGAAGCATGAAAAGAAGGCATCAGTCGCATTTAGAACTATCTCTTAGGCCATAATTGCTTGAGTAATCATTACAATTCATTTTGTATTCCTGTAAAAATATAATGACCGACAGTTCTTTATAATTGACTTGACAGCATAAAAATAACATTCACTCAAGTTTGGGATTTATGTGTGAGAGTTGCTTGTGGAATTAAGGTTTCAATGTCAAATATAATCTGCCCCCTTGATGAAAATGTCTTCAATCTGCAATCTAAGTACTACTTTTTTAATTTACTTACGTAGAAGTCAAATAGTAGGTATCTCAATCAACTCAAATACCACTAGCTTACCTAATATTCATCTCTGTGATCAAAAAAATTTACTAGTCACCTAGTGTCCCAGGATGTACTGAGAAGAGTTCTGTTCTCATGAATATGAGAGATGGGGCTGGGAGAGTAGATTTTTTTTAAAATTATGAAAGTAAGGAAGTGATGTGTTGTAAATGTTAATTAATACAGGAATAGAAAGACTGACATTCACGGCAATTTTGTTTGTGTATCTACTTTCTCTGTAAAGTGGAATATAGTATCCTTGTCTGAATCTTGACAAGGTAAACAGGTTAGGCAGGCAAGTGCCTACACACTTACACAAAGAAATGAAAATACGGGATATTACAGTGAGGGAAAACTCAAGAGGGCACACTATAAATAAGGTAACAGGATGTAAGATAACTTTAATTCTCCATAATAGCAAAACAGGCTTGGGGAATTTTGATTAGGACAGATTAGAAAGTGTAAGACAAATCAAGTCATATTTCTCCAACACAGAATTAGCTGTTCCTATGTATTAGAAAGAAAATGAGTGTGGGTTTGAGGACAGAGACTCCCAGAATGTACTAAATACAACTAGAAATATGTGTAAGAAAGAAAAGACCAAACTAGAAGGTACACGAGCTTGTAGAAACTTGTGGTCCTGGTATTGATTTGGATAGTTCAAAGCACTAACATCAGAAATTATTAACACATCATTTTAAGATTTTTCTTAACATTTGTTTATATTTGTGATCCTTTCTGACAGATGAGTCAGTAATCTACATAGCAATTAAAGAAAAGCTTCATTTAAGAACAAATCATGATTATGTAATGTGTCATTAGGTAACTTAGGAAATAGTGGTTAAACTGAAGAAACAGTGAAGACAATGGACAAATCACCTAGAAAATTAATCATACAATAGTGCTACTTTTATCAAAAATGTGAATTTAATTTTAATAAATTCTTGTCACTATGGGTTAGAATTTAAAATGGCACTATACTTCCTTAGATTCTTCAAGACAATAAAATAGATATTAATTTTGAGTTTAAAAAATAAGATATCTTGATCAAAAGACCAAACTTCAGTATTCTAAAGCAGTTACTCACATAGCTATACCAATTTGTCGGAGGAAGAAGGGGATAAAAGTTTGCTTGGTACTATATGTTTGTAGAGTCCACCATGGTTTGAACACGATTTGTGTGATCCATTGTATCTCAGAGCTTGGTCTCCAGGAATCCCATAATTCTGAAGAAGATGGTACTAGTAACAAAGAGCTAAGACTTCATCCTTGGGGGTGATTTTGAAAGTTCTTCAAAGGTGGTTTACTTAAAAGGAGCAAGCCTGGTTCATCCAGCTTTCTAGATATGGGCCAGGATAAAATCATGTACTTTCTTGTAGGCTGCAATTGTTGCTATCTGCACCTAGAAACAGCCTGCACCATAGAGCCTGGGCTATGCCACTTAGACTCCCAACTTCTAAAAGTGCAAGCTAAGTGGAACTCTTTTTCTTCATAAGTACGCCGCATCATGCATTTTATTACAGTGACAGAAGTCTTATATGGTACCCTCCGTTTCCTCTCACATGCCCCTAAGTAAACACCTCATTCTTTCCAAGAAATATATGACAACACCATTAAAGTGAAATGTTTTGACATATCATAATATAATGAAATGAATATCTCCAGGCTGTGGATAGAAGTGAAAGACCCATTCAAAAAGTTGCTAAATACACTAGCAAAGTGAGTTTTGGGAAATATGCCCATAACAAAGCCCTGAGGTACTGATGCTTATTATGCTGCTAGTAATGTAAATTATCTCACATAATCCTGAGCTTTCATTCTTCTAAGTCAGCAGTTCTCAACCTGTGGGTTGCTACCCTTCTGGGGTTCAAATGACCCTTTCACAGGGGTCTCCTAAGACCATCAGAAATAATCGATATGTACATTATGATTCATAACAGAAAAATTAGAGTTATGACATAGAAACAAAAAATAATTTTATGGTTGGAGGTCATCACAACATCAGGAACATACTGCATCAAAGTTCTGCAGCATTCAGAAGGCTGAGAACCACTGTTCTAAGCAGCATATAGACCAACATATCACATCTGGCCAAGGACTGGGTGTGTTCCAGCTGTGTGTAATTTTTGATCTTAAAACAAAGACAATCTTGGTCAAACTGGCACTAGTTAGCCTTCTACATGGAGCTGGCCATGTTTATCTTAAGTGTTTAATTCTCAAAACCATAGAAAGAAAGAGTTGACTTTCTTGTATTGCATTGTCTATAAAACATCAGTGTGTGAGACATAGTTAAAGAATATGAAAATTTGTCAGAAAGTGTTTGGGGTTTTCAAAAAGTAGAAAATAGGAAAGAGTTTAGAAATGTATTGGACTTCATTACAAACTTCGGGAAAGGAGCTTACGATCCTATCCTTGCTCCCTATCAGAATGTTCTAGCTCTCTAGCTCTCTCTTATGTGGGACTTTTGCATGAAACCACAGATGTGTGGATGTATGGTCCTGTCATGTCTAGAAGATACTATTTCACTGTATTGCCCCACACATAAACACACACTTCTGGCTCTTAAAGTCTTCCTATCCCTTCTTCCAAGATAGTCCCTGCACCTGTGTATAGGTGTCGTACAGTTGTCCCATTTGCAGCAGAGTCTCTTATTCTTTGTACTTTGTTGAGCTATGAATTTCTGTGTTGACCATCATGCACAGCAGAAAGAAAGTTCTCTGGTGAAGTGTGCCAGCTGCATGCACTAAGCTATGAGCGATTCTTGATTTTATTTTTATTTTATTTATTTATTTATTTATTTTTTTTACTGACTGATATTGTATGATCACTTCAAAATAATGGTGAACAGTATGTTATTAATCTACATTTTACCCACATCAATTCATACATTAAACATTTTAAAACTGAATACAGAGTGAAACTTTTATTATTAACTATAAATACATTTTAGTAAAAGTTTATGAGTAAGAGAAAATTGAAGAAAGAGAACATTTTCAGTTCTGTTCTTTTGGGAAATATTCATGAGGTAATACTGATTATGGCTCAGATAATCACCTTAATTGCCAAGGTACTTGACTGGGACTTTCTACATATTTTTAAATAATATTTAAATTTTAATTGTTTTTGAAATGCTCCCCCCAACTGATAGTCCCTAATTTGAAAATTCTGCAGACACATATTTACCAAAGTCAATGTTAAGACGTATGAATAAACATGAGTTTGAATCCGACTTGTTTGAGATTGCTCTTGGCTCCTCAACTTCCGAATCATCTAGTCACAATCTCTGCACTCATGATAATGCTCTGACCTTTAAAGACCCAACCCACTTGAGCCCTGATACATGAAGATTTCCCTTGTAACCTGAGAACTGCAATATTGCTAAAGGTTAATTAGGCAATGGAACCAGATACACTTTAAGGGAATATAACTTGCAAAACTCTAGCAAAAACTATTATAAATTCTTGTCATGGAGTCAAATATGTCTGGAATTTAGATAATAAACAGCGTAGTGAGCTGAAATAAGCAGAACTCAATGTCAAAAACTGACTTCTATTCCTCATGTTCTGTCATAAATTAACTTTTTTGGTCTGGGAGACAATTTTCAGCCTTTCAAGTGGTGCTTAATAGCTGTCTCGTCGTGAACTGAATCACGGGATTCATAAAGTTTTGCATTCAGTATTCTATAAAATTATAGATAGCCTTAAAGGGGGAAGTGTTCACAATGTAATCAAAGGAATTTTTAATGTGTTACAGTATGTTATAACATGTAGTCTTTCATTCTAGCTTTTCTTCTGATTGATCTTGTATGAATTGATTGATAAAAGAATCATTATCAGATATGACCATGTATATTTTTAGTGCTGCTCAGCCCAACCTACCTATGGTTCCTACATTCTAAGCATTCAGTTAATTGAAGATTCAAAATATTTTGGGGGAAAAGCATTCCAGGAAGTTTAAAAGCAAGACATTTCAATTTCCCCCACAAACATCTGACATAGAATCTACATGATACCAAAAATGCCAGGGGAATGTCACTCCCATCCTAATGACAAGAACCTACAGAATCCATTTTATAACCCCTTCAGATATGATATCTTTTGACACATAGATGAGCTGAACACAAATGGGTCTGGGCACCCCAGACAAGAGATGGTAGAAGAAATTGTTCTACTTGGAGCAAAAGAGGAAGACGGCAACCCTAAGTCAGATAAGAATAAAACAATGGAAATTTTTAACATTTCCCGTGTCTGAATGTGAACCAGTGAGACAGGTAAAACTGTCAAGTGTTCCAAAGCTTACATTCACAAACACCGACACAGAACAATGCAGCTCTTGATCCTCGTCTAAGATGCTTCTAATCGCAGTATATAATAATTAGCAGAGCCCTTAAACTGGAAAGGTAATGAGAATAAGAAGCTGCATATTTTAGCCCTAAATGGAACATTTATATTACACCACCCTCCTCCCAAGGCTCAGGCATCCTAGTGGAAGAGGGGTGGAGAGAGCAGAAGAAGCAGAGGCAGCAGCTGACTACAAGGAAACAGAGTCTTCTGGACAGCAGGGCAGCTGTGCATGTGACCTCACGGCAGTTGCTGCATCGTGCTCAAAACTGTGCAATCCAAGCCAGACCAAATCCCATCACGGAGATGGGAACTGAGCATGAAATTCCATCCAGGGCCATGAAGCTGGCAATTGTTAGCTTCTAGTGAAGAGGAGAGAGAGAAAGAGAGAGAGAGAGAGAGAGAGAGAGAGAGAGAGAGAGAGAGAGAGAGAGAGAGAGAGAGAAGAGAGAGAGAAAGGGGAGAGAAAAGAAGGAGAGAGGGGAGAGGAAGAGAGGAGAGAGGGCAGAGGGGAGGAAGAGAGGGGAGAGGAGACAAAGCGAAGAGGGGAGAGGGGACAGAGAGGAGAGAGACGGGAGAGAGTGACCTACCTCTGATAAGTACATGAAAGACTACATATACAAGAATATTGAGCAGTTCAAATTGGTCTTGATGGATTTTAAAGAAAAAAGACCACAAGTTGGATAGGTAGGGAGGAGGAGATGGATCTAGAAAGTTGGAAGAAGGGGCTGAGTACGATGAGACAATGTTGTACAAAACTCTCAAAGATTCAAGATGTTAAAAAATGAAAGCAAAAAAACAAGAGAGAAAAAATACAAAAGAACGTTAGACTCAAAAGTAAGCCATGCTTCTCTCCAGGTGCCTTCCACCAGATCAACAGGACAATAGGTTGAGGGAAACACCCCCGGTATGGTATACATGCTATGGTGGTTAATTTGGATGTTCAGCTTGAGGTTTGCACTGATCTGTGATGATGTTTCCGAAAAGATTAAATGAGATTACCCTATTAGAGTGGGTAATACCTTCTAAGGGTGCCCCAGTTGTAGTCACGTCTGATGAAGAAGTGCTGCTACTTGCCTGCCTTCACTTCTTGCTGGTAAGAAATCAATTACTACTGCTGCTGCCTAGCAATGCTGTTTCTGTCCTCCAATGACTTCAGACTCTAGCTTCTCTGGCCTTCCATGGTAGACTGAAGACCAACAACTCTCCAGGAAGTTTGTAGGCTTAGCTTTGTAGAGTTAGCAGCTACTGCTTTCTCAGATTCTCCAAGGCAAAGGTAGTCATTGTTGGATTGTACAACACCTGTTGTATAAGCCAGGGCAGTGAATCCATTTTTTAGTATGTATAGATTCTATCAGTTCTGATCTTCTAGAACAGAGGTTCTCAACCTGTCAGTCATGACCCATTTGGTGGGTATAACCCTTTCACAGGGTCACCTAAGACCATCTGCATATCAGATATTCGCATAACAATTCATTACAGTGGCAAAATTAGTTATAGAGTGGCAACAAAAATAATTTCATGGTTGGGAGTCACCACAATATTAGAAACTGTATTAAAAGATCATAGCATTAGGAAGGTTGAGAACCACTGCTCTAGAGAGTTCTGGTATGTTATATATAAGCACTGAAGGGTGGATAATGGTTGCTTCTATGAGAGGCAGAAATGTATCTGCTGTGGTCCAAATATTTGGGTCTGTCTAAAACCACATGATGAACTTTTTATCTACTAGGATGCTATCAGGAGGTTAGGCCTTTGGAAAATAATTAAAGTTCCCAATCACTGACTGTGAAACCCACATGAAAGAGATTAGTACTGTCATAAAAAGACACTTAAGAAAGGCCTTGCCCCTTCCCCATCATGGGAGGTCACAGCTAGAGAGCATCATCTAAGAACCAGAAATAGGGCTTTCACCAGACATTGAAGATGCCAGCATTGGCCCTCTGGAGATGACCTAGGCTAGAATTGTATATATTTGTTGTTGTTGTTGTTGTTGTTGTTGTTGTTGTTGTTGTTATTGTTCAGGTTCACCAACTGCTTCATTTGCTTGTTTTTCCTTAATTTCTTCAATCTACAACTCCATCTTTGCAGGTATTCCATGTATTCTGTAAAAGGTTTTCTTATATAACCATCTCCCTCTAAACAAAGGAGCTAGCAGGGGTCCCAAGCATTGAGAGGTCCTAGAAGACAGAGGAGTGTGTTTGTTGTTAGTTCTCAGCTCATGATTTCTTTTGAGCTTTGCGTTTTGCTTTGGTTTTGTTTTCAGATTTGGAGTTGAAAGTTGGTTTGATTTTTTTGGTCAGGTTTCTATTCTATTTCTCTATTTGAGTACCAAGGACATATTAAGATCTGAGTTTTAAACAATGAAATATGTACTTACATTTCCTAGTCTCTTTAGTCTTAGCTTTGAAAAGGATGGGGGTGTATTTACTTTACTTTTTTTCTTTCTTTTTTCTTCTTTTTCAGCCATTGTACTAACCAAGAAGAGGAAGGGAGAGGATCACTCCCACCCCCATCACTCCTACATAGTTCCCTTCAGGTCTCTCTTCTACTCACCATTTAAAGGTACAAGACATAAATACATAACATTAAAAGTCTAATTTTGCTGAGCCTTCTGTAACTTAACATTGTCTCAGAATGCACCACTGATTGTTGAAGGGCCACTCAGCAAATCACCAGGATTTCCATTTGCACATTTAGCCATTAATATCTCCCAACTCACATTACACTGATGACAAGAAAATGGAATTCCTGACAGTGATGCTGAACTCTTTATTTTAATTATTTTCTGACACAAAAACATATGGTGTGGGTCTCCAAGTTCCTTTCAGCCATCCTAGCTCCCTTTCTAGAAGTCAGATGTCACTCCGTAATGATACGATGAATACAGGACAGGCAGGAGGACACGTATCTACAGCTAATATCTGCAGCGTGTTCAGTATTTTACTGATTGGTTAATTCTCCTTCCTATAAATACTTCTGCAACTGCTTTATCTCCTTTAACGATATTTTTTGGGAAATTTATCTTCATATTTACCCTCTGTAAATCACATCATGTGTCTAAGTAGCTAAAAACATTTAGGCACCTACTCATTGTACCTGATGACCTCTGTTACGTTTTGCCAATCTGTCAATACATATAAAGTTATCATCAAATGCCCACTGAGGTTCTTATTTCCAAGAATAAAAGGTTAGACGATTTGAAAGGATAAACTAAACCAAAGCAGATAGTCACTCCCACCCAGAAAGAAGGAAAAGGAAGGGGTGAAAGTTGGTAGAGGACGCAACTTCCCTGAATACAATGTGTCTTATACTCTGTACTCTGACTTGGTTACAACATAAATATGTTGAACAAATTAAAGGACGGAGTTAAGAAAGAAATCTGAGTAACACATTATTTGTATGACCAGATGGGTGTTTCATTTCAAATAATAACAAATATATCTTGAGGAAGGAACAACTATCAGTAGTTTTGTTGAAGTTATTTGAGTTTGGTTTTACAATCATCTACAGATAAAAAAAACAAAAACAAAAACAAAAACCAACCAAACAAACAAAAACTGGAAAGTGCCTTCGAAATGGTTCACTCTAGAATAAAATCAAAATTCCTATAAACATTTCGTGTTGGGGGAGGAAAGAACGGAGGACAGCAAGAATGAGGGGATACAGAGGCATAGAGGCAAAGAGGATTCCTGCATGACAGGTGCTGCAGAGCTGGCCCGACAGCAAAACATCTGTTGCCCTGGCTTTGCAAGGCATTTGTTGGAAAGCATCATGATGTCGTTTGTGAAGTAGAAGTAGAAGAGGGGGTCAGACTTGGTCCCTGTCTTTCATTGTTCAAAGTTATTCATGAGAACTAAGCAGTCCCCCTTAACGTCTGGATTCTACAGAATCTCTTAAGACTTGGCTGCCACAGGGAAGCCCTGGGACAGGAAGGTAGAGGAAGAAACACTGAGGCAGACAAAACATAGCCATGAGAACCCTTCAAATAAGAGAACAACTCAGCCTAGGACCCCTGGCTGCCAGTGACAGGGAGAGCATCACAGAGCTGCTTTTCAGGACCATGGGAAGAGTTGAAATGGTTCATAGTGCCGCCACTCCAAACAAAGATCTAGTTGAACGAACTTAAAAGTATAGCAAGTCTACATGCCAGATCTAATGTAGCTATATTGATGCCAGTGGGCACTATGGTTCTCAGACAAAGAAGAAAAAGATACTGGTGAAATCAAAGACATCTGAATTGTTAAGGTTTATAATCTCTCTCTCTCTCTCTCTCTCTCTCTCTCTCTCTCTCACACACACACACACACACACACACACACACACACACACACACACACACACACACACACACACACACACACTTTGAGACAGGGTTTCTCTGTGTAGCCCTGGCTGTCCTAAAATTTGTTCTGTAGATCAGGCCAGTCTTGAACTCAGAGATCTGCCTGCCTCCATTTCCTGGGTGCTGGGATTAAAAGTATATACCACCATGCTCTGAAATTGTTCTATTTTAAATATACGTATATCCTGACTGTCCCTTGATGAACCTAGAGCAACCACAGCTCATTTATTGAGAGTCCTCTAAGGTCTCAGATTTAGTCTGCAAATGGCATGCATGGACATAAAAGTCTTGGTTCCTTCAATTTACAAATAGCTACAAAGTATGATATAAATAGTATAAAAAGTGAGCTTGAAGGTTTTACTGAAAGTGATGTTAAGGATGTTTTTTGTTAAATTAAATATTGTTTCGAGAGAACAAAGAATCCAACTTAGAACGGCTTCTTCTGTTGAAGAGTGATAAAGCCCATGCATCTAAGAGAAAAATATCTACAGTAGACTGAAGCCATCAAATAAAACCTTATGAATGAATAGACCTACAGAAGGTAAACCTCAACTCCCCAATAGCTGTATTTGTACATTACTGGCCTGCAATTAGGAGTCAACAACATACCTTGCCTTTATTAAATAACTATATTTGAATAACCAATCAGTTGGCAGCAGAGCATGCCTAAGACCCCCCACCCACTGCCATTCAGCACTAGCAGAGCTGAAGACACCCAGAGGCCTGGGCACTACTAAGATTAACAAACAAGTGGTGAAAAGATGAGAAAGAAGGAGAAGACGCAGAATAGTGTGTGCACAATGAAGAGAAAAGTTGTGAGGAACAGCCTGATGTGAGTAGCCCGCACTGTTACCTGAAGCCATGGTTAGGTCCTGGTACCTGCAGACCCTGAAGGCCATGTTTGAGTCTGTGACCCTGCAGCACCAGGGAGTCTGTGTCTATTTCCATGGCCCATTTTCCATCAAAGGCTATGCAGATTTCCCTGGTCTGGGCTGCTGCCTGAGGCCATTTTGATGTCTGAGGGTTGCACATAACTGGCCCCATCCCTCACCAGCTGTAGCACTTGAGAGAGTGGTCCCACCCCTCACCTGGACACCACAGTAGAGCTAGCCCTGGTGGTAGTGGGCATGGAGAGCTGCCCCTGCCCCTTGCCAGCTGCAGCATTGGGTGAGCTAGCTGGGGTAGTGCTGGAGAGCTCGCCCTGGTGTTGTGGGTGCAGGAGAGTGAGCAGACTGAGCAACTCACCTACAACTTGGGCCCGGATTCATGGCTTTGAGTTGGCCCACTCTAATGTCTACCCCATCTATGAACCACTAGATGGCAAGGGCAGGTCCTGCAGATTTAAAGCTGCAGGATCTCCATGACACAGAGCAACAACAGGCTATCTGAGAGGAGACCCAGATACATAAAATCACACACACACCACATACAACACACAGGCACACAGATGAGAAAGCAGGAGTCTGACAGAGGAAGATTAGTGGAAGAGGAGAAAGGAAAAAGAGAAAGCTGAGATGGCCCGGATCAGTGTGATCAAAGTGGACAATACATTTGAACATAGTTGTCATCAGAACTCCAGCACTATGTTCACTGTGTATATAACACTGTGTCTTCTAATATGGGAACAATGTAATCCATATGTGATATCAGGAAGATGCAAATGCAAAATTCAGAATCTCAGACAAATTATATGGTTCAACCAATAAATGTCATCCATAAATAAGAAGGAAGAAGCCGGGCAGTGGTGGCGCACACCTTTAATCCCAGCATTTGGGAGGCAGAAACAGGCAGATTTCTGAGTTCGAGGCCAGCCTGGTCTACAGAGTGAGTTCCAGGACAGCCAGGGCTATACAGAGAAACCCTGTCTCAAAAAAAAAAAAAAAAAAAAAAAAAAAAAAAGAAGAGAGAACTCTTGCCAAAAGCTAAAGAAGACTTAAAAGTTTAATTAAGCAAAAGCAATGTTGATTAGATCTTGATTCAAATAGGTATTAAAAAATATTTTGAGACACAAAAATGTTATAAATTGTGAATTAAAAATTAATGAAAGAAATAAATATTCTTATTAGTCCTATAATTCTATTTATCAGCATCTATTTCAAGAAGGGGTCATGCTAAGTAGCCCAGGCTAGATTTAAACTTGGAGTACTCCTGTGTCAGTCTCCAAAAGACTAGAATACAGGTGTTTACTACCACAGCTGGTTTTAAGCTATTATCTTTAATTAGGCATGATAATGGAAGAAAGTTATGTAACTTTAAAAGATGCTTCTGTGAAATGAACATACTAATTTGAATAGTATGCAAAATAATACCAGAGATTTTTGTCTTTAAATAAACCAGAAATTTTAAAAGATGAAGCAAAGCAGATGGGATCAGATTGACAAAATCTCCATGACTGTGTAAACTCATTATGTTGTTTCTGCAGGTTTGGTTATTCCTATAATCAATAATAAAGCCAAACATGTAAGTATACATTTATATTAATTTATAAAGCAAGTTTTTTGGAACTCAAAAATCCTGTATTACCTGAGATCATAAACTATCAAAATTGGAGTAGGATGGGAACTTCTAGCAGAGCTTTCTTGTGGGTCTCGCATATATCACTAGGGAACCCACAGGCAGTCCTGACATACACTGTCCTCATCACTAAGGTATCTGTGTACTGGCATGAGCTTTGTTCATGCAAACCACCTTTACTCTCTCTCCTCAGCAGAAAGTGAGGTTGATATGGCCACAGCAAATGTCTGTGGCCCACAAGAGCACTGCTCGTTACACTCCTCCACAGACCTGTCAACTCACCTGTGGAAAGCAGGAGAACCTGAACACCTGTCCCTCTTCATGAAAATGTAGCATTAAATTCCACTACCCAAGGGAACTCAGCCTCTAGAAGTGGCACTATGAGAAGCAATGCCGAATACAGTGTTTCTCCATTAATTGAGTCTACTGTAGCCTGTGCAAAAATGGACAGCTACTAGTAATTTTATGACACAGGTAAACAAGGACAAATGCCTTTCAAACTGTGTTTATTAAGGATGGCAAAGTAGGGTTTCTGCCTTTGATTGTCCATAGTTACTCCATGAGACAGGATGATGAAGGTAGAAGATGGTTTCCAATGGGTGAGTCCAAAACAAACTTCAAATACATTCTCCATTTCGCTTCTCTTCCCAGCTAACATCAATCTACTACTGCAGTAGTAATTAGCATTTCTTGTGTGGTATATGAATTTCCCTGTAATTGAATTCAAAGAATGAGTTTCAGCATTTCAGAATCTCAAGTCTCAAAACACACTCTTAGACAACAAAATCATCATGTCTTTGATTCTGTTTCTCCTAGACAGAGACAGAGATTATAGAATCTTGACTGATTATGCCAAGAATTCAAGAATGTCACTTGCAAAACTTTACCACTTCTACTTTTTAATGTGTGTAAAACTTATTTGCTAAAAACAATGTAAATTACTATTAGTAACAACAAAGCTAAGAGCTAAGGGATTACTAACAATATTGCCTTTGACTGAAATGTCTGTCTGCTTTTATGTCACCCTTTCCCCATCTGTGGAGACTTGCACGAGACCTGCACACAGAAAGACAAAGTAGAAGGAGGCTAGTGGGGAGAAAGAAGGGGTGACAGCAGTTGAGGAGATAAGAGCTAACATTGGGGAGTCATATGATCGTGATACGTATGTGTGTGAGGGTGACCCAGAACTGAAACTAATACATGCCTTTAAAAGAACATTCTACAAAAAGCCCACTTTGCCAAATAACTGAATAATCACATCTCACAGACTGAAGGATTCCACACATGTGCCAATTTTATTACTGTTCTAACAATGAGAGACAACAAATAAGAGACTCGTTGTTTGAGATGACGTAATTCTTACTGATCATTGGCAATCTCATGATTTCTCTTTCCAAGCATCGTGACTGGGGAGGAGAGCTTGGGCTTACTGGGTCTGGAACACAGAAGTGTTGCCAGAAGGAACCGGGCTCCAGCAGGAAAATAAAGAACCCACACTATAGTTCGCTAAAACAAACTTAATACATGCAACTAATTCCATAGTCACGTAAAGCACTGAGCAAGCGAAGGAGGTAAGCCAGCTGGTAGCATAGCAGCTGCAGATAGCTGCTTTGCCTTCCAGCCTGTAGGGACCAAGGAAGGAGTCAGTGCTGAAATTCAAACAACATCCAGAAGAAATCACACTCACAGAGTCAAGAGCTGCCTAGCAGGTGATGACAGTCAAGGAGCCGCAACAGCTGCTTCGGAAGCGTGTAAAATAGAAAGAAGGTGGCAGATAGAGCTGAGCTTTTATTCTTTCTCTATGATTTTTAACCAGAATGCCATCTTTGCCCAATACAATGCAAGTTACTTGGCAAAAGAGATGAAGTTGCATATATGTGATATTTTTTCAGAGTAGCTTCCTATAATACAGAGCAGACAGGGATGCAAATCGCAGGTAAAGATGCAGTCAGACCCAAGTTCCTTTGGGGTTTGGGGTTGGTTTTGTTTTGTTTTGTTTTGTTTTGTTTTGTTTTAATTATTGCTGACATCCTGCCCAACAAAGAGTGGGATCTTAATTACATTAATCAAATTGCACTCCTTATCTGGGCACAGTTAATTGTGTCATTCTAATCGATCACAGAGTGTTCTGGCCACTGGGAACATGTGATCTAACGAGGCCGCTGCTGCTGCCTCCCAGGGCTGAAAATCCAAAGGATTTTCCAAGGTCTTCAGTCAACTACTGCAGCGATACTAACCAGAAAATCCCTGACCCGGCAGCCCAGGGTAACATTTTCCACTACATATTGTTGACCCTTCCATGGCCCAAAACTGAATTTTCTAACTTAGGGTATCAACAGTAAAATTCCAGCATTTCTCCAGGACCTTAAAGGGTCTTAAGGTAACTGTAAAAATAGTTGACAATACCTGTGCAAAGTTACCTTTAAAAGCTGTTAATTTCTGGGATGTCATCTTTTAAAAAAGAGAAGAGATTATTAGTAGTGTATTTCAATCCACATCTACATGAAAGAAAGCTTTCTGTAAATGAGGAAACACTTGAAATGAAATGTAATTCCCTTGAAAATCACCATTTCACACTGAAAACTACGCCCATGCCTCCTTGTAGCCCTAGATGCTCCTAAAGCAAATATAATAGTTCATTTATAAAATGTAAAAAAAGCATGAAGAAATCAACCACTGGGTGGGGGTACGATGAGAGAGAGCATGAGAGAGGATATCAGAATTCAAGTTACATCTCCACTAGTGCTGCACATGTCTTCCACATCAAACCACAGTATAAGGAGAAATTAGAATGTGGGGCAGCATCAAGGAAAAAGCCAGGACAGTCCCTGGGTGCTAAATCCTGTAGTTTGGCTCAGCTATGCGAACACACTTTTCCTAGATCCTTCTCTAACTTAAAAGATAGAAGCAAAATACACAGGCCATCTTCTCTTAGAAGAAACAAAACTGGTCATAAGGGGACAGGCGTGTCCGCCAATGAGTTCTACCACTGAAGATGGGACGTCTGAAAGTACAGCATAAGTAATTACTTCTTGGCTCTGGAAGGAAGGGGCCTGCCTGCAAGGGTCCCGATACCCACAGAAGCCTCTCTAAGAGAACAGCTTTGCTTATTAACCCCCATCCATAGTTAAAGCCAGCAAAGCCAGCCACCCCAGGACCTATGCTGATATGGAGACATAGCATCCAAAAGACAGCCCTCAGCTTTGTGTTCCACTTACCTTGAGCTCTGCAAAGCAATGTCTGGCTGTGTATCTACACAGAGCTCAAAATCAGCCTACCAAATGCATATCTAGGCACATATACTAACCTAAGGTGGCCAAAATAAAAAAGGAATCAACTCTCTATTCTTAAATATGAAAGGACAAATACTGGCCATGAGCAGACACAGGAGAGACTAAGTCTCAATCTCAGGTTCTCATTTAACAATAAGATAGTGATTTAAAACTGCTAACACGTGCTACCTGGTTAGGCTCTAAACCTTTACACCCTGAGCTTCTCCTAAGTAGTTCCTATTAAAAACATGTGTGACAGGGCAGAAACAAAACTGGCAATAATCTAGGGAAGAGAATGAGCGAATAGGGAAGGAACACAAAGGATTAACCTGAAGATCCCCTCTCCGATTGGGAAGAACACTCTGCTATGTTTGAAATATTTTAAATGTCATCCTCCCCACTCCCCCCTCATTGGGGCAGCAATACTTGAGAGGCAGAAATGAGAACAATTGGATGGAAGATGTGGCTATTTGCATCTCTACCTGATGAGATTCCAAGTATCAGTAGGCCAGTTGAAGCTAGCAGCCAACCAAACATATTTCCTGCAAAATAAGGAATCCCACCCCCAGTGAACAGAAATAAGAAGGGTTAAGAAGGTTAAGGTTACCACTCATTAGAAGATAAAGTAGAGAAAGATAGAGCATAAAATTGTGGCTTTTCCTCATTAGCTCCTCTGAATTCATTGTTTATTTTCTCTGTATATTAGTTGATAAACTATGATAAACCACTAAACTGGTATTTTAATATAAACTTCGATGATGTAGTATAGATTCTACTTCTTTGCTATAATTATTTCCTAACCTTGATAATGCATCTTTAAATGGCTGTCTTCTACTTTCCCAATGTAATCATTAAAATAATAAGAAATTCTGTGGCTAGAGAACATATTTCTAAGGGGTTAAGAAACTGGAATGAAGTGATTAAAACCCTCAGAGAGAAGCTGGGGTCCTAATTAAGCTGTTCTGTATGCAAGAATTACTCAAACTTTAAAGCATATGCATGTTTAAAAATATTTGTAAAATTTACTGAATTAATTATAAGGCATTGCTTTTCATCAGAGAAGTGATCTTGTGTTATATTTAGCTTGTTTATTCATATGTATCTTAAAAACACATAGAAGGGTTATATTTAAATGGATACAAACAAGAATATTCATAATGCACAAACACCATAGTTGGGTTGAAATAACACAAAGATACCCTTCAACTCACTGGTCACCTTTTGGAGAATTCTGATCTCTCCATCTTGCCTGCATTCTCCCTTAAGTAACTTTTTCTGTAATGTTCTCCAATCTGAGGTACATTTCCCCCAATATTTTCAGTTAGCCATCCCTTGTTTGATGCCTTGCACTTCTAGGTCTTTCTGAAGCACAGACAACTGGAATAGCCTCTTCTTCTTCCTCCTCCTCCTCCTCCTCTTCCTCCCTCCTTCTCCTCTTGAAGCATGCGTCTTATTCAGCTCCATACAATGACTCCTCTAGCTCTATCTACTCACTGTTATTGACAAGATCCTCTGCCTCAGAGCCCTGAGAAGCCACACCAACCTTTATCAATAGCTCTGGTCCTTCCTTGTAGAGATGGTTCTATATTTTTCCGTTATACCCAGCCAGACTATAATTTCCTATCACTGAAACTCTGCTTTGCTTTCTTCCCAGAGTAACTAGAAATGTTCTGGGAAGAACATGAGCCCATAGGATATTTCCATTGGCTCTAAACTTTATGACAGGCTTCTAGGAACCATATAGCCAGGTTCATAGTCAAGAAAACAGCCCTAACCTACCTAATGATTAGCCTCTATTTTTGTGTAATGTCTTCCTATTCAGCTACTTCTTTGATTTGTCTTCAGGTTATGATCCTGGTTTTTGTTGTTGTTGTTGTTATTTGTTTGGTTTTTTGTTTTTGTTTGTTGTTTTTTAGTAAATATTTTCAAATTTATAACATTTCTGTGAAATACTTCCTTTTTCAAAATATCAGATAAAGCAATATGTAAATGTGAGTCTAAAATTTTAAAAAAGGAACTACATATGGTTTTTATAATGTTGCGAGGTAAGCCCACCAGAGAGACTATCAAACAGACATTCTTAAAGCTAAAAAGAAAGTCTATTGCCAGCTGGAGACTGCATGAGGAATTTGCCCAAATCATGCCATCCTAAGCCTTACAGCCCTTTGTCTTTTGTGCACAAATCCACATTCTAGTTGACACACTTCAGTTAGCAAGAAGCAGAACTACAAAAGCCAAAAAGCAAGGTTAGTACATTTTCCTACTCAGTAAGTTACTTCTTGATTAAAGCTTCAACTCTGTGTATTATCTACTTACCTCTCAATGGCTTTCTGTGTTCTCAACATGCAAAACAGAGAACAAAAAGGCATCACACTGCTCCTACCCCCAAACCCACCCACCTTCCACATGTTCATTTCTCTGCTCAGAGAACATAAGTAAAACCCAATTGTCCTGGATAAGTAGATGATACTGTCTCCAAACTCAAATCCTACTATTTAGAGAAAACTATCCTTCCAGTGAGCCCATGCCTTCCCATTCCATCCAGGAAGGAGGAGTCTGTGGCACATTCCATCCTAGAGGCCATTTAATACAACTTCCATTTTCAACCACTGTCATAGTTAGGGTTTATATTGCTGCAACAAAACACCCAAAAGCAAGTTGGAGTGAAAAGGGTTTATTCAACTTACATTTCTAGATGATAGTCTATCATTGGAGGAAGTTAGGACAGAAACTCAAGCAGGACTGGAACCTGGAAGCAGGTATTGACGTAGAGGCCGTGGAGGAATGCTATTTCCTGGTTTGTTGCTCTGCTTTCTTATAAAATTTAGGACCAGGAACCCAGAAATGTCACCACCCACCATAGGCTGACTAGGTCTCTCCCACATTAATCACTAATTTTACAAAATGCCTGACAGCTGAATCTCATGGAGGCATTTTTCTCAACTGAGGCTTTCTCCTCTCTGATGACTCTAACTTGTATCAAGTTGACATACAAAACCAGCCAATACAACAACAGTCGTGACCCCTTCATCCTGTGAAGATGTATTTCCTTAATCTACTCTCTCAAGACAAGTAATATCACCAACATGCTCACAGCTAGACATGAAGAGTCTGAGGTCAAAGAGGTCTGCAATGTAGGAAGAGTTGGATGGGAAGCAGCACACATGGAGAGGTCTGAACTTGGTTCAACTTCAAAACTGGCCCTGCATCCTTAACTGTTAAAGATTAGCCTGACTCAGACTCCAGTCGGAGAATGATGAAATCCCTTTTGTCCATCTTCCAGTTGTCCCAAATCTCCTGGAATCTCTCCTTTGTCATTCAGGAATCATATACCCTTCCTTCTCCCCATGCAAGAGAAGGAGCTGAGACAAGCCTGTCTCTTCCAGAATACGAGATCTCTCCATTCTTATTGCTTTGTTTATATTAGTTTGGGGAAATCTGGTATGGGTGAAGATAGCAAGCAAACAGTTGTTAAACTAGACCTCTTTATAAACCCTAAATGAAAAACATGGCTAGCTCCAGCTGCAGGTTGCTCTCTTTTGCTGCTCCAAACTTAAAAAGTGGGAGTTCTGTATCATTTGTATGCAGTGGTTGGCATTTATGGAACCACTGTGCAACTGTAAAAAATATCACCAGCATCTTAGCATGTCCAGATTTATTATCTATCTATGTCTCCGAATAAACAAGAGTGGAAAATGCCCTCATGAAATGCAATTACATTGGAGGGAAGATTAAACAAATAGTCTTAGAAAAGATTTGATAGGACTTCCTGGATCGTGGATGATAGTACATAAAACACAGGAGACCAAAAGTAAACCTAAGACAAATGTCAAAAGTTGACAGTGTGTGTCTTTCACTTGACTCCTGGTCACTTGTAGATTGCTTAATGTTATGAAATATATTTGAGATGATTGGAAAGAATTACTCACTGCATAGTTTAAAGTAACATTGCAGTTAATATAAATCTATTGACATATTAATTGATGGGTTTTCCTCATAAATTTATAAAATTTTATTGTGTACATCCATTATCGATGACACTGCTAACAAGGGCAGTTCATTAAAGCATATATGGTATATTAAGTGTAAGACTTTTGAAAGTTAATTTTGTGAACTTGCTTCAAAGAGAGATTTCACATAGTCACCTTTTTTGATGTGTAGAGGTGTGTATATGGAGGCCAAAACTTGAAATAGGGCGTCTTCCTCAATCAATCCCCACCAAATGTTTTGAAATAAGGTCTCTCACTTAACCTGGAGCTTGCCAGTTGGATATACTGGCCGGCTAGAAACCCTGGGGATTTGCCTTTGTTTCCCCCACCCCACCCCACCCTGATACTTGGCTTACTGGTGCTTGATGATGCCCCTGGCTTTTGTACATGGCTTATGGGGCCCAAACTCAAGTCCTTGTCCTTGCTTAGCAAGAGATTTCACATAGTTCCCATTTAATTTTATGTGTGAGGGTGTGTGCACGGAGACATGCACCTTAGCAATTGAGCAATTTCCACAACCATTAACCTTGCTTTTAAAACTAGAAAATCTAGCTCTTCAGAGCTGACAATTTCATGTTCTGTCTGTCACTGGAGCTCAGTGTTTGTTGCCCCTTGATGGGGTATGTGTACTTCCACACAGCTATTCCTAGCTTCTATCATTGTTTTGCACTTCTCAATGCTTGATCTTGCTAGCTCTATTGTAACACCCCTGTGCTGGGGAAGACAGAATGACTGGCAGCATTGTTGGAAGCAGAAAAGATTAAATAAACTTCAGGAAAGGGTTTGCCACAACACACCACAGGCCAAGACTGGACGCAGAGATATAGGTTCTGGAGAGAACAAAGTTTTCATTCATTCATTCACCCACAACTATATTCATTGAATTCCTGATTTATTTATTCTCTTTTCCACCAAATGTATCCTGATACATGTGAAAGATTAGAGTCTAAGACACTAATTGAGAATCAGGAGTACAGAGTTCTAGAGATTTGAAAGAAACACACGGAAGACTGGGGCTGAAGGAAGAGTATCAGTAGGATTCTGGTTTGTCAGGTCCTGCAATCTTGACAAAGGTAGTATGTGTAATCTTTACCTAAGTACCATGAGGGTTCATTGATAGCTTTGTAGCAGTTAGTAAGAAGAGCACAGGCTATCAAGATAATTGGATAAATTTTAATTTTTTTCTCAGCCTAGTCAGTAGAGAAAACATAATCAATAGATGGGGACAGGTAGGAGATGGTACAGGGTAAAGTCGAGGTATCTTGTTCTCAAGCAGAGATGCTTTGTGGGAAATTAATCAAAGTACCCAAAAGTAGGCATGTGTTGTGGTTTGAATGTGATACATCTTCTGGCTTGTATATTTGAACACTTAGCCCCCAGATAATGGTGCTGTTTTGGAGTGTAGAGGTTTCTTTTCCTGTTGTTGTAATAAAACACCCTGTCAAAAGCAACTTAAGGAAGGAAGGGTTTATTTTGGCTCACAATTCAAGGATCCAGTCCATTATGGTAGGGAAACCACAGTGTTAAGAGTTTGAGATAGTTGGTCATATTGTATCTGCAGTCATAAATCAGCAGGAGATGATTGTGGTATTTAGCTCACGTTCTCCTGTTTTCTTTAGTCTGGGACTTTAACCCAAGGAATGCTGGGTGCTATTCACAATTAAGATAAGTCTTTCCGATTTAATTAATCTAACCAAGATAATCCTTCGCAGGTTTATCTAGAAACTAATATAAATAGATAATCCTCACTGATGTGCCCAAGGGCTTGTCTCCTAGGTAATGCTAGATCCTGTCAAGTTGACAATCAATATTATACCATAATAGGGAGCTTATGAAACTTTGGTGACTTAAGACCATCTAGCTGGCTGACAATGTCCATTGTCTGTAGGCTGCCCCAGCTCTTCTATAGCTCTTCCTTTCATAGGCCATTGCTATGTGAACAAGCTATAAACAAGCCACTGATACCCAAGCAGTCACACCTTCCCAGACATAGTGAACTATGCTCTCTAAGCTGTGAACAAAAACAAACATTTCTTTACCCCTTCTATTGATTTGTCAGTGAATCATCACAGTAGCAAGGAAAGTAGTATGCCAGTCATCAGGATATGAAGAACAAATAATCAGCAAGGTTGGACAATGATAATAAGTCATGGTGCAGAAAGCAAAGAGTACGGAAGAACACGCAAAAAAAATAATATCGAGAGGAACTTAAACCAGGGGGTTAAGTGATTAAAAGCTGGAGATACAGTGAACTCCTTATGAAACTGAGGCATGCATCAGATCAACAGGAGTGCCAGGGGGAAGCGAATATCTCTATGGAATAAAGAACACAGCAGTCTACATTAGCTCCTGCTCTAGCTGAGGGTCTTTTTATATGACTCTAACTAGGAAAGGAATCGCCTAGGAATGCTGGTTTACCCAGAAATCTCAGAGCAACAACCTGCAGTAGCAAAGAGGACTTAACAGCATCCATCACACTGTTAATATTTCCAGGTCCATAGCTGAAAACAAGATACTAATGGGGAAAGCTCTGCAGAGAGGCCCTATCAACATTGGTAATCACACGCTTTAGATGCTTCAAACCATCAGCAAGGAACAGAAAGCAAATTAGAAGGCTGAATTAGGGATATCTCGAGAGAGGAATGAAAATAATGAAATCTATGTTGACTATGAACCAAAACCAATTAACTCTGCAAGAAGTTCATTGTAAAAATTAAAAAAAAAATAAAAAAAAAGTGCAGCAGATGATAAATTCTACTAACGTGGTTTAAAACAGAAAGGGAGGAAAACACTAAAGTTATTCCTTAGCACTTAAACAAAGAGACCAGGGGAAAATGTTACCTTATTTATGCAATCTGATATTTGTGACAAAGAGTCTCTTATTTATGTTTGTGTTCTGTTAGTGTTTGCTGCAAGCCACCACCACCTGGCTCTCAGCCCCCTCCTTATATGACTTGTCTTCCCAGTGTTCCCCTATCACAAGAGAGTAGAAATCATTAACTTTGAATGAAGAATTCTCACCTCTCTTACTTGCTTAATGAGGTCATTTATTTCCACTTTGTGTGTCCCTTTTCCTGATCTTACTATCAGATGCCTGGGCAAAGCCTATGTATTTGGTGAGACTGCTCAGTATAGATCTAGCCTCTTATTGCAGTGGTTTTCAACCTGTGGGTCATGACTCCTGTGGGGGTAGATAGAATGACCCTTTCATAGGGGTCACCTAAGACCATGGGAAAACATAGCATAATTCATAACAGTAGTAAGTTACAGTTATGAAGTAGCAACAAAATACTATGGTTGGGGGTCACTACACGTTGAGGAACTGTATTAAAGGATCACAGCATTAGGAAGGTTGAGAACCACTGCTCTACTAGCTGGCCTGGGATGGGAACCTAAACCATGGCAGTCATAGAAGGAGTGAATGCCGGCAATCTTATGGGCATTATTTAATAGAAGAATGTTCAGCTGGATTTCTGGCTGTGTAGAAGATTGAGGTTAAAACAATGGTAGCCTACCTGTGATCCAAATTCAGAATCCATCTGCTGAAGGATCCAAGATGGAAAATCCAGAGCTGAGAGACAGAATGAAGTCTAGTCTGAAGCCAGGCCTGTTCTGAACTCAATGGCATGAGTCAATATGTTTTCTGTTATGCTTGATTCTTCTGTCTCTGAACTGATACACTATTTAGCAAATGTAAAGATGCCTCTCACACACCGCCTCACGTATGTCATTTACATACTACCCATTATAGGTTGCAGCCACAGACCTTGGCCACAGACTCTATGGGCATGAAATAAACAAAGTCAGAAATGTAAGAAAACACCTAAAAGGGTTACCTTTGGTACATGAAGCATGAAAGACAAATTCAGGGGAAAAACCCTGGGGAGCTTGCGGCTATGAATCACCCATACCGCCACTGTCAGAGATGCCAAGGCTGACAAAGGTCAACAGGAGCATGAGCTGGTATAATCCACAAAGCAACTATCTGTACTCCTTCATGTATAAAGGACTCAACTGTTATTCTTATACTTGCTTTACAAAAGTTGTATAGTGCTATTACACTACAGTTTAAATCCAGTTCTCCCTAAAACATCTCAAGATGACCTAAAGCTAATATATATTATACATACATACGGGGGGGGGGGGATAATTAGGTTTTGCTTCTATAAATCACACTGAAGGTTTAATTCTGTTTAGGGAAGTGAGTTTTTAAAAACTTTCTATTCTGAAATAATCACAGATAGAAAGAAAGCTACAAAAAAGGAGCAAGGCCTTGTGTAATCCTAACTACTTAGGAAGCTGGAGCAGTAGAATTAGAAATCCAAGGACAGCTAGGTTAAGGGCAAGTTCGAGGTTGAGGAACTTACTGATGCTCTGTCTCAATTTTTAAATATAATATAATACACAATGCATTTGTATGTATATATGATTAAACTGGGGCCATATCTTAGGACACTTGCCTATCATGCATGGGACCTGGGGTTCAATCCCCAATACTACAAAAGCAACAACACAGAACAGAGAAATCCTGTAAGTCCTAATTTTCTCTACCAATCCTCCCCTGATGATACTGTCCTGTACAACTACAGCACAATGTCCAAAGTAAGAACTTCATCCTCAGGTAATCCAGTGACCATGTGGTTTCAGCCATCATTGCATGTCCTTATGTGTGCACACAATCCTGTATGTTTTTCATCTGTCTAAGATACAAGACCCAGACCATTTTTCCCAAGATTCCTTAGTGCTGCTTCAACGGTTATGGCCATAGCCACACCCACTCCCACCCTCAATCTCTGGTAAACACCAATCTGCTCTCCATCTCTGCAATTTTGTCAAAAAATGGAGTCGTATTGCCTGTAACCCTCTAACATAGACTTCTTTTCACTCTACACTCTTCCCTTGGATCTTACTACATTTCCACATGTACCAATAAGTTTTCTTCCTATGGCTAAGCAGAAAGTCATAGTGTGTATGGATCCTAAGCCATTCACTCCCCACAAAGAAACCATAGTGGCTGCCAACTTGAGGCCATAAAGAATAAAACTTCTACATGTATTCTGTGTCCATGTTTATTTTCCTAAACTAAAAGCCCAAGAGAGCAATCAGGAAATGATTTTAAAAGACAGAACCTTCAATCACCTCCCACATCCCAAAGCCCTCCCTTCTCTGTTCTCTGCCTCCGACATTCTTGGGCTTCAAAAGGCAGTGCCCTCGCTGCTGTCTCTAATCTCTACCAGATGCTACTTCTAAACCTTGGCTGAACTGAGTGGGACAGTATGCTCCTCTGGTTCTTTAACTTGTGTATTAGATGTTTTTTTTTTTTTTTTTTTTCTAACCTGCTGCCTGGAAACAAGCTGCCCAGAAAACAATAATTATATCTCTTTGTCACAAAAACCTCTGGGTACCAACAAGGGTCGCTTGGTGGCCGCAAGCAGCCTCTGCACTCTGATTCATGCTTCACAAGCTATTAAATAGTTCATCAACTTGTAATCAGGAAAGGTGATCTTTCAGGGACTCCTTGGAAACGCTAACACTTGAAATTTCAACACGGCAGATACCTAGAAACATCTTGCTTCTTAGTATTGTACTGTTACATGTCTGGTAAATTATATTTATGACAGAAGTAGGCAAGGCCTGAGATGTGATTTAATTATTGGATGTTAATGAATTTGTTATGTATGAGTTGTCAGATTTATTTGTTCCTGAGAGACAGAAAAAAACATCCCAAGGGAAACATATTCAACAGGCTACAGAGGAAGGAAAATATGTACTTCCTGCAGCATACAATCCCCTTTGCTTTATGTAAGACTCCCTTTCTCCATCCTTGTTTTTGGGGTTTTTTAATAGTTGTTTCCGAACATAATACATTTAGATGTTGCATACTCAGCAGGGCCCTTGGATAAAGAATCTGAACCTTCTGGATTCAGACACATCAGTCCCAAACCCCACACCATGCACTGTATAACGTGGGAATAGAGAAAAACACAGAGTCAGTCATTTCTTCTTAAAGCTTATGAAGGCAGGCCCTGTGCTAAACACACGTGACTCACTGGAGGGAAAAGTTAGATTAAAAATCTCTCTCTTCAGATTAGACAAAATTCAGTGTAATAAGTCCAGTTATGTGGTAACAGTATCACGGGGTGGGAGTGGCCTCTGCAATGTGGCTTTTTCAGCCACTCGGAATGGTATGAAGTAGCCACTGCTTTTGAGTGTGAGGAACTCTGTGAGCTAAAGGTGAAGAGCAAGCAGGACCCAGAGCTTGGATAGTCTGTTGGGAAGGGCTGGGAGCTCTTTCAATAACCTTTAACCCTGAGCACTGATGATAATCAGGATTGGTTTTCTTGTTTGGTTGCTTAATTTATCATTTTGTTTTTCTGAAATAAGTCCTTGGGGATTTGGGGAAAATGAAACATATATTTACTGAGAAAAATACAAACAAGACAAAATATTGCTAGATTGTCTGTTAAGGTTTAAAATTAAGAGTTAAATGTAGAACTCTTGATCCCTTAGACAAATGCTTTCAAGGCAAAGGTCCTCAGGACTCTGTTTACTCTAAATTCTCCATACATGTCATGCCCCCTGTATGTAACCACCTCTGGATCCCACATCACGTCTTATTTGATGCTCTATTCTCCCATCCCACAGCTAAGGACCCTCCATCACTCAGAACCAAATAGCTCTTTATAGAGCACCCCAAGGCACTTAATGAGTTGCTATGGTTTTTACTTTATACATCTATCTTCATGTTAGGGTGAGATCATTAAGGAAGTCTTTCTCTCTCTCTCTCTCTCTCTCTCCCTCCCTCCCTCCCCCCTCTCTCTTTCTCTCTCTCTCTCTCTCTCATGTGTGTGTGTATCATTTTGCCCCTTCATTCATTTATTGGATGAGTACATATTGAGAACTTTTGATGTAGGCAGCAACATAAGCTTAAGAGATATGCCGGTTGATCTGTGGTTCTCCTGAGTCTGTTTCCTCATTGCACACAATCGGAACCCAAACTTTTATTGCTGTGCACCCCTGTGTAAATAAAACAAGTTGCTCTAATGTATCATTGGCTCTAACCAAATGCTTACATTTTGGCAAACACACACACACACAAAAAAAAGAGTCAAACACAAAAGGCATTATGAAAAGAATGAGAGAGACTCTGACAGAGCCTCTCCCAGCCTAACAAAGCAGGAAGCAGCCATCACCCAAGTACCTTAACCTATCAGTCTAAATATAAGTATAAATACCCTCAGGTACTAGTTCCTCCTTTTGGCCTCCATTTTCTCCACACTATTTCAGAGCAGGAATGGTCTCTGCAGCTTTCTGTTATATTTCTTATCCTGTATCCAATGCTTAGTTGAGTGAGACCAGATGCATTTTATTAAAATGAATTGACACACACAGAGGTCTCTATTTTGTAAGGCACACAGAATCATGAATCAAATCAAGAAGGTACTGTAGAGGTTAGGTTCCTCTCCTTTAATTACCCTGGCTTTATATTCTATGGTGGAGGAAATCTGGAGTCTGAAGCCCTCTTACCAGCCTAATCAGCAGCAGCTAATGAAGATTTAAAATGAAAGCTTCCTGCTTTCCTCTCATAAAATAGAGGTACCGGGTCATTTTTCTAGCTGATAGCTAATTTATTAAGAAAAATAATTTAATGGAATTAAAATTCTTCCTCCAATGAAACATAGCCTGTAAATCAAAGCCAGAGCAATAAATCATCTTAAAGTTTTTATAACATGAAAAGAAAAATAAAACCTCTAAAATTGAAACACTGATTCCCTCTGATTAGAAAAGGGAAACGCTGGCTTTGAGTGTAATGAGAAGGATTGCTTGTTACATTTAGACATTTGATGTGGGTAAGGAATTTTACTTTGGGATATTTGGTCTTGTATGCTTCATTTGTTGATTTTAGTTTTTATGGGGTTTTCAGACTTGTAAGATATTATTAGGAGAGGAAGAAATACATTTAATGTACATTTATACATGAGGATTGTGCTGGATTGAACTGGTTATAAAGTAAACACAGTGGAGGGTGAGCCGGAGACAGAGCTCATTATTATGGAACATTAAATAGGAGCACACACAGTCCAGCTTTTAAATTACTGAATAGGAGTCCTGGGATGTATACATTGTCTTCAAATCGAAAGGTGAACACTCTTAATTAGTTCCGAAATCATAGTTTGTAAACTCTGCATAATAATCTAGCTTTAGGGTCTGGAGAAAAAAATGGCTCAGCAGATAAAGACACTTGCCACCAAGCCTGAGAAGCTACATTTCATCCCAGGAACTCACAAGGTAGGAGGGAAAATCCAACTCCTGTAAACTGACCTCTGACCTCCACTGCCTTGCAATGGCATTCTTACAGCCATGTACAGAAACACAAACACAAAATAAATTTTAAAAAAATTTAAATCCAGATTCATAGCTTTTTTTTTTTTTTTCAAAAGAAGGAATACCTACCCACACCTTTATGTCAGACTGGAGCTGCATGGCAGCCACACATTTCAGGAGGGACATGAGATGTCTCCAAATGCCATCTACCTATTCATTCTCAATTTTCCTTTCTGCCCTGAAGGCAACCTGAATTGGGTGTGCACTCTCTTAAAACAGACAGAAAGGGGGGCTTGTCCAAGGAAACCAAGAGAAATTTGCATGATGGCTTCTGATGCTGAGCACCAGCTCAGAGTAGCACAGAACAGAAAGCAGTTGGTTTCCTCCAAGGTCTGGAAGTCACATGGTTTCTCTGGGCATGACCCAACTCTGTATGACTCCCTCTCCTCCCAGTGCCAACAGATTATCCCAGTGGGTTCTTCTGATGGCCAGAGCCAGAAGTGAAATGGGGCAAGGGCAAGGCCACCTATCTGATACCTGTGGTCATCACTAGCACACCATCACAACCAAGAGCACAAAATACATTCATGGATGAACCTATGAAGGAGTCCTTTATGTTGCGGACAGCATGGAAATCTAAGTATAAGTTAAGTTACCATAACCCATAAAACAAGGCACAGTGAAACACATTTTTAATCCCAGCACTTGGAAGACTAGGGCAAGGAGATTATGAGTTTTGGGTAAGCCTGGGCTATATACTTAGATGGTATCTCAAGACAAAACAAAAAATAATAATAATACAAATACAAAAATTAGTAACCCTACCTAGCATTATAGACATATATAATCTGTCACTGCGTAGCACTCCAGTCATTGCTAACTTCATTCATTCACCTTTAATTTCTTCCCCATCTGATTTGGAGGTAATGTGTCTAATTTTAGCTAATAGCACCCTTGTGCACAGCAAATCAATACCAGAGCCATGAGAAAAACCATATTCGTTTGCCCAAGGCAGTATTTATTTGCCTCACTGTTCAATAATATAGTCCAATAGTTAAATAAGTAACTATTCATAGCTTCGCCAGAAGAACTTCAGATTTTTAAAGAACTACACATAAATTTAGAAGATATAGGAGAGATAGGTAGGTAGATAAATAATATATGATAGAGAGAAAATACATAGATAGATGAATAGATGGATGGATGGATAGATAGATAGATAGATAGATAGATAGATAGATAGATAGATAGATATGATAGATATGACCGATAAATTGGTTGATCTTTTGTGTGCGTTTGAATGCAAGACCTTGTACATGTCAAGCAAGACTCAGCCCAGCCCTGAGTTACCCACATCACTGGGAGAGCTATATTAAACTTGAATGGCAATAGAAGTGTGCTACAAATTGCACGTTGGATATATATATATTTGAGTTCCCAAAGCAATCTATTCCTTTAAAAGTCTCAGTCTAATTTCTCTGTATATAATAATATGGACATATGGCAATAGACCCTTCCATTAACAGAAGTGAAGGTGTTCAGTGAATCCAACAGCATAAATTAGCTTTAGGTTGGAGAATCTCAGTGGAATTCCATTTACTCACAGAACTGTACTTTTCCTGTGAGGCGCGCGTCTCTCGCCAGCAAGCAGACACGCGGACACGCGGCAGGCTTCTTCTACAGTTCAACTTTATTGTTGTTGTGGATAGTAAGGAAGGAAGAAGGAGAACCGCGCGGGAGCCAACATGGCGGCGTTATATTGT
>CM052709.1:71036597-71052734 GCA_028551405.1 Uromys caudimaculatus | reverse complement strand
AGAACCGCGCGGGAGCCAACATGGCGGCGTTATATTGTCCCGGGGCAGCGTGTCCCCCATTGGTTGGCGTGCCCCGGGAATGGGCGGTGATTATACGTGTACACCCATGATGCATTTCGGGTTTCGCGGGCTATCCGCAAGTTGCCTTAGAACAACAGCGCCATCTAGTGATGGCGAATATTCTAACCGCTCCTTACATTTTCCTACTTCTGAGATTAAAAAGAAACACACTGTGCTCAAAAAGCTAATAAACCATTAAATCTAAAATGAATCAATAACAGGGAAACAAAGCTGGGCAAATAACTAACCACAACTTGTTCATTTGGACTTTTACCCAGAAGCAACCACTAAGGCTTCCTGATTCCTTACCATGGAAGCTCCAGTCAAACAAACAGCAGCTGGTATTCTTCAGAAGCAAGAGTATGCTCAGAACCTGGCCTCCTCTCCCTGCCTGCAGAACTGCATGACCTTCTCTGCCCGCTTACAGAACTGCCTGGCCTCCTCTCCCTTTCTATAGAACTGTGTGGCCTGCTCTCTCTGACTGCAGGTCTGCCTGGCCTCCTTGCTCACATATGTTTGAGAAGTACACGGCACGCAGAATTGAAAGATCCTTTCAACTGTTTCACCAACCTCAAAACTCAGTTTCCACTGTCTTCTCAGAAATGGATCCCGTTTGTGTTTGCTTTCCTGTGCATCCTGCACTTTTCTCCTAGCTCTTTGCAAACGTGTTGCGGTCATCCCGTATGGAACAGAGAAGAAGCACTCAAGGTTCGGTCATCCCGTATGGAACAGAGAAGAAGCACTCAAGGTTCAGTCATCCCGTATGGAACAGAGAAGAAACACTCAAGGTTCGGTCATCCCATATGGAACAGCGAAGAAGTGGGGAGAGACAAGTAGATCACCAGAGAATCCTGGCCAGCCAACCGAGCCCATTTGTGAATGATGAATTCAACAAGCAACTCCACCTTAAAAGATAACATGGAGAGTGACAGAAGATACTCAGCATTGACCCATGGCCTCTACATGCATAGGTATACTCATGTACATGTACCAGAACATACATACACCTGCACACTCACAAACAAAAATTTTAAGTTCATGATATATATCCCAAATGATACATACAGACTGTGAGAACACACACACACACACACACACACACACACACACACACACACACACACACACACCAGGCTTCAAATTCATTTGCTCCTTTTAAAAAAATTTCTCCTCAGGGTTGTTCTCTTATAGGTTAAGAAACTATAGAGGAGAAAAGATAAATGAAAATCAATCTCTCTTTTTCTCTCTCTCTCTCTCTCCTCCTCCTCCTTCTACATCCTGAGCACCATATCTACTTTGTGCTATAGAATAAGTATTTGTTGATAGCTTCGTTAGTTCAAATCGTTTCTTGTAGCCAGCACTTGGCCTACACCTTGATGGTCCCTGCCTCATGTCCCATGAGTATTTTATGACATCCATGAGCCTTCCTCAAGAGAAGTAAAGTTAGTAGGACATAGAGAAGTCATCTAATGATGGGATATCAAAGAATTTCACGTGCCATATGAAGCCCCTTGTATTTCACCCTAGCCAGCAGGAATGAAAATCAGCTTTGTAAACGTATGTTCACAAATACATTATCCCATAAACCACACAGTGACTCTACAAGAAAACTATGCTTTCTTTTTTGTAAATATGATACGGGAGGAATTTTGACACTGAACAGCACAACGCCTTTCTTCAAGGTCAGACTAAGTAGCAGAGTTTCTGATACGGTTTGGCATGGGACACAACATAAAAAGAGTTTAGGCCATTGCAAACCCCCTGAGTCTTTCATCAAACAGTTTAATCTCCACTCCTTTTAAGTCATCCTTGTGAATCCCATAGAGACATGCAAGGGATAAATTTCAGGCCGTATTCCATAGCACACTTGGAATGTGACTAGTCTGTTTCTCTGAGTTCCTTGCTAAACATATTTTAAAGATGTTTGGGGAAACAGAGAAACTTCTAGACCATATTTTTCCTGCAAAAAAAAAAAATTGTTAGGATAAATTGACTGTTACTCAGGAACACAGACTCGGAGAGCAGGATAAATTTCCAGTGTCTTGGTTTCAGATAATTCCAGAGGTTGTGCCAAGAAATATAAAATCTAGCTTCCTCATCTGGGAGAGAGAGACAGACAGAGGAGAAGCTGAGAATGTTTGAGTGGCACAGAGGGTCAGGAAAGACTACACACACACACACACACACACACACACACACACACACACACACACAGAGAAACACATGCGTGCGCATGCACACATACACCATGCTTCAGATTCTAGCTGTTCTGCAGCTGTGGAGGGTGAATAGAGACAACTGGCAACCCAACTTCTCCTGGCAGAGTGGCTGGCTGGCATTCACCACTGCCTTTTCCTAATTTCTTTCCCATTAAAAGATTTTAAAGGTATTCCCAAAAAAAGTAACAAAATACAAAATTCTCAGAGTTTGATTTTTTTTTTTCCTAGTGTTTGCTCTGTCTGCTATAAAATCTAGTTGGGGCTGGCATGTCTGCTGCAGTTGTTTGGGGGCACTTTATATCTATCTTCCCATTATATGAAAGTAGAAAGCAGGCTTGTTAATAAGAATGAGACAAACTGTTGGACCATTTCCTTTTGTAATCACTTCCTCTCAATTGTCAGCTGACTTAGTGATTGCTTTAAGTCAAACCACGAAGACTATGGGATATTGTCCCATGATTATGCAACACAAGTTGATGCTACAGTTCAAGATGGTTCCCCAAAAGTACATATGCAAAAGGTTGGTCTCTAGAGTTCTGGTACTAGGAGATACTACAGACTTTTAGTGAGATGTCTTATGTCATTGGGGGTACTTGAGTTTATTTGTATTTTGTGTTATCTATCATCTTACATCTATGTATTTATGTATCACATATGTTTATATCATCTATCTATGTACCTATGTATCTATGTATTTATCTATGTATCTATCTATATATCATCTATCTATGTATCTATGCATCTGTGCATCCATCTATCTATCTATCTATCTATCTATTTATCTATCTATCTATCTCTGTTTCCACTGACTTTAGATGCAAACACTTGTTTCGGGAAGTATTAAAAAAGAAGGGACTTATGGCACATGTTCCCGCACTATGCCCTGGTTCTCTCATCCCCGGCGGGCTGGCCAGCCATGCATTGGTGGGTAATGGTCAACCTGCTTTCATCTAGTGGAGCTCTGAATCAGAGCTTCAAAATCTCTCCACCCAGCTCACTAGGTTCCCACTGGTTCTCACTACCATGCCAGCCCCATGCTTCAGTACCCCCATGGCCTCTGTGGTGCACATCAGGCAAACCCACACTTTGCTGCTGTACCTTTCTCTCTTGAACCCAGACGAGCTGCCTCGTGAAGGAAAATGCAACACAAACTTAGTTCAGAAACAATGATAACTCAATCTCTGGGCGAATCAACTAAAACCTAATCTTGTAAACCTTATCAAAGTCTGATTCCTCTGGTGGCGAATCCTTTCGGATCTACCATGATACCAGAAGACTCTACTAGCTACATCTTACCTACTATATGCTGTCCCCGTTCCAAAAAGCCTCTCTCTTTCCTGCTCCTCTCTTCTCTTCTCCAACTCAGAAGTCTCCACATGTGCCCAGTAATTGGCTCCTTTACTCATTAGGGGATTGGTTCACAAGAAGTCACAGGTGTAACTCATTCCTGCCTCTCCCAGGAGGGCAGAATTAGAATACCAACAGCCCCAGGACTATCCACAAAAAACACTCTCTTTGAAACCTGCCATAATGTACAAGTCTTAGTAGAGATCCAAACACCTAAGTACTCCTTTGTGGACATAATTCTCTAGATCTATAAGCCAAGAAAGGTTTCTCTTTACTTCATAAGCACCCATGGCCAGATACTTAGGTATGATGCAGGCTACTATAACCGCAGAGTTCTACCTTGACAGCAGGCTCTCTGTCTCTCTGGTGCAGTCTCTATAACTAAGCAAAAGCTATATTTTAGCTGTTCACGAGTCAAAGAACTTAGGATCGTTTTGAGCAAATAATGATCAAGGAACTGACATCATTCATCTAATACCCTTCAGGGAACTAGATCCTACCAACACCAGAGAGCTTAGAAACAGCTCCTGCAACCCAGGTTTCAGATAAGCCCCCCAGTGTTTAGCAACACCCCCACTGAAGCACCATGAGAGACCTTGAATCTGAGACACACTTAAACTATGGCTGGATTATTGACACACAGACTCTATGAAATAATAAACATGTGATATTTAAATCCAGTCTCTTTGATGAGGAATTGTCATAAAATAATAGGTAGCCAATATACCAAGCATCAGCTTCCTCTTAAACCATTACTTTCTCTTTCCCTAATACTTCTGAGAATAAAAATAAAAGTCATCTAATTGTATGATGTATTGAAAAATAATGATACTTTCATAAGGTAAAAGTTTTTTAAAACCTTAAAATAGATGTAGGCAATAATAATGATTTTTATAAAATATCAGTGAATGGGTTGATGGTTTCAAAGAATATTTTGTCTTTTCAATAATATGTGATCCCCACCAGTTCAAGTCCTGTGTAATCTGAAGAGGAATAGAATTAACAGTGCATTATGGGTCTGCAGTGCTCCAAATTGAAATTTTCCAAGTCAAGTGCTCCTCAAGAGCTATGAGACTAACAAACGAATACCCTGTGCCAGGAGTAACTCTACCTGACTCTGATCCATAGCTAATAAGACACTTGCTTCATATTTGGTCAATGGGTATCTTCCTCTTCCTAACAATGGGATAGAATATTATGTGATCTGAAGAAAGGAATGGGAAATACTATTCCAAACTGTCTCCCACACAAAGGGGAAAAAATGCTTTATTTTACCCTATGTCTGCCGCCTCCTCTCCTTGACTATTAAGTGCTGTCTTGCTTAGGGTTTTATTGCTATGAAGAGATACCATGACCACAGCAACTCTTATAAGGGAGAACATTTAATTGGGGTTGACTTATAGTTCAGAGATTTAGTTATCATGGTGGGAAGGACACACAGTGGTGTGCAGGCAGACATGATACTGGAGAAGTATCAGAGTTCTACATTTGGAAGCACAGGCAGCAGGAAGTGACCATGGCATCCTAGGTCTTGCTTAAGCTTCTGAGACCTTAAAGCCTACCCCCTAGTAATGCATTTCCTCTAACAAAGCCACACTTACTCTAATAGGGCAACACCTCCTAATAGTGCCACTCCTTATGGACCTATGGGGGCTATGTTTATTCAAACCACCACAAGTATCTTGCTACTACATACCCTACAAGCTAAATTAATATCAGCTGGGTATCAAAGAAGGATTCCGTTTTCTTTCCTGATAGTTGAAGGAATCTGAGGTTCCTCTAAGTGTGATTTACGTGTGGGTTTGTGTTTATGTTTGGGAGTCACTGTGTGGGCACTAAACTGTGTGATTCTGTTGAAGAAAGCAAAGAGGACCCATCCTCTTATGGTGCCATTTGATCATCCCAAGATGGGACCAGGGCATTTCCACTCTCAATTTCCCTCCTTGGAACAAAAAGCACACTGAGTGGACCCCAAGGGCTGCTCTGAAAGCTTTTAAACTTTGGGGACTAAGTTCTCCTATGGTCACCTTAAGGAGGCTGAACTAAATTGGGCACCTTTACCATCTCTATTGTTAGAACTTTAAAGGCCCTTTTAACCTGAACAGCCATTAGAGTCTCATGTCCCTGGTCTATAATTTTTTCCTGGTCTGTGGATTGATTGGGGAATGAAATGCATGGTTATTAAGGCCTTTCCCTCCACTGCTTAGTACATTTTCTAAAACTTTCTGTTGGCTCATTTACATATGAGGCTGCGACTTCATCCTCTCCCAAAATGACCTCTCACCAGTTGGCAACCTTGCTAGCTTATCATGCACCCATTCAGACCTTTATTGAAGCAGATGACCAGATGATTTGCCCTTTCCCTATGGACCCCTGACCATAATCCCATCTAAGTTTCTCACCCAGAATTGGCACTTCACACTTTGTACATATTATGGGCTGGATGATTATGTAACCACCAGCTACTTCCCTGACCTTAGCAAGTATTTGGGCTTTTGCATCTCTGCTTCAGCAACCGGCCAAGACTACCACTAACTTTTGCTAGGTAAGGATATGACAAAGAATGAAATAAGTTTCATGAAGTCACCTAGCACATGCTGGGATTTTTTTCTTTTTTTGAAAAATTCCCATAATTTTCTTCTCATACCTACCGCTAAGTCTCATATACAGAAAGGGATATATACTCTAGGGAGATACCACTCCTAAATAAAAACTTCAGTAGCTGATTCTAACTTTGTCTCCTCTATACAAGTGTGTCAGGTTAAAATGGTACCTACGGATGATGTGGAAGATAGAGAAATGGCATTATTTAATTCAAAATGATACTAAACCTATTTGAGATAATATAAAAGCCTTTTATGAAATTAACACTGTGAGAGAGAATCATACATTTAGCTGTAGGTATGGGACCCACAATGATTTAAAAAAAAAAAAAAAAAGGTAAGATTTGTTGTGCCAACGACCAGCCTTGGTTTAGAGAGGGGTTCTGAGAAGGGTGTCTGGGAGCAGTGAAACAAAGTCAAATCGTGGTTCTGAGCTGGCAGCCTATGTTCCGCTGGAGACAGCCTTCCAACCTGCTTTCCCGCTGTCTCTCTCGGATCTGCTTTCTCTGGAGATCTCTAGACAGGCCTCCTGTCTCTCTTTCTCTGTGTCTCTGTCTCTGTCTCTGTCTCTGTCTCTCTCTCTCTCTCTCTCTCTCTCTCTCTGTCTCTCTCTCTCTCTGTCTCTGTCTCTCTCTCTCTCTCTCTCTCTCTCTCTCTCTCTCTTCTGCTCAAGGCTTTTCTCCAAGCAATTCCCTCTTGCTATTCTAAAAACTTCTCTGGATAGCTCATCTCCTGCGAATCATAAGCCCAGTTTTTTATTTTACATATTAATGTAGTCATTTACTCCAGGTTTCCTTTGATTATCCTATGAATCACCATCCCGTGATCCCAGCCCCTTAATTCTTAGGAAACAACAAGCACACATTTTCTTTTAACTTTGCAGAAGAATTCAGAGACCTGCCTACCTCTGTTAGGCACAGTTGGTAAACTAGCTGGGTGGGACCCTGTCCTGAAATTACCATTTCTACCACACCTGGGCCTGGACTTGCTGTGTCCCAGGCTGACCTTGAACTCAGAAATCTGCCTGCCTTTGTATCTTTCTGACAAGCTGGCTCATTAATGCAGCTGTCTTTGTTCCTTTAGTTTTGTGAAGTCCCTCATATAATTCATATTGCATCCTTATATTTTTGCATAGCTGAGAAATTATATATTTTCAAACTCATGTATTGAGGCTCTTTCCCATAGCCTTAAGGGCTGTCTAAAGGCCCCGGTGTTTACCATTTTGCTGAGACATTAGCCACACCTTGGCCTCCCAGCCTCATGCTGTCTCAGATTATCACAGAGTCATTAATGTCAACAGGGAGGACCTTCCTAGGAGGAATGTGAATATATGTACATTATTATACAAACAAGCCTTCTGCCCACAGCAGCCATTGACACTCGTGGAGGCCCACATCCGCTGGCCCTGCCCCAGGGTCAGGAGCCATGTCATTCTGTCCCCACCAATGCCATGCCAGACTTGGCATTGTTGGGCTGCTTGGGAAAGGCATAAAAAGAAAAGACAGCTTGCATTGCAATTTAAATAGTAGTTGGAAGTAAGATAAGCAAAAAGGAAATTCCAAGCCAGGGAAATAACTTTGGTCTAAGCTATAGAAATAGAAAAAGATGTCAAGTAAATAAAGGTACTCACTAGACATATCAGATAATTTATGAGGCTGCATGCAGTATGAGGTATCGAGAGAACTGCCCTGCTCCAGATACTGAAAGGTAATTTCCCTTCAGGCCTCCAGGAGAATACAAATGACTAGCCTTTCATGTTTGATTCCAAAGAAAAATGCAATTCAAGCTAGCAAGGAATGAGGCTGGAATTGCCCTACTACCAGGACAGGAAATACAACTTCATCAGCACCTAGCAAACCAAAAGCCACTAGGGAAGGTAAATGTAATAAGTTGATAAATTGGTTTTGTTTGGATCTATAAATGAGTTACTCAATTTGTGGATGACTGATTTTTTTTTTGAAATGTTGATCTTTTTAAACAATAATTATTACCTATCTTTATAAATATTTAAATCCCAGTATACAGTTTTTATTTTTCATCTCAACAACTTAAAATTTTTTGTTAGATTTATTCACGAGTGCTTATGGTTATGCTGTATCCTTTCTCCCTCTTTGCTTCTGATGATTCATGTATAGATTTGTTTTGGGCCTTTCTGACCTCTGTTGTTAATTACACTTGGCAATTTAATAATTAGCACATTCTGTTGCATCTTCCATTACTCAATTACATCCTGTCAGCCACGGCAGTTTCTATTATTTCCTTACCATCCTTGTAGATTTCTTCTGTGTTGTTATTGGCCTTCATGTCCCACAAAGCATATTAAGTGGTAACTATAGTAATTTTCAAATTATTTATGTGTACTTTTCATGGTTTAAATCAAGAACCTACTTTTCTTTTTCTAGTTCACAAAGCATCTTAAACACATACTATCAGCAATTTCATCAAGTATCTTCTGCATCACTGGGGAACCACATGATCTTTTCCTCCTTTACTCTATGATACAATGTAAATTCATTTTTAATTTCTATCCCAACTCTGTAATTTTACCACAAACTCTACTTGGACACAGCTGTTTTATATCTGTTTTGATAGAACTTTAAAAATCTGTACTCAAAAGGGAGATGGGCTATGATTTTAATTTTCTCCTGCTAAACCTTGAAAAATATACACTAGTTCTTTCATAGTTCTATAAGTTGGCTGCTGTACATACTGTCCAAATACACATGGATGTATAGTTATCTCTTATTTAAACTGACTTTGTTTTGGGGGGTTGGGGGATGTAAAAAGTCAGTAATGATATAGTTACACGATAGTAATATTTTTTAGTATTTTTAACATTTGAAGAAAGGAGTTTACTGGGGGTGAAGAAAGACAGCCATGCAATAGACACAGAAACAAAGACCCTTGTCAAAACAGTAGGAACTTAGACAGCAAAAGTCTCTATTTTTTAATTGTTTGAAGAAACTCTATACTGGTTCTACAATAACTATACTGATTTATATTCTCACCAACAAAGTATAAATTTCCATTTATGATTATTGATAAAAAGCCATTCTCATTGGAATAAGATAGAATCTCAATGTAGTTTTGATTTTCAGTCACCTGATGGCTAAATGTGTAGCAAATTTTAATATAATTATTTGAACTTCATTTGAGAATTGTCTGCTTGGAACATTTACTAACCTCTTGATTTATGTAATCTGATGTTTTTGTTAGTAAAGATTTTTGAGTTCTTTATATATGCTATATATCAGTCCTCTGAAAGACTGAAGGTTAAGAAATATTTTTACCCCATTTTGTTTGCTGTTTGCTCTGTTTTTGTACATAAATTTTTAATTTAACATATTTCCATAAGTCAACACCTGTGTTATTTATTGACCTACTGAAGTTATTGACTGTAGCAAGTTCAGAGAGGGTTTCTGTTGTGGATTATGTTAACTGGGCTCCCAAAATTGCATGAGAATCCCACAGTAAGACACTGAGGGTCCCTGCCCCAGTTGGTTTTGATTGGTCAATAAAGTTGCAGGTGGTCAATAGCTGGACAGGGAGAGAGAGGCAGAACTTTAGGATTCACAGACAAGGGGAAGCAGAATCGCCATACCAGGAAAGGAATAACATCCAGGATTGAGAGCTGCAGAATAGATAAAGCACCAACCATGTAAGAGCCGGGGAGGAGTGACCCCACACATTCCCCCCACAACAGGGCCTAGGGTAGCAAAGTTGGAATATAGATTTTAGTAAGTAATAACTCAGGAGTATTGAAGAGGAGGCATTAACAACATGGAAGTTTGGAGTGGCCTAATCATTGAGTTGATTAAGGCATATTAAATATAAGGCTGCATGTGTGTGTCTTTCATTCAGGAATCCAGAACATTGGGGCAGGTAGCCAGGAACTCGCTCTGCTGTACTGGGGGATTTGAGCAGCGTTCATTGCCTAATGCTACTTGCTTCTCTGGTGTTTCAAATCTTCACGTATTGATTAGGGTCTTTAATCCACTTTGAGTGGATTTTTGTACAGGATAAGCGGTGGGTTAGCTTTAGTAGTATACATACTGATATCCAGCTTTTTTAGAATATTTACTGAAGAGGCTGGTTTTTGTTTTGTTTTGAATTTGTATTCTTGACATCTTTCACATTTCATCAGTTATATCAGGATGCCCTAGTCTACTCCATTAAGCTATGCAACTTTTTTTTTTTATGTGAGTGTTATGTTGTTTCTATTATGTCTCCCCTGACGTGTAACTTGAGACAGGGTTCTATGATCCTTTTAACAGTGTCCTTTCTCCTAGTGACTGTCTTGGCTATTGATATCTTTTGTCCTTCCATGTGAATTTTCGGATTTTTTTTTTTAAAGTTCTGTAAGTAATGGAAAAGTAAAAACAAATGTATCGTATAAAATATGCAGTATGCTGATTATATAGGAGGCAGAGTCCACAGCATGGGAAGGAAAAGAAAGACATCCTAAGAAAGAGTAGTCTTGGCATATACAGAGGGCCAGAAGAACAGGACAAAAGAAAGAAAAAGAAAAATGAAGAGAAGCAAAGATAGAAAGGTAGGGAAGAAGGAAAGTGAGGGAAGGTGGGATGAAGGGAAAGAGGGGGGAGTGAGAGAAAGGAAAGAAAATGGAAGAAAGCATAAAGGAACGGATAGAAGAAGGAAGGGAGAGAGGAAGGGAGAAAGAGGGAGGGGGAAATAAAAAGGAAACACGGAAGTAACAGAAATTACAAACACTGCCTCCACGCGTTTCTATGCACGACCATTATCAGTTGGTACCACGATGCAGGGACTTCTCTGCTGGCTTTCTAGAACACAAGCGTTCTCCCTTGACTTTCTGGCTTGATAGTAATGTAGGATCAATGCCAGACTCACACCAGCTTCTGTCAAGTAATCGCTGATTAATAGAACTGAGAGGCAGCCCTTTTCCTCTGGGTTTCTCTTAGAAACAAGAATACCAGCCATCAAAACACAGCACTGCAGAGCAACAGGAGCAACAAGGACAAATGGCTTAGGTGACTTCCACACCCGCTTTGTCAGTCTCTAGAAGGCCTTGACCACTCACACCCAAACAGGGCTTTGGAAGTTCTTAACCAAAAGTGCAGGTTCTGTCTGTCAGAACTCCTGTCACTGCCCAGTGTGAATCCAGAAAGAGAACTCACACTCAACAATAGAACTAAAACCTATTATAAGTAGATTCACACACTAACCACCAAGCTAGCTCTTCATGGGCAAATGTCATCAAACTAACTGGTTAGATAAACATTGAAGTGACTGAAAGCAAGGAGGGATTACAAAATATTATATCTTTGTAGAATATTCCATTAAAGGTCGAGAGTCATAAACACTGTGCTTTTAAGTCTCTCTGAAGTAATCATTTCTCTAAAAGAATATAGGCTTTGTGGCAGTATCAGGAAGGCCCATTGTTAGCACAAGCTTGGTGTAATGATGCTAATAGGCCTCTTTTTAAAACTATGAAAACTGCTTTGATTTTATCAGGAATTTTTAGGCAACTTTCATAGTAATTCTATTGCTTTTAAATTTTCTTTAAGTTTTTTTTTTTCAAACTTCTTTTTGTCTCCTTAGCAAAGGTAAGGAGAAAGAGGACAATATCCATGATTAGTGAGAACAGAGCACATTTCTAAGCCCACACATGAGAAATTGCTCAAAGACAAAAGGTGTGAAAGCCTTAATCTAGTTGTATCAATAAACTCTAATGGCCCTGGGTAGAAGAATAAAAACCACTAATCTTGCTGGAATAAACTTCTGCATGAACACTCAGTTTGACATTTTGGGGGCCGCTCCATAGCAGCATACGGTTGTATTTGCCCTTTCTTCTATGATGCTTCCCCTTCCTTTCACAGACTGTAGTCTGATCAATGCTGTGAAATTTCTTCGTCCCTTCTCTCTACCACAGGAAGGCATAAGAAATGAGTTCATGCAAATCCTGAGCACACCAACACCACAGGCTAGAGAATGAGCTGCAGCCACCAAAATCACATGCTTTGTTTTGTTTTTTAAGAAAATCTTCCTAAAGTCATTGATGTAAACCATCAATTCCATGTATCTAAAATGTATTTGTCCCATCTGTCTCCCACCAGCTAAGAAAGCTAGGACATGGAGGCTTTGAAACCTTGTGTTGTAAACATTTTTAAAATTGGTATTTAACCATTATGTTTCTTTCTAAGGCTATGGGGGCAAATGCTTTCTCTCAATCTTTAGGAAAATTACATTTGATTTTGCTAAATATCTTTGTTGTACCACTCCTTACTCTATTTAAAAAACTTCTAATGATATAATAACATGGCTGGTTGGTAATGTGTACTATTGAGAACAAACTACATCCACACGGACAAAATGTATATGTTGACAAAGGATTTACAGTATAACTACCTACACTAGAAATTCAATTATAGAAACATCATCACAATTTAAACTGAGTAAAATTTTTAATACATTTAAGTAGATTTCTTTGTAATGTTTGACTTTTTTTTAAACTCTGGTAAGAATTTGTATACTTTGACCTGTTTAGAAAATTGATAAAACTTTCTTGATTACTTTCTTTACAAGTATGTATTCAAATATATAATTTGCCTGTTCCCTTTTCTTTCTTTTTCCATTCCGTGTGTGTGTGTGTGTGTGTGTGTGTGTGTGCGCGCGCGCGCGCGCGCCTTACTGCATGTGTACAGAGACATGTGGGGAGGAGATGGAAGAGATGAACATAAAAATGTGTGCCTATGTATGTAGAGGCCCATGTAGATGTCTGAAATCATCTTCTGTAGTTCTTCCTCCTTTTTCATTGAGACAAAGCCTCTCAGTGAAACCAGAGCTCACCTATATGTCTGTTCTTGCTAGCACCTTACCCTGGGACTCCCCTCTCCTCCTTCTTTCCGAGGCTGGAATTACAGGTGGACCACAATGCTCCAATGAGCAGATATGTAGTCCGGGAATCTGGACTTTGGTCTAAATGCTTAGATAGCAAGTGTTTTAGCCACTCAGCTCTCACCCCAGCCCACTTGCTGCTTTAAAACAACATATTATACACCTGCTATCAGGAAAAATGAAAGTTTTATGCATTTGAACATTACTACTTTTCATATACAAATATCTAGGATTTCTCTCTTGATCAAAAGACTCTCAAAGTTAAGGCAAAAGATTCAGCTTATTAACAAATAAATGAATATGGTCAAACGAATCTGTCTAAAACCATATCCTTAAAGAGACAAGTGATTTGATAGTCACCGTAGGAAACTCAGTCATGAACAAGGAAGCAAAATGTTCCCAATCAAGAAAGAGAAATGTGTGATACTGACTCACTTATAAAATATTTTTTTAAATTTTAGATAAAAAGCCTCAAGTTAAATATCAACAACAGATATAGGGCTGGGACAACTGGCTAATTCTCTGAAAGAGTCTCTATCATTATCACAAGACGAGGGAGATGAGTTTCCATTACGGAAATATGAAACACAAAAGACAAATCTATCCCACATCTATGATAAAAATACAGGAGTGACCAAAGCAGCTATGAAGAAAAATGTGACAAATGATATAAGGGATTTTCAAGTTCACTCTGTTCAGCTATCCCTGCTGCGCGGGGAAGCCATCTTACATTTTGGAGATAAACTCTTACCAACTTAGAAGTGAAAGTTCAAATCCTACTTTAGATGCCTCGTGAATTTATATTATAATTGTTTTGTGCTCCCATGCTTCAGACCTGTTTGATCTCTTCATAACAAAACAATAGGATACATGGTATTTAAAAAATAAAAAGAACCCCACAATTTTATGCTATCTGTTATTCTAAGGCAAATGTTTCTAGATTCTGTGCTATTCTTGGTAAGCTATAAATTATTATGAAATAGTAGATGAGGAAATCTTGAACATAAACCAACTACCACAAAAAGGCTTAAAATTGATAACATTTCTCTCATTAAAAAAGGGTACCAGGGCCAGATGGCTCCACAGCTGGATTCCATCCAACTTGCACAGAACAAACAACCCCAATTTTATTAAAATTGCTGTAGCCATGGAAAGAGACAGAAAGCTCGCACCCAATTTAGTAATGTACCCGACTAAGAATACCAATTTCAAAGAACAAAGAGTAGGACAATTTCATTCGTGTGTCCAGAGGAAAATTTCTCAAGGAAATATGAGAAAATAGATTTATTTTTGTTTTTCTCTCTAAAAATTAAGATAAATGATTACATTACAACTCTGTTATATCTCAAGGTATGTATCTTTAAGAATGATGAGTACTGGGAATGAGCAACCCATCAGGGAAGGAAACCAAAATGTCTAAGATCATGAAGATGCAGAGTGTCCTTATATGCATAAGAGCAGAAGCATCCCCCTCTGATTTCTAATCATTTTCTTCTTCCTTATACCGAACAGAATCTGTGTCTGCATAACTTTCGCAGAGGGAGAAGTGAAGATCCCAGGGTGTTCTTTCCCTAAAGTCAGACTACAAATAAAAAGAAGGTAGAATGGTGAACCTGGACCTGTGTTTCTAGTAAAGAACCAAATAAACAAGCAGAGACCTTTTTAGTCCCTGGGCTTTGCCTTCTATAAGCACAATGACAGAAGAGTGCAAAGCACGGGTTCTGGGACAGACACCAGGATCTGGCAGAACTGGACTGACAAACCATGCAATTCTAGTGTAATTTGCTTCCAAGAAGTGGAATACAGTAAAAAACTACACGGCAGGCTTAATATATTTGCCTAAAAGCAACTCCGAGGCACCTTGATTTGTCAATTGGCTCCAGCTCTGGCAAGAATTAATGAACTACCGTTAATATCACACCTTTCAAACCATGTTTTCTTGTTGCTTCCTTATTTCCTTGACAAGGTGGGAAGAAAGTACACTATGAAATAGCATTCAGTTAAAGAACAGTAATTTAAAAACTATAAATAAATTCAATGATTTGCTTTTTCTACTAAGAGAAACAAGATGTGCTTGTATCAAAGCATTTTTCCCCCAGCTGGTTCACAATTCTGATTGATGATTTTTGTTATTCTTGGGTGAGCTGTAAACTTTTAACAATCAAATGAAGTTATATACTCATTTATCCACCATACTCTAAGATAATGATCAAGATAAGTGACCTGCTTCTTTGGACTCCCCCTTCCCCACTACTATACAATAGAAAATACGGACTTTTCCCTTAATAGGGAGTTTGAAAGAAAGTCTTTACATAAAATCAGAAAATGATTTGAACTGACATCTGTATACTTATCACACAAAATGCTCTTTTTGAATAGCCATACAGCTGAATTCCCTCTGAGCTTTCTTTTATGCATGAGGGAAGGAAGTTTTCTAGTTTGATTTAAATTGTTCTGATAAACACCATGACCATACACCATCTGAAGATGAAAGGGCTTATTTCAGCTTACAGGTTACACTCTGTCAGTGAGGGCAGGCAGGGCAGGAGCGCAAGCAGGAACCTCATGGCAGGAACTGAAGCAGAAACCATGGAGGAGCATTGCTTACTGCCCTACCCCCAGTTTGTACAACTAGGTCACAATAATATGAAAAAAGAGAATGGTACAGTTTCATTTCTATACTTACTACTGTGGTTAAAAAATCCTAATCCATGTCGTCCTTATGTGACTACTAATATTAGCCCTAAGACAAGTCTTGTAAAATGATAAGAGAAAAATTATTAATTATATTTTTCTAATTTATGGAGCTATGACCTATATCACAGCATGCTATAAGAACTTCCTAAGCCTTAAGAAAGCCAATGAAGCCTTCAGATAGTGAGCAAGAGTATCTGGGAGGGAAAAAAGGAAGGAAGGAAGGAGGGAAGGAGGGAAGGAAGGAGGGACAGAGGGAAAGAGGGAAGGAAGGAAGGAGGGAGGGAAGGAAGGAAAGAAGGAGGGAAGGAAAGAAGGAAGGAAGGAGAGACAGAGGG
>CM052709.1:70997352-71036497 GCA_028551405.1 Uromys caudimaculatus | reverse complement strand
AAGGAGGGAAGGAGAGACAGAGGGAAGGAGGGAAGGAAGGAAGGAGGGAAGGAAGAAAGGAAGGAGGGACAGAGGGAAGGAGGGAAGGAAAGAAGGAGGGAAGGAAAGAAGGAAGGAAGGAGAGACAGAGGGAAGGAAAGAAAGATGGAGGGAAGGAAGGAAGAGAGGAAGGAAGAAAGGAGAGGCAGAGGGAAGGAGGAAAGGAAGGAAAGAAGGAGGGAAGGAAAGAAGGAGGGAAGGAAGGAAGGAACTGTAGGGTGGAAAGGAAGGGATGAACTCTATATTATTAAAACAATTTTACTGGACTATAAAATATTGCCACAGGTCTTAAGAGAGTCATTTTCAAAATCTTACCTTCTCCTCTTACCAACAAATTTTAGTCATGTTTTACACGTTAGATACTCTGTTTGAAATGGAGACTTTTGGAAGCAGAAACTTCAGTGAGCTCTGTACCGATTGCCACAGAGTGGAGCCTTCAACCGTTGGTACACCATGAGTGGCTACTGACTGGGGTCACTTCTTTCTGCTGCAAGGTTTTGATCTATAACAGCTCAAGGGGAAGACAAGAATTATGACCTGAAAGTATGTGATTACCGCCTACGCAGTCATCTGTGCACAGTGAAGCTGGGGGATGTTAACTATACAGCGCGTACATTTCGGTCACTACTAAATAGTCTATTACTTATCCAGTTGCTGTGACAACATATCCAGACCCAATTAGCTGAAGAAACAGTTTACTGGGCTAACATTTTAAGGGTATTGTCCATCAGAGAAGGGAAGTGATGGCATAGCTTGAGACAGCTAGGCACATTGCATCTGCAGTCAAGAAGCAGAGAGAGATGAATGCTATGCTCAGCTTGTTTTGTCTTTTACACTCAGTCTCAAACCCCCAGGCACGGGTCAGTTTCTCTCTACATCAATTAACCTCATCTAGATAATTTCTCACAGATCTGCCTAGAGACTTGTTTCCATGGTGATTCCAAATCCCATCAAGCTGACAGTAAAGACTGGCCATCACATACAATATTCAAGGTCTTTAAAAATTCACTTATTTTAGAGATACCGAACCATACCGATTGTGTTCCTGTAATGGTCTATCTTAACATAAAATGAAAACATAAAAAGATGAGACTAGAAAGACGGTTTGTTTATTAAGAGCACTGAGTATTCTTTCAAAGGACAAGGGTTTGTTTTTCATTACCCACAAATATCTATAACTCCAGTTCCAGGGTATATGATACCTTCTACTGGCACCAGGAACACATGGTATGTATGTATGTATGTATGTATGTATGTATGTATGTATGTATGCATGTATGCATGTATGTATGTGTATGCATGTATATGCACATACATATATTTGCCATTTAGTAGCAACTCATAGTGTACCAACTGTGGAAGGCTCCACTCTGTGACAATCGGTACAGAGCTCACTGAAGTTTCTGCTTCCAAAAGTCCCCATTTCACACAGAGGATCTAACGTGTAAAACACAGCTAGAATTTGTTGGTAAGAGGAGCCAGGTGTTGGTAAGCAGGACCCTGATAGCAGGATCCTGATTCCTGCCCCCAGGTTTCTGCAGTTCCACGGCTCTAACCTAGAGTACGTGTAAGCACAGCGAATCCTTTCCTCCTCAAGCTGATTTTGGCCAGAGTATTTCAACACAGCAAAAGAAGTTCAAACCTCAACCGCTGCTGTGCCCAAGACACACTATGATGCATGTTGTTACGACAGCCTTTGCTTCCCGTTCATTTTTCTCTTCTTGCCATCCCCTGCGTCAGCACTCAAGCTCTGACTGCCCTGACGTTCTGAGCCATTGAAGTTGTTCATAAGTTACTCGGTTATACTATACACCCGACAGTATTAAGAAACAGGGAAAAACTGGTTGCGAAGAGTTTGTCAAATGTTAAGACAGAATCACACTGTGTGTAGCCCAGACTTTCCTCAAAGGTTAGCCTACTGAGTACATGAGAAGCAGGAGCCACACCACAAGCTAAAAATTGTTTTTAACTTTAGAAAAAACAGAGGCCACAGATTCACCAAAAGCCCCTTAAGAAATCCAGAATGTCCCCACAGCTCTCCCAGGAGCCATGGTTTTTCACCCACCCACACTGGGCAGAGAACCACCCTGCATGTGACTCCAGATAAGAAATTTAGAATACTTTAATCAGATAGCTGGAGGCAAGGGTAGGTGGGCATTTGATAAGAAAGCAGAAAAATAGACTAAGAACCACCCACCAGGTCCGACTCACCCTACCCCATAAACCAACTGGCAGTTCTTATTCATCCTAATTTCCATCCCCAGATATACACTGGATTTTTAATTCAAATTAGTACGTAAAGTTAAGGAGGCATTTGGTAAACCATCCTCTCTGGTCTCATTTTTCCAGAGCAATACGGCTGCTGTAGAATAGGAAAGCAGTTGAGGAAAAATTGGCAGCAGGTGTGAATTCACACAAACCATCCCAAGACCAAGTAAGGACTCTGGGCCCCGAGAGACTCCAAAGCAAGGAGCCCAGCTACCAGGGGGATAAAACCTCTGACCCAGCTCCAAGGGCGCACAGGATACCTGAGATCAATCCTTCTCCACTTTCTAGCCTCAGAATGGAGATCTGACCCGCAAAACTCTCCACAACCCTAACCCTCCATGCACGTCGGGTTTGGGAGCAGGGCGGTAGGCAGGTCCCGCTCGGAGCCAGCAGAGGCAGCCCGGCATCAGTACCGAGTCTCGGGTGGGCGGCGCGGGTGGAGCCATCCCCACGCGCGTCCCGCGGCTCCCGCTGCAGATGCGCCCTAGCCAGGCGGAGTTGGCCGCGCGGCCGGAGAGGCGCAGAGTTTGCAAAGTCGCCCTGGAGCTCGAGCGGGAGCGAAGGGGGTGGGCAGAGTGGGGGTGCGCGCGAGAAAAACCCGCCTCTTGTGAGTTGAGCGGGGAAGAGGGGGGGGAAAGGCTCCGAGTTCCGCTTCCTGAACGGCGGGTGGGGAGAGCAGGCTGGCGCGGTCGGGGGACCGGCGGGACACACTCGCTCCGGGACCGAGGCGCAAGCGGCACGGCCCGCGATGGCCGGCGAGCGGACCCGCAGGTTCACCCGGAGCCTGCTGAGACCGGGACAGGCGGCCGAGCTCCGGCACAGCGCCGCGTCCGCCGCCGCGGTGGCCGTCAGCAGCCGTCAGCAGCTGCGGGTGAGTGCTGTGCGTCCCTTGCGCTACGGCGGGGCTTGCCCGGGGACCCCAGGCAGGCCTTGCCGCTGGGAGCCCCTGCACCAGAGCAAGCTTGTCCTCCACCCCCGCACTTTTTCCCCCACAGAGCGACACCTCCGCCAGGCAGTGTCACCAAAGAATTAAGGACCAGAGGCACATTGGGGGGACTTTAGGAACGCGGGACGCTTAGATGAGCAGCTGCGTGGGAGATGCTGTGCCCACGTTTTAAGGGGGGGGGGGGGTGGAGGAGGCGGGAATGCATCCACGCTGGCTCAAGGTGACGGGGGTGACAAGGACCTGGGGCGGCGGGTGGGGGCGGGGTAAAGGGGTGGTGGTGGAGATGTAAATGGATGGAACCTGTAGATCCACAAGTCTGCGCGCCCCTCTCCTCCCTGTAGAACCTGGAAAAGATGCAGTGAGCTCCTCAGCCAGATCAAAGCTGAAACCCCCACCTTATATCTAGTGCTGAAAAACTGCAGCTGGCACAGCTCTCCCTCCCCCCACAAGCTGGAACCTGACAAGTCACTTTATACTGTTGCAGAAAGAGCTGGGGGGGGGGGGGGCGGGGTGTAGGGGACGTGGGTTATTAAGTAGCCGGTGACTTCTGGTGTGTTTTTTTGTTTGTTGGTTGGTTTGTTTTTTGTTTTAGTTTTCGTTTTTGTTTTTCGAGACAGGGTTTCTCTGTGTGGCCCTGGCTGTCCTGGAACTCACTCGGTAGACCAGGCTGGCCTCAAACTCAGAAATCCATCTGCCTCTGCCTCCCAAGTGCTGGGATTAAAGGCATGCACCACCACTGCCCGGCTTCTGGTGTGTTTTGGAGCGGTTTCATGGGGTTCTCCCTCCAGAAGGTTCCACGGGTTACTTCCTTGTCGAAATGCCTTCTAAGTGCTGGGTGATTTCCGCGGGAAGTCCCTGAGGCAGAACCCAGCATCAGGTGCCCAAATCATACCCTTGTATCTCGAGATAGATATTCATAAATTCCAGTAGGTGTCACACTAAGGGATGAAAGCAGCAAGCAGGGAGCGCACATCAACTGTGATGGAAATGGGCAGGAGTAGGGAGCAGCCTTTCAGCAAGAGTGGGGCTCAGCCACAAAGTTCTTGGCCTGACTTTGTTGGACAGGAATACTCCTTGCGGGTTTCATTTTCCTTTTTTGCCAGCAAATACCATTAGGAATTAAACAACTCTATTTAAGAGTGTCAGAGAGAAAGTGTTGTCTTTGCCAGTCACCAAAGAGGAGGGAGCCAGAGCTGGTCAGAGCCAGTTCCCACAGCCAGAACCCGTTCTCTTAAAGCCAGAGGTCGGGAAGCTGAACAGAGCGGAAGCAAATTGCCTGGCAGAGGGACCAGAGCATCAGATGCCCAGAGGGTGGGGGGGTGGGGGTGGGGAAGCCTGGGGTGTGAAAAAAACTGGTAGCCAGATTGCCTTGCCTTTCCTTCCCCTTCCCTCATCACAGGCTGCAATATGCAGCTGCCAGAGACAATTCAACTGTTAACCAATCCCTTGACAGTGCCAGCCTGTGGTTTTGATATCTGTATGCATATTTTTAAGGAAGAACAGACAAACTGTCAAAAAACGGGCCATTCTGAAAAGCAGGTGGAGCTATTATGAAAGCAGACACACATGTGACAGTAACTTTTACTTGTAAAGCAGTGGTTCTCAACCTCTGAGTCTCAACTACTTTGGGGTTCAAATGACTCCTTTCACAGGGGTTGCCTAAGACCTTTGGTAAAAACAGATAGTTACATTACAATTCATAAAAGTAGCAAAATTACAGATATGAAGTAGTAACAAAAGTAACTTTATGGTTGGGGGTCACCACATAAGGAACTGTATCAAAGGGTCTCAAGATAAGGAAGGTTGAGAAGCACTGTTTTAAGGGATTACTTAGGGTTGTGCCTTTGTTATTCTGTCATTTGCTTTATAGTAAACCTCTTTGCAGTTAATTCATTTTAGGGACTCTTAGTAAAAACATGACAGAGAAGTTTAGCAGTGACAGCATCCAACTCGCTGCAACAGCACGGCTTCTTTTATTTGTGTTTTGTTTTGAAGTGGATTTTCATAACGTTTCTGCGCAATGGAATTTTTATAAATAATATGTATCCCTTCTACACACACACACACACACACACACACACGCACACACACCTCCAAAATTACCTTGCATTTGAAACCCTAGTGAGATCTTGTCACCGTGAATGAGCACAGTGTCCTTAAGGGCAGCGGGAAGGGGCTCTTAGTTGGCACAGGTGCCCTGCCTTCCTCACTTCAGCACCTTGGCCAACACTCCAGAACCAATTCTTGCCAAGATATTTCAAGGGATCTTACACATCTAGGCAGGCAGGCAGGGCTGGCAGTGATTTTGGCAGGAAGACCTGAGCTCTGCTCTCTCCCCTACCACTTCTCCTGAAGGGAAGTAGGAAAGGTTGGGCTTTTTCACTCAGTACCACACTCAGTGGGACCGAGGGCCCCTGCACTCTTAAGACACCTAACGTCTACATTGGCCTACATGGTATGTGCTCATCATAGGCTTGCACTGATCCGGCCTCTTCAAGCTCTCTATGTCTGCTGCTCTGTGTTCTCAAAACCTGCTTATCAAAGGGGGGGGGGGGGAGAAGATGATGGGGAGAACAAAAGAGGATAATGAGGAAATATTATGGTTTGTCCATTTTATTATAAGGTAGCAGACGTGTCTGCCTGCTGCAGCGAGCTGTTCTCTGTTATACTGAAGGACTCTGGGGATTTCTAGTGGAAAAAAAATCTATTTTACTTCTAAGTTTATAGTCTTTTCTGAAAGCCCTTCAGAATGTTACAGAGAGTGTTATAAATCTTGGCCTGTGTTCTACCTAATAAAGATAGATGAGGGAGTCAGATTAACTACATCTGAGAATGAGATGAAGTCTTTGAAATTCATTTGGGTTGTGGAGGCCAGAGATCAAGGGAAACTGACTGAAGGACATGACCAAGGCCAGCTTTGACTTTGACGGCGGCTGCCACAGGAAGCAGAATTTGTGTCAAAACAAATGTGATGTCAGTGTTAACCAAACCACTGGTCTAGGTTTACATGTGTGCATGCAGACTCCTGGCTTGGACCTATCACATTCTGCCTCTCTGTAAGAACTATTATGTACAACAGACATTTTGAACAAAGACACGGTCACTTGACTTACTCTTCTTTTTAGAAAACTAATGACTAGTAACTTATTTTATGGCCAAATCATAATACTAAGTCAAGTTTAAATTATTTCCTGAAATTGCTTTGTCTGTTGTCTTATGAACAAGCTTTTCTAGTGTGTAATTTCTAATATGATTGGAAATGTGCCTCCCATGTTAGGACTTGAGTGTTTTATTACCATGGTTCAATACACATGCGCATACCAGGTTAGTTTTAAAATGCTACTGCCACTAGTTAGAAATAAGATTTTTTTTTCAAAAATAATGACATGTGTCTATACTTTGCTTAGATAAATTACTTACTATTCATTAAAATATAAACTTAAGATATGTATATGAATGATTCCATTACAAACAAATACCTTTAACAAGAATACCTAAGTTTTATGCAAGTACCACATTGGATCTGTAATGTGCTTATGGAAGGAACTCATTAAGGTGGTCAGAAAGGCTTTGGGCAACATGGAGAACATCAAACGGCAGTTAGCACACAGGCAAGTGGACACTTGCCAAGATCAATTTGTACCTGAATGTGTACTGCCTAGACTGTTTATTTGTGTGTGCAATTTAATGCATTTATGGATGGTTTCTCTTTTATTACACAGAACATCCTCTGTAACTCATTCTTAATTGTATATAATCTGTTATTAACTTAAAGAGGAAATAGCCTGGCAGAAGTGATTGATTGCAGTTAACCCTGATTTTCCTATGCCAACCCACTCAAGCAGGATAAGCAGGAAAGGAAGGAAGTGCTTGTCCCACAATCACCAGAGTCCCATCTGCTTGCATTGATGTCTCCTAAGTGTGGTATCTACTTACAATACTATTTTGACATTTTACAGAGCCCTGAATAAGTAGAACCTTTGACCTGCCTAAGAACTTTGATTGAGAAGGAATGAACTTCTAACATGACTGCAGGAGGAACTCCTAGAAGGAAGAATGTCCTCCCCTCTGAGCTTTGTGATATTTAAATAGTGGAGAGGAAGAGGGACTTCTGAACGTTGAATGGGGGACTCTGAAATTTCCCAAAGGTTAAGTTAGAAGGAAGTAGAAAGTTGTTGAAAGTACTATTGAAGGAGAACAAAGCGCCAATTTTTACTGTGAGTGCCCAGCATTAAAAGCAACATGCAACACACCTGTTAGTTTAGCATCTTTAATTGTTTATGAATTTTATGTGAACGTCTGTGTGGGTGCAAGAGTTAATGCACACTCCATGTGTATGGAGGGCTATGGAAGCCTGAAAGGGTGTTGTGTTTGTTGAAACTATAGTCACACATGGTTGCAAGCTGCAATTAGGGTGCTAGAAACCAAACTCTGGTCCTCTACCACAGTGTCAAGTGCTCTTAACCATGAAACCATCTTTCTAGCCCCAATATTTTTCTTATAACAGGGCTCTTTATGACAAGAAGACTTTTGCTTTAGCAGAAACCACGTCCTTTTTTTATCCAATATGAATAAATTTCTTTGACTTTTCTGTTTAGTAAAGAAGTCAAAATGAAGTTCACAAGACCAAGCCTATTGGTTATACCAGCTAACACTTAAGACTTCTTTGGGGGAAGTAACTTCTAGAAAACATTTAGAAAGGCCAACAAGGAAACAGAGCCAACCTATAGAATTGGAGCTTTCTGTCCCCACTATGTCCAACCATTTTATGGCTTATCTTAATCAGATCTTTTAATCACCCTGAAACAAAAAATACCCAACATACAGCATGTCAAGGAAAAAGGAATATTTTGGCTCATGGTCTCAGAGGGTTCAGTCAATCATGCCTGGTGGGAGGGTGTGGGAGCAGTTCACATTATGATATGGCAGCCAGAAGACAAAAGAAAAAGAACAAGAAGAAGCCAGGGTAAGACACAGCTCCCTAAACCAAATGCCTTGGGACACACCACCTTCAAGACCCAAGAATGCCATCACAGCATGAGTCCATCTGGGGTAAATTGATATAGAACCCTCACAATCAAATTATCTGTGGAAACAACCTCATAGACACATCAGAGGTGTGACTTTCTAATTTCTAATCCAATTAAGTTAATAGTCAAAAAAGAAAGAGTTATAATTGCACTACACTAAACCAATTGTTCAGAACCTATGAGTTGCCTGAGACAATATTTAATGCTTTTCTTAATACTTGCAACAATACTGTGAGGAAGTTACTGTTGCAAGTTCCAGAGAGAAGATCTTTAAGACTCCAAGGGTTAAATCCATTGCTCAAGGCTGAGTGACTGACATGATTCCTTTTTATTTTCCATCCTGAATAGTAACCATACAAGGTTACTCTTTTAATAAATGTCTAATATTTTTTTGCTTTGTGCTTCCTTCAGTAGAATCAGTAATTACTGAGCATGGAAAGCTTATTTTTGCCTTCTGGTCTACCCAAGATGCAGCTAGCTCACCTAAGGAACAGGAAATCATTCTTCCCACTCAAATTTCAGAGAAGCTGCCAACATTCATATCAGAGTTCCTGTGAGGTTTGTAGCAGCAGAGTTGTTCTTGTACCTTTATAATAATAGACCCTCTAGAGGCAAGTGCAAGTTCAGTCATTAAACTGTAAAAATGTGAACTCACTTGATCATCTCATCTTGTGTCTAGCAAAGGCTTGAGTGCATCTTGTAGGCAATCGGCTTGATGCTGCTTAAGTCCACTCCTGGGACTGCTTATGTCTGTGTTACCCATTTCCCAACCCCTGTCTATGATATGCTTGTGCATCCTGAAGCACTTTTTCCACCTCTCTGAGTTGTGCCCAGGATTCTTCTGGTTTCCACATCTTTTATCCTCCAAAACAGCAAGTCTTACAAAGAAACATGTACAAAGATAACCACTCTAAGTATCCTGAGAATCCAAAAAGCAACAGTAGTAAGAATAACAAGCAATATGAGGGATGTTAGGCACAGTCAGATTTGGTCATTGCAGTCAAATCAGGATAACCATTGAGTCTGGTAACTTTCCTGAAAGTTCTTCCTATTGCCTTGTGAAAAAGAAAACACCATGAATTTTAAGAACAAAGAAAGAATATCAAGGAAAGCAATCTGCTTTAGGCCTATTCACCATTAACTTGTAATGATATCACCCAGACCAGGAGCACTGGCATCACTTAGGATCTAACTGGAAGTACAGAATCCCCAGACTCACACCACACATATCAAGGCTACATTTTAGTAAGTCCCTCTATTTATAAGTACCTTAAGCTTTTAGGTTGAGGAAAAGAATCATAGCATACTTTAGATAGTGCTGATCTAAATCAGAAAATGTCCTGGGTTACAGAATAAGAGTTGCCACTGTAAAGATGAGAACCCTAGAACTTTAAACAATTCTAATGTGTATATTATGGACTGAATATTTGCAGTCCCTGATCACCCCCTTAGACTCTTGTGTTGGTATTTTAACTTACCCTAGGGATTTGGAGATGGCACCATTGGATGACAATTTGAGGTCAATTGGGTCATGAGAATAGAAGTTTTATGAAGGTGCTAGTGGTTTTAAAATAAGGGAGAAAGGCTTCCTTCCCTCTGCTACAGTAAGGAAGATTCATGTCTGCAAATTCATGGTCCCTGATCTTGGCTTTTCAGCCTCCACGCTGTATGAACCAAGTATCTGTTGTTTAAGCCACGTACCTGTGTTGTTAAAGCAGCTTGGAGCGACTCATGCAGCATGCTGTTATGATTCCTTGTTGCTTTATATGACCCATTTTGCTACATGTTGAAACTTTAAGAAATTTGAAATGAATTCTATCAGTAAATCTAAAGATTACAATCAGGAAATCATAAAGACATTTTTGTCTCTCATGTATACACACATACATTCTCTCTCTCTCTCTCTCTCTCTCTCTCTCACACACACACACACACACACACACACACACACTTAATATATCCCTCTTATTCATCTTGAAATGTCCTAAGGATGGTATTTCATGGAGTTAAAAACCTTCATTTCCTCATATGCTGAGATGTGTATGATCTCTCTGGTTGTCCTTCCTTGTGATATTCTTTCACTTCACATCAAAATTATGCTTTTCAAAGTTTGACCATATGGGTTTCTAGTCAGTGGGAGATATTAGGAAATGGCAGGTTCTACAAAACGCGAGTCTAGAACTCCATACCCAACCCTGGGCCTATGATGTGATGTTACTTCTCTCTTTGGAGCCTCAGAGTCTAGATTTTTGATCATGGGCCAGACGTGATGGTGCACACATATAATCCCAGCACTTAGGATGTCAAAGCAGGGGGATTTTTGTGAGTTCAAGGTCATCCTGGCTTATATAGTGAGTTCTAGATCAACCTAGACTATGTAGAGAAGTCCTGTCTCAAAAAGAATAAAAGACAATAAAAAAAATCCTATGATTAGTCCTTGCATTTGCAGTTCCTCTGCCTCAGAGTTCTGATAAGTTCTCCAGATCCCTTGTAGGTCACAGACATAACCTGCTTAGGAATGCTGTCCTGGACATCACCTGGAAGTCTTCCATCCACTTCTCTAAGGCCTCATTACTCTGCTTTGTTGGTTTCATGGCTCAGAGCGCTGCCCACAATGATCTTTAGAACTTGTCTCTGGCAATTCTTTTATACTCTGCTTACTGTCTGAAAGTAAACTGTAGGGGAAGCTTTCTCACTGCAACTGAAGTACTTAAGGAGAGCTCTGGCCAGGTGGGTGGTTGTCATGAAGGTAAAGACTTGCTGTTGATGTGAGTTAATGATACTCTTTGATGCATAGTCCTCACAATCTTGAAGCATGGGTCAAGCGATCAATAGGAAAACACTAAGATACCCTGTGTATCAGGTATTATACTTGCACAGTCTATTTACAATCAACCTTTGTCAACGGGTTCCTGTTTGCATTTCATAGTGAGGAAAAATGCTCATAGACAAGGAACTTGCCCTTGATTGGCAAGTGAGTGGTGACTCTAGAGTCTATTGCAGGCAGTCTAACTCCATATAGTCTGAGCTTCTCCTGAATGGTGCAATACCCCACCAGATAGGAAGAGAGGAAGAGCCTCATTTGATATGCAGTCAGCATCCAAGAGTAAAGAAAGCCATTCAGTCCAAGTTTCTAAAGCAGCTTCTCAGCATGAAGCACTGGTGATACTTTTATTCCACCGAACAGCTCACTTGTGACATCCGAGCGGCATGAGATATTGGGAGTGATGCTCTCTAGGGCATCAGTCTCAGTGCTTAGTTGTTTCTCAGCTATGGGGTTGGGACAGAACGGGTTAAGATTTGCTGACAAAGGATCTTTCAGTTCTAAAAGGAACATCATTCCATTCTTCTCCTTCTACACAAACACATTTTTGGCAAGATAAGCACGGAGTGGTTAGATTGCAAATTGCATCTATTACATTGTCTCTTTGAGCCTTGATATGCTGTTCATGTTTACCAACAAGGGGATTTCTTTCCTTCAGAGTCATATTTGGTTTTGTCTTACCATTCACAGTGGTGTCTCTGGGCTGGAAATAAACACTGGTGTTTGCTGGACTAGACATGTTGACCTACATTTAATGATGTAGAAATAATAAAATTTAATGATTTGAATGAGTTAGTGACAATAGACAAAAACATTTGCCTTGGGAAAGCATTAATATTCTACAATTGGACTGAAGTGGACATGCCTGCCTCTAAAATGAAGAGAGCTCATAGACCTGCATCATTCAAAGGCCCCTTTCATTTCTGCTTCTGAAATATGAAAGTTCTTTGTTTTTCTAATCTAATTGGAGCATACCTTTTCTCCTGACAGAATTTGGGAAGCTAGGCAGCTCTTTAATTTAAACTTAATACCAAAATGGCAGAATTAACAAAAGATTAGAAGGGAATCTATTTGAAAAGATGACACCATTTATGATCAGCACAATGAGCTTTCTCCTCCCTGTAATGGTTTTAGTAATTACCAATTTAAATGACTAATTAAGGCTGTCAAAATGACCAGTGACTTTTGGCCTTTCAAATCACAGGTTCTATAAAAAGAACACAGACACAAACATTTGACTTGGCAAACAAGCAAACAAAAAACTTAACAGAACTTGCTACTCTGTGAGATATGATAATTAAATTATTCGTGAACATGCATTATTTATTTAATAAGCTGTTCAAGGTCCCTTTGTCCTAACTCTTTGGCTTGAGAAGAAAGGAATTGCATGCAGCTAGGAAATCTTCAACAATTGTTAGAGATGTTGGAACTCTGTCACACTGTGGAAGGAAATGCAAATGGGGAGAACCACTGTCTAAAGATATTTACTTTTTTATGTTTTTCAAATCCTTTGTTTATTTAAAATCAGCCATTTGTTCTAAAAGAAGATGTCATTTTAAAAAATGTGAATAAAACTGTGTTCTGGTTTGCTTTATTATTATAAAGTGCAGGACAGATATTTATAAATTTGTCCTGAAAATGCTGTAATAATGTTTATTGGCATACCACCATGTACAGATAACATTCTTCCAGAACCTTCCTGAGTACCACAACCAATTTGAGAAATCCATCTTTTTATTTTACTAGCAAGTATGGTTTCCAGGCAATGGAACTGTGACCATGTCATTTAAACTTTTGGGTTGCTTCTAAAATAAAATGGCAAACACTAAGATCTGGAAAGATGGTTTTTAGTTCTGAATATCTAGGACATTCTTTGTGACTTTAAGAAGGTTATTCAGAGAATAAAGCTACTCTGTTTTTATGTTTGTTTGTTTTTGTTTTGCTTTCATTTGTCACACCACCGAATTGATTACGATACCTGACTTTTGCAACCAAAAGAACTGGTTCAAATGTTTTACATCTAAGTAAAAGTGCCAGTATTCAAATGATCATCAGTGAGAGACATGGCACTTACCAGAGGCATGGGACTTGACAAAGGGGGAACTGGACCACAGCAAGGTCAGGCAAGTCAGCTTCCTCTAGCCTTGTGAGCATCCGGGACAAGTCTCCAATCCCTTTTCCCTCTTTCCACCCTAAGAGAAGGGAAAGATTCACTTCAGTCAGAGAGCAGCATCCTTTAAAGGACTCTGAAGGCTCATGGTCTTGGGGAAACCCCTATCGACATGATTGACAGAAAAAATGTGGTTCAGTCTCTGAGCCACCAACCAAAGAGCATACACGGGTTGGTCTGATGCCCCGGGCACATATGTAGCAGAGGGCTGCCTTATTTGGCCTCAGTGGGAGATTTGCCTAATCCTTTTGAGACTTGATGCCCCAAAGTGGGGGGGATACCCAGGGATAGGGGGCACTCTCTCAGAGGTGAAGGGGAGGAGAGATGGGGGAAGAACTCTGCGAAGGGGAGGGGTTCAACATTTGGGGTGAAAATAAATAAAAGACTTAATTTTTTAAAAAAGAAATAAAATTGTGAATAGTTTCCCTGCCCAGATCTACCCTGCCCTGTCAACCACTGATCAGGCAATGAGAGCTCTTTTTTTTCTCTCTCTCTCTCCTCTCTTGCTCTCTCTCTCTCTCTCTCTCTCTCTCTCTCAAGGTTGTTTTTATCTCTGTGACTCATATGACTTGCTCTAAGCATAGTGTGATTTCAGAGAGGTTAAGAAGGAGTGTGTTCCTTTGTCGAGCCCTAACCTGGCTAGTCTCACTAGCAGCCACACTGACACAGGGTGGGGTACCTACAGTGTGTTCATTTCTGAGATAGATATTTGCAGATGATTACTGAAAGGCTTATCTGTAGAACTACTTTAACGATATCTGTCAGTACACGATCTAAATGATGCTTGTTTGTGTTAATTCTTCTGGATTAGAGGAAAAGATGTACGTTATTTTTTTTCCTCTGATAGTTCCAATATTCTGCAGACTTTCTTTTTTAAAAAATTTTTATTTAATCTTTTATGACACTCCAGATTTTATCGCCCTCCTGGTCCACCCTCTGACTGTTCCTCATCCCGTACCTCCTCCCCACCTCCTTGTCTCCAAGAGGATGTCCCCACCCCCCAGCCCCAGTCCCCACCCCACCAGACTTCAAAACTCCCTGGGGCCTCCAGTCTCTTGAGTGTTTCTATAGACTTTTGAGTTCAAACATGTGGTTATTACATCTCATTTTTCCAGGGCAGCAAAATCCTGGCACACAGTAGGTGATCAATAAGCAGTCCTCAAATGGGAAAAAAAAAGTCGCACTTGGAGACGGTAGAAGACAGATGAGGCACATGAAAGGAAACCAAAGTGCCTGGTATCACAGGAGTAGAATTCCTGGGTGTGTTCACACTTGGATTCTGTATGAGGCACAAGCCTTGGCCCACACAGGTGTTGATGTGTTTTTGTGACCCCAGCACCTTGCCTGGGTCACCAAGTGGCACACGCAAGTCTTGCTGATTGACCTGCAGTATTAGTGTCTTACCTGCAGATGTTCTAAGCAGAGACTAATTTATTAAAATGGAGGAACTGAGGGGCCACAGAGTGTTGATAGCCATTTGTTCCCAGTACCATAATGGAGAGTACTTGAGATTAAAATGCAAGGGCAGGTTTGGGGCTCGCCAGAGTAGTTCGAGCTCATCAGTGAATACGATCCTATTTAATTCCTGATATTTATACGGAACACATGCCTTTCTTGCTTGAGGGTAGATGATGTTCTTGAATGTTGTACTCATTACACTGCCTCCAGTTTTAAAGTTCTGCTTTTTGATACGTTGCAGGTCTTTGTACGCTTAGAAAATGCTGTGGCTTTTATTAATTTCATAACTAAAGAAAAACTTAATAATCACCCACAGTCTCACTGCCCACTGATAACACAGCTGTACTTTCTGGGTGTTTATTTGAAGGACTTGTGTCTTTACAAAACGTCTTGTGACATAAATCAGCTAACTAATATTGAATACTTAAATTTTTATGTGTGTTTAGGCATTTAAGTTTGAGGTTTTTTTTCTGCCAGCAACATTATATACAAACACAACCTAAAGTTTACGCTGTGAACAAGGAAAAAAATGTGAAATTCCTTGATAGTCTACAACACTAAACATTTAAATCTAAAGGGAAAATGCATCTGAAAGAGAAAGGAAGCTAAGCCACATGAGGGAGAGAGGGATGTGCTCAGGGTTACAGGGTCATGAGCCAGTTTCTAGCCCTGTGCCTCTCCTCGGTAGCCCACACACAACGTCTGTAACAGTGAGTGTAAGTCTTCGTCATAAAATGGAGGGAGATAACTCTGCTTGTTTTACCTTGGACTCTCCAGTGAAAGTGTAGGGGCCTTCCATCCAGTAGAGGACTGCTGGCCAAGGAACTTCAGTAGTCTGAATCCAGCTAAACTGGGTGTAGAGACCTCCTCACATCTTGAACACTTGAGGTCTCTATTCCCTGGCGTTGTCATTTGCTGAAACTCTGTACAGATGTCTTAAAAATGTGTGAGTGCGTTTGCCATCCAGTTGAGAACACGAATCTCTCAGTTCATGATTGTAGAAAGGATGAAAATGTGCTCTTGGGTTTGAGCCAATCCTGCAAGCTGACTTTTTGGTCACCAAATCTAAATGACTACACCTGATCTCTCAGAGTCCTGAGAACTGAGTCAGACTTGACTGAACCTGGCTTGGTAGGATTTGAATTTTGTGAATAGATTTCTGTTGCTTCTATAACCAATGACTACAAATCTAGTGCTAAATAGCTTTGATGTTTCATACAAGTGAGAAGCTGGTAAAGGTCTGTACTGGCTGGTTTTGTGTGTCAACTTGACACAAGCTGGGGTTATCACAGAAAAAGGAGCCTCCTTTGAGGAAATGCCTCCATGAGACCCAGCTGTAAGGCATTTTCTCACTTAGTGATGAAGGGGAGAGGACCCATTGTGGGTGGTGCCATCCCTGGGCTGGTAGTCCTGGGTTCTATAAGAAAGCAAGCTGAGGAAGCCAGGGGAAGCAAGCCAGTAAGCAGCATTCCTCCATGGCCTCTGCATCAGCTCCTGCCTCCAAGTTCCTACCCTGTGTGAATTCCTGTCCTGACTTCCTTTGGTGATGAACAACAATGAGGAAGTGTAAGTTATATAAACCCTTTCCTCCCCAACTTGCTTTCTGGTCATGATGTTTTGTGCAGGAATACAAACCCTGACTAAGACAAGGTCTCACCTGGTTATGGTCAAGGCGCCAGCCAGGGCTGTGTCCCTTTCTGAAGGAATTCAAGGAAAATGTGTTCTGTGCTCATTTTGGTTGTCCTGGAATTCAGATCCTTGAGCTTGTTGGGTGGAAGTCCCTATTTTGTTGAATGTAGACTGAAGTCAACCTCCTTGGCCATGGCTCCCTTCTTCCATTGTCAAAGCAAACCATCATGAGTCAAGTTCATTGTATGTTACATCTCTTTGACCTTTTCTTCTGCTTCTCTTTTGCTGGACTGATAAAGATTTATGCCATGGCCTTGACCATCTCATGATATGCAGGCCTTTCATCCTAAATACATCTGCAATGCCCCCTTTCCTATGCAAGTACATTCATCAGCTCCAGGGATTTGGAATGGATGTCTTTGAGAACAAAAGGTGCTCAGAAATACACTAAAAGAACAAATTATCCCCCAAGACCTGCTTTCTGGTCCTAAGGCAAAGGGGACCAAACAGTCAGGGATCACAGGTCCTGGGATGGGGTCACTTGCCATCAGTATGGGTCTTCCTTCCTCGTTTGGAAGATGCTCTCACAGACATGCCTGGTAGTGATTCCGATTGATTTGGAAATGAAGATTTACCATCGCATTGTCAGTATTTATTCTATCTTCTGTGCCACCTCCCCTTGGTTTCTAATTGGTCGTAGCCTCTTCTTTCTATGTTTCCACAGCACTGCAACTATATTAGTTGCCTTCACCATCATCACATTGCCCCTGCCCTGTCTTATGGAAAGCTACAGATTTATCACAGCTTCTTGTATGATCCCTGGGTGGATGGACAGGCAGAAATATATGCATTATTATGGCTCTTTTAAATGCTTTAAGCACTTCATGCCATTCTTTAAAAGGGCATGCGTTATAATAAGCATTTCTTTTTTGCCTTACTTACATGCTTTGATGAGTACCTGCTCTCTGGAAACAAGAGCCCAGGCATTCGAGTTCAATGCCTTTGAAAAAATAAAATAGATTCAGGCACCTTTTGAAGGGCCTCATTTTAATTATTGCCTCTCAGTGAAATAATGGGACTACGGAGGAAAAACTAATGCATCTTAGGTCTGCAGTTTCTTTAGATTTTTACAAAGCAGAACCTATTATCTCTAACTTGGAGTTCATTAGTAACATTTCTTTTCTTTTGAAATACTTTCCCCCCTAGTTGTGATGATTAGATATCCATTAGATATTAAATTTGTGAGTATGTGTGCGCATGTTGTATGGTATTTGTGTGTCTGTTGCATGTGTTTGTGTGTATGCCATGTGTATGGGGAGTGTGTGAGAGTGTGAGTATAGATGGTGTGTACGTGTATATGTGTGTGGGGTATGGGGTGTGTATGTTTTCTGTATGTTACTTGTATGGTGTGTATGTGTGAGGTGTATATGTGTAAAGTGTATATGTGTGAGTGTATTGTAACTGTGAGTATGGTGTGTGTGTGTATGTGTGTGTGTGTGTGTGTGTGTGTGTGTGTGTGTGTGTGTTTTCATGTGTGCATGTAGGCAAGATTGACCAGCCAGTCAGCCTTGGGATATGTTTGTCTTTTGTCTTCAACTCTCTTACACTGTGAGGATTACAAGTATACTCGACCATGCACGGATAATTTTCTGTACTCAGGTTCTCATGCTTGGGATGGAAGTATTACCATCTGAGCTATGCAAATCCTACCCCCTCCCCTACTCCCACCCCAACAATCCCTGAACATTAAATTTCTACAAGATATTCTGTGGTTGGAGAAATATGAAGACATAATAAATCACCCCATTGTTACCACTGAAAAAAATCTTCTATCTCATATTTCTAAATCCACTATGCCCTTGCCGCCTGGGTCAAAGGTCCATGTGCCACATATCATCATATGTATATGGAATACACCTTCTAGCTGTAGCCCTCATGTTGGGTCTTCCTCCTGCCCAGAATGCTCCTATCTGCTTTTTAGATTTGTTCTCACTTTTCATCTCAAGGACTCTTCTCTGAACCCCTAGGAAGCTTCTGAGTTCAGGGAGCTTCAGGTGTGCCAGATATGACTTTCTTGTGACAGCTGCCTTTGCATCACATTGTGTCACATTTCATGTGACAGCTTTGGCACTCATGAGCTTCAGCATTCAACAATGGCACTATCCTGAAGCAGTTGGAAATGTGAGCCATTTCCATCTCATTCAATTTGCATCTGTTACTTTAACATTGTTTTCTAAACCTTCTTATGCACAGACATGGATTCCCTAGAGCAAACTTTTCTTCAAACATAGAAACACCCCAGAGGTCTGGAAAGATGGCTCAGTGGTTAAGAGCGCTGACTGTTCTTCCGGAAATCCTGAGTTCAATTCCTAGCAACAACATGGTGGCTTACAATCATCTGTAATGAGATCCGGTGCCCTCTTCTGGTGTGTCTGAAGACAGCTACAGTGTACTCATATTCAAGAAAGAAAGAAAGAAAGACCCCAGAATGAAATTGCCACTTCCCTCTCATGTCCCATGAAAGCATCTCTTTGTGCCATTGCCTTGACACTAAACTTATTGTCAGATTAGGAGGTTTGACAGTTTGGCAAGTAGAAGATTCTGGAGCACAGCTCTTTACATTTACATTCTCCTGCTCAAAGGGTAAGGACCTTTGTAGTGTTAGCTTGCTCTTTTGCACAATTTGGTCTTGGATGATTTGCATTAGATAGCAAGTGTGCCAAAAGTGAATGCTTAGAATAATTTTTTTTGCAATAGTAATGTTGCTTTATAATTATATAATCCATTTCATTCATGCTCAATATTTTAACACAAAAGGCTAAGGCAAGTTTTTCCAGTTTTACATAGTTAAATGAAAATGAATTTTTCTACTAGTTAAAAGGTTTAGCAGTTATATTTCAGTTAGCTATATAGCAAACCACCAACAGCTTAGAAGCTTCAAACAACTGTTAACTGTTTCAATAGTGCGCACGCTCTCTCTCTTTCTCAGGGCCTGGTTTATTTCTTTAATTGATTAAGTTACTTATTTACTTTATAGCTCCTCACCAGCCATCAGAGAGGTTTCACTCAGCAACTGATGGAAACTGATGTAGAGACCCACAGGCAAACATTAGGTGGATTGTGAGGAATCCTGGAATCCTGTGGAGGGGAGGGGAGGAAGGACTGAAGGAGCCATAGGTGTCAAAGACACCACAAGAAAACCTACAAAATCAACCAACCTGGGTCCACAGTGACTCTTAGAGATGGTGCTGCCTACCAGAGAGCATGAATGGGATGGACCTAGGCCGTCTGCACATATGGGACAGTCATTCAGCTGGGTCTTCATGTGGGACCCTGAAAACGGGGCAGGGGCTGTCTCTGACTACATTGCCTGCCTTTGGATCCCTTTCCTCTAACTGGACTGCCTTGTCTAGCCTCAATAGAAGGAGATGTGCCTAATCTACTACAGCTTGAATGTTTAAAATATTAGAAGTTATTTTGTAAAAGCAAATGTATCGATTTTATTTGAGTTGTCATGTCAGTACTTCCTCAAGATTATGGTGGTAATTCAGCAGAGGACCCTTCCATCACCAGCTTTTTGGACTTCAATGCTCACTACAAACCAATCCATTTTATCAGTGCCCTTGACAAAGGAGTCTGAAAAAATATCCTTATAATGAGAGTAACAGCAGGAAACACAAGCAGGTGTCTTCATTGAAGACATTTTCAAGTATTCCAATTTTTTCCCCCTAAAACTAGGGACAAAGGAGATATTTGGGCTACATGTTTTCCTGGCTCTAAGCCATTTCTTGTCCAAATGCTGCTTTATTTAAATCAAAACAAATTGTACATTGAACCCTAGTTAAGTAGTATAGAACTCCAAGCCTGCACTGCAGATTGAAATTTCAAAGCTTTAGAACTTTTCAGAAAGAGATTCTGGTGGTAGAACTTGGGGGCCTTTAAAAAAGTTCTCTGTGACTTTAAGACTTGATTAAGGGTTACATTGTACATGTCTATGAAGATTCATGGTTGGAGTGGAGGTTCATGAGGAAGATGCGTTTTTACTACCACAGGGATACTATGGATAAGAAGCATGACTCGGAAAGGGTTAAAGGCCCCATTGTACAGGCTCTGGGTAGCAAAAGGAAATGGTCCAGGAAGAGGTTAAAGACTTCTATGTCAAATTTGAACAGGCAGTTCCAGTGTGATCGAGTACGAGAAACAGCACAGAGCTGTTCTGTGACTTGCCCAAGATGAACCATTTTAAAGACAGCTACAATCCAAGTTCCAAGCTCACATGTTAGCCACTGTATTGTAAAATACTGTGCAATGTGGGTACACACCCCTGCATGTAGGCATGGGCATTAGAGTGCTGTGAATTTAAAGTCATACTGGGAAAAATGCATAATTAGGAAAATATGATCTAATCTGACTAAGTATAAAATCTAACTTGATTTGGACAAACAGCAGGGCTGGGAGGGTAGCTCAGTGATTAAGTAGTTACTTAGCCTGTGTCAAAACCCTGAATACTATCATCAGTTCACCCTAAGGTCAAAGAGGCCAAGCACTTTCTCCACAAAGCTCATGAGTAGTAACTTATTGAAATAGAACTATTCATAACTTTGTACTGTAAGCTATTTAATGTGTGAGTGCCATCTTTGTGTTATCTGATGAGCTTCGGTCTGTTCCGGCATTGTGGCATGATGTCTGTCTCTGGCTGTTAGGAATACTGAAAGAGGGTAGGCACTGAAGTCTGTATGTCTCAGGAGAGAACTGGGGAGGGGGACTTTGACAAAGCTATATTAGTTGTTTTACATAGTCTAAAAGTTATGAGCCTTTCTGCACCCATCCTAGCTCTAAAATAATGATAAAGAGACCTGGAATATTTATTAAAAAGCCTCATGCACTATAGCTGGGAGGGTTCTCATCTATTCTAACCCAACCGTGCTAGCCTGAGCTACTTCCCAGAAACTTCCCAGCCAAGAGGCATCACTTGCGATCTTAGTCTTGCTCTGACTGTTTCTGCTCCATACTTCCATCAGTCCAGTCCTCTCCTAGCTTCTCTCTCTCTCTCTCTTTCTCTCTCCCCCCCGCCCCCCCACTTTCCAACTGGAACTCCCCAGCTATCGGCTGATCAGCTCTTGATTAACCAATCAGAGGTGATGGAAAACAATTTTACACAACATCAAAATGAGAGATGCTTAACACTACCAACATCCTGACTGCAACCTGAGCACAGTAATCAGCATCTGGCTACACAGTGCTCAGAACCATCCCCCAAGACTATAGACTGATTAAAATATCACGACCTGTGCAACCTACAGAGAGAGTTTATTCTTGGCTTATGGTTCCAGCAGGGATAAAATTCCATCATGGTGGGGTGGCACTGACAGCAAACAGCAGACATGGAGGCAGGACCAGGCAGTTGAGAAGACCATATCTTCACCAGCGAGCACAAAGAGAATGAACCAGGAATGGAACAAAGCTGTGAGCTCTCAAAGCCTGCCCCCAGTGGTGTACTTCCAAGGAGGTTGTAACATCTCCCCCAAACAGCACCATCAACTGGGAATCAAGTGTTCACATCCCTGAGCCCGAGGGGAACACTTCTCATTCAAATTACACACAAGCAAACAGAAACAACAAAGCCATCTGGTTCTTTCTTCTACTTCCATCTCAATCAAGTTAGGTAACAAAAGTACAAATTCAGAAAATCTGAAAACCCTGAATTTTGGGGACTCTTAGAGAATCCAGGTAAAAGCACTTTAGTGCAAGACTTCCAGGAAAACAGAACTGTCCCAAGTCTTGGAGGGGATAGGGCTTTTGTGCAAAAGTCCTACTCTCAATTTCTTTTCTTGAACTCATTCACTTCTTGATTGACAGATTTAAATAGGTAACAGCGTTTAAAAAATAATACGGGGTGTTTGTAGGAATAAGTAATGATGAATGGCAGTCCTGAGGTAGACAATACCACAGGATGGAGTAGGGGAGCATACTTAGGTGCTTAGCTGGTGTGAGCAGCAAAGATTTATGAAATGATAGCTTTCCTGGCATTTCGCCAACTACTTGTTACCTGCAACACTTGTGATAGATAGGCTACACTCATCTCTATTTTTTCTCTTGTAGTTGAAAATTACTATCTAGTGGAATGCTCACAAACACGGGCCCAGCTCGCCACATTGTTACATGGAGGTGTGATTTGGACAGGGGATATGTACTGCTGAACAAAACAGTGGTGGTTCCTGTCACATTTGTATTTTCCTCTAGAACTAAGTTCTGCAACCCCTGACTTCAGCAAACTCTTGTCTTTCTCTCCTCCACAGTGTAGATCTTGAAAGCAAATGTGTAATATCTTTAGAGAAGTGCTGAGAACCAGGCTATATAAACAATATTCTGTATCTTATATGTATTTTGACACATTTTGAAAGTTGCCCTTACACAAAAGCAAAAAGTGTGTGTGTGTGTGTGTGTGTGTGTGTGTGTGTGTGTGTGTGTGTGTGTGTGCTATGTGCATATGCATGCATGCATGTTCATATGTAACCCAGGATCCTTAGGAATGAAAACCATTTCTGTTTCTAAGTAAATATTCTAATGTATGTCAAAAACTACATTTTCTGGAGGTGCAGTATTTTCTAAATGGTGGCAAGCAATGTTTGCCTTATCTCATTTTGAGATGCTTGGGATATAGTTTAGAAAATTGCATCATCTTGTGACTGCCATTGAGCAGGCAAATTGCCCTCAGGTAATTTAAAATAGCTACCTCTACTCAGAGAACAGAAATCCCCCAGAGGACATCACAAAAATCGGGATAATTTTTTGTTCTTCTAAGCAATGTTCTAAAGTACACATTTTTTTTTTTTTTTTTTTTTTTTTTTTTTTTACAGATTAATCATAATGAGAAATATATAGGGAAAAGTTTCTTTTCAAATCAAGTAAGTTGTTCATTGTTTGGCAGGAAGCAGACTCTGCCTCACAGTTAGCTCGCTGTCTTTCTGCTGCTTCACCTATGTGTCCACCACATTTTATCTCTGTCTTCGTGATGACTCATTTGCTCTGCTCCATAGGCTGTATTGACAACAGATGAGCATTATTGCATATGTCATTCCCAATAAAATGTCAAGTACACAGTAAAAAGTGTTATGACTTACCTTTTAAAATGTTTTAGATTTTAGTATCTATTTTTAGGCTGTTCACTTATGAATCATTAATGGGAGTGTTCTAGACTAGGAGAGGGAAATAACAGTATGCTGTTGGCAGTTCTTAAATTATGAAAGGCAGTGGAGCTGAGTGGTCTGTGTGTTGGAAAAACATGAGCTGGAGTCCTCAGTCCTTAATTCTTGAGAAAACACATGAGCTGCAAACATGCTTGAAATGTATACCCATGTCGTAAGGGGCTCAGCCTGTTGGTTCAGCTTTGACAATTGGTCACATAGCTGGTCGGAAAGCATGGGAACCAAGCTAATTCATACTCTGATTTTGGCTGCTGATCCTTAGCTTAATAACCATAAAATCACTACACCAATGCTTTTCAGACCGAGGACTGAACTTTTGATCAGGTTTTCACCCTCACGTTGCAGCAGCTTCCAATGATGAAGGAATAAATACTCAGCTTCAGATCTGGCAACAGGGAAATGAGACCATGGTGTTGCCAGAAAACAGTAGGCCTGGGAGAGATAAGACCTGGGAGAGATAAGAGCCCAGTGGGATGCAGAGGGTTGGGGTTTGGGGAATGCCAAAACGATCTACATGGTTACAAAGAAAAAGACCAGGCAGGAGCCTAGGAGGCTGCAGTGGAACTGCACTGAGGTCTTGTATCTTAGCCAGGAAAAAAAAATTAAACCACACTCTCTTGAGCTTTGAAGCTGCCAGTCCCCAAATTTACAGTTGTCTTCTTTTACTTAACCATGAGAGTCTGTTTCAGATCTTGGGACCCCAGAGCCTGTTTTCCTTGGGGAGTGTGGTAACTCTCCATATCGACTCAGGAAACAATCACATCACCAGTGGTTAACGTGGCAGCAGGGGCTCATTCACAGTCCCCCACATCATAGCAGGGGTCCTGGAGCTGTAAAGGGATTCATGCCTAGACCATGAAAGAGCAGATGCTGAGAATCCATCCTCACTGTGCTCCAACTCTGAGGCTCTTTTCCCTCTCTCACTGAACTCTCAAGGTCTTTTGAACAATCCATTAAAAGGGGCTTAGAAGATGTGCAGCCACTTTAAAAGATAGTTGCTATTGGTGTCAGAGCTATAGAAAGGTCTATATGACATCTTGAAAAGGCGTATAACGTCTCTACTTCCAATGACAACTTGTTTCTCTTCTATGAGAACTGCTCCTCTAGGGAGGAGCTGATGTTGAGAACAGCCTGGACTTTGATTTAAGCCTTCAAGAAATGGCAGCTGACTCCACACTAACCCTGGGTGAGCATTTCTCCCTTCCAGCTAGTGGGAAAGCAGATGAATGATTAGGTGTGATGGTTGGTGTGATAATCAGACTTGAACAGAGAAGAATAAATGCTTGCAAGATAAAAATTATAAAATGTTTCCAAATGCACAGTGCTCTTTTAAAAAATACACAGATACTTCGTTTGGAAAGCACAGTAGATGTCATGTCATTATAGTTTTGCTTAAGGCTTATTTTTTGCTATTGACAAACTTGTCAAATAGTGGTCATTGCACACTTATGGGCCAGCTAGGCTGTCACGGTAAGCAGAGTAATTGATATGGAGGGCTAGGGACTGGTCTCCAGAAGGTAGCCTCAGTTTTTTGTTGCCAGAGTTAACAAAAAGCAGATGCAATTATAAATAAAATGATTGCCCAAACCGGGATTACCAGGATAACTCGGTCAATACAAGGTTTTGTTTGATTGAATTTTGTAGATGATTTCATCAATGATTAACCTAACTTCATTAGGGGCATCTAAAAGGAGAGCCAGCAGAAGGACACTCAGCAAACCCAGCCTAACATTTCCTCTTCACTTCGATTCTTTTACCAGAAGCCATATTTCAGTTACTGACTTCTGTGGCGATCCATGGTCAAAGAAAAAAAAAAAAGATTACTAACAAGTTCAGTTTAGAAATCAAAAGAAAATGGACAAGCTGGAAAAGCAGCCATGTTGAATAATTAAATTATCTTAAGTGTTTTGTGCAAATAGCACACAAATCCAACCCCCTCTTCTCTCTCTTTCTGCTGTCCCACCCCTAACTACTCAATGTCATCTTTACTTCTACTTCTATCTACAGAGCATGAAGATCTTTGTATGCATGGTAGGATTTTCCCAGGGGCCAAGAAAGCTTCCAAAAAGAATTTGGGCAGCTGATTCCATCCTAAACTAATTTTTGACAAGCTGGAAATCCAAAAGTGTGGAAAATGTATTCAGAAGGCCCCAAGCAGAAGTGACTGACCCTCTCCTCTCTTGCCATTTCATAAAAATGAAATTACTGAATAACAGTTTAGATTAGGAAATTCTTTTGAAGTTTAATTTCAAGTCACCTCTTTGAGCTAGAGCTTGGGAAACTTAAATATTATAAGGAAAGGGATTTATCATATTTGATGCTTTAAAAAATATCACCACCTACATTTTAACTAGATATTCATTTTCCTGTTCACATAAAAAATACCTCTCAATATTTATTTAAAAATGACTTTTAAACAATATTTTATTATTTAAAATGTCTGTGTGTGTCTGTGTGTATGTATGTCTGTATGTATGTGTGTGTGTAGAGGAGTGGTGAATATTCAAGTCACAGTAGTGCCCAAGGAAGCCAGAATGGAGCTGGAGTTACAGGCAATTTTAAGGAACCTAGCATGGGTGCTGGAAAACAAACTCAGGTCCTCTGTGAGAGCAGTACCTATTTTTCACCACTGAACCTGCCTCTTAAACTGACCCTTATTTTAAGCATAAAATAATAATTTAAACCTTTTTGTTTTCAATTTTTATGTATATTAGTGTGTGCCTGAGTATATCTGTGTACCATGTGGGTGCAGTGCAAGGAAGACCAGAAAAAACTGTCAGGTCCCCATGGGACTGAAGTTATAGACAGTTGTGAACCACCATGTACTTGAGAATTGAATCTAGGTCTTCTAGAAGAGCAGCTGTAACCCAGTGCTATTAAGTGATGAGGTATCTCTCCAGTCCCAAATAACTTCTAGATATGATGCAAAGGTATAAATAAAATAACAAAATTTGACATCTAGATACATTATTTTATCTTTCACCTTCTCATGTACATTGCTAAAGTTCATAATATAACATTTAAAAACTAAATTATATAGTAGTGCCAAACCTGTTAGCCAGACCCCTTAAAGTCACCTGAGCTTATATGAAGGGGCCATAGTATGTTCTCACATTCACAGGACTGGCGTGTGAATCATGTAGACACATTGTCACATCAGTCTTTGGAAATCTCTATAATGGAACAACTGTAGCTGACAGTATCTGAGTAAGATGTCTAGCTCAGAGGGCTAACAATCTGACTGTGCCGACTCCTCTTCTGTGCCTACCAAAAGTAAAGATGGGTAGAAGACCAGAAGGAAAATCAGAAAGAAATATCTATCATCCACTACTAACGTCTTCCTGTAGTGCTAAGGGTGAAAGAGAAGCAGTGTGGGGCCAGCTGCAGTGACCTCTAACCCAGGAAGCACTTTATGAACAACCAGAGGAAGAGAATTCAAAGGTTCCAAATGTAAGGAACTGCAAAACGGGTGGAAACATCCATTAGCATAGTGTGATCCTTGTGCGCTGCACACAGGTATTAGATTAACGCAGCATCTCTCTGGATACACACAATTATTACATGTTAACTGCACTACAAGTTAAATAAAAAACATTAGCTTGCAGGCTGATGTCACAGAGCACAGGAGGAAAGTGAATGCTATTTAGTTCTGATCATACAGAAATGATTATCTACACAGTGTTTCTTTAGGAGTCCAGAACGACTCTGCCATCATGGAAAACTGTGCTGTGGTCCGGGGACACAGTTTGATCATATAAACTGCAAGGTGGCATTATTTTTTTTCAGTTTAAATTAGTTTCTTTTTGAAAATTTATTTATTCACTTTATATCCAATCATTGTCCCCTTCTCCTCCCAGTCCCCACCTCACACAACCCCTCCCCCTCCCCTTCCCCTTTCCCTTCTCTTTGCCACTGAGGCTAGACAAAGCAGTCCAATTAGGGGAATGGGATCCACAGGCAGGCAACAGGCTCAGAGACAGCCTTTGCTCTGCTTGTTGGGAGAAGGTGGCATTACTCTCCTAATGAACTCTATGTTGGCCATCTTCCAGCAACTATAGGGAGAAGATGAGGAAAATTCTTTGTTTTGTTTTGTTTATTGACTATATTAGAAAGCTTTTTTTAAAAAGACCATAATTAACAATGTTGTACAATATGATAAACTCACAGGATCTTGGGTGATCATTAGGTGTTCAGCCCTAGCCTGCACAGCACCAGCACCCAAGAGCTGAGAAGACTTTTTATTCATGGGAAGGTCCATATGATAGAGATCGGGTTAGGGCCTTGCCTCTAATCACTGGAATTTATGTTAAGATCTTTAGGAGGAGTAAGAGAGGGCTAGGCATATAGCTTAGTCAGTAAAGTGTTTGCCCTGCAATCATGAGGGTCTGGGCTCAATCCCCAGAACCTGCATTAAAAGCAACAGCATAGTAGCATGTGCTTATCATCCCAGCATTCCATGAGCTGAAGACAGGTAAACCTATGTGCTCACTGGACAGACAGTGACGCTTGCTCAAAAAGTCTAAAAAAGCAAAGTGAATGGCTCCTGAGAAATGACACCCAAGGTTGTCCTCTGCTCTTTACATGCACACGCATGTGCAGCCACTTGTACACACACACACACACACACACACACACAGGAAAGCACATGCCGAGAAGCAGATTTTCTAAAGTGTCTGTAAAAATAGTAGCAAGAATGAACACAGACATTCTTCAATGAACCAAGTGGATGTCATACACTTGAAAACTTTACTCCTGATATTATAGAAGAAAATCCAAGCAAGACCAAACTCTAAAGAGAACTGAAAATATTAAGAAAATACAGAATCCACACAGGACGAAGCTAAGAGTAATCCAGAAGTATAAAAGAGAAAGTTAATCGCTTTAGCTGTGCTACATCTAGCAGGAGAAAGAACTTATTGAACTCCTTAATAATAGAAGACTAAAACAAGAGGATGCGCATGCAAGCTGTGGTGGGCATCCCAAAGTAATGTGTAGAGCAACCCCTATACACGCGCAAACTTTATAGTAAATGTAAGATTTAATCTCACCCATTACAAACTAAAGAATAGACAGTAATAATATTTTAATATCAACACATTTTAACATTTAAAAACCTCTAATAGGGAACTTTCTTCCAATTAATTGAATTTTTTTTTAACCAACCAAACTTTTTAAAAACAAAGAAATGTCCAAAACTCTATCTCAAATTCTTCTTTAATTCCAAAAGATACTTTAGAGAAGTTTTGGGACCGCCCTGATATCTGCTATCCCTAGGGAATAAATGACATCATAAAAAAATTCCTAGGGACAAAGAATAAGATGGTTTAAAATGCACATTTAATATGGGAATTTTTTTCCTTCAGCTGTCAACATTTTCCCCCCTCGGTTGAGCCTTTAAGTTGTATTTTATATTTGTTATTACAAATAACATTTTTAAAATTATGGCTGACCTCTGGGAAACTTTGAATTATTAAATTGTTGCTATTGTCTAAGTGGTAGTTTACTGAAGTCCACAGAAAAGAGAATAAAGAACCTAGAGACCTATTTTGGAGGCTGGCAATTCTTGTCACCTCTTGAGTATCACCTAAAAATAACAATAAATATACTTTTGAGTAATCAAGGAAAATTTGCAGGTAGCAGACTCTGCTGATTCTCTTCATCCAACAAGGAAATGGTTCTTTTCCTGTTGAGAGTTAAAAATTCTTCTTTTGAGTAAAAAGAAGCAGAGTTTGTTCTGAACAAGATTATGAACTGCACAGTGTCTTCGATATGAGTTAACTCCAAGTATTGAACGAGACTGAGATTGCATTTAACCCTATTGTAGCTGGTCAGGAGAATACATCTCTATATGTTTTCTTACACACCCAGGGCTTCCAGGTGATCCCCATTAACAACAGAACCTTAAACAGCTGCGATCTTCTCTCTGTAAAGATGGAGGCCATGGTCACCGCAGCTAATTTGTGTGCTTTTTTTTTTGAAGATTATTTTTCAAAGACAAGGGATGAGTTATGTTGTCTGTAGAGCACTGGTCCCCCATGGCTCACATTATTATGGTAATTCGTTACAGGTATTGGATGAGATAAGTGAGCACCAAAATTGGGAGCACCAAAATTGGGAGCACCTTGTCAGCTTTGGCATGTTCCAGGAACACGTTTGGCCTATCTGATGTAAAATTAGAGTCCCCTTGGCATTCTGAGTTTTCAGCCATAGAAGATAAAACAGAGAAAACACATGTTACCTTATAAATACATTAAAGGATTAAGGAATTGTCTTCAATTTGCAAATAAAATGCAAATTCAGTATATTTATGGCTGAAGTGGAAAAAATTTAGGAACGTCTTTTGGTTGTTGTATGTATTCTCCTGGACTAGTGCACACGCATGCCTGTAAATGCTTTCCAGACCTTCTTTTTAAAGAAAAGCATTGTTCAGAATAATTCTTGTGTTCAGTTGCTGTGAAGGAATTAAGTCTGATGGTTGTCCATCATGTTTTGGACCAGAGTACTTACAAAACCCAGATGGAGAGTCTTTAACCATCTGCTCTCAACATACCCTGTAGCAAATCTTGCTGTCTGTATTCCAAGTTCCCTTTTGTGTAACTAGAGGGAGTGGTTTCATCTTGCTTATGAACAGCAAATCTGAATAAATGGAGCATTTCCAGACAAATCTGGACACAAGACATACTAATATTGGATTGTTTTTGGTAGCAATGATGTTGTACCATGTGACATCACCGTCAGGTTCTACTTACTTCCTGCTCAGTGGATTTAGCAGGGACTTTGTTTCTCTTCTGCCAAGCAGTGTGTGTCTGCAGAGAGTCTGCCCTGCTATGGTTTTCTCTTTGGGCACATCCTGTGAGTGGCTCATATTGTTTTCATTCTGTCTCTCTTTACTTTCCCACATCTGACGATAGAGCCTAGAACTTCACCCATCTGAGGCAAGCTGTCTACTGCTGAGCCTTGGCCGGGCTTTCAGCAGTTTCTGTTCTGAAGGAGATGCAGCTTTCCACAGCTTTCTTTCAGAAGAATTTATGCCCAGGGTACCTTGTATACTGATATGGTTTCCCCATTAGTTGCCTGATGTTCCAGCTTCTAGCTCTGCTTTTGACATGGCTGAATTTCTTTACAGAAGTTACAAGCCTTCTCTTTGAAACCGAGGATTATGAAAATGTATTCTGTTAAGAAAATGCCAAAAAAAAAAAAAAAAAGAAAAAGAAAATGTATTCTGTTTTAAAGAATTCTTAATCAGCATTCAGACCTCCAATATGAACATTTTACTGTGTAAGAAAACCACACAGGCCCTGCAAGTCACAACTGCAGATGACTTCCGGTGAGCACTGTGGTCACTTGGTGGCCTTGACCTCAATAGTCAACACACTTTAAGAATTAAGCTATTTCAGTTATTCTATGTAAGTTAAGTCGACTTGATTTTCAAATTTTTATTTCCTCTCTGGCAGATGAGAAAGTAGCCACTTTAAGGATATCTAGGCTAATACCCCTAGTAGGTTTGTTTGTGTTGGGGGCTCTGAGCTCCTTCCTCTCAGGAGCAGGGAAAGAAGTTAAGATATATATCTTTTCCACTTTGTATATAACCACAAGATTTTTTGACAACTACATCAGCACCCTTGTGTGCCTTTTTATTTCAACTAATGTTCATTGTTGTGAAGTCTTTGAGCTGGTGATTCACTAAGACCAACTTGCTGGGATAAGACTCTGAGTGAGGCATCTTCTGAGACAGAGAACATATCAGACTCCCCACCAGAGTTGACAGAGAACAGTGAGTCAGAGTATGTCTTCCTGGAACTGTCTTCCGATACCTGAAATGTTTTCCATGATGTTCCTTCATGATAGTTGACTGATCCATTTTCCAGGCCTTGGATTTGGTTTACAGGAGTGAAGGACAGAGCATTGGGATATTGGAGCTGGTGTCTTTAATATGGGCTGAACACTACCTAGGAAGAAAAGAGCCCAGGGGACTTGTGCTTGACTGTGAAAGTCCTGCTTCGGAGCCTGCCTCACTCTCCTAATGTGCATCCATTTCCTTTTCTGGATTCATTTTTCACACTTTAAGCAATATACTCAACTCTAATCCATTGTTTAAAGTGTTAATTTCCTGAACCATGTAAACTATCTGACTCAAATGCTGAAATTTTCACTTTTAGAAAAACACTTGTGTCAGGCGTGTATAGTGGTGGCCAATAATGCCTTTGGGTGTTTGATTTGTGTGTATTATCTCTAGTTGGTTGATGTAAAGATTTGTACCAGGAGGAGACAGTAGAAAGGGAAGACATGTGAATGATATGTGCGTCTTATGCTTTGATTATACCATTCCCCACAGGCTCAGGCATTTGAATATTTGTTTCCCATCTATGGTCCTGCTCTGGGAGTTTGTGAAGCCTTTGGGATAGAAGTCCTATCTGGCAGAGATAGACCACTGGAGACAGACATCGAGGGTTATCAGTTTCTGTTTTCTGTTTCCTGGTCAGTCATTACCATGTGAGAAACAGTCTTGGTAAACTTTGTTCCCAACAGACAGAGTTGTCCCAGCTGCCTCAGGTTCCCCTCTATGACAGACTGCATGTACTGAAGCTGTGAGCTAAAAGAAACCCTGCCTCCTTAAGTTGCTTCAGTCAGATATTTGGTCACAGCACTGAGAAAGTAGCTATTGAAATATGCACAAAAATGTGATAATGAAACCCATTATTTTGAGTGCTAACATAAAGATTAAAAAGATTTTGTTACCTTGCCTTTGTTACCTTGATAGACTGATGACATGACACACACACACACACACACCTCCCACCAACCTTGCCACCTCCTGCACAGGAGGGTACGTTTCCATGACAAGTGACTGGAGTTATGAACTGCTTTGGTCAGATAGAAATTAACACGAGAGAGACAGGAGATATAGGACTTAGAAAATTCATTGCTATAATTGGACAGACAGTTCGTCAGCTCCTCAGCAGTAACAAAGTGTTGCTTTTTGAAGTATTGGGTGGTTTGTTACTAGGCAACAGCCAATTGATGTACCTCTTTAAGGAATCTAGAGCCTCAGCTAAACAGGAAGAGAGCCCTCCAGAGGCCCTTCTCTGAGTCTAGGAAATCACACCAGCAGTAATTCGAAGGAATTAATTATATCATTGAGTGTTATAGGACCCAAGCATTGTATTGGATCTGAATTTTTAAAAAAAAGGTTACAGGTCTTTTAGTCAGTTTCAGTTGATTGCTGTTGGAGAGGTCTCAGCTCCTAAAACAAACCTTACTGTGTGGCTTCGTCTGTGTCCCCTTTATCTGGATTATTCTATGTAGACCTGCTGCTGATCACAACAAAAGGAATGAGAGTATAAAGCTTGATATCAACTATTTGTCAATATTTCGTTACAATGATTAGTGTCTTAGTTCTGATAGAATATTATATATTAGATAAAAATCAAATATGTCTCCGTAGTTCAAAACTTTCTATGAAGACAGAATTTTAAAACCCTGTCTTACTTGTGAGTTGGTCTAGTCAGTCATTTCTCCCTAGAGGGCGTCAGATTGCCTCTTCTCAGTGTTTCCAGTGTTGGCTGTAGGCTCCATGAACTCATATGAGATTGAAACCCTTTAGGTCGACAGATTTGTATGATTATGTAAATGTATCAGCACTAGACCCTTCACATAAACACGATGAATATATTCACTAGGAATATTCTGTGTAAGTGTTATGGCAAACGAAAGCTTGTGAGAGAAGAGAGCACTGTCCCGTGAGCATGGTTCCAGCTAGCTGTTCTGTTCAGTTCTACCTCAAATTTAAGGGAGATCCTGGTAGAGAGTGGTTAGTGGGGTGTCAGATGGAATTGGTGGGGTGCAGTCATTAGACCTCTGCTTTCAGTTGGGTCATGCCATTTACATGACCCACCCCTTACACTTCACTTTCATCTGTAATACAGATTCTGCACGATCACAGAACTTTCTAGAATTTTACCATAGTTTACCCTCTCTGTGATTGATGATCTTCAGTGCATAATGAGAGTTCTGTACTCCTTAATAGAGGAAGTGGGATAAGGGTTTCCCACTGGAGATTTAATGGAAATTTAGGTAGTTACCCCATGAAATTTTGATGATGATCTGGTACCCGTAGGGAGAAATGCTGGAATGAATAGGTTGACTTAAGTAAAAGGTTGAGTATGATAAAATTAAAATGGTTAAATTCTCTTTTTATAGAAACTTTCAACTAAAAGGAATATCTGATTTTTTCATCTAAGATATAAATAATCATCCTAGCCAAAGTAAATACAAATTATTATATAAGATATTTAAAATATGCCATAGAAGATTCTCAAATTTTGAGGGAAAAGAGCCAGCTAAGTATTAAAAAGGATAAATATTAACAAAGATGTTTTGGTCTTCTTAAAGTCCACATGTTCTTATAAAGTTAGCCTACAATGTTGGTAGAATACTGGCTCAGGGGAAAAATTATTAACTGCTAAAGACACACAGCACCACACATGATGAAAAATCCTTGCTCAAGAAATGGTTATTGCATTTATGATATGAATGATTCCATTCAGGGGAAAGCTTTTGTTGCTAGGACATTTTGGATGATATTGAGTCGGAAAAGGTCTGATGAATTTCCAGCAGTGGCTTTACGTCTACCCCTTTGAGGTATATTGAACATATTATATTACCATAAACATAAAAGTGGGGTTTATGTTGTTATTGTGGGTTTTTGTTTTTGCTCTTTAGTTTTTGCCACACCATTGCAAAATTAGAATCTCTTAATGAATGGGGTCCATATTACAGGCTATGACCACAACTTTTTCCAATTAAAAATCTTATGTATATGAGTGTTTACTTGGATGTTTGTATATGCACCACACGCCTTCAGTACCTATGGAAGCAGAGTACTCAGAACTGGAACTACAGATGGTTGTGAGCCATCCTGTGGATGCTGAGAATCATACCAGGCCCTCTGCAAAGGTTCTTACCCTCTGAGCCATCTCTCCAGCTCCAGCTACTTTAACGTTTTGAAGATAATTGTAGTGTCTTATACAGACATATCTTTTCAAAGATACCATGCTCCTTTGCATGCTACCTTTGCACACTTCTGAAAAGTCATTACTTCTCTTTCAATGACTTGCTGTTTGTCCACACCTCTATTAGTCTGTTTTGAACTACAGTATAGAAAGTATAATAACTGACAAGAAAGCCTATTTGATTCTGTGTTTTAAAATTTAACCTCATTTTATTTACTTATTTATTTACTTACTTACTATAAGTGGGTGTGGCTATGTGGGTGTGTTTGCATCACGGTGAGCTTGTGGAGGGCATAGGACAGCTTGCAGAAGCTGGTTCGAGCCTTCTATCATGTGAACCCTGGAGATCCAATCTAGGTCATTGGGTTTAATAACAAATACCTTTACCTGTTGAGCCATCTTGTCAGCCCATTCTTTATTTAAAATACCATTCTGTGAATATAATTTAACATTCTGTGTGTTCCTTACTTCATGCTAGTTCTTACTGATGCCTAAATTTTTTTTATAAACACACTGTTGAATACTATCTTTCCTTTATATATTTGTGATTTTTTTCTTTATGTAAACTAGCTAGAATCTACTTTTAAGCCTTCTCTGAAGAGTAGACTATTCTTACATATGAGAACATTCAGGATCCTGGTTACTTCAACCCCCTAATTTTGCTACTAGCTTTGTGTCATCATCAAAAGTGTTTGCAAGCCCTAGCCTTGGGTTTTATTCGTGCATTTGTTTATATTACTGACTCCAGAGCACCATGATGTGTGCTGCTATAAACCACGCTCCAAAAATGTCTAGAGGAACAAGTTGGACATCTTATCAGATGCCTTCCTAACATTCAGACAATTTTCCTATCTTAGACCAAGGAAAAGGGAAACAAGATTATCGTGACCGTATATGGTCTCCATGATCTCTGCTGGTCTCTGGTAACTCCTGTTTCCTTTCCCAAGATTTCTCAAACCATCTTGCTATGATACCCTCTATTACAAAGCAGACAGTAAGGCAACAGATCAAAGAATCTACTCTCTCGTACCTTTGATAAATTCTGTGCTGTACTGTGTGTGCTGTCCCCTGCATCCCTAAGTCTCTAGGTTATTAATATATCCTTAAAGTCCCTGCCTGCCTTCTCCCCAACCCCACCAGATCATCCCCTGGCTTTGACATTTGGGTCCTCAAGACTGCAGCTGCGCTGGTTGAATTAGGGACCTTGTCTTACCTTCTCTCGAATTTCACCTTACAGCAGAGAAAGCTGACTTAAGGAGGTTCTGGAGACAGCAAGGCAGCCTGTTCTAGTTGGAGTGTAAAATTACAATTTGTATTCTTATAGAATTTAGGGCTTTGTAGCCCTTGACTTACTCTGCTGAAAGGTGATGACGTCTCTGTCTCATGGTGCAATGGTTTAAAGGTTGTTTTTTTCTAACAGGAATGTGAGGTCTCAGCTTTCAGTTCACTTCCAAATCTACTGTAATTTATCTAGTGATCTCATTTCTAAAATTAGTTTCATGAGATGCTTTGATTGATTTGAGACTCTTTATATGTTTAACTTAATGTTCACCCTCCGTTGTATTATTGCGCAGCATGAGTAAAGATGATTATACTTATGATTAGAGGAATAAAACAAGCCCACTGGGGAGCCAAGTATAGAACAGTCTTATCCCTTAGTTGAGAAGCGAGGTCATACATGAACTCAATTGCTGATGTACAGATTCTAATGGCTCTTTTAATGCAAACAAAAATTGATTCTGGAGGCAGAACACTGCAGGATGAAGCCGCCTTGAAGCTCTGCCTCAGCACACATTCAGCAGTCTTACTTCCCTGTTAGGTAAACAGGTGCTTTGTAGACTGGGAAGCCAGCCTGTGGCTTTGTGATTGGAGCACAGGGGAACAAAGGAAACTCTCAGTTAGAACATGACCCTACTTCCACACATTAATGCCTAACTGCGCAGCTCTGTGAAGTTACCTCAAACTCTCCGAGCTTCAGGTTTCTCAACTTTAAGGATGCATGAGTTTCCTTCATCTGCTATAGCAAATGACCACCCCAGATGGCTTATAATAACTGAAATTTGCCTTGTCCCAAGCCAAAGTCTGAAAGCACATCAGTATGTCTAGGCTATCTCAGGGGAAGGTCTGTGATGCCTCACCTGCTATCTAGCAGCACCAGGCAGTTTGGGAGCTGGACTGTGTGACTCTAGGGTCTGCCTCCATCTTCAAAAGACTTTCTTTGCTTCTTGTCTCTTCACTCTTTGTCTCTTCCTCTGCGTGATCCAGCATGCTCTTTCTTTCAGACCTGTAGTTTATTTCTAAATACCTATGTTTTCGAAAACAGCTCCCGTTCTGTGTTCTATAGATTGGAGGTGGCATGTCTTGAGGGACAGGGCACCACTCAGCCAACTGTAGTAATAACAATATATTTGAGTCGTAGATGAAATCAGGGAGTGGGAAGCATATAGGGAGCTTGAAAAAAGTTAGTCATCACTTTATGATTATTAAATATCCCTTAATTTTGCCGTTATGACATGTATTTTTGAGAGAGCCGACTGCATTCAACAGAAAACTCTGCTGTGGCTGTGACTCACAGAGGAGCAGCTGTGAGACTCCATTTGGAATGTTTCAAACAAAATAAAGATGATGCTCTTTCTCCCATAGTTTAGATATCCTTGATCTTACTTTGGCAGGGTGTCTGGCTTTGATATCATCATCATTATTGTGCTCCTTGCCATTGTGTCGCCTTCATCGTCGTTGTCATTGTTGTTAGTTTTATCTGTCCACCTGGTACAGACCACACTGATCTGGTCATACCAGTTCTGCAGTGGGTACTGAGAATCTCGGACAATCTCAGCTCCTGCCCAGGAAGCTGTGAGACACAGGGACCGTCACTCCTTACCATCGGCATGGAGCTAAATGATTAACCGGCTGAGTGTATGAACATCCTCCTGAGACACAATGTAGCCATTGTCAATGTAACCAGTAGCCTCTGAAACAATGTGTTTCAATATTCTCATTTGTTCAGGAGAACTGAAAAATTGATCAAATCCCTGCCAGGAAAATATTAATGATGTGTCTGTCAATAATGGATTCTCAGAAGTAGAAGGAGTTTCTTAAATTCACTAAGAGCGTTTGATGTTGCATACCATAGCTACCTTTATCAGCAGTGCAGTTAGGGGCTGAGACCAGGAGAAAGGAGAACATGGGTAAATGTATTGGGGATAGCACCACTCTTCTTAAAAGAGAGTGTAACAAGAACCTTTGCTCTTGAAGTGTCCTCTCTGCATGGACACCAGGGGGCGATGCTTATGTGGAAAATGGCAGCATATCTACCTTCTAAGGCTGTTTGCTTCTGAAGCCAGAGCAGCTCATCTTTAGAACTTAGTATCTTGGGAGCTCTGGAGGATCTGGTTGGTTGATATTATTGTTCTTCCTATGGGGTAGCAAACCTCTTCAGTTCCTTCAGTCCTTCCCCTAATTCCTCCATTGTGGTCCCTGACCTCTGTCCGATGGTTGGCTTCAGGCATCCCCATCTGTATTGGTCAGGCTCTGCCAGAGTCATCAGTGGACAGCTATACCAGGCTCCTGTCAGTAAGCACTTCTTGGCATAAGCAATAGTGTCTATATATGGGATGGATCCCTAGGTGGGGCAGTCTCTGGATGGCCTTTCCTTCAGTCTCTTTGTCCCTGTATTTCCTTTAGACAAGAGCAATTCTGGGTTAAAATTCTTGAGATGGTTGGCCACATCCCTCAACCAGGGACAGTGCCTTACCTCTGGATATGGTCTCTACAGGTTCTCTCTCCCTTTTGTTGGGCATTTCACTTAATGTCATCTCCATTAGGTCCTGGTAGCCTCTTGCTATCCTGGCATCTGAGACTTTCTGGTTGTTGCACCCAGTTCCCCATTGCCCACTGCTATACACCTCTGTTCAATTTCCTGATCCTCAGCACATCTCCCCAGTCTCCTCACACACCTGATCCTTCCCCCCTTTTCCCCTCCTCCTCCTCTCTCCTCACCAGGTCCCTCCCTCTACCTCCCATGATTGTTTTATTTACCCTTCTAAGTAGCACTGAAGCATTCACACTTTGATCTTCCTTCTTCTTGAGCTTCATATGATCTATGAGTTGTATCATAGGTATTCTGAGATATTTTGCCTAATATCCACTTATCAGTGAGTACATACCATGTGTGTTCTTTTGTGACTGGGTTATCTCACTAAGGATGATATTTTCTAGTTCTTTTTTTTTTATCCTTAAACATCATGAAAAGTTACTCTTGATTTTTTTTTTGATACTTTATTTACATTTCCAATGTTTCCCCTTTTCTGGGTCTCCTCTTTGGAAACCCCCTATCCCCTCCCCATCCCCGCCTCTATGAGGGAATTCCACCTCCCACCCACCCACCCACCCATCCCCATATTCCGCCTTGACATTCCCCTTTACTGGGGCCTCTAACATACTCAGGCCCAAGGGCTTCTCCTCTCTCCCTGATGGCCATCGAGGTCATCCTCTGCCACATGTGTGGTCCAAACCATGGGTCCATAGATGTGTATTCTTTGGTTGGTGGTCCAAACTCCAG
>CM052709.1:70982614-70996852 GCA_028551405.1 Uromys caudimaculatus | reverse complement strand
GCCTGGGTTGGCAGTTGTGTTCTCTTAGGGTCTGTATGAGTTCTGCCCAGGATCTTCTAGCTTTCATAGTCTCTGGTGAGAAGTCAGGTGTAATTCTGATAGGTCTGCCTTTATATGTTACTTGACCTTTTTCCCTTACTGCTTTTAATATTCTTTCCTTGTTTTGTGTATTTGGTGTTTTCACTATAATGTGACAGGACTAATTTCTTTTCTGGTCCAATCTGTTTGGAGTTCTGTAAGCTTCTTGTATATTTATGTTCATCTCTTTCTTTAGGGGGGAAGTTTTCCTCTATAATCTTGACGAAGATATTTGCTGGTCCTTTAAGTTGGGAATCGTCACTCTCTTCTATACCTATTATCCTTAGGTTCTGTCTTCTCATTGTGTCCTGGATTTCATGGATATTTTGGGTTAGAAGCTTTTTGCATTTTGCATTTTCTTTTACTGTTGTGTCGATGTTATCTATGGTATCTTCTGCTCCTGAGATTCTCTCTTCTATTTCTTGTATTCTGTTGGTGATGCTTACATCAATGGTTCCTGATCTCTTTCCTGGGTTTTCTAGCTCCAGGGTTGTCTCATTTTGTGATATCTTTATTGTTTCTATTTCTATCTTTAGCTCCTGGATAGTTTTATGCATTTCCTTTGTCTGTTTGATTGTGTTTTCTTGAAATTCTGCCTGTCTGACTGAGTTTTCCTGTAATTCTTTAATGGATTTTTGTATTTCCTCTTGAAAGGCTTCTAGTTGTTTATCTCTGTTCTCTTGTATTTCTTTAAGGGTGTTATTCATTTCTTTCTTCACGTCTTCTAGCATCATCATGAGAAATGATTTAAAATCTGAGTCTTGCTTTTCTGGTGTTGGGGTATCCAGGGCTTGCTGTGGTGAGAGGGCTGGGTTCTGATGGTGCCGAGTACTCTTGGTTTCTGTTCTTTATGTTCTTACCCTTGCCTTTTGCCATCTTGTTGACTCTGATGTTAGCTGATCTTACTCTGTCTGGTTGTGGCTTGCCCCTCCTGCAGGCCTCTGTGTCAGTACTCCTTGAAGACCAGCTCTCTCTGAGAGGTGTTTGGGTTTGGAGAGCCATCCCTCAGGGTCCGCTCTGGGGTGCAGAATGAAATCAGAAGGATCTTGTCCCCAGCTGTCCCTTGGTTCCTATGCCCTGAAGGCTCTACAAGGGTCCCTCTTGATCCAGTGAGTTTGAACAGAAGTGGTGGTTTTGCCTGTGCTCAAAGGTGTGTCAGCACTCCTGGGATACCCGCTCTCTCCTGGAGCCTTGTGGCCCAGGCTGAGGTCCCCAGGCACAGGTCCCTGGTGGCCCAGGCAGAGGTCTCCACCCACAGATGGAAACCGGAAGGTTCAGAAGTTTCCTGGCACCGGGTTCTCAGGCCCTGGATCCCGGCAGATCCGGGCGGATCTGGGTTAGAGGTGTTGCTCCCCTTAACCCCACTCACGGCTTTTCCAGGCTCCTGGGAGGGTATTTTTCTCCGGAGCTGGTTGGCTATGGACTCCTGGTGGCCTAGGCAGAAGTCTCCACCCACAGGTGAAAACCGGAAGGTTCGAAGTTTTTCTGTCCCCGGGTTCTCAGGCCCTGGATCCCGGCAGATCTGGGCGGGTCTGGGTGAGAGGTGTTGCTCCCCTTAACCCCACTCATGGCTTTTCCAAGCTCCTGGGAGGGTATCTTTCTCTGGAGCTGGTTGGTTACGGACTCCTGGTGGCCCAGGCAGAGGTCTCCACCCACAGGTGGGAACCGGAAGGCCGATATTTTCTAGTTCTAACCATTTGCCTGCAAATTTCATGAAGTCATTGTTTTTGATAGCTAAGTACTCCATTGTGTAAATCTACTACATTTTCTGTATCCATTCCACTGTTGAGGGACATCTGGGTTGTTTCCAGCTTCTGGCTATTATAAATAAGGCTGCTATGAACATAGTGAGGCACGTGTCCTTGTTATATGTTGGAGCATCTTTTGGGTATATGCCCAGGAGTGGTATAGCTGGTCCTCAGGTAGTACTATGTTCAATTTTCTGAGGAACACCAGACTGATTTCCAGAGTGGTTGTACCACCTTGCAATCCCACCAGCAATAGAGGAGTGTTCCTCTTTCTCCACATCCTCGCCAGCATCTGCTGTCACCTGAGTTTTTGATCTTAGCCATTCTGACTGGTGTGAGGTGGAATCTTGGGGTTGTTTTGATTTGCATTTCCCTGATGACTAAGGATGTTAAGCATTTCTTTAGGTGCTTCTCAGCCCTATGAGTTTCCTCAGTTGAGAATTCTCTGTTTAGCTTTGTAATAGGGTTACTTGGTTCTCTGGAGTCTAACTTCTTGAGTTCTTTGTATATATATTGGATATTAGCCCTCTATTGGATGTAGGATTGGTAAAGATCTTTCCCCAATCTGTAGGTTGCCATTTTTGTCCTGATGACAATGTTCTTTGCCTTACAGAAGCTTTTAGACTTTATGAGATCCCATTTGTCTATAGTTGATCTATAGCCTGGACCATTGGTGTTCTGTTCAGAAAAATTTCCCCCTGTGCCAATGCGTTCGAGGCTCTTTCCCACTTTCTCTTCTATTAGATTCAGTGTATCTGGTTTTATGTGGAGGTCCTTGATCCACTTGGACATGAGCTTTGTACAAGGAGATAAGAATGGATCCATTTGTATTCTTCTACATGCTGACTGCCACTTGAGCCAGCACCATTTGTTGAATATGCTGTCTGTTTCCCACTGGATGGTTTTGGAAAGAATACACATGGAGGGATCCATGGCTCCAGCCGCATATGTAGCAGAGGATGGTCTAATGTGGCATCGATGGGAAGGGAGGCCCTTGGTCCTGTGAAGGCTTGATGCCCCAGCATAGGGGAATGCTACAGTGGTGAGGCAGGACTGGGGAGAAGAGCACCCTCACAGAAGCTGGGGAGGGGGATGGGTTAGGGAGTTTGTGGAGGGGAAACAGAAAAGGGGGATATAGCATTTGAAATGTAAAGAAATAAAATAACCAATAAAAAAAGAGAACTTATTGTCTTCATTTTTCTACCCATAGCAGTTATCTAACACTCATGACCAAGAGCAAATAGCTTCTAAGAAACCATGCCTAAACCTCTTGGCTTAACTAACTGGCCCTCCATAGTCATGGTGGTTAAAAAATTCTCTATCCTTCTTAGAATTCAAATGTTGCAATCTTAACACCAAAGCAATAAAATCAGGTAGAGGGATTTGGAGTCTGATTGTTAGAGGGCAGAGTCCTCATCAATGGACTCAAGCCTGAGGGAGCTCTTTCTAGCAGATGAAGATGTAGATGTTAACATATGTGACCTAGAAGGCAGACTCCTCTCCCGACTCTAAACCTACCAGTGACTTGGTCCAGGACTTCTCTACCTATTTGAAATATGAGAAATCCGTTTATATTGAGTATGACACCCTGTTTGTGGTAGCTATGACAATTGGAATGGAATGAGATATTATTTCTCCACAGTTCAGTGATTAAACTCTGAAGATAACACCAGTGCCCATAAAAGTCCTCATCTGCCTGTTGTTGACATGAAATAGCGTTAAACCGTTTTCAGTGGACTAGCTCTCCAATTAGCACATTCTGAACCAAATGAACACAGTTGCTAGTGGTCAGCTTTTCTCCCTAGAAATAGCTTGAATACCTGTGCCTTTCTGGGCACATAGGCGCAAGCTGGCACATCTCAGCCCCTTTATCCAGTCCTGCTGTTGACATGGACTTCCTTGAGACACTGTGAGCATGTTGAAATTCTGTTGGCCTTCTGACAAGTGTGCCGCTGTTGCTTTCCATGAAACAAGAACAGAAAATGCTCAGAACGATACAGTCACTTCTTCCCTTATTGGGGTGTTCTCCTTGAAGTTTTCCATGAAGGACTTTGATAATAATTATAATGATTCTGCAAGGATTGTCCTGAACAAAGCTTTTATTTCTAGATGCTAAGAGAACCTTAACATTCACAGATCTTCCTTTGAGTTTTTAAATGCTAGCAAGAGATGATTAGGAAGTGCATCCGTGAAACTAAAGTCAGTTTTCTATGATGTGCAAAACTGGTCTCTGAGCTGGGCAGTGGTGGCGCACGCCTTTAATCCCAGCACTTGGGAGGCAGAGGCAGGCGGATTTCTGAGTTCGAGGCCAGCCTGGTCTACAGGGTGAGTTCCAGGACAGCCAGGGCTACACACAGAAACTCTGTTTCAAAAAACAACAACAAAAAAAAGAAAACAAAAAAACCTGGTCTCTGTGTGTGTATGTGTATGTGTGTGTGTGTGTGTGTGTGTGTGTGTGTGTGTGTGTGAGAGAGAGAGAGAGAGAGAGAGAGAGAGAGAGAGAGAGAGAGAGAGAGAGAAATGGATGATCTCAATGCTGTTTTACAGCTGATAAGACAGCCCTTGTTGCTTCAAAAGGCTCATCGTAAGTCTTCCTTAGAGACACTGTTTTTGCATAAAAGGAATATAAAATTGAAAGTCACATGGTTTTTGCCTTGAAAATGCTCTTTGTTTCTGTCTCAAGGTCACTTGTGAGTTTAACACTAATTGCTTTAGTGCCATGTGACATGAGACAGGATGTAGACTGAAGAATGACCCAGGGATCCTGTGATACTGCACACGATAATGCTTTCAACCCACGCTGAGTTTGTCTGAGCATTTGCTATGTAGTACGATACAGTTTAGTGTCCACTGACACAGTTGGGTTCTATAAAGTTGCAACTCTCAGTTAGAAAGCTGGGAAAGGCTGCATCCTTAGATTAAAATTTTTCTTTATCAAAGTTATTGCCAACAAATCATACAACACTCTAAAGAATCCATCAAAATGAATGAGGATATATTTGAATAGTATTACCTTGGGAAAGAATAATTTTATACATACACACACACACACACACACATACTTGCACCAATATATATGAGGGCAAGGGAAGCTATCTGTGTCCCAGTGTATATTACACTAGTCTCAGGTCCTAGAATAGCATCAAACAGCGTCCTGTAAATACTAACTCAATGAGGAAAGGGAGAGAGACAACAGGGAAGGAAAGCTGCTATGCTAATGTCACAAAGCAGAGTATCATTCACTGGAGTGGCCTTGTTAATGCCATCCTAGAGAAGATCCTCACAGGAAGCTTAGTTCTGTGAGAATTCAAGAACAATGTTTTATAGGGGAAAGTGCTTCTAAGAACTCCCATACCCTTTGTCTGCATAAAATCATTTCCTGGGGCTGCCAGCGCCCCTTTGGTGATGTTGAATGTTGGTAGTAGACACTTTTGGCTTAAGAATGAATGGCAAAGGATAAAGGGAAATGTGGAATCTGTAGATGAATTTTTCTGTTGTTTGCCAACAAGGGAAGGCCAAAGAGTGTCACAGACCTTTCAAGGTCAAACGAGATGTTATTTGTTTATTCAGTATGTGGGAGACGATTTTTTGTGCTACTTATTAGAAAGAGGCAGTAGAGGGGAGGGTGGTGATTGACAGAGCTTGACCCTCGAAAAGAAGAGTTCACAGAAATGGGGCTAAAAGAACAAGAACTTCCCTCCCATCAGAAAGGAGAACCTGGGGTGGATCTATGTAAATATTTTAAGAGAGCATCAAGCATGCAAATAACACCAGAGTGTTGAGCCAAGAAATCCCAGATGCTTCAGAGACATCTTGGTGATATGCTTTTGCTACTTGTTCATTTATTTTCATTCAGCTGTTAAGTGTTGACTCACACACCAGCAACAGAGGCAAATTTTGAAAGAAATGCACGAAAACCATGTAGCGTGTAAAATTCTAACTGGAAATAGGAAACGGGTTGCCGGCTTGTGCTTGTCCAGTCCCCTTCATTTTGTGCCTGGAAAGTAACAGCTACAAGGGAGAGGTGATATTACGAAGGGAAATATTTGAAACATGGGAGCCTGAGTGGGGTCCCTGGGAAATCTGACAATGTAGAGAAATGTTGTAGCTTTAGAAATGGACATGAGGAAAAACACAGAGAAAAGGCACCAGAGCCGTGGCTCTCTGCTTGGCAGAATGCGTCCCCATCTCCATGAGCACCTACCTACGTTCTGCTCCCTTTCCTTTTGGTTTCTTTATTTAGCCACTCATTTTTCCTCTCAGAGTCTATCCTCAAATCTAGCATCCTCTGGCTATGGGACCTATTATGCAGAAGCCAACGTCTCTTTAAGTTTCCTTTTCTATTGTTTTTTACCTTAAGGCTTTGAAATAGAGTCTTTTACTGGACCTTTTGACTAGGATGTCCTGCCAACAAGCTTCCAGGATATTCCTGGTTCTGCTCCGCAACACTGGCTATCTACTTCTGGAACTAGAGGGAGAGCTACAGGAAATGGGTGAAAGAGTGCTGCATCTCATATACAGGCAGACAGGAAGAGCTTGTCTGCTGACACTGGACATAAGCCAAAGACCTCTTCCCTGCTTTCAAAAGACATTACCAGGAAGGATTATTTGCCAAACTGTGCTAACCTAGAAGCCAGTAGAGAGAGGTACACTTGTTGTAGGTGTATTTTAGTGACCTTTCCTGTGGATGTTTTCCATCTTCAATTTATAGCTGTTTATTTATTTATTTTAAAAATCATACTAGACATGGTGGCACATACTTTGACTATCAGTTCCTAGGAAACAGAAGCAGGCAGACCTCTGAGGTTAAGGACAACTTGGTCTACATAGTTAAGTTTCAGGCTAGTTGTAGCTACATAGTGAGACCCTGTCTAAAAATAAATTACATACATTGAATGAACTTTACAATGACGTAGCACTCCTGATATTGAGAGTTGTGCAGTAATCCATGAATAGTAACAGACAGCCACAATATGCTCCTGAGTGTCTTTTCATCTCTGTACTGGACGGCAACCAGACCCTGGCTAAGATTCAACTAAGCTAATTTGCAAAGTGTATTAGGATTGTATCTTGATCATATACATATTTGTAAAAAACTAAGAACATATGCTACTTGATTTGGGAAATGTTTTGTGCATCCTTGTTTAAGGGATTTTCAAGGTAAAAGCAATACTAGTCTGGTGGCCATATGTCCACTCCTTTCCCATTACCAAGACGACACAGAGAAAGTTTCACTTGAACTGTGGCCTTGCCATCTGGCAGCTTGGCACTGTGTCTCTCTAACAGGAAGTCAGAGAAGGCATAGGGGAAGGTGGTGGGAGACAGATATAGTCCATACTCAAATCTTAAGTTCCCTTTTTGAAAAATGAGCCTTCTTTCTGTTCGTTCACTCTGCACTTGAATAGAAAACAGGATAATGACACTTTGCCTAAAGGGTAAACACCAACAGCATGCATTCTTCTCTTCTGAAATGTTGGAAGCCAGAGGTTCTCCCACCCACTACCGGATGTTTCTGCTTTTCCATGACTGCTAGAGCCCTTGGCTATGGAAGGCACACTGGACTCAATTGGCTGTGTAACTGGAGACTATGGAGCTTGCTCACTGAGCTCACAAATAGGACTTATTTCCGTGGGCTTTTCCTATTCCAGGCATCAGGTTGAATTATCTCATTTACCCATCATCATTTAAGAAATACTCTCATCTCTGTTTTCCCACCACATCAGGCAAGAGTGAAGGCCACAATGTCTCTTGGAGAACAGTACTGGCTTCGCATGTCAGCAGAATAAACTAGAAATAATAATAATAATAATAGTTGTTGTTGTTGTTAGGAGGAGGAGGAGGAGGAGGAGGAGGAGGAGGAGGAGGAGGAGGAGGAGGTGGATGAAGAGAAGGTGGTGGTGGTGGTGGTGGTTAAGCTTTAGGTTTTAAAAAGAAGGTGACCATTATCTTATGTTTTTGTCTGGGGGTATGTTGGATACCTGGGTCTGGCAAATAGCAAAGCGCAGATGTGCTCAATTTGCTAGCCTCCTTCTCAGCTTCCTAACTGATTTGGGAGAGCATTTGTCATTGGCTTGGAAGACTGTCATCTTTATGTCATCTTGTAGAGCACTCATGATTATCACAAACTAGATTTCAGCAGGGATGTTCAGGACATGTGTGGTGAACTCCGGCCATGCGTGACTCAAATGTGAAAGTAAGCATGAGAAATAAAGCAAAGCAAGTGCTAAAAGGAGACTTGGTCGCTCATTTACCTAGTGTCACCGAGACTAGTTTCCCCATAGCTAACTCTTGAAAATAGCTCAGTTTACTCGGTTTAATCCCTTAACTTTTCATTCTGAATCACAGAAAGTACTTGTCAAAGTAGAAATTCTTTCTAAATGTCTCAGAGATCTCTCTGGCCCTACATCTTCTGGACATCTTCTGATTTTCCTGGTACATCAGTGTTATCATGAGCTCCTCTTTGCATGCAGGTCTTAACACTATGTCATTCATACCGACCTTTATTCTGTTTACAGTTTATAACATTAATGAATTCCAGACACCATGGGCATTGATTTTTTTAATCTTTTTATTTTTGTTTAGTTGGCTACCACTGGTCCTTTCCTTTGTGAGCCATCATTTCCTTTGTAGACAGGTCATATTTTAAGGTAGCCTTACTCACTCAGTCTCGAACTTAGCCGATCTCACTGATGAGGTAGAGTCAGTTACACTTCCCACTCTATGTCTCTTGACTTTGTACTGTCTTTGTACTTTGACTTGGAAGACCATTACTCATTGGTACTTACATTCGGTTACTCACTTAGGAGACTGTGGCAACAATAAACATAGTCGCATTAACCGGAGTGGTAAAAGGAGAGCTAAGAAGATTTGTGCTAGTGGTATTCATTGCCTTTGTTACAACTCTACTGCACAGTTGAGGAAAACTGAAGTCATATTCCTGACAACAAAACCAGGATTCAAAATCAGGTCTTTTTGACTTCAAAGTTCCTATTTATTACTTTGAGCAACTGTCTAGGTTCCATATTGGAATAACGCAACTTGGTGTCTCCCATCAGGACCACAGCCAAAGTCCTGTCTGGTGACTGGTTCTCAGTAGGCTGGCTTCATGTTAGGGCTGACCATAGTCCTTAGGAGCTATGTGTGCTTGTCTTCAACAGGAGCATACTTCTATTTCTAACTGACTGTTCCATATTTGTATTTGATCAAGATACTAGTTGGAATTGTTTTATTTCTAACCAAAAGCTACTGCCAGTTCAGTTCTGTAGACTTCTGCAGAGTCCTGTATAATGTAGTAGTGACAGTGTGAGAACCAGCCCCTAAACTGCTCCCATATACTTTGTAAAATTAAGCATGAGCCATCTCTTTCCAGCGCTGCAGAAACTGTGCCTGTCTTCCCGGGACTTGGCTGTAATTAGAATAGTTGAAGTTGCAAACTGAGAAACCTCAAGCTAGCGGAGCATTGTTATAATATTTCACATTTGTTTACTTGTAGGAAATGACTATATATGGTTCTGGAACTTGTGACCCATTACCATGGAAACTAGCTTCAAAACACAGGGGAGGCATATCTAAAATTCTTATTCCCCCATCACCCAGGGAACACTGTGTGTCTGGAGACAAGAAAAGGCAGGTAGGAAAAAACAAAACATTTATGGAGGAGGTGCGGAGGAAACAGGCAATAGCAGGAAATCTGGAAGTGTTCTTTTCTTTAAGTGATGATGAGATAGATATACAGAATAAATACTCTGCATCTGATGCTGGGATGAGCCCTTGACATGTGTATTGGATCTTCGTGAGTACTCAGGTTTTAATAGACAAAGAAACAAGCTTTAAATCTTTGCTTAGGCTGAGAAAGGCAGTAAATTACTCAATAGGAATGTAAATTTTGACAGCCAACTTCCTGTTTTTGTTTTGTTTTGTTTTTGTTTTTGTTTTTTGCCTAACTGCTACACCATTAAGTAGAAGAAGAAAGATTTACTGTATTCAGTGCAACATGAACAATGTAATGCATGATATTAATGGAACATTTAAATTACCCATGCACTCAGCAGGAAGCTCACTTAGAGAGTATGAAGGACTATTCCTTGATGCACCTAAATGTACCAACAAAAGAGTAATTGGCTTTTGTGCCATGCCAATGCCAAGGAGAAGAAAATGAAGATAAAGGGGGACTTGGCAACTGCATCTGTGTTCTTAAAAACAATAGAACCACATGCTTGTTCCCAACGTGATTAATTGTACAGCTCAGTCGGCATTCAGGAAAGTCGCCTATAAGAAAGAGGCTGCCGTAATTAAGGGAAAATGAAGAAAGGAAGAAGGAAAGGGGAGAACTCTTCAATAAAATTATGGAAAAAAAGCAGGTCTTAGGTTACTATTGAAGCTCATGCATTTGCTAAGTCCTTGAGTTGAAGTAGGCTTGGGAGAAGCAAGTAGATGCCTTAGGGAGAATCACGTTGGTGATCCCAGTGCCTTCCTAGACATTCAATTCAGATTCTGTGTGAAAGGACTTACCCTGTGGAGATAGACATGGATGAAAATCCTTCATAATCCCCACCCTGGAAAACAGCCAAATCCTGTGAATTGGTTTTACTTGACTTGGAACTAAAATCTATTTTCTTTTATCCTTCGAGTGTGCTCCTCCTCCTTTGGGTCAATTTTGTTTGGAAAGAGCTGAGCCTCTGAGAACTCTAACAAGAAGCCCAGTAGAGTCAAGAGCCTGATGATGGTGGTGGAGGCAGTGGTACCAGTGATGCTGTTATCTTTGTGTTTCTACTGATTGATGTGTTCATCAAACAAAACTTCATTTTGTTCCCATGTTAAAGATCTGCTCTAGTTTAAATAAGCAGATGGGTTTTCTGGCTCTCTGCCTTGGTCCCTAGGTCTTCCCCATGTTTTTTTAACCATCACAGAATGTAGCAATGTATACCACATAGGGATGGAAGGACAGGGACACAAAGTCTGGGAAAGAATTGAGCTCAGTTAACATGTATATTGTCTTAGTTAGGGTTTCCATTGCTGTGAAGAGACACTATGACCAAGGCAACTCTTATAAGGACAACATCTAATTGGGGCTGGCTTACAGGTTCAGAGGTTCAGTCTATTATCAAGGTGGGAGCATGGCAGGATCCAGGCTGGCATAGTGCAGGAGGAGGGGAGAGTTCTACATCTTCATCTGAAGGCTGCTAGAAGAAGACTGGCTCCCATGTGGTTAGGAAGAGGGTGTCATTGCCCAACCCACAGTGACACATTTCCTCCAACAAGGCCACAGCTACCCCAACAAGGGCACATCTCCTAATAGTGCCACTCCCTGGGCCAAGCATATCCAAACCACCACATATGTCATCATATATGTCATATAATATATGGATTGTCATTGTCTCTAAAGACAAGTGACTGATGCCCTATGTAGTTGTGACATGAACAACTTGTTAGCTGAATCCTCAGTATCTCCATTCTGGAGATATTTTGGTGTTTTCCATCTTCTCAGTTCATTCGGATCAGCAAGGGATTATATAGTATTCCAGCCATATTTTCACATTCCAAATACATGCATTGGATGGATGACTGAAATCATTCCTGCTAGTGAAAGTCTCTCATGACAAACGCATTTCTAAAACTTCTCTTATTGAATTCATTGCATTTAAAGTTATTTAAATCTCCATAAAATGTGACTTAAACCAATCATTACCTCAACCATTTTCTAAGACTGGTAACTTTCCTCCACAATGGTAACACAAGAAATTTCACAGTCTTCTATGAGGTACAGATGAGCCCGAAAAGGGTATTCTCCAGGGTTGCTTCCCTGATACTGTGCCTCACACCTGAGGTTTGTCTAGTATAAAACCTGTTCTTGGAAGACAAAAGGTAGAGTAGATATGCTTACCATCCAGAATTGCTTGTAAGATGATGTTCTGAAGCCAGGTGGCAAAATTAAAATTGGAGTGTGCCACTCACTATAACTGCAAATATATGAGCCATTTAGCTTCTGTGTGCCTTAATTTCCTCAGCTGCAAAAAGGGGGTGATTGTAGCACTCTCCTGTTGGTGGGAACATAAACCAATGCATATAAAGTCAGAGTTGTGCTGAGCACACAGTGAGTGCTCTGTACAGCCGTTCTGTCTTGGAGCAGCCATCACATTATATCATACACAGAGGAACCACTGCAAGATGAGCACAGGATACATAGCCAGCCAAGTAAACACACTCTTAGCTTTTACTGAAACATAATTTAATCTTAAAACAGCCAGAAATTTACAGCTTCACCTCCATGCTGAATTCAGAGGCTAAGAAAGGAGATGAACAAACATTAGGGGACATCGCTTTGATCTCTCAACAACTGCTATGTGCCAGACTCTGTTTCGGTTATATCAGTTAAATTAGTTGTAGTAGTTACACTAATATACTCAATTATAAAGGATATATGCTCATTTTTCACTGGCTACACTGAGATTCGTGGAGTTAGTCAAAGTTCCTTGATGACACACTTCTTGCAGACCATGAAGCCTTTAATTCGGCTGGATTCTGAGACTGAGGCCCCTTGTGTACTTGTCCCCTGTGCTTGCTGGTTGCCTTTGCACCAAAATATCATCAAGACAAGAATCTCTTAGATTGGAGCCATATTGCTTAGACATATTGAGTCTATATACGATCCATTTTTCTATAAGTTAATCATATCTACTGCAAGATCTCCAAAGTTGGGGTACCTGGCTGTGGGGACAGATGGGCAGTGGAAAGTTCCCTCTTTATTTGGTCAAACTGACAACCTGAGCTCTTAGATTAACCAACATATCAGTTGAAGACTTGATTCAAAGATGTGTGAACCAGACTTGTAGACCGGGAAGATATTGCCCCTGCCAAATCCCAAACAGGAGCGTTTCTGTGAGGTACCAACACGTGGATGCCAAGTGTTATGGAAGAAGTTTCCTCCATCTAAAAGTGTTGTCAGGGCCTCCTGGCATCGAATGCTAGGGGAGGTCCTCTACTTGATTTCTCTTGTTCTTTTGCCTACTTCCTCCAGCTGGGAGCCATTCCTGGACCCCATGTGTCACACCCTCCTGCTGAACCCATGAGACTGCAACTCCCCAATCTTTCACTTTTAGTTACTGGTTAGTCTGATCACATTCACTTTTCATCTTTCAGTGATCCACAGATTCTCCTCTGCCGAAGGAGCCCAACTTCCCCTTCTCATGAGTCCCTTCTACACTTCACCTGTAGTGGGGAAGGAGGAAGGTGATAAATGTGCTTTTTCTGCTGTCAGAGTTCTGAGCCTGCAGACTCCACTTACACTGAAGCTGAGCTCTGCTGGCCCAAGGACATATCACATACACACACACACACACACACACACACACACACACACAGTGTCTTAGACAACAAAAATACAGTGTCTTAGACAACAAAAATACTGTTGCAGTTCTAGAGACCAGAAACTCAAATTTCTGTCTCATCTACCTAGCTACCTTCCTTCTGTGTCTTCTGTGACCCCCCTTTTTTGTGTGTACATAAAGACAGAAACCGAGAAACCTCAGTGTCTCTTCCTATTGTAAGGACATCTGTCTTAATGGATTAGGGCTTCTCTATTATGATCTCACTTAACCTTTAACTTCTCTCTCTAAATGTTAAATACTCTCTCTCTAAATGTGGCCATGAGGTGGGAAGTCCAATGACATCATGGGAATTTGCTGCTACTACAGTTCAGTCCAACAACAGAAATCTGAGCATTCCAATGTATTTCTTATTTATGAGAAAGGTCTACTCAGAACTTATTACAGTCTTGAAATGGTGACCTCAAACTAACATTGAGGAATGCAACAGAGGACATGTCACCAGGATGTCCAGAAAACACAAAAGCTCATCTCTATTCCTCCTATCAGTCCTGGCTTTGTCGTACATTTGCATCCTACAGAGATGGCAGAAGACCCCAGACCCCAGCTACAGTCAGCATTCCTCTCAGGAGACACAGAAGCACCAAATGTCTGAGGAAGCAAAGAACCCAGGCTTCACCGTTATCCTGTCCAACTACAATGCAATCCAGGATGGTCAGGATAGATTTAGATGTGTGGCAAGACAGATGAGCTCTATAGATTTAAACATACAACTCTTACATAATTTAACAAAGCTGGAAAGCTAAAATACTTTCAGTTGACATTATTTATTTAAATTAAATGTGTTTCCTTTCCCATTAAAGAAAACAAGACCATTGGATATGCTACCCTAGTGGTAGAAATAACTGCTCCTACACTTAAGGAGCTTTTAAGTCAAAAAATCTTAGACAGCGACTCTAAAAACTCCCTTCCCTTAGCAAGATGAGCCAATGAGCAACCAATGAGCCATCTTCTGAGTCAAGAGCAGGCACCCTTTTGCTGTAATAAACTATTTGGGAAGTGATTTCTTATCCCTGTCCCTTAATTCC
>CM052709.1:70846697-70982514 GCA_028551405.1 Uromys caudimaculatus | reverse complement strand
TTCCCCCTCCCCCTCTTCTCCTCCTCCTCTTCCTCCCCTTCCCCCCTCCCTCTTCTTCCTCCTCTACCTCCCTCCTTCCTCCTCCACTTCATCCTCCTTCTTTATCTTAGCCCACCCCGATTTCACCTCTTACAGCATCTTTCTGCCTAGTGTACAGAGCCCTAACAATTGCATCTTCTTCTGTCTTCCTTTTGTTTCCCCTGGAAAGGAAGGTTAATTCAAATCCATAGAGCATGGTTTTCTCAAGTTCCCCCCCCCCCCACTATGCATTGTTTGAAGATTTTGTAAATGCTGGGTGAGTTGATACATAGTATGTATTTAACAACTGAGAATCTTCTTCCCAACACATTAGAAGGCTTAGTAATGCACATTGTTAATGACAATATCCCTTCATATTAGAAAATGAAGTTGAAGAAATCACCTACTGAGCCTACATTCAGTCAGTGTCTAATGAAATCATGAACTAATGTCCACTTAGGAGAAAGCTGTAGATGAAAGTGAAGGAAAGTCCCTATACGTTATTTACAGATGGGGTCATCTTTGAAGCCAAATTATTGATTTATATGAAAAACAAGCAGACTCCAGACAGAGGGTGGACAGCTCATTTTAAAATATTTTCTTGCCGGGCAATGGTGGCGCACGCCTTTAATCCCAGCACTTGGGAGGCAGAGGCAGGTGGATTTCTGAGTTCGAGGCCAGCCTGGTCTACAGAGAGAGTTCCAGGACAGCCAGGGCTACATAGAGAAACCCTGTCTCGAAAAACAAAAAATAAAATAAAATAAAATAAAATAAAATAAAATAAAATAAAATAAAATAAAATAAAATAAAATAAAATAAAAAAATAAAATAAAATATTTTCTTTCTGCCCATGTCCATGCCATGTTGATATGAGGGACTGCTTTTTTGAACAGATTTCTGTCTTCTTCCCTAATCAGGCCCACCCCCTTGCAGCCTTATAAAACTTAGTCCTTACAACCTAGCCTCTTTCTTATCTCTTTGCTGTTAAGCAGGTCTGACCCCCACTCCCACCTTGTTCCTTGTCCAGTGGATAAATGTTTTATACTCTGGATTTGAAAGTAAGTCATCCTTGGGCATTCTCTTAAAATAGATATTTAGAGTCAGAAAGAAAGAATGGGGGAAGAAGGGAGGAAGAAGGGAGGAGGGTATCGAGAGCCCCTCCCTAGCAGTCCATCAATAATAGGGGAGGATCCCTTAGAGCCAAAGAAAGGATCGATGCAAGCAGGCTTCTAATAGCTAGAAAGCATCCCGTGTATTTCCCTAAAGACTGTGCCATCTGCCAAAACATCAGACTCCAAAAGCCACCCCAGAGTATTAGACTTAAAGAGAAGTGGCCAGAAGGAAGTTCAGAAGTCAAAGTGTGCCTTTAAGCCCCTGGTGTGTGTGTGTGTGTGTGTGTGTGTGTGTGTGTGTGTGTGTGTGTGTGTGTGTGTGACTAAGCTAGGAGTCCTTTCCCCTCCATTTTCCAGCTGTAGCTGGAGGTGTGTCTGATTAGCCATGTGCTTGTGAACAGATGATTATAACCCATGTAAAGGACCAGAGAGAGTTCTGCTATGAGATTGGGAATAGGTGGCTGGTGGCCAACCTCATCCACCCATCCAGAGTCTTGAGGAGCATCCATATTTCAAAGGGTACGTGCACAAACATGGACTCAAACTTGGCACTTATTAGTCTATTCAATAGACTTGTGCCAGCTGAGCTGAGCAGTGACCGCTTGTCAGTAAATGCCCCAGTCCTCTGGAGTGAAATGGTTCCGATTAGAGCACAGTCACGGCCGACAGAGGTCCAGAGAAACTTAAGGACTTGCCAGCACTGTTAGCATTTTTGTTTCTTCTTTCTCTGGCAGCACTGAAATATGTTTTCTCAAAACAGAATGAAATGAAAGCTATTGGCAGGCAGAACTTCTTAAAAGAGAACGGGGAAAAGAAACATGTCTTATTTCTTTGGCAGACACACCACCTAAAACGGTACTGTGTTGTGACAGATTACTGAGTAATTAACGCCTAATTGAGCATTTTGGCAATATGCTTCTGTGAAAGGGAACCACACCTTACAGAAGAATAAACCTCCCCAAAACTGCATACAGTAGCACACTGTACACAAGGATCCCCCAAACTAAATAGAAGATTGTTTTGCTTTGATTTTTTATTATTATTAAGTCTCTGAGAGCTGAGCTGAAAGGATTAGCTTGGCAGGAAGACCCTAACATGGAAAATGCTCCCGGGGTTTCATGCTTTCCTCATTTGTAAGCAAAATCCATTTTCCATGAGATATTTTTAGCTCATGTATCCCCTGCTGCCCTATTCTCTTTCAGTATACCATTAGATCTTGAGGCCATTCCAGATGGGTCACATGATTTCTAAGTATCCCTCTTTGGTTGCCTCCTAAGTGACTAGTCTTCCAGAAGTCAGGGAATGCTAGACACTAAACTACCAAAGATCTCAGTGTGTTTTTGCAAAGCTTTAGTTCTTATTGATAGGATGTTAAAATGTTTTCCGGCTGTTTCTAAGAGGTCAGCTTGGCAGAGTGCACCCAGTGACCTCAGAGAAAGAGAGATTTTCAGCCCTGTAAACCGCCTATGTAAATATAAAAATGTATTAGGCTGCAGAACTGGGGGAGGGGGGGACAGAACAACTACACCATTGAGAAGAAATCACGGAGAACACTGGCATCTCTCACATGGTTTGTTATTGCATGCATACTTTTTGATAAACCGTCTTGATTCCGGGTACTCTACATTTCTGATGCTGATTTCTCTTCTGGAATTTATGCAAAGTAAAACCCCAATGGCTTTAATGAAGCAAGAACAAAAAAACTTTCTTCAGAAAGTGTTGACATGTTTTAAACTATCATCAGTCAATATACTGCCCATTTGCCTTAGGAGGGAAAAAAAGTCAACATGAAGTCCGATTTCTGGCTGTTTAATTTGAAGAATGATTTATGGTGTGTGTGTGTGTGTGTGTGTGTGTGTGTGTGTGTGTGTGTGTGTGTGTGTGTGTGTGTATGCACATTAATGCAAATGAGTAAGAAAGATGTATTTACCCAAAGCTCGGATCCACGACAATCATTGTAATAAACAGAAGCCAAGCTTTCAAACTGCACTGAGAAACCTTCACTGGATGAAGCATGCTGATGTTGTTGAGGGTTCAGTTTCCGTGCATCAAACCTTTCCCATCTCTGCATCCAAGCTATTTAGCTGTGATCAGATGATCAGAGCTCGAGGAAGTGATTGGAGGGTGAGCTGGCTGCAGCTGCTGTGTAGGCTCGTTCTCAGGGACAAGGAACCACTGTTTTTCAAACATCACATCAGCATAGAAGTTATTCTGTAGGCTCCAGGATGCAGCGATGGGCTGCGCTCCCAGCCTTGTTCTTCTCCAAGCTTTTCGCTCTGTGGTCCAGAGGAGCTGTCCACACATTTGCAGAAGACGCCAGGAGGAACCATCCCATGAAATCGTGCCTCTCGAAAGTGACGACGAAATGATGAGCAGACCCAGAACCCTCATAATGGTACTGTATTCTTGGCAAACAGCCTCTCTTGATTGAACTGTTATTACGGAGATAGATGCTACATTTGGGAGGTTTGGGTCTCTGGCTTTGGATCAAGATATGTGTGACCTCAAGTTTTCTACCTTGTTGTGGCTCTTTGGGAGAAAAAAAATCTCTCACAAGCATTGCTAACATTCCGAAAGCTGATTTTCTTTCTCTTAGATCTGTCATGTAAATGTGTGGTGTGCATCTGAGAAAGTCTCTGCTTCCTAGCATTTGTATGTTGTTAACTCTGCGGCATGGGGGGGGGGGGGGAGAACGGAAAAATTTGACATTTTATTTCACTGAATTCTGCTGTGTAAGTCCTAGCTTGGAAGAAGAGCCCAGAATGTGAGTTTCTTTATATATGACTTACAAACAAACACAAGAGTTAGACTTCTAACTTCAAGCTCTCTGGGGATGTTTTTCTGACTCTGAAAAGGAAATGCTTTTTCGAAATGCTTAGTTAACTTTGGCACAGAATCAAAGTCATGTATTGAGAGTTTTGTGGAATGCCTGGTGTTTTTATTAGAAACTTTTTCCTGCCAATTACCAAATTATATGAATTTTAAATTTGTACTTTTATCGTAGCTGGTGTTCCTCCTCTGTGCCTGTGTCTGGGTAGCAAGGATTAAGTACAGAGGCTCTCCTTACTTTAAGATGTGGGGGAGAGATCTGCTTAGTCATCGGAATCCCCCATCCAACTCTAGGCTGTGTGCTGAACTTTCCAAAACTGGGGATGTGTTGAAGTCAGGGTACTTTCAGCAAATCGACTTTTCTTTTCTCTCTTAGATTTCAGTGTTAAAGGACATAGTAAATAATGAATGAAAATATACCTGTCGCACTAACAGTTCTTTATTAAAAGTGATTTGACCCTGGATATGCCTCTGAGTGACAGGTGACCAAGGGTTCCATTATAACCCAACTCCTTGACAAGTCAAAGTTTGAGTTTTCACAAAGCAATATTGCTCTTGAATTTAGGGTTATGATTATCTCTGCACAGAAACATAAAATCCAAAAAAATCACACTCATTACCTCTATAAAATTTAAAAGGACTTGGGATCTATTAAAGGTCAAAAAATTTATGTTTTCTAATTCTTATCAATAGTATAACATTCATATTGATTATAGACATGTATATGTGTATGTTGTGCATACCAATAGTTTTTCAACTTAGCTTATAATTTTTCCAAAATAAATAAGTAAGGTATTTTAAATTATTAAATACTAATTAAATATTTTTCCAAATTACCTTTTGATTTATCTAGTTCTTTTACTAGCATTAAATATAACAATAAAGAGTTTGTCATGGATTGAGAGAACCCTTACATTTTGAATTTATATCATTTCATACTGTTTATTAAACCATTTTTACCATTTTCTCTCTCTCTCTCTCTATCTCTCTCTCTCTCTCTCTCTCTCTCTGTGTGTGTGTGTGTGTGTGTGTGTGTGTGTGTTTGTGTGTTTGCAGTTGTAAATGAATAATTTATCATGTTTTTTTGCCTCAGTGACTTTAGGACAAATTAAAAGTCCTAAACTATAAACTCTGAAAGCAAGAAAAATTCACCATGTCATGATAACATACAATATATTTGAAAATCTAAAAGAAAGAATTTTGAATATTTTTCACCACAAATAAATGACAGATGCGTGAGGAAATAAATATACCTGATCTGAACATGATGTAATAAATACATAGATTGGAGTATCACATGGCACCCCATAAGTGTGTGCAATTATATGTCAACTGGAAAGTTTAACAAGACAAATCAGAAGTTCGGACACGGGATGTCCCGTCACGGCATGGAATTGCTAAGTGTCAGCATTACAGCATTACAGCATCACAAGGCCCACTGATTCCAGAGCCACTCTGCTTTCCAACTTGTTTGGTCCTGGACCAAGTAGAGTGGTCTATGCTCACACAAAGTCATTGTGCCTCTTGAAAATGTCCTCTAAGGCGACTCCAGAATTCACATGTGTAGCACAGTGAAGAAAAACATCAGAAATCTCTGCCCTGGCTTCAAAGTGTAAAGAAGATGGTGGTGCATTTCGGGAGGCTTTTCCTTCTGGATGTGTTGCATTAGGTTATTTAGTGAACAAATGTATTAATGAGAAAATGGCCACCTTCCAAGATAGTCCTTTGGCAAATTTCCCTTGCTTCTACTCCATGTGGAAGCTACTATGCATGTAGACCCTTCCCCTGCTGGTTATTCCTCTGGTAATTTTCTATAAGAAGAGCTGGTGGAAGTGCTGGGACTCTGTGGTTTCAGCAAGCAATTATGGTTTATTCCAATAGAGGACCACCTGGGGTACCAGGAGGAAGAGCTTGGCTCAGGTTTGAAAGATGAGAATCTAACCTGCCCATCAAGATCCCCCTCAACCTGATGGATCTGAATGTCAGCTCATGAATTTGAGGGTCTCTAGAAGACTCTAGGGCTACAGAAAGCAAAACTAGGAGCAGTGAGAAGATTGGTATACAGAAAGCTACAGCACTGCACCAGCTAAAATCCAGAATGATTTTCTCACAGGTTTGTGAGAAGTATTTGGATTCTGGATACATTTCAAGGGCAGAACAAGTAGGGTTTGCTATGAGTTATTTACCAAGCATGGGGGAAAAGAGAAATCTGGATTTACTGTGCACATTAAAGGTTTATTTTTGTCTTATATATATGAATAATTTGCCTGCATGTATCTCTACCATGTTCATGCTTGGTGCCCACAGAAGGCGTGCAATCTCATGGGACTGGATTACTGGTGGTTGTGAGCCACTAAATGTAGCTCTTGGAAATTGGTCCCAGGTCCTCTGCAAGTGCTCTGATATCTCTCTGCTATTAAGTCTTGACGTGTACATTCAGAACCAAGGTATCCTTCAGTAGAAAAGTGTATGAGAACAGGAGGTCAGGAGCAAGATTCTAAGTCCGTTATAGAGGTGCTGAGTTCTCAATACCTTATAGGTCTATGCTGGCAAATTCAAGTAGGAAGCTAGGTATGTGACTCTGGAGTTTTAGAGAAATTCATAAGGAGGAGTAAAGCATGGTCCAATGTAAATACCAATGAATGATTGATGAATGGGCAAATGGTTTACTAATGTCCTGTATTATTTATAATGTGTGTGTATATATATATACATATACATTTCTTGTATATGTGGTATATAGGATATAAGCAGGAATTAACTCTAGTTTTTTAAATGTGTTTCAGTGGTACATAGAACTGGAAAAATGGTTTTATAGGCAAGAATTGAATAAGGATCTGTGGTTGACATCTTTGAGCAGTTAACACCAAGTTGAAAAGCTTGGTGAACTCTTAACCATTAATGAAATTGTCCAGGGGTGAATTAAGGAAGGGGATAAATGCAAAGGCTATCTGTTGATACCTTGCAGGTATGGTTTTACTACTCAGGACTTAAATCTAGATTTCTATACTGAAGAACTTGATTTTAGTTGTTCTAGCCTTGTGCAGAAATCAGCTTAGGACTTTCGTGATTGTGCTTGGATGTGCAGTCCAAAGGAAGAGATTTGCTCAACATGAAAATGAACTATTTAGTCCTTTTGGCATTTATCAGGGACACATAAGTCCGAACAGCTGAGACGATTAAAATTCAGTGAAGATAAACTGGCAAAAAAATGAAGACATCCCTTCCTTCAAAGTTTTAAATTGCCCATAATGCAGAAACTTTTCTGATAGGAAAATTACAGAAATATGTGTTGGTGCATGTGTATAGCTGTTGGTATGGAGACAGAATTCGAGCTTGGGTTTCATTCCTTAGGACATTTTCTATCTTTTTCTTTTCTTTCCTTTCTGTTCCTTTTCCTTTTCCTTTTCTCTTTCTTTCCTTCCTCCTTTCTTTCCTTCTTTCCTTCTTTCCTTCTTTCCTTCTTTCTTTCTTTCTTTCTTTCTTTCTTTCTTTCTTTCTTTCTTTCTTTCTTTCTTTCTTTCTTTCTGACAGTTTTTCTCAACTTCGTGGGACTTACTGATTATGCTAGGCTGGCAGGCCAGCAAACCTCAGTCATCTGTCTGTCTCTCCCTATCCAGTACTAAGATTTCAGGTGTGCATCACCATAGCCTGCTCTTTTATGTGGAGTTCAGAGCCTAAACTCAGGTCTTCATGCAGTACAAGCACTTTACCAACTAAGCTATTTCCTCAGTCACACAAAATATTTATGAATTATTTTTTCTTATTCTGCTTATAGCCTGTTTTGATAAAGCTTACTGATAACAAATTTATGTAGATCTATTTGCTCATTAATTCCTGTTATTTCTTATGCCTTATAGTCACTGCTAACCTCATAGGTTTTCTTCATTTTTAAATCCTTTTTTCTTCTTCTGGAATAAACAATGATTATCCATTGACACAAGAGGAGACTTGGGAAGCAAGGATCAGGCAGCCTTCTGTCTCTGTGTAGCTATATAGTAAATCCTCACATGACAGATTTACAAGTCTCAACCTGAAAGTGAAACATTTCAAAAATTCACTAACATTTTGAGATGATTCTGCAACAGTAGAAGACATAAAATTTAAGTTTGGGCATAACAAGTGTAAAGCGTATGCATAAAGTCAAATATGTTTTTAGTTTTCACTTTTGCTCAAAGATCAAGAGATATGACAATTGTCTAAATGTGTGGTAAGTCTGGGCAGGAAAATCGTTGCCTGACAATGATGTATACGTACAAGAAAAACTTATCGACTGGAGGGACTCTTAGTTACAGTTGCCACCCAAAGACCTGCATCATAAATTCTCCTCTGATACTGCAGAGTTTTCTCCACCCAGTGTCTTTGTGAACTCTACAGTGCTCATGCCAAATTCTATCTAGCTCACAGCCCATGAAACTGGAATGCTTCTCATAATTTTAAGAAGGCATAAAATAAAGGAATGAAACCAAACATAAGGATGAGAAAGAAAAGTCAAGAAAGAGAGAGAGAGAATATAGATGGTGTACCAAATCTAAAACACTATATAATCCTTCAATACTAGAGTGACAGAAAAGTTTGATGACCCTTGTCTGGTAAATGCCAAGGCCTCAATCATTAGGGAATCTTCTTTTGTCCTTAATTTTGATTTCTGTAATGTATTCTATTATCCAATTGATCCAAAGAAACTTGGATTTTCTTCTGGCTGCCTATTGTTTACCTGAATGTCTAGGAGCTAATGTGATTGAATAGTGACTTCTAGATTTGGAGTTAAAAGAACAAAGGTCTGATTTAATGAAAACCCAGATGACCGGGACATTCTGGATCATTTCTGTGTTTGACATAGGGGAAGGTATCTGTCTTGTCCTTTGGAGCACCAAAATATTTGCTTTATAGAATCACACTGTACAACAAATCGTACTTATGCTGGTTGCTTTTCTTAGCACAGTGACAAAATACATATGAAAGCAATTTAATTGAGAAGGGATTCATTTTTGGCATATGCTTCTGGGAGAAGTCAATCCATCAGAGCAGAGAAGGTATAGAAGTGTACATGGTGGCATATGGCAGAGACTTCTCACACTGCAAAGAAGGTTCTAGAAGTGGAGTGAGCAAGAGTGGAACTAGGGTGGGGCTATAGCCTTCAAAGGTCTGTCCCTCCTTACCCACTTCCTCTAACAAAGTACCACATCTTAGATACTCCTTAGCCTTTAAGATAGCACCACAGGCTGGGGAACCAAAGTGCAAATCGTTGAGCTTGTGGGAGACATTTCAGAGTCAACTGCAGCAGTGTTATACAGTGGTGGAAAATTGCAAGCATGCAGGCCTCCTTAGCCTATAAGAAATCTTCTATAATCTGCACAGGGATGACCTGCTACCCACTGGGTATCTTACACAGCAAGACAAGGAGGCCATTTGCATTAGGAGTCAAGGTGTTTCTTCCGTATCTGTACTCAGAGGATGCTCTTAAGAGTGTGGCCCAAAACCAGAGGCCAAGGAGTGTGTTAGCTGGTGCAGCTCTGCCTGACTCGCTCTGCCCTCTGCATTTGGATCTCTTTTCAAGGTGTAGGCCCAATAATCCTTGCTTCTTGCTCAAGTCTTTTAAACATCAGGATGAGAAGCAAGATGAAGGAAGGAAAGAATTATTTATAAAAATATTGCATGTTTCTAACTAGTTTGTTTACATATATGCTTAGTGAACAAAATAAAGACCAAAGAGGAGTCTGGTGTGGGTACTACTTCAGAGGGAGAAAAAATAATCTCTTTATATCTCTCCACTACATATTCTAATAAAAATTTTGCTGAGGGATTCTTTGCCCAGTTGCATATTTATTGAATGACTCTATGAGGTAGAACCTTTTAAGGTCTCTAAATCCCAAGTTAATGTTCTGCCCCCACACACCCCTGCCAGTTTAGTGAGAATGGATTTGAATACACTGACTTAAGACTCCCTCAGGAAGGGAATCCCATGTAAGTAATGGAAACTGAGTTTAAATGGTGTGCCAAAGATAGTATAACAAAAGCCTAAAAGCCCAGAGAATCTTTGGCAGTAATCTTTGCCTGTGAAATCATTTTCAGCTAAATCATGAAGCCACAGAAAAGAGACAAATGTTTTGAGCATTTTCTATTGAGAGAAGAATTAATTGAATATGCTCGGAGCTTAGTAGTTAACAACACAAATCCTTTAGGAAAAGACTTACAGAACTCAAATAACATATGGTATCTGTTTGTCCAAATGACAGTTCATCATTATGGTTTTCTAAGTTGCACCATATTTGAAAATGATAAGGAACAAGAAACACATTAAAATTAAAACTCATAATATGATAAATAAAAGCAGGAAGTCATGGTGTGATGGGAGATGTGGTAAACAGTTATGTAAATCAAAACCAATGCATAGATTCAACTATATAGATAGATGTAGGTACATGTAAATAAATGTGTGTGTGTGTGTGTGTGTGTATGTGTGTGTGCGCGCACGCGTATGTATGTTAACTATTCTAACTTAGTGATATAATGCTTTGGGAGAAGCCATTGTGTAAATGTTGTAAAGATTATATTACCCAGTAAGAAAATTTTGTTATATGTCTAGAAAAAGGATGAATTCAAATTCTTGATAATTAAAATGAAACCCTTAAAATTTGAAATATAATTAAATAATCTTTAAGTGTGACATGTTTGCTTTTAATATTTCTTAGCTGTGTGGAAGAGTTGATTTAGGCTCATTCTCCAACTCCAGGATTCAATATGACCCTAATCCTAAACACTGATCTTATGAAATAGTAGTGATATAACTGAGAAATTGAAAAAAAAAAAGTAATGATACAATTGAAAAGTCAGATGTTTATCTTCTTCAAGTCAAATATGAATGTGGCCGTTTGTCTTCTTTCTTCAATGAGGTTTTCCTAAAAAGTCAATTCATTCTCTCAGGTTTGGAGCCGATTTGCTAAGTTAAAGGACTACAATTGTTGAAATTCCTGATATTGTTTGAATCTAGAGTTTTTTCCAAATACCTGAGTGTTACAAATTGGTCCTGAGTTTATGGTACTGTCTGGAGGTGGTAGGGCCTTTAAGAATTGATGCCCAGTGGAAGGAGGTAAAGTTAGTAAGATTCATCCTTGGGTGCAATGTTGGGAGTTCAGTCCCTTCTGTTGCTTTGTGTTGCCTCCTGTGTGGCAGAAGTTGAGCGCTGTACTCTGCCTCTACAGGTTCAAATGCTATGAGCAAATGAACCACAAACTGAAGTGTCAAGAACTGAACCAAAACAAGCCTTTCTTCCTAAGTTGATTATCTCAGGTTATTTTGTCATAGCAACGGAAAGATGACTGATCCACTTCATTTTGAAATATCTATTTTATTTTGTATTTCATTTTAAAAGATGCATTCACTATGCACGTGTTGAATGTGTCACTGGTCGTTTAAACGTCAAGCATCTAGGACAGATCTAGACAGTGCAGAAGATTGGGAGGGGTTATCAGAGCCTTCACTGGGCACAGGTAATGATGATCTGGCTGCTCTAGCCTGCTATAGTACACAGTTCGCAGTACACAGCCCATAATCCTGATTGCTACTTCCCTGTGTGCTGTGGTTTTACCTCAGTGCTCCAACCTTTGTGCATCCAGCCACATCCAGTGAAGTAGCCATAGTTCAGAGACACAGAGAATGAAAAGATGCTAAGAAGACAGAGAACACTCTCAGCTATGACAGGACATGAGAAACTGCCATGTGCCATCAATTTTCACAGAACTTCCTGAGTTAAGGGTCAGAATGTGTGTTCTGATTCTCTTACCAAACCACCTGCTGATTGTATGAGCCCTGGGTCAACTATTTTAATGATTTTTGCTGTAGTTTCTCATCTGTAAAATGGGACTAATGAACATACCCATCTGTATCAGTTTCCTATTGTTGCTGTTATCAAATACCACAATGTAGTTTTAAACAGCACATGTATCATCTTACAGCTAAAATGACACATATTTATTACCTCATATCTCTGGAGCAGAAACCTGATCCAGATCTCACTTAGTGGAGATTGGCAGAGCTGCCCTTCCTTCTGAAGTTTCCAGGAAAGAACTGATTTCTAGTCTTTTCCAGTTTCAAGAAGCCTTCCACATTCATTGGGTTGTGTGGTAGTTTGAATGAGAATGGCTTCCATATGAGACTTATGATTGAATGCATACTTGGTTCCCAGTTGGTGGGACTATTTGGGAAGGATTAGGAGGTGTGACTTTGTTGGAGGTCTATCATTGGAGTGGGCTTTGAGATTCCAATTGTCCACCCCATTCCCACTTAGTGCCCTCTCTCTCTCTCTCTCTCTCTCTCTCTCTCTCTCTCTCTCTCTCTCTCTCTCTCTCTCCATCCCTCCCTCCTCTCTCTCTCCATCCCTCCCTCCCTCCTTCTATGTGTGTGTGTGTGTGTGTGTGTGTGTGCGCGCACGCACATGTGTGCATTGTGTAGTTTTCTCAAGAAAGCTCTTAGCTTTCAAAGCCAGTAGGTAAGCATCTTTAAATGGCTCTGACTCTGGCTCTCCTGCTTTCCTCAGGATCCTGTAATTCTCCTGGTAATCAAGGCTTTCTTCATCTATTGATCAGTAACTGTATCTACCCCTACAGTCTTAATTCCTTCCTGTTTTGTAAGTGACACATTGCTAACTTCCTGAGATTTGAATGTAGGCATGCTTAAGGAACTATAACTCTGTCTGCCATACTATCTCAGGAGGTTATTACAAAGACTCAATGGGTAAACACAAATAACATGTCTATAATAAATCCTGGTGATTAGGAAAAGTTTGGTAAATTTTAGTTATTTTATTGTTTTTAGTATCTTGATAAAACACATTTACAAATTCCGTTACTTTAGGTTAATTTAGGAAAAAAATTGGATTGCTAAAAAGAAACTTAATTTGTGTTTCATGGAACATGAAAAGATGGGAAGGCAAGCTTTGATTTTTTTTTTTTTACCATAGCACTTTAATATTTATTTAATAGAATATTTACATGAATAGACTATTTAGAGAACATACAAGGTTGTTTGAGTTTCACTTTTATGTAATCCACCTCGTGCTTGCTTCCTTTTTTGAAATTTAACTATTTCTTTGTGTGCTTTTAAATCACTTATGGCAGTTATGGAAGGAATAGTTCTTCTTTTCAGTTTTCAAATTATACAAAATTTAGAAATAATAAGGACCAAAGATGCAATTGTAAGAAATGTTTAAAACTGGGAGGTGAGGAGACGGAACAATGGGTGAAGTGTCCCCAGCATAAGCAGGATGAGCTGAGTGTGGACCCCAGCATCTTTATAGTAGGCTGGGCCTGGTGGTGCGCATGCGTAGTCCCCATGCTGGTAAAGCTCAGGGGCTTGCTGGCTGAGCAAGCATCCTAGTCACAGCAGTGAGCTCTGATTTCAACAAGACATCCTCTTTCTAAAGATAACGTGGAAAGTGAGAAAGCAACACTCCCGGTGCCAGCTTCTAGCTGCCACACACACACATGTATTGGCCAGCACACATATGAGTGTATGTGTTTATGCACACACACAGACACACAAACATCCCAGGTACATTTATACCTATAGCACATTTCAATGTGAATTCTAAGTTATTATCACAAACATTTGCTTGATATTTAGAGGTCTTAAAATTTACAAGTAAAAGAGTAATTCCCTACACATTGTTTTTGAATATTAAACATTTTCCAATAATTAGATAGATTTTTCAAATGTTAATGTTAAGTTGCTTAAAATGAAGCAAAATTAAAACAAGTTCACATATCCAATTAACCACTTCTCAAGCATGCCTTGGCCACAGAGAGCTTTTGCTGCTGCATTGGGCAGTGCAGGCCCAGCAGACTGTGACCTTGTCCAAAGTCATATACCTCAGAAGCATTTGTTTTGGTCTCAGGGCAGTGCTTGCAAGCATCTTGCTGTACTATCGAGCCCTGTGTATGATCTACAGCTAAGCCTGGCTTACCTCTCCTCTTCTTGTGAGTGCCTATTTCTTTGACTAAAACAAAAACTAGACTCAACCACCACCACAACAAAAATTGGCCATTTCACATCTTTAAATTATGTAGAAAAGACATAAAGTAGACTTGGGTCAACTTCTAATCTGAGGGTTTAAGGTGAATTAAAAATGTATCATTCTTCTCTTGTCCCTAGGATATTCTCCTAAAGTGGATAATTGGCAACATTCTCAAGTTGGCAAGTGGTCTATATCAAAATAGATAGAAATGAAATGATACCCATGCTAGCAGTAGAAGCAGAAGCATCCTGGGTAGCCATTTGCCAGCGTGTACCTGCCGCTTTCCTTGTTGCTGGCAACCCACCCAGCCCTGCACCTTCTTTCCAGCTATGGTGTAATCATGTGCACTCCTCCATTTTTGTCCTTTCACTGACCAGGTATCCTCCCCTACAGCCTGGCCACACCCACTCATTTAACTTCTTCTACCTCCTTTCTCGCTTTCAGTCTGGATCTCTTCATTGTCTTTTCTTGCATTGCCTGTCTCTAATGTCTCAGGCCTAGATTTCTTGTTGCTGTATTTGACAGTGTAGGCGCATCAGGTAGTGAACTTGTACAAAGCCATGCCTCTCGGGAGGATTTCAATTGCTTTTGAACTCAGCTCAGTGCCAGCAGCCACTCTGATAACACCGAAGAGCCCTGTATAAGCTATGCCTGGCTTACAGATGAGCACAGGGGTGTACCATTCTTTAGCATGCTGCCCAGTGCTGCAAGATACCTGAGGCTTTTCTTTTAGTTCACAAAAATTTCCAATGAAGACTTTATAGAATAGCAAAATGTTAAGAATTTGAGATTAGAGATTCCAGTCACCTGCTAGAAAAGAAAGTTCAAGATCAAGGAGATAAATTGGTATGTTGATGGTTTTATAACATTTAGTGCCAGAATAAGGATGTATGGTCAGTTCTGAAAATCAAGAGACTCACTTTTTTTAATACATGCTAGTCCTCACCCTTCAGCTCAGAGGCAGTGGGCTCCAGTTCCAGAGTTCATGCATACTTCCAACGTGAACAACTTAAGTGCTAGCTACAGAATGCCATAGTAATAATAATTTCAGGAGCAAGCAGATACTATCCAGTTTCTGATTATCTCAGGAATAAATCCACTTGAGGGATGAAAGCCAATTCTGCCTTTCTGTACACAAAGGACTCCTGCTCCAAGTTAGTCTCTTGACTTTTCCTCAAGGACTCAATAAAAGAAAAAGAACTGAATGATAATCTGTGGAGTTAAGCAACAATGGCAGTGCTAAACAATGACTAGTTCCAGCAGACAACTGTGGGGATCCATGGGGCCCATGACAAGACAGGATGAGGGGCTTAGAAGGTAAATTACCCTTTTGTCATCTCTTCATATTAACTGCCTACAGATTTCTGTTTGCAGAACAGACTTGTATCTCTGTGGCCTTATAGAATATGGAATCTCAAAGTTATAGGACAGAAACTAGATGGTCTAGTGACATGGCCAGCTTGTTTGCTGTTTGGAAAATATGGGACTCTAAGCTCAGTCCCTGAGTTCTCTGAACCTCTGTGTCTTGAAGTGAGACAGAAAAATGATTCTTCATAGTGCTGCTGTTGATTAATATGTCCAGGGTAAAAAATACTTCCAGTACACTGTCTCGATTGCCCAGGCACTGTCCTTTGTTATGCTCAAAAAATGTGAATACCCATGTGCCCAGCACTATAGAAGATAACAAATCTCTCTAGGCAAAAGCATGATCTGGGTGTTATTTGAAGATAGTTCTCAGGAGACATTGTAGCATGTCATATCCCACTGTTCAAGAAACTAGAATGTTAATTTAGAGACTTAATAAGTAAACGAGTTGTCCAAAAAAGAACTCACTCAGTGAAAATGGCAGCTGTCTTAGTTTGGGTTTCTATTGCTGTTACAAAACTCCATGACAAAAAGGCAAATTGGGAAGGAAAGGATTTATTTGGCTTAAACTTCCATATCTCTGTTCATCATCAAAGGAAATCAGGACAGGAACTCAAACAGGGCAGGATCCTAGAGGCAGGAGCTGATGCAGAGGCCGTGGAGGAGTGCTGCTTACTGGCTTGCTCCTCATGGCTTGCTCAGCCTATTTTCTTACAGATCCCAGGACCACCAGCCCAGGGATGACACCACCCACAATGAGCTGAATGTGATTTTGGGATAGTTCTCAGGAAACATTGTAGCATGCCATTTCCCAGTGTTTAAGAAACTAGAATGTTAAGTTCGAGACTCAATAAGTAAAGGAGTTATCCAAAAGAGAACTCCCATGTCAATCTCTAATTAAGAAAATGCCTTGCAGCTGGATCTTATGAAGGCATTTTCTCAATTGAGGTTTCCTCCTTGAAGATAACTAGTTTGTGTGTCAAGTTGACTTAAAACCAACCAGCACACCAGTAAACCGAATTATGGTCTCCAACTGGAAACAAATTTAAAAAATCAGGCAAAGGCAGAGCTCGGGAACAAGGAGACATGTAGATTAGAAAGAGACCTGCTGAGCAAGGAGGAGGCACACTATTGGATAATACCACGGGACCTGTAGTTATTAAAGTATTCTGTCATAAGGCTCGCTTTAAATGAAATGTGCCCTAGTATCACTCTAAAACAATGTTACTTTCCATCCATATTTTTCTCCTACTCTTTTTTTTTCAGTCCTTTAACATAACAGTTTTTTCATGGTGACTGCTATCATTTGTTAAAATGTTGCTTATGTCTGTAAAGACTGTTGAGTTTTGAACTGAGCTTGTAGAAATCCCTCTCTTTCATTTGGTTCAGAAAGTTAAGTGAAAGATGTCAGAGCTATAAATAGCAGCAGTACTGTTATTATAGGAATTGGAGATGGTTGTTTTGAACTGTGGGCATATGAGCCAATAGATATCTCGGAGTATTGATTTTTGGTCAAAAATGGGAAATAAAACATTAACATCAAATGTCTCGTTTTATACCATAAAGAGTTACAAGCTGTGCATGGGCTCATACTGATATAATAGAACCTTCTAGAACCCAACATTCACCACAGATGTCCTTAGGAAAAGAGCTATTTGCTATAGCTGTAACTAAAATTAATATGCATCACCAAGACATTAAATGACCATCTTAATGGTGAAGATGGACTGAAGAATCGGGTTTATAGAATGATTATCACTGAGCAAACCTAGAAGTATTAAAAAAAAATCTGTTACCAACTTTCCGGAGGCTGCCTGCACCTTCGTACAACTAACCTTTCTAAAACTCACTGGACAAAAGCAAAGAGCCCAATTTCAAACTGAGATGAGGAAGAAGTACAGAACTAACACTGGGCATGACCTTCGATTCACAGAAGATGGCTGCTCCTCCACACCCCTGCAGCGCAGTCAGGCAAGTTGCCCTGACTTTCCCCTTCTGCATCTGCTCTAAGTGTGACCTCTAGTTACACTCACAACAGTCAAGCATTCAAGCCTTGTTTGTTCCTTTAACTCTCTCGGCCTAATTTATACCCAAATACATGGTCTTAGTATTCTCATATGCGTGCTATGTAGCTGCATGTGGATTTCACAGCCATGTTTCACACATTGGCCTGGTGGTGATATTTTTAAGTGGAGTCATATGTACACAAGAGAAGTTTTTATGATTACTAAGGTTAAATTACCTATATTTCCTTTAGATTACAGAATACTGGATGTGACTTATTTTGGTCAGAAGGAATGCCAACTGAATTTTTCTTAGCTGCTTTCTCCTTGGTGATTTTTTTCACCTGCTTGATTTCTGAGAAAAGTCTGCTTTGTACACACAAAATCAAAATCATGGTCCTGATTCATATTGTTTTATTTTGTCAGTGGTTTGGTGACCCCCCCACACTTCAAAAAATTAGATTCCCATTCTCTATTCAGAATTTAGCTGTGATTTTACTGAGATGTGTTCATAAAACACATCATAAGTATCAGAAAGCAGAAGTTGCAAAAGCATAGGAAAAATCAGGGTGCATAAAGCCACATGTTTTCCTATTTTTATTCCTTATTAACATATAAGAGCAGGAGCTAGAGGGAGAGATGGCTCAGCATCGGCTTGTCTTCCAGAGGACCTGGCTTCCTCGCACCAAAATGATGGCTCACACCCATCTTTAACTCCAGTTCCTGGGAATCTGACATCTTCTTCTGGCCAGGCAAATACAGTAGATATGCAACAAGACATTTGTATACATAAAATAAGTAAATAAAATACAAAAGAGACACAATGTTTAAAAGCTTTGCAAGGAGACATACTGTATTAAAATGTTAATATTATAGTAAAGTATAAAATGTAAAATATACCTTTGAGGCAGTTCACTTCAACTACTTCCCTCAGATTTCCTAGAATAGCCATTAGTAATGCTTTACAGATACTATATTCTCTTTTTGGTTATGTAAATGTTTGTGTGTCTGAGTGAGTGTAGCGCTGTGTGTAGATGCCCTGTTAACCAATGAGCTACCTCTCTAATCTCTAGTTTCCTTTTTATAAAATTAATTTAAATTATACTAAAGGAATGTTTTTATACTTATCAAATTAAAATGATTGTGATATGGTAAATTTGGGCACAGCTGCTTCTAAGCTTAATTTCCTGTCATAACTTGGCGAGAAGTTCTGCTCTAGCCACTGGTGTACACTGTGTTATAGTCAGCGTGTCCAATGGCAGTTTCAGATGCTTTATTATAAAACAAAATGTCTTGCTATGGGGTGAAAAACCTTAAGTGTTTAGTTCGTATGGAGAGTATATAGATATACAAAAAAATATACGCCTTAACCCTTGGCAAAACTAGTGGAAAGATTGAGCTTTGCCCATTAGCACCTCCTATTTTGTATCCAATGAGCAGTCTCTTTGCAAGATCTTAGCTATTAGTAGTGATATTTTAGGCATAAGGTTTTTTCAAAGGTGTGTGTAATTTCTGTCTCTTCCATTAAGAATAAGGTTGGATGAAATACTGCTCTTTTACTGTTTTACTCAGAATATACGATTTCAAAATGAGCTACTTAACTTTATAACCCTGAGCTAATTGGCTATGGTAGATTTATCCTTATTTATTCATAGCCTCTCTCAAATATAATTGACCATAAACCCTGGTATAGGCTCAAAGAAACTGCTACATTACCCACTATACCTTTTTTACACTTAAAATTAATTATTTTCCTCTGAGGTATAGAGTATTGTTTCTTTAAAACCCATGCATCTGAGGGAGTAGCAGTCTTACTGACTTTTAGAAGGAAGAAACAAGGAGATGAGGGGCTCCGGCTCATGGACCTGCTCTTGGGACTCTTTCCCTTCAGTCGTGTTGTCATGTACAACTTCAATACGATAGGTCTTGTCTCTTCATCTTAAAGTTAGTTTTCTCATGCTTTGTTAGGGTCTTAGAAGCCTATTCTTTTCTAATGAAGGACAGAAAGGGAGTGGATCTAGAGGGTGGGAACTGGGAGGAGCAGAGGGAAGGGAAGTCATAATCTGGGTATATTCTGTGAGCAAAGAATCTATTTTCAATAGAAGGGGAAAAAATGAAAAACGATGATTTCTATAAAATAGAAGTAAAGCATAAATAAACCTCCCACTTTGGTTTTGTTTTTTTTTATATTTGTTTGTTTGTTTGTTTGTTTGTTTGTTTTTCAAGACAGGCTTTCCCTGTGTAGCCCTGGCTGTCCTGGAACTCACTTGTAAATCCAGCTGGCTTCGAACTCACAGACATCTTCTGACCTGTGCCTCCCCAGTGCTGAGATTAGAGTGCACCACCACCACCCAGCTTATTTCTTTATTTAAATTAAATACAATTAATAAATTAAATACAATTAATTAATTAAATACAATTACATCTTTAATTAAAATACAATTACATCATTTCCCCTTTACTTTCCCTCCTTTCAACTCCCTCAATCCCTCTCAAATCCATGGATTCTTTTTTTATGGTTACTACTGTGATATATATCCATATGCATTAAAATATAAAGTCAGCTTGTGAATCTATTTTGTGTTGCTCATACATATATGGTTTAATAACTAGCCATTTTGTATTGGGTAACAAATTAAGGAAAATTCATTCTCCCTCTTTTTTTTTTTTTTTTTTTTTTTTTTTTTTTTGGTTTTTCGAGACAGGGTTTCTCTGTGTAGCCCTGGCTGTCCTGGAACTCACTCTGTAGACCAGGCTGGCCTCGAACTCAGAAATCCACCTGCCTCTGCCTCCCAAGTGATGGGATTAAAGGCGTGCGCCACCACTGCCTGGCTCACTGTCGTCTTTTAGTAGTCATCACTTGCTGATGGCTCTTTTCCTAGAGACAGTTCCTCATTAGCGTTGCTCACTGATGTTGGCCCGGTTCAGGTCTTGTTTATCCAGCTGTATTATTATGGCATCATGGGGGTAGCTTCCCTGTCATTTCTTCCTGGTTTTTTTTCCTTCAGAATTACACTCATGAATTTATAGTAAACTAAATATTCAGTCTCATATGAATGAACGGTTCATATGGAACATGGTTGCATTTATTTCATATATTTGGAGCTGTATGTTATCAAGTAAGAGTACATCTTTTAACAAGTAAAACACTAAGGGGGCCATGACTGCTAGGAGGTACCATCCATATGTATTGTTTAATTGTTTTCATATTTATCAGAGAATGTAAGACTTTCAGAAATAGCTTTGACAACAGTTTGGAGGGAGGGAGAGCTCTGACGGCGGATGACCCCCAGACTAAGCACTTGGAAATGTTGTTGGTCAAATATCCGAAGGCGTCAGAGTGTCTGTCGTCCCCGCTGCATTGTGACGGAGCAATGTTAATCAATTAGTTCAATTCTCCCATAGATAGTAAGTAATTGCACTCACTGGAAGCCACAGTGCTCTATTAATAATGCATCTTATACTTCTAAAAGTAGCATTCCTCTTGGCTTGTAAAAAACGCTCTGGTTTCTTTTCTCTTTTTAATCTACAAAACTTATGATTGAAATAGAGTTGTGTTCTTCTCATAAGTGACCTTAAAAGAAAAAATACATAATTATGAATAATATTTCTGACTTTTTCTACATAAAATTAGCACAATTCAAGTTTTTTTTTTTTTTTTTTTTTTTTTTGGCTTTTCCAGACAGGGTTTCTCTGTGTAGCCCTAGCTGTCCTGAAACCAGGCTGGCCTCAAACTCAGAAATCCACCTGCCTCTGCCTTCCTAGGATTAAAGGCGTACACCACCACTGCCCAGCTCAAGTTCTTTTTTTAAGAATGCTAAAACAACCCCTCTGGCATATTGTTTTAGGCTATAATACACATGTAATATCAACGTTTGAGTCAATGCTCACAAGTCATAACTTACAGTCCGCATGTGACCTTTCTGAGCTTTCTCACCACTAAATTGCAAAGCTTTACATCATCCCAAGAGTACAAATCAAACAGGGTTCCTGTCCACTAAATTGCTTCAGCCAACCTTTCCTGTCACAGGGTTGAAATCAGTGTGGTCAGATAGTGAATGCAAGAGAACCTAGTAACTAGCACTATTGTGATTTAAAACAGTCTCCGAATGTTTAAACGCTAGTGACAGACCCCACATCTCCAAATGAGGGACGAATGCAAGTCTGGGACAGAGGTGAGTCCCAGGCTACCTGCTTGTCCTTCTCACATATTAGAGTCTCACTGTAATTGAGTAATCCAAGTTCAAGGAAATATTAACCTCCTGAAAGACACTGCAGTTCTTTTGGCTAATGTCTGTGGAAAATTATTTTGATGGCATGTAAATATAAGGCTAAGGATTATATTTTAATTTCCAAAAACATGTGCTTCAGCGTCTAATTCAGAAGGATGTCTACGGGTGTAAGTGAAAAAATAACTATTCAGACTAGCCTGTCTTTACTGCTTTTTTTTAAAAATTGGTTAGTTTATTTATTTACATTTCAAATGTTATCCCCCTTCCCACTTTCCCCTCCACAAACCCCCATCCCTTTTCCTACCCCTGCCTGAATGAGGGTGCTCCCCCACCAACCCACCCACCCACTCCTGCCTCAGGGCCCTAGCATCCCCCTACCTTGGGCCATTGAGCCTCCACTGGACCGAGGGGCTCTCCCTTCCCCGTAATGCCTGATAAAGCAATCCTTTGCTATATATCCAGCTGGAGCCATGGGTCCCCCCCAGGTGTACTCTTTGGTTGGTGGTTTAGTCCTTGGGAGCTTTGGAGGGTCTGGTTCATTGATATTGTTGTTCTTCCTATGGGGTTGCAAACCCCTTCAGCTCCTTCAGTCTTTGCCTTAACTTCTCCATTGGTGTCCCTGAGCTCAGTCTAATGATATTTGGCAGCACGCATCTGCATCTGTATTGGTAAGGCTCTGGCAGAACCTCTCAGGAGACAGCTATACTGGGCTCCTGTCAGCAAGCACTTTTTGGCATCAGCAATAGTGTCTGGGTTTGGTGTCTGCAGATGGGATGGATCCCTAGGTGCACAAAATGTGGAGCAGAGACTGAAGGAAAGGCCATCCAGAGACTGTCTTGACTGTTAAACAATCGAGGGGAACGTGGCCATACGTAGCTGACAATTTAAATGTGTCAGCAAAAGGCCAAAGAAGACTGGATAGTGAAGCACCAAAGCAGCAAACAGTCTCAGAGATCTGTTTTAAAACCAGAAGAAGCCGGGCAGTGGTGGCGGACGCCTTTAATCCCAGCACTTGGGAGGCAGAGGCAGGTGGATTTCTGAGTTCAAGGCCAGCTTGGTCTACAGAGTGAGTTCCAGGACAGCCAGGGCTACACAGAGAAACCCTGTCTGGGAAAAACAAACAAACAAACAAACCAGAAGAAACCTCAGCTGCTACTGCAGAGCCCAGTAGAGAGAGTGAGCGCAGATGACCAGTGTTTACAACTAGACTGAGCCATTAATTATTTTTCTTACTGACTGCAGTTCTTAGTCAGTACTTACTGGACAGCCATGGAAATCCTACTAATCTGAGATTTCACTGAGACCCAACAAACCCAAACCCACTTATCTAAACAGATAATGCCTTTTGCCTAGTTCCAGAAAAATCACTCTATGTATTTATTTAAAGATGTATTTCCCTAGTTGATGTGCACAAGTAACTTGGTCATATTACCATGGAAAGTTACTCTGGGAGAGATGGGTGATTTGGCTAGTTCTTGGGAAAAAAAATAAGCCAGTTCTACAAAGATGCAGACATCTTGTCCTGAAGCTTACCTCCTAGCCACAGTGTTGATAACAAGAGGCCCTATGCTTTAGTACCCTTACAACCTGGCATCTCTCCTGTGTCCTTGCTAAACTCCTACAATCAAGATGTTGCTGTCCCCTTCTTTTACAAAGATATTTAAAATCATTTAAGACAGTCATTTGCTAAATGTATCCGTTACAAACCCTGTTTTCTAAACCATGTGACACAGAATAAGTGTTCTCAATCTGGGCATATTGGTGCCTTTAACACTAGCTGCAGAAAGTTGAGGCAAGAGGATTGTTGTGAATTCGTGGCCAGCCTGGGAAACATAGGGATTGTAGTTAGAATATTCTAAAGACAAACCATTTGTGCAAAAATAAGCGTGGGAAACATCACATACCGCATACTCCCAGGAATTTTGTTTGCACGGCAGGCTTTGCACCAAGGAGGTCTGTTTGGTTATGCTCAGGCTCATGTTTCCAAGTGTAGCTGACTTTGTGACTCTCCTGAATCTTAGGACATTAGGGAACTCGAGATACACCAGGGGAACACAAAGATACTGAGAAGAGGGAAGCTGCTTGCAGCTTCTGAATTGGGAATGGTGCACTTAAACCCAACTTTCTACAATTGTTACAATGACAAGGGATGGTTAAAACAAAATTATTCCAACGTTAAAATTACATGAGGGTTATGCAAATGAGGAAAGAAGTGGAAGGTGAGCATCAGGTCCCCAACTTTATCTTCTAGGTGGAGGTAATGTCATGCACATGATGCATCTACTTAGAAGAGGGTTTGAATGATAATGCTATGAAAATAGAAGGCATCTTTGTTTGTGGTTGATTTTTAGTGTTTTGTAATTCAAATTTCCCATCATAGAAGCAAGCTCTCAAACTATCTCCTTTAGGCTCTGTGTGGGTAAAGAACTTTATCTGTCTGACTATTGTAAATATTTAGTATAGTACCCTTGCTCATTAGTGGAGTAGACAAGCAGTCACAAACAGTTAATAATATTGAAAAAAAAAAAAAAAGGCCTTAGCTAAGTCAAGAGTAATAATGAGCCGGGCAGTGGTGGCGCACGCCTTTAATCCCAGCACTTGGGAGGCAGAGGCAGGCGGATTTCTGAGTTCGAGGCCAGCCTGGTCTACAGAGTGAATTCCAGGACAGCCAGAGCTACACAGAGAAACCCTGTCTCGAAAAAACCAAAAAAAAAAAAAAAAAAGAGTAATAATGAATCGGGAAGCGCAGTGCGTGTCAGCCTTCAGATTGCAGCTAAAGTTCAGGGACAGGCCCTGGGAAGCTGAAAGAGGAATAGAACCAGAGACAAGAATGAACAAGTGTGCAGAAATGAGAACACTGTTTTTATATAAACTATGTCTGTGCTTTTGTTTTTATGTTGTTTCTTTCAGAGCACAAAATTATAGAAGTGACAATCCAGCTGGGTACGGGCACTTTGTCTGCTATGCTCTGGGAGGTAAAAGGTCTGAGGTGTTACTTACGGAAAACATCAGTGCCCAGTGACCATAATAGGAAAAAGAGAATGAGTCTCCCAGCTGTCTTAACTCTTTCCTTTTCTGTAGACTGGAGGCTCGGGATTCCTAACTAAGTCTGCAGTAAGCTTTAGTGATTGGACACAAGTCAGTCCAAAGGGATGAGGCAGGTAGCACTGACCACTAAGCACCTTCCAAAACCATCAGTGTCCCAATGTGACTTCAGTTCTTCAAATGCATTCGAGTTGAATGTAAGAATATTGTGCGTGTGTGAGTGCATGTGTGCATGCCTGCATGTGTGTCTATGCATGTTGTTTTAAGAAACCTGTATATTTACATTTCGTCAATATGAGAAATTTGAGTATGAAAATAGGGATTAATATTCTTTTCAATGTCGTCTTTACAAACCTTATCCAAAGCTGTTTCATGTCAGAAGGCACACCTGCGTATATCTGAATGAGTTGGAACATCTTTGAGGACATACCATAGGGACTGAGTATATACAGTGAGAGCTTCTAATTGGAAATTGTCTTCCTTTTCCAGCTATCAACTGAAACTAAAAATGAAGGGGGGGAAAGGTTTTTCCTTTTCTAGGTATCAATTTACTTGAAAATAGATGACACCGTTGTGTTGCTTAAAAAACACAAAAATATAGACCATCAAGCACGAAAAGGGCTTTAGGACAAAGACATCCAAGGAGACAACTGTTTTTACGGACAGAGACAACTTCAGTACAGAAGTAAATGGATTGTACCTATGCCTAACATCCAGTGTAACTCACTGATGGACACTGTCTGAAAGAATTAAATAGAAGGAGGAGGAGGAGGAGGAGGAGGAGGAGGAGGAGGAGGAGGAGGAGGAGGAGGAGGAGGAGGAGAATATCTTATCAAAGGCAGTCTCCACTCGGTAGCTATAGCTCCAGAAACACATAAATAAACAAAAATTGAAAGCTGGTTTCTGAATAGACACACCTGAATGGCAGTTAAAGAGGGATGCCAACTTTAAATCATGCCAATGAGCTTTTGCTGCAATCTAGGTACCCGATCTCCTTTCCAATCTATTGCATCCTTGCATCAGAGTGAGCAGATTAAATGTCCCTTTGTCAGTGTGCTTTAATACCTGTCCATGTCCTTGCAAAGCCATGGAAAGAGCTCAGGGGAAGACAGAACATAAGATGCCATGCTCCCTTTGTCCATGCCCATGTCCCAAATTGGTAATTATAGTGCTGTCCCTTGCTATATTCCAATAGACAACCCAGCATAGCTGAGACATAAAGACCATACTGTTTATTGGTCTGGCCATTCCCAGACCTTGGTTAGGCAGGAAAATAACCATGAAAAGATAAAACAGCTTATGATATTGGTTAAAGGGTGGCTTTCTTCCTTGGCATTTGAGCCTTTTGTGTGGGCTGAAGGGAGATTGCAGAAAGGGGATAATTGGAACTTTTTGTAGTTGTGCATCTTAGGGCTTTTAAAATGAAATAACAGTGTTGCAAAAGACAAGGAGCCCAAAGAAGTCAGCTATGGAGGGCGTAGTGTGCAGGGCTAGACCGATCACTCCATCTCGTTATTTGTATCCATGCCAAGTGCATCTGTTTCCACTCCTGTTCCTGTCACTGTCACATGCAGAGCACTTGCTATCCTTTTGGTGTCCCTCCCTCTCCCCTTCGTTCTAATGGTCAGATCACAGATGTCTAGGACTTTCCTATACCCCTTTCTAAACACATGCCATAGGCACCCAGATTAAAACCACCCCCTCGGAAGGATTTTCTCATAGACACATTTGCAGCTCATACTCATTGAGCGTAATCCCAGGCACTGTGCTAAGTGCTCTACACATACTCACCTATCAAGGCTCAGCATCCAGGGAGGTAGGTATCATGACTCTCTCCATGTTAGAGGGTAACTTATCCAGAGTCATCCAGCAAGTGAGAACAGGCATCCAGTGTAAGCTGGCTGATTTATAATCATGGTAATCTCACAGAGGCAAACACCATGCTCCCATCTTTATCCTGAATCTTCATCCAACTTACCTAGGTGTCTAGCTTGTGCTTCATAAGATCTCATCTAATATCAAAAGTTCTATGGCTTCTAGTCTTTTTCCAGTAAGACTAGAGGCATACATAGTCCCCAAACAGAAACATGAAATCAGAGACTCAGAGAGTTGTAGTTTGAGGTGTTGTAGAGAAGATTAAGGGGTGGAGGCCAGTAGGCCAAATATTCTTTCAATGTGTCAGTTCAGCATATAAGAGGTGCTAAGTCTGCTCTAAAGAGACACACCAACTATCATCCAGATGAACCTGAAGGCTGTTATCAGAGAAACATTGTCTGCATTACAGCATGAGGCACACATAGGCTGCCTGCCTTCCTAGGGAAGCTTTGATGTGTCTGGACGTGGTTGACTGTCACAATGGAACAGAATTGTATGGTTGGCAAGAGGAGGAGAGGCAAATGGCCTCTCCTGGGCAGAATCCAGAAAGCTGCATCCTTTACCATCACACGGTAGACAGGATTCACCTTGACAAAAAATGAACTGGTCCAAAACATCCAAATGTCAGTAATCGTTTTAGAAAATGTGATTTAGTTAATAACTTAGAGAGACATGACAAGCATAGCCACCTTTATTAGGTTAAATGTGGAGGAATGGTCCATGAAAAGGAGATGGCATGAAATCAGAGGAGAGTATGACAGATAAAAGGGAAAGCTGGGGAGATCTGAGGCACAGCTTCTTATGGCTGATTTACTCCAGGGGTTTCTCCTCACTCACCCCAATACATAGTACAATAGAAATGGTTTGATAATTTCTCTGACTGGGAGTCCATTGGGGAAAGGGACTACTTGATTATATAGTGAGTCCTCACTCTGGCATAAATAAATAATTTGTATAGAGAGATGGTCACCACAGGAGCACTACTAGATGATTCTTGCCTAAAACATGGTTGGATGAACTCATTTCCTGGTCACTGTTTCTCAAGGTGTGGTCTATGCAGTATCTGTAATGAATGTTAGCAAGATGCTCAGTATAACAGATGACTGGTTCATCTACTGAGGCCTGAGACTGGAATCCACTGCTTTATCATCTTTCCATTTGTACATATACTGGGGAATTTTCTTTGGCTCTCCTTTCAGTGGTGACTTTAAAAACCTCTATTTTGCACTTGTTTGGAATTTGTTTTCCATAAAGAATTGTATCCGTAAGCCTAATAGGATAGATAAGAATGTGTTATTGGCTTTGATAAGTTACTTCTCTGACAGTGAAATGAGCCAATTCAATCCAGATTAGATTAGATTAGATTAGATTAGATTAGATTAGATTAGATTAGATTAGATTAGATGCAGGTTTATTGGAAAGTCTCCCCCTCCCCCAGGACTGACCATGGGGAAAAGGAAAGGGAAGAAGGGAGAAAGAGAGAAAGATCACAGCGCAGAAAGAGAAGAAAAGAAGAGGAGAGAGAAGGAGAAAGCTAAATGTCTGGATTATATAGGGAAGAGCCTGTGGATGAAGGGCAGCTCAACCCCCTGGGCTGGAAAGTTCAGGGTTGGGGGCAGGGGATGCCAGGTAGGGGACTGAGGGATGCTGGGAGAACTCAAGACCAGGTCTGCTTTGATATGTAAAATATGTACCTCAGATCCTTGTCCCTGGGTCCAAAATCAAACAGCTCTGATTTCTTGTCTTTGTGTGTGAGAGAGTGTATGGGTGTACATATACACATATGGTTGTGTGTGTGTGTGTGTGTGTGTGTGTGTGCGTGCGTGCGTGCGTGCGCGCGCGCGCAATTATGGAAACCAGAGGTCAATTCTCGGTGACTTCTTCAATTGCTTTCCAACATAGATGTTGAGACAGAGTCACTCACTGAATCTGGAACTCACTGATTCAGCTAAACTGGTAGCCAATGAATGTCACTCACTCCTTAATAATGACTCTGGAAATCACATTATCACTGAAAATTTAGGTTCATTTATAGAATAAATGAGCCCCAGAAGTCCTCAGTCATCTCCCTAGCATTGAGATTACAGATGAATTCTGCTGTGCCCAACTTTTGTAAGTGGATACTTCAAGTATGAACTCAGGTCCTCAAGTTTGGATGACAAACACTTTACTGGCTAGACTATCTGCCCAGTCCCTACCCCTGGTTTCTGAAAATGTGTCATTTCAAAATAACAAAGATAATCAGAGATTAAATATATACATGTATGTATGTATGTATGTATGTATGTATGTATGTATGTATGTATGTATTGGTGATATTCTATAAATGAACCAAAATTTTCATTAATTCTTGGCCTCGTCATGTATAATATGATTTCCAGAGTCATTATTAAAGAGTAGATGACATTCATATTGAAAGTCATCATAAGGAATGGTCAGAAGATGCCAATTTTAGGTATTTATTTTGTTTTAAAAGGGAAAGTACTGTGGTCTGTAGTGAATTTTGCCAGCTGGAGTGGGGTCCAAGCCAGTAAGCAATGAGATACTTCCGTCTCTGTGAAAAGTCCCACTGTACAGCAGACTCTATCTACTTCAAAGCCATAGCTTTTATTCAGATCTCCTAGGCTCCATATAACTAAGGCTGTATTTGGGTATTTTCATCTGACAGTCTATGAAATAAATCATCTGATCCAACCAAAAATAGCTTTCAGCTCTTCTTCAAAAGACAGAGGAATGATACTATGATTTTTTTTTTTTAAAGCATTGCCTTTTCAGAGAGGGTATTGCTCAGCCCTCATCAGAGAAGCTGGGTACTGCAGTAGAAGGCAGTTAACCGAGACGCCTACATTTGTTCAACCTGCAGAGAATAAGAGACACCAGAGTGCTCAACTTTAAGTGTGATGTCTACATCATAGTCTTCACTTCAGGACTCACATATCTATGTGGGAAAGAATACAAAAAGATCAGCAGAGCCAAGGTGGTAGCTGACTTTAAGGAAACAGTACAACAGGGCAGGTGTAAGTAAAAACTTACAGAGACTGTGACAGTGTGGGCAATACTTACACAGACAATGCAGACAAAATTCCAATATGGAGGAGGGGAACTGGGAATGAAGTTCCACTCCTCGTTGAAGAGCTCCTGGTATTTGATTGCTGCTATGAGAGAGAGAGAGAGAGAGAGAGAGAGAGAGAGAGAGAGAGAGAGAGAGAAAGAAAGAGAGTTAGAGAGTTCTGTGGAATGTTACTTGGTGCTCCACAGTCACAACGGACCTCATGCCCAGAAGTAGTCAGCTAACACAAACCGGACTAGACAGACTTTTAATAGAGAGGAAGAGACAGAGATAGGGACAGGGACAGAATGAATATGAAATTAGGTGGTAGGAATGTGAGGGAGGATCTGGGAGTAGTTGGGAGAGGTGGGTAAAAATGATCAAAATATAACACATGGAATTCTCAAAGAATATAAAAAAATAAAGAAAGCATATAACTTGGAAGAAGTTGCAGGTTCTTTTCCAAGATGAAAAGGGGAGGAGAAGTGAATAAGTGGAGGAGGGAGTGACAAAGGAGGAAGGAGTTGATAAATATACAGAATACATGTTTTTAGAAAATAATTATTTTTAAAAATACTATAGGTTGTAGAAGAAAAAAAGTGTATTGCCTTTGGAATGGAAGAAGAAGCTAAGTAAAGAGTTAGCAGCCAGTTCTTTCAGGATAACTGTAGCAAGCTAACTATTTGCATTAATATGACCCAGAGGCATAAGAACCCCACATCATGGTGTTTCTGAGGTTACTGTCATTTCATTGTCGCTATGCCCTGGTGTCTGAGGGTGGAGGCAAATGGGTGTTAGCTTCTCATTTCTGTAATAATGAATCGTTGGACCAAGAATGCACCTGTTTTCAGTAACAGACCAGCCTGATGCTGGACACATTTAAATATGCATGTCTCCTTAAAGACAGTTGTTATCCATAGAATGACAGCACCTATTTTTTATAATAAAGCATCGAAAATTGTAAGATCAATGATGAATAAACCCTAAAATGATCTATTTTACAATATGAGACTTACAGTAAAATGTATACTGCTACAATGTTTTTTCTAAGGATGGAAATGTACCACCAGTGAGAAAGCCCATGAATGTAGATATGTAACCCTTCTCCGATTGGTATTAGATTCTAAGACAGGATAAGGAACAAGTTTCTTACTTCCCTACACCCTATCCTATCTATCCTGACTCATAATTTTCACCTACTGAATTCTGTTCAAATCATAATATGAATAAATATCCTTCTAAATGAGATAAACGTCTGAATGGATGGGTTACTAGAAACTATTTTAATTCAATGAACACATTACAGAAATCATCATAACGGATCTATCCACACACTGAGCCAACACACTCCTCGCAGACACACAACAGGCACATACCATATGCTTCGAGTCTTATCTTGTGATCCAACCTGCATGGGGCTCTTTATTTTCCACGAAGACACACAGCACTTTATACTATAAGCAATATTATCTGAATGAGAGTTACAGCATGGGAAAGGATTGTATTCTACCAACATTGTATTCTACCAACACTGCCCACTAAATGAACTGTCTATAAAAGAGGGAGGTTTGGTTGAGAAATCCGAGCTGTCATTGGTAACTCAGAACTGTGAAGCTAAGTTGACCTTTCACACAAAAATAGGCTTGAGTGCTAGTAACATGAACAGAACTGTCTGGGCCAGGGCTCCAGTGAGACCACAGAGGATGAGGAAGTATCGCCTTGTTGCTTGGTTTCCTCTAACTGTGCTTCCAAACAGTGCTTGCAGGTGCTCCAAGGACCAGACTTGACTTTCTCTGAGACACACACAAAAAATGCCTACCACTACCACCAACAAAAAGCAATACAGTGAGCTTTCCAGCAGGTGAAAGGACGATCCATTGGAAACAGAAGAAGAAATATATATACGCAAGATAAGCTCCTTAGCCATTGTTCAACACTAAGGAAGTAAGCAGTAGGTTCTGCAAAATTCAAACAATGATAATACAGATTGGATGCAAATAAAGAAGAGGTGGGTACCACAGGTGAAAGTGCTGGTAACCTATGTTCAGATTTGGGCTTACTAACCTGTGTGGCCTCATGTGTAAACATATAACTTTCAGCTCCCGAGGTTTTGGTTGTTCTAAATATTCTAGTCATTTTTAGGAAGTGGATTTGCAGGCATCTATGAGACATTACCAAGTTGCTGTGCCAAGTTTAGGCTCAGTGATGATGTCACTAGCAAATTGGGTAGCCTGACTAACTGGATGCGATTATAATCGACAGTTTTAAATCATAACATCACTGAGCACATGAAGGAGGGGCTTCTCACAGCTTCTTTCTCTAGCTGATTGCCTGTGTTGTCTGCTCCTACATTTGATGGTTTATTTCACTTCCTCTCTTCCTATACTCCTTCTTTGCACATGACTCCTACAGTTCTCACCTTAATTTCATTGTGATGTTTTTCCAGTAAATGATCTACAAACCAAACTTCCATTTACGTGCACTCATTTTCAGCTCAGCAGAAACCCAGATCCCACCAACTGCTCAGTGGAAACCACGTTCAGAGGCAGGAGTTTTCTTCACCTACACTCCCTTCTCAGTATATTCTTCAGTTTAAAATTACTCTAGCTGAGGTGGGTGATAGCCTTAAGATGTTCCCCAAGGAAAATCAGATACTAATCCTCGAATGCTGCTGGGACAGATTTTTGAAGTTATGGGGTAAGGTTATGCGATGGTTAATTTTAAGCGTCAATTTGCCACAGCCAAAAAAGTAAAGAGGAAAGGAAGCTGGGAAAAAGACCCTAATGGAGGATTATCTAGATCAGGTTAGCCTGTGAGCATGTTCTGTGGAGTATTTTTCTTGGCTGTTAATTGAGTTGAGAAGAGTCATTGTGGGGCACGCCATTTCATGGCAGGACCCTGAACTGTGAAAGTAAACTTCATCAGCAGCAACAGCAGCAGCAAGCAGGCAGCCTGGGCTCACTTGTTTCTCCCTGCATTTGACTGGGGATATGATGTGATTCGCTCTGCGTTCCACCTTGGCTTCCTCTCGTTGATGGACTGTAGCCTGCAGTCGTAAGCCACACAAACCCTTTCCTCTTCTGTGTTGCTTTTGGTCAGGGTACTTTATCACAACGGAAGTGAAACTAGAACAGGTTATGAGACAGCCAAAAAGTATAAGAATTTTGTGGATTACCATAAAAGAATAAGACTTCCTTCACAAGGCCTTAGACTCCCAAACATCTTCCTATCTTAGAACAAGAAAAGATATATTAGAAAGATGAAGCAGAACCTGAGCCAGTAGACTTTCCATTGTAAGAGGGGTTCAACTGCTTCTGACTTAGAAAGGGACCATTATTAGCCCAAGATCACAAGCAGCCTCTCAAAGTTGAGCATAACGTTAGATCTCCAATGTCAAGAAGTGAATTTGCCAGCAACCTTCTGTGAGCCTGGAAACAGATTCTCTCCCGGAGCTTCAAGAGAGGCCACAGAACTGCTGGCATCCAGATTTCAGACTTGTAGGACTCTAAGAGAATCAGTAAGGTCATGTGTGCTCAGATTTTTCACTCTTGAAAACTGTGAAATCATATGGAGAGGTTGATTTCAGTCTCTGGGTGTGTGGCAATCTTTTACAAGAGCAATAAAAAAACAAAAACAGATTGCTAGCATATTTCCTCAAATTTCTGAAGTCTTAGTATTCAGGTTTTTATTTCCTTTAAAACATGGTTTAGACCATTTGTTTTAACACCAAACAATTATTAAGAAAAATTGCTCCTGAGCGAGGTAACTCAGTCACAAAAAAATGAACATGGTATGTACTCACTGATAAGCAGATACTAGCCCAAAAGTTCAGAATGCCCAAGTTTCACTTAACAGTAACCGCTGGACTGAGAGTGAGGTCCCAGATGGAGGGGTTGGAGAAAGGTCTGAAGGAGCTGAGGGAATTTGCAGCCCCATGGAGGGAGCAAGAGCGTCAATGGGCCTGAACCCTCCCCCTGGTCGTCCTGGAGTTCGGACCACCAACCAAAGAATACACATCTATTGACCCATGGTTCGGACTACATATGTGGCAGAGGATGACCTTGATGGCCATCAGGGAGAAAGGAGAAGCCCTTGGGCCTGAGGGTGTTAGAGGCCCCAGTAAAGGGGAATGTCAAGGTGGGAATATGGGGATGGGTGGGCGGGTAGGTGCGAGGAGGAATTCCCTCACAGAGGCGGGGATGGGGAGGGGATAGGGGGTTTCCAAAAGGAGACCCAGAAAAGGGGAAACATTGGAAATGTAAATAAAGTATCAAAAATAAATAAATTAATTAATTAAAAAAAAAAAGAAAAATTGCAAATGTACTTCTCCTGGCTGAACACATATATGTCTTTGAATGCATATACAGGACCGCAGAGCCCCGAAAGTTTTCTACTTTTCAGTTACCTCTATTTATGTTTATTAATTCTTTGAGAAATACATATAATGTATTTTAATATTAACCACTTCCCCCAACTCTGCCTCGATCTACTTACCTTTCCTACCTACTCATTTTCTTGAATCCTCTTTTTCTAAAAGCCCATGGAGTCCCGTTTACTCTCAGATATGTGGCCTTCCAATGGAGCATGGTGGACATACCACTGGACATATATACCTTTAAAGAAAACTGATTCTTCTTCTAGCAACTATTAGCTGCCAATAGCTCCCAAGTTAAGAGGTAGGACTTAGTGTCAACTCTGCTTTCTATGCTTGGATTGGGTCTGGTTTGGCTCGTGCATGGTACTACAACCACTGTGAGTTCATAGGTGCAACTGCCCTGCTGAATCTAAGAAATGCTATTTTCTTATAGTCCTCATCCTTGAGTTCTTACAGGCTTCCTGCCTCCTCTTCCTAGAGATGTCCCAGTTAGAGCTGAGCATTCCTCAGTCTCTTATTATCTGTACCTTGACCAGTTGTGGGTCTCTATGTTAATTGTTACCTACAGCAAAATCAAGCTTCTCCAAGGAAGGTCGACAGATGTACTATTATAGGGATATAAAATGGCAATTCATTAGAAGCTGCTTTGATACTCTGTCTATTTAACAGACCAGATCCCCCTAGGGATCATGAGATGTCTAGCCACAGTATCTTGGATCCAGTAACAGTGCAAGTTATGGATTCCATCTTGTGAAGCAGGCCTTAAATCCAATCAGAAAGTTTTTGGCTACTCCCATGATCCGTGTACCATGATTGCACCAGTGGGTCCTCTTGCCAGGTTAGCCATTTCTAGAGCTTACAGCGACCACAGTGCTCACAGCTGGGTAAGTTTGGTGATTACTTATTTCTGCTGATAGCCCACAAAGCACCTCCTAGCACTGGGAAAGCTAGTTAGTAGGAAATGAAGCCTCCAGGTGAATACCAGCTTTATTTCTCCATGTTTTATGAATCGAATATGCAGCGTCTTCAACTATAGGGTCTTATCATCAAGTTCTGGAAAGTAACCAAGAGCAATGGTAATAGACTATAATTTCTGGGTATCTTCAGGTCCTGACTAGTCAACAACTCCATTCCTGGAACTGGAGGTTTTATTTGTTAACCTCTGGTGCCTAGTAAGGGGCTTTTCGCCTCATTATAGGGTAATTGCCTTTAAACCCTTTTCACATGTTTATGTGTATATATTTTAGGAAGAATGTGTATATATTTTATAATTGTAAGCTTCCACGTGACCTTTTGAAAGCTTCTCTAGTATTCCTCATCCCTTCCCATATTCTCTCTTAGACCATGTCCTCCCGTAACCTGCCCCAATTTAACCCTTCCTGGTCCAGTATTCCCTTTTATACCGCCATCTTATACACCCCCTCCGGGAAAGAACCCTGACACCTAACTAATTTCATGACCTCTATGGGTATTCCAAATAAAGCACATATTTCTGAAGATTCAGGGCTAACATTCATAAACAAGAGACAAATGTGTGAAGTTTGTCTTTCTAGGTTTAAGTTATCTCAGTCAGAATGATTGTTTGCAGCTGTACCCACTCACCTGCAAATATCACCATTTTGATTTTAGCTACCTCTGATGCTACATCTTTTCTCGGGCCTAGATCTATTCCAAACTCAGGTGTCACACACCCATCTTTATATGCTTCTTGCCAGAATGTCTGGGCTTTGCACTGCGCTGGTCATCACTATGGCATCTCAGTGTTTTCTGAATTGCCTTCCGTCTGCCGTATTCAGAACAACTCTGGGACCATGTTCTTGACTCTATATATTAGTTTCTGCAAAATTCAACTTACTTTTGTAACCTCTCAATTGAACTGTACCCGTGTCTTTCCTTTTCCTACTTCCAGCCTCGCTCTTTCCTACATTTTAGGGATGTACCTTCCTCTGTCTCCTTGACACAACATTCAGCATTGAACAGGCAATGTAAAGAAAGAAGCCCTCTCTCCTTATTCCCTTGTAATAGGATTCATCTCTCTGATAAGCCAAACTCAGGAATCAAGTAGATTTCAATGCTAGATATGCTGTTAACCGGCTTTGGGACTTTTGTTACTGTGGACCCATCTATCTTCCTATGTAAGACTAGGGTGAAAATAGCAATAATAACAAACATACTTCACAGTTTAAGTAAGCACTTGGGCCAACACCCAGCACCTACTGTTTGCTCAACTAATTCCTTGCCTTATTTTTTATTTAATCACTAAGTCCTTCTTGATAGACTCCTTAGAGATAGATACAGATCCTTGGATTGCAGTATCTGGATAGTCTGTAGCTGCCAAATGACGATCCTCCTAAAATACCATTTTAATTAGTATTTTGAAATCTCTCAGTAGTCATTATCATTTTCAGACACAGTAGAAACTTTCATGACGTTGACATCCAGAGCCATAACGGAACCATTTCTGCTTTTTCAATCCTTTCTTCTCCTCCTATTTAACTCTTGGCTCTAGGTAACCTTGACTTTTATCCTAATATTCCTAATATTTTGTTTAGCTCTACCCTTTAGGCTCTATGCTAGTTAATAACTGTGCTTCTGATACAACAAGCAAGGTAATATATTGACTTTTTAAAGCATTTCCCAGTTATCCTAGAAATTGCTACAAAGTAGCGAATATGTCAAGTCTGTTTTACAAATGAGGAAAAGGAGACCTAAAAAGGGGTGAGTAAGCCGGGCAGTGGTGGTGCACACCTTTAATCCCAGCACTTAGGAGGCAGAGACAGGCAGATTTCTGAGTTCGAGGCCAGCCTGGTCTACAGGTGAGTTCCAGGACAGCCAGGGCTACACAGAGAGACCCTGTCTCGAAAACCCAAAAAAAAAAAAAAAAAAAAAAAAAAAAAAGGTGAGTAATTATCCAAGAATTTTGAGCCTCCATGATACTGACCATTCTCCCCTGATGCCTGTTCGTGCTAAAAGTGCTCACCTGTGATCACCTTCTTGGTACTCACCTATTATTCAAAACTTCCTTAAGAAGGACATCTCTAAACAGTGATCCCAAGCTTCTGCAAACTCTAAGGAGATCCTCTGTCCAACACAGCTTCTTAAAATGAAGGGATATGTCATGCACGTCTCATAAAGTCCAACAATGCTTAAAAATAGTGTGTAAGCAATTCTTCCCGCATAATGGAATCAAGGTTGTAGTTTTGCCTGATGAACTTGATACTGACTTCTTCCAATTGGTTCATTGGCTTGTCTTAATCAACGATTCTTGCTCATTGTCCTTGTTATTTTTGTTTTCCAACACATTTCTGAAAAAGGATGTAGGATGTGACAAGATGCCACAGGATGCTGGTGATGTAGATTTTAGAGGTCCTCAGTGGTGCCATCCCATGGGCCAGCGTCTTCTGTGCTATTGGCTTTCCCCTCCTTTGCAGTCACCATGAGGTCAATCCAGCTGAAATCCCCACATCTGCTTTGGTAATGCCTCTTTTGTAAGGAGAGCTGTGTCCAATAGCCAAAAGGACAGAGAAATGACACAGTCATATTTTTTTCCTCAGGATGGGTTTAAAAATCTAGCCTCACATATACATTGTATGAGCTCTTCCACAGAGCTACAGCCTCAGCAAAAAAAATGAACTAGGTTTAGATTGCAGAAGCTGAGGCATGGGAGGGACTCCAGGATTCAGAACTGTGGTGCCTATAGAGGAATAGAAGACAGACATATGCAAAGATTAGAAATGGAGGAAGTTGCTTCAGAGTTTCTTGAGATTATTATGGGATTCTTATAAAGTGCTCTGCCTATTTTTCTAAAATTGTGAGTCAGGAATTTAGAGTTCCATAGTTAGGAAAATCCACAAAGACATTTCTAGATTTATGATCTCTGCCAGGCTTGGCAGTTTCTGAACAGTTAAGACTGCTCCAATGAGTGGGTCCCTAGGTTCTGAAGTGAGTCTATGAGTGAGAAAAAAAAAGTTGTAAAATACGATTTTCCAGCCACGAAAAATAAAAATAAATCTTACACCAGAAAAAAATCAAATGATATGTCAGCATTGTGCTAACACATCCTATCATGGGCCTGCCCATGTGCTAGATATCAAAGGTTACACAGAGAGTGAGTTCTGTTTAGAACCATTCACACAAATGATCAATGGTCTATCTCGCTGTCTTGTATTAAGGTGGCGCGGGAGAACATCTGCATGAGAGCAGCGGTTCAACAGCTGGTAGTTAGCTGCTCACAGGAAGTGGTGACTTGTGGGTTTGCCTTTCCTTTCTGTTGAGCTATAATGTGTAGCATGAGCACTTCCCTTCTTAGGAGAGTGGAGAGATTTGTTCAACCAGCTCAGTGAAGCTTCAGAAAGAAAAGATCTAAAGACATAGGTGGTTTTCAAATATTTTATGACTCGATTTCAAGGCATATGATGAGCTTCCGAGGAAAGGAATTTTGGAAGAGGAGGCGAACAGTGAAGAGAGTGAACCCAGCAGGAATCCACAGGGCTGGTGCTGTAGGTATCTGAGCTGACTTCTCATCTTATTGCCCATGCTTTCTCTGAAAAATGGCATGCTTTAGAGCTGGCTTCTACCACAAGTTACAGGACAAAGTGCTCTATACAGTAGCAGATTCTGTTTGACTCATAAATAGCCTTTTTTAAAACATGAATTTTTATTTTGAAAGTCATATTGCTTTCAAACTTCATGTAACTGAAAAATACTGGCAATGAATTTAATCTGAACATTACCAGAGTGATAGAAATTCATCTAAGGTTATCATAATATTTATGTATCATTACTTCTGAAATTGTTTCTCTTGGTTCTGTTTGTTTGCTCTTAGATTTCTATTCTTGCCTGAATTTGGGGTTTATATTTCTGAGATAGAGTCTCACACTGTCATCTAGGCTGCTCTGCAATTGCTATGGAGTCCAGACCGATCTGGGCTCCCAGCAATCTTTCTGCTTCAGTTTCTGAACAAGGAATTACAAGTGTGAGCTGAGACTCTCCACTCAGTCTGAATATAGTCTGCAGTTCCCTGAATTAAGACCCCAAAGGATTTATTTGTTTACAACTATATTTTTAAAAAATATTGGTGTTCTATTTTTATCAAATACCACTAATTTACTTTAACATTATTAGAAAGAATAATTCAAACTCTGAAGGACAGGGTAAAGAGTTGTACGAACAGTATCAGGGAAGAGTATAAAGGGTCAGAAAGATTTTATTTACTATGAAAATGGTTCTTCCTTTTTATTCTTGCACAATGAAAGGAAACTTATGGGTAGACACATGTTCATACAGATACACATCTGGAATTCTGTAGAACTCAGTGGTAGCCTATTGCCAAGGCACCTCCTGTAACAGGGAAGGCTGAGCTGATATGAAAGGGCTGCAGCAATGGTATTGAACAGGTCCTTTTTAGAAGGTTGATCATTTCACAGGGCTGTTCAAGTTCTCTCTGACATCTTCAGAGTAGGCGCGCTGAACCTCAAAGTCACGGTCACTTGGGATCTGAACATCGTTATTGTGGGGGTTCTTCTGTGGGTTGTAAGACATATAGCAATGTCCCTGTCTCTTATTTATGAGGTCTTGGTGGCAGCTGCTCTGGAAGACAACTTCCATTAAGTGTCCTTGGTGTTAAAGACTGATTGCCTGGTTGAGAACTGCTTTTTAAGGGATATAAAAAAAAAAAAAGAAAAAAGAAAAACCTGATAAAAACCAATAATACAAATGTCCAAGTCTAAAAACAGAGGTGACTTTCAATCACACACGTCAGATACATGTACATGTATGTACATATACATACACACTCATACATATATATATATGGCTTTCTTTATACTAAAATGGTCTGTATGTGTGGTGGATGTAAGATAGACACATTCTTCTCCTGCGTGTTGTCTCTTTTAGAGGAAACAAAAAGTAAATCCCGTGGTGACTTAACCCACAGTGCTTCTAAACACCATTTAGAATGGCCATTTAAAAGGAACAACTTTTACTAGCAGTCTGGCTTGTAAGGATGGCATTGTGTTCTATGTCCGTCCTCTATCTCAGTAGTATATATCAGAATAAGACAAACTCAAACAATCATGTCCTTTGGCATTGTTCCTCAGGCATGTGGCCTGGGTTTGCCCACAGAATTTGCTCTCCATTTGCAAGAAATCTGAGTCCTCTCAACCCGCTCCATAAAAGCATACTCAACTGTTCATCTTTAGTCTGCTAAAGAGAATAATTGTTTTTAAACTTCTCTTGATGTGTAACGGTTTCAACCTTCCGAGCAGACCAGGGGGCATAATTGTCCTGCTACATCTCTTTCGGTGTTTAGAAGCACTGTGGGTTAAGTCACCATGGGATTTACTTTTTGTTTCCTCTAAAAGAGACAACACACAGGAGAAGAATGTGTCTATCTTACATCCACCACACATACAATATTGGCAAGAGGACAGTCCCCAGTGTCTCGAAGTATAATGAAGCTAATCACTCTGTGAATTATCTTAATTGAATTTGAACGTATTGCTACTGAGAACTAGGGGAGAAGGAGCCAATAAGACCTGGTGGTTCCCCACAGCATTCAGTAGCAATGCATTCAAATTTAATTAAGATCATTCATACAGCGGTTAGCTTTCTTCTGTGGAAGGCACTAGGGACTTTCCTGCTACAGTTACCTGGTTTTGGTCTGCCTAAGATAGGGATATCTATTTCCACAGGCTTTCTCTTCTATTGAGTAGAGAATTGTTCAACCCATCCTTAACTATTATCCTAAGATGTTGTTTTCATTTTGGAAAGCAGACTCCAAGAAAATGGAATAAGTAATTAGAGAGGGCCGTGGGAGATGGATACCTCAGGGTCATTCTGACTCTTTCTCTGCCCTCACGTGCAGATTATTTAAATTATTCTGAACCTCTGCTCCCTGCTTCTGAAATGTGTGTCTAACACCCACCCTGTCTTAAGAGTGCATATTAGATTATATATGTATATCTTCTGAGCATAGTTTGAAAGATGAAAACAAGATAAAATAATTATTTTTTAAGTATTGCTATTCCCAAGGGCAAGGGGAAAAGGGGTCACAATTGTAGAGCAGGCTTCTCTGTGGCTCAGTTGAAGCCACAGAGGCACAGGAGATTCTGTCATGATCTAAGAATCAATTTTGGTAACACAGTTACTCAGTAAATATAAATCTGGGTTGTGTTAACTGTCTGGTGCTCCAGGGTCCCCAAAATTCTCTGTGCAGATGAGACAGGGCTTGCCTCAAAAAGCGTGAGTCATCTCCTCTTCTGTGTACACCCTGGTTAGCAGAACCCTCCCCCCCAAGGTGGTACTTTCCACTACACATTTATCTCGGCTTGTGAACCGTAAACCACACCCCTAGATTGCCCTCAGAGCCTCCTGAAGAAGTGGTAAAGAAGATGAAAATCAAGTGGCAGAATTCCCCCATGGAGACTTAAAATCATGCTAGGGAATTAAAAACAAAATGATGCCTTTACATTCTCTTAACTATTGTTATATATTATAGTGAAAGGAAGATTATGGCATTGGATATAATTGCCACAATTTCTTTCCCTTTTTTTCCCTCTGTAATGGTCATGTGAACATTGGCACCATATTCAATCTTTGCTCTCAGGCAAGTTTAAGATTTGCTCAATTTCACATTAATCGAGAATACATATTAAGAACCAGGACTTCTATGCCTTTCAAATTGTGTGCTATCTTGACCCAGACTGATGGATGGTTTTTGTTTTTGTTTTTGTTTTTGTTTTTTGTTTTTGCATTCTGTGTCTTTCAAAGGCTAGTTAAAGTTGTATAATTTACTCTGTTGGGTTTTTAAAATTATTTTTGAGGACTTCAGGTATAACTGCATGCTATATGGTTTGCCTAACATTTGCAAATCACTGAATTAGACTCTCAGCACCTCAAAAAAAAAATAATAAAACCATCATCACAACCTTCTTTACATGAAATTGTTTGGAAGCTTAGCTTATTTGCCCAACTTTCAAATGCATTAACCAAGAATTACCTTCATGTATTTGGGTCCATGTTTCCATAGGCAGCATACCTATGGCTCACGGCCCCTGGGGGGGGTTAAGAACCCTTTCACAGGAGTTGCATATTAGGTATTTATAATACATATGATTCATAAAAGTAGCAAAAGTATAATTATAAAGCAGCAATGAAAATAATTTTATGGTGGTGGGGGTTCACCACAACTTGGGGAACTGTATTCAAGGAAGGTTGAGAACCGCTGGGTGAGACAGTACTCTGTTGTGAGAAATGTTCAGGAGAAATGAAACTTATTGTGACATCATTGCCAGCCTACATCCTGGAATCACAGAGCTGTGTGTGCTGCCCTCCGGTTGATAATTTTCTCATAAGCTATATTTGTATGTTTCTTTTTAGTTTTTAGCCGAGATTGTTTAATATGATCTCTACTGCATACGAAGTGTTACTAAAGCTGTCATTTCCTTTGTCAGTTTCATGGCCTAATTTGGAAAGATCAAATCCATGATTAATTTCAGTTATTCTGTCCGTCATATCTGTACAGTCAGAGCAAATGCGGAAGTTTTAAAAATAACCGTGATTCATTGTTTTAAATTTGCCCCTGGCTTGTGGATTATTAATCTGTAGGATTTCTGAGTGTTTGGGAAAACTTGGGTATGCATGATGGTTTGTCCTCTCCCTAGGAATGTAGCCTTCGGGCACTTTAGGAACTGAAATCTATAGGCACAGACACTAACTGGAGAGACATCCACTGATTTCCTGCATTCATCATGGTGCCTGCATTATTGTGCTTTCTTTTGGGTTGGCTTGACAGTACTTATCCAGGATAACTCATAGGCTAATGTGAGTCACCTCCTTCCTGGTCACATACCCTCCTTTTCTGTTACTGCTTGTTGCATAAAAACATTTAAGAGTAGGGTATCTATTTAGACCACTGTCTAAGGAGCTAGTTAGCAAAAGGGAAGTACAAAGTAAGGTCCCAGGAGTGATGCGCTAATGCTTCTCTTCCATTTTCTTGTGGCACTGGGCATCTAACCCAAGGCCCTGCACATATTAGGCAAGTGGATAAGAAAGGAAACTGGAGTAGGATTAAAACAAATCTGGATTGCCAGGATGAAATTCGCAAAAGGATACTTTGAAAGAAAACAAAGAAGCAGGAGTGATCAGGACTTCTGAACTCAGTCAGTCCCTACAAAAAAGGAGAAGTGTGCTGTGAAACTTGATGCAGCCTAAGAGTGTATGTGAAAGCAAATCAGAGGAATTAAGTGGATGGCAGAAATAGGGAAGGTAACTCCAGTGCCAGGGAACTGCAGAAGGGCTGGCTCCAAATTGGTTGGGAGGGGAGCCTGTAACATAACAGAGAATAACCTTTCCTCATGGTTGACTGTTGTGGGAAAGACAAATAATGCAGGTAAGAAGCGCTTGTCTATCGGAGTGTGCTATGGGCCACTCATTACAGGAGAGAGTTCACAGTGCATGGGAAGTAAAGTCATGATCCCAAACTTTTCGTCATATGGAATTTTTTTAAAGATTCCTATGAGGACTGGGTATATGCCTCAGTGAGTAAAGTGTTTGCTCTGGAAGCATAAGCCCCAAGGATAGGGTGGCAGTAGAGACTGGAGCTCACTGAGTAAGGAGCTTGGTAACTTCGGGGTTCAGGGAAAGATACTCTTTCAAAATGAGCAGTTGACGAAGATACCTGATATTGACTACTTACCTCCAAATGTATGTGTGCACTTGCACACATACATACACACACACACACACACACACACACACACACACACACACCCTCATACAAACATACACATACCTATATGGACATGTCCATACTCCATACATACATACAAACATAGGATTCCCTCACTTAGTGGCAATAATGTGGGTCTCCATACAGTATTGTCCGTCTTCACTGCAGAGATCCTGAGTCTACATTTTCATTGTCTCTTCTCCTCCTCTTTGCATTCCTAGAAACAATTTTCTGTCTTCCATTCCTAACAATCTCTTTCCAGAGGGACCCAGTGACCTCTTGCCATTGTTCACACCTCTAATGCTCTGCACTGTTTAAAATAAAAAATCACTAAACAGGCAGGAACAGTACCCAAAATTATAGATCTACTCTAGAATCTTTCTGACAGAAAAATAAATTTTGGTATTTTGGTCCTTGCAAGTCTCAATTGTTGACAGAGTGGACCACAGTCTTCAAGGTGAACTGAACTGAAATATCAACCATTTCATCAATTTACTGGTCAGGTTGCACAGGTTTTCAGATTCCAAGGATCATGTGTTTGGGGGGAAAAATGCTCAACTCTAATGATCTCTTCTAGAATTAAGATATGTTCTCAGTGAGAGAGGGTATTGATATGTGTCACAGCCTGTGTCATGAACCACTTATGGTAAACTTATTTTAAAATGACAGTGGCTATTGTTACTATTATTAAGTATTTTGATGTAGCTGTGTGTGTGTGGTTTTTTTTCTGTAAGCAAACATGTATGAAGTAGTCTTAATGTAAGAGTCACACCAAATGGACTTCTGAGATGAAAATCATAGAACAAAAAAAAGTGACCTGAGCCTGGGCATAGCTTCCAGATGCTTTTATAAACCGAAGAGATCTGCCAGCACTCTCAGAGCAAAGAGGTAGCTCTTATGGAGAGCAAAATTATAGCCTGTGACTGTCAGCACTGAAAGCAAAAGCAGCCATATACTCTTTGTGTATCTCTCTTAGGAAAGTGATGGTTGGGTGAGTTCATCCTGGCAGAAAATTAGAGATTAAAGCTGCTCTTCATGTATGACCTTGGAAAGCCAGAAAGTTACTGACGCCTCTCATACCCAGTGCCCATGACACCTAGGGGACATTTTTCACAGTATGAAATGATATTAGGATGTATCAGTAATGCACAACTGTTGAATTCCTGCATTCCTAAAGCCAAAGTCCTCCGCTGCATGAGGTTATACATGAGCCTTCACATCCAAATAAGCTTGGGAAGTGTTAGGCCCCTGTGACAGGTACTGCTCCTGGTATTACAGATTAGATTTCTTTAATGGCAAGAATCTGAAATCTACTCACACGATCCAGAGAAGGGCACTGGAAGCAGGATGTAGAAAGAACAGGAAGGAGCAGAGCCACTAAGGCAGAGGGAAAGCTGTCTCGGTAGATGGAAGCAATGGAGAGTTCTGTGAAGCTCAGCCCCACAGATGTACAGCTTCCACCCTTTTGCTCAACCTGCCATCCCTTCACTCAAGATCGGTAATTTCAAAGGAGGAGGTTGAAAGGGCTCTCCTTGGGCTCCATTCCCATTGACCCAGACAGGCAGACACTCAGAGACATCAGGGAAGTCAGACCCATCATGACTAGTCTTTAAAGAAGAGACTCTGAAGAATGGGTTTATAGTTGGAAGTTTGATGAAAATATAAAATTTAGTTGGAAGAATTGTCCACATTCAATTTGTTCAAATGTGTATGTACATACACGTTACACACACACACACACACACCAACTTGACCTGTGAGTGAAAGTTTGGGTCACTGTCAAAGTATTAAGATGGTGCTAGAGTATAAGCTGGCAGTGGTTTTTATCACAGACCTCCTATAAATTAATTTAAAGTTCCCTGCAGCTTGTGCAGAAACATTAATTTCCCTGGTGTCAGGCAGGCTTGTAATTGGCTTGTGATGTATTTTTAATGATATTTATTATCTTTCAAGTGTTTCTAGAAAACTAAATGAGACGTGTAATTTAATTTGATTTAAGTCTTATTGGATATTTTCTATATCTTTATAAGCACCACCATTGTGTAGAGAAGCAGTTACTGTCCTTGATTTAAATTTTCCTTTGCTATATGGAACTGTGGACATTCGACATGTTCTAAAGATATATTCAGGGTTAGCAGTACCTACGACAGGGGCCTATCATTTACCAAGTTTCTAAAATAAAAACAAGACTGCAAACGTAAATTCAATTTGAGACCATCTCTTACACAATAAATTCTTCAACACCGGTCTGTCTTTGGTTTCTGATGAAATTATACTAAATATGAAAAATTGACCATATTAATCTCACATAGTTGCTAAAGCTTTAGATGCTTTATCAGGTTGGTATTCATTCTCATTTCTGAAATGAACTAATAATATTCAAAGGGTGACTACAGCTTGATGTCGTCTATGATCTGTCTGCCTTGGTTGCCAAGGGAACCATTTGAAAACTCAGCTTAAGCTGAGTCTGGCCAGCTGTATGGTTCTTAACTTTGATTTTTAGCTAGTGTTTTTCCATTCTCCTGAAACTCATGTGGTTGAAGACGAGAGAGGGCGAAAGGGTCAGCATAAGATGGCTTAGTCTGTCCTTAATCAGTTCCTTTCCAGTTAGAAAAGCTGCCCTTTCCTTCTGAAGCGCGAGCTTCTGAGATGTCCAATGGAACTCTTCCTGATGAAAGGCTCAATTAAATCTGTCACACAACCACAGGGTGACAGCTGTGGCCATAGATGCAGCTGTGAGGGCTCTCTCCAATCTTCCCATTTGTTTTAAACACAAATAGTGTGGAAGTTGGCTCCATTCTGATCTCATTAAACCCAAAGAACCCTGGTTTCTCTTAGTTTCTAAAGAACTCTTGTTCATTTGGACTTTTAATTTCTTCTAAGAAATTTAACCCCCTTCTCTCTCTCTCTCTCTCTCTCTCTCTCTCTCTCTCTCTCTCTCCCTCCCTCCCTCCCTCCCACCCCCCTCTCTTCCCCCCTAAGGTTTCATCATATAACACTAGCCAGTCCTAGAACTCACAGTGTAGACCATGCTATCATTGAATTCATTGAAATCCACCTACCTCTGCCTTCCAAGCGTGTACCATTATGCCTTGCTAGCTTGTTATCTTGAAGTTCATTTGTTATTTTAGTTTATATTTCAGTTTTTACATTATGTGTATTTGTGTTTTGTTTGCATGGATGTCTGCGTATCCCAAGTGTGCAGTGCCTGTAGAGGCAGTAAAAGAGTATTGGATCCCCTATGACTGAAGATACAGACCATTGTTAACTACAATGTGGTTATTATTAAACTTGGGTCCTCTGGAAAACCAGCCAATGCTCTTAACTACTGTACCATCTCTCCATCCAAACACTAAAATTAGTTGACCACTATATTGTTTGTAAAATGGTGTGATGAACTAAAGATAGGAATGATTATGATTACGATTATTTTAGGATTCTTCAAAACAGCCTATGGATGGTCACTGAGAGCTCTTTGCTTTTCTGGATTCTCCTGAGTGCTAATAGAGCCTACTATACTGGTCCTTAAGTAAATTTTTAATTTTGCTTGCTTTCCTGTATCATTAGTTATATGAGTCCTATATTAGTTGCATACCCTCAAGCCGGCATGTATATATGATGCTACATTATGTCAGTAGATCACAGGATATGAAAGTCAAATTTCAGATATATAGAAATCACTGGAAGGAGGATCAAAGAAGACTGGCAAGTCCCAAGTAGCATCACAGGATGCTCAGTGTGACACAGAAAGTCATGAAACTTCTCAAGCATGAGGGGGAGGGACTCATTTCATACCATTTCTTTGAAAAGACCAGGTTTTCATGAGAACCAGGAATAGCTAATGTAGAACAAGAGAACTAGAGTGACCCAGTAGGGTATCCCAGAGAGTCACTTCCCCTGATTACACCTAATTTAGAAGCCAGGTTTGAGTGTGCAGCCTCCCAAGAGAAAGGACTAACTGCAGACACAGGTCTGCTTTTCTGATCCTGTTGGCCTTGCCCTGTCCACAGCTCCCTGCAGTGGACAGGCTCATTTCCATTTGTGTAAGTTAGAGCAACAGAATGAAATTTGAAGCATAGTTCTTACAACATTGATTCTTCTCCAGAAATTTGTATCTGCAAAGCTAATTTGTTTACTATTGAGCCAATTATGAATCTGATCGTTTCCTTGTGATCTGAACGTATAAATACAAATATATATATATATATATATATATATATATATATATATATATATATATATATATATATATATATATTTTCCAGGCTATTTTTTCAGGGAAAAAAAGGCAGATTCTGAAAGTCGTACTGAATTGGTAACAGCCATGTCTAGGAAGCTCACCTTCCTTTGCCTAAAGGGCATTAGAGAGACCCAGATCCCCTATTATTTGAATTTATTAATTCTTTTACTTTGATTATAATTATTCATTTTTTTTAATAGGATTCTAAGGGAAATTTAGATAACAAATGTAAAATGTACTACATATCTTGGTAAATGAAGAATTCAATGTTCTCTGTGATTGCTGCTTGGTTGGTCTTGATTTAAGTATAAGGCTTTAGATAGAATACTTTTTAAATAAAACAAGTCTATATTTTGCTGATATCCACTCATCTATTATGCTGACATACTTTATCTGCTTGATCCTTACCACAACATGCCCTTTTGTCCACCCTGATAACTTCAACCAAGATTCCTATGGCTTCCGATTCCAAGTCACAGGGCTGGTAGGTATGAGATTCTCAAACTTCCCACTAGAGTTTCCAATTGGAATCTTTTCCTATAAGCACCATTTCAGAACAGTGTGTAAGTAACTCACCAGATGTTTGTGGCTCCCTACAAAGCTAAAAATAGTTGTTATTAAATTGCTAATTGTACTTCTCTGTGTTGCTGGCATGAGCTTCCAGAACCACATGCTCAATCTGTAATTATTTTCTCTGGTCTCTTTTCCCGTGTTTTGTGTATCTTTTGTTGTAATTACTTGAATCTGTTAGTGGTTGAAATTCTATGTGAAGCCCCACTGTGATATTTCTGGGCTTCCTCTCTGGTGGCTTTTCAAAGGGTAAACAATTTTAAAATCAAATAACTCCCCAGTGTTTAATGGAGACTTGATTCTTTTGAAGAATCAAATTCATCCTTTTACCATGATGAAAGCAGCACATGTTCCTCTGAAAACATAAAAACAACGTCCTAAATATTCCAGTACTACCACAATGCAATAAGCTAATGATGTTTGAGTCTAGATAATTAGTTTCTTTTATAGCTTTAAAGCCAATGTAGTTATTCTATTACATAATATTTATTCTCATCTTTATTGAATGATAATAAATAAGCATTTTTATTATAAACTACATAAAAACAGTTTTAATAAGTGTTCATTGTTCTATAGGCTTCATCTCATAATTTCGGAATCAGGCCATGTCCTGGCAGCCTAATGACATCTTAGAAACCTAGGTAGTATAGGTTGCAGTTCTAAACTCCTGTGTGGATCTACAAATATCATCAAGATTACCTTGCACTGTTCACCTTCTGAGGCAGTACCTCTGTTCTTCCTTTTGAAGCAACACTTGAACCATAGGCCTTACCTTACTTAGGTTTTCAACAACGAAAAACTCAATTATATGCAAAATATTGACAGCTAACTAACTAATTCTCATGAAGCACTGAAGAATTTAGAAAACCCATGGCATGTAGCATAAAGTTCCCCGCTGGTTTATTCCAGACTCTCTCCTAGTCTTAATGTCATTTCTAAAGCACCTTATAGATATACACGTTTCTCCGTCACCCACGATTCTCAACAATTACTTCTTTTGAAAAGCTATACTCTAGTGTCTTCACTGGCTAGGAATAGCCACCATCAACCTTACCTACCTTTCTTGTTATCGTTGGATGGAGCTGAATACATTTCTCCATCTTGTAAAGAAGATGATGTTGCAAAGACATCCTTACATACATTTTGGTTTTTAAATGTGTTTATTTCCAACATGTAGAATTTAGGCTATCCCTGGATCTGGAAAAATGGATATACACTTAATTATGGAACACATGTTTGTTGAATGTTTCCTATACACACTACAAGTACATTACGGGTGCTTTCAATCTGCAACAAGTACAAATGGTAAACCAGTCTTTATCTACTTAATATTTAAGGAAACAGTGTTATTCTAAGAAGTACACATCACTTCCTCTTCTAAGGTAGCCTCTACTAAGTCGCTTTAAACTGAAGCATGAGGAGTTTAATCACCATCCGACAAAGTCTCATAGCTCATGGGGGTAAAGCAAGCATTCTCATTGTTTTTCATAGAAGGCCTGCAACCACATCCTCCCATAGACTTTGAACTTAGCTAAAACAAGGCCAGATAGGCTAGGTTAATTTCTAGTTGGACTGTACTTTGTATTCTGGAGAAAGGTTGGCAATTTAGTCATATTTCAAATGCTTATTTTCTTCAGGGCCATTTCTTCCCCCAATTGATTTTGAATTGCTCAGATGAAAAGAATCCAGATGTTTGTGCTGCTGTCTTTTAAAACTCCAGAAATTAAAACTCCCAGTTAAGAAATGGACAGTCTGCTCTTTTCAGGTCAATCGAATAGACCTGACAGACTGGAGTGTTACCATGTCCGCTTCATGATTTGGGGCTTGGGGCTCAGACATTGTGTTAGCATACCATTAGAAGTTGTAGATAAGGACAGAGGAGGAAAGGTTTTGTTTGGGGGACAGGAGCCCATTCTAATGCTGTGAAGTTGATTTGGAAGAGAACTGTGGATTTGGGGAGCCCCATCAAACAAATCTCTTAATAGAACATAAGAAGAATAGGGCCTATTACCACCGCGGTGCAACATCCCTGCTGCGTAATAGCAGGTGCTGGTGGTAGGTGCTTTTCCCAGGCCAGCGACTTCAGAATGGTTAATGAAATTCATTACTCATTTGCAAGAAAGAGTAAGAGTAAAAAGCACCATAAAAACCCAATTCAATTCAGAGTAATCTTGGCACAAGCCTTATCCTACTTGGTGTATTTCCAAAAGAAACAGGCCTATTAAATTCAGGAGGGACAGCTCGATCCTTGTTAAAGCAATAAATCAGTCCTGCTCACTCCCCAGTTCCACTTGGCATCTCAACCCACAGCCAAGAGTAAGAAAAGAACTGATCCCACCATCCTTGAGTGTGTCTTTCTCTTTGAACAAGACCTTGAGCGGACAGGTCCCTTGCTTTAGAGACAACTGCTGCCGGTCTACAATTGGGCTCTCACCACAACAGACACAGAAAGTCTTCATTGCAGGCTTTGTCAACTCTGAGCTTCTAAATGCTAGAGAATCTATTAGTGCGGTTTTGGGTTGTTTGCTTGTAGTAACATAATCTTCTGTATTCCAGACTGGCTTTCAACTCACCAACTCAGCTTAGGATGACCTTGCGCCCCTGTTCCTTCTACTTCTACCTCCCAAGTATTAGGATTATAGGACTGTATCACCACATCTAGTCTATGCGATGGTAAGAATGGAATGCAGGACCTCACACATGTTCAGCAAGGACTCCACCAACTAAGCTCTATCTCTTGCCATCTTAGTGCGATTTACTTCCTAAAATCATATTTAAAAAACTACAAATAGCGGGGCATCTTTAGTGATACACATTAAGAAAATCCCTGGAAAGACAAAAGTTTACTAATGTATCCCTCAGTCAAAGGTTACTGAGCACATATTCTAGATTTGAGATTCCTCATGTCAAAATAATCTCAGTGCACTATCTAATCTCAATGCAAAATAACTTCAATGCAATAAAAAAGGACTGAGGGATATCATTCATGAGTTCTCTGCTGTGCCAGATACATAAAAAATGTGTCTTTATAAATGTTTACAGTCTATACTATACTTTACTGATCTATCAAGAATGGTTTGTGGTTTGATTTGTGAATTGTTATATCAGTAACTTTAGACTCTAGAACTCTGACAGACAGATGGATGGACAGATGGATGGATAACAAACAAATGGATAGAGGGAAGGAGAGAGAGAGAGAGAGAGAAAGAGAGAGAGAGAGAGAGAGAGAGAGAGAGAGAGAGAGAGAGAGAGCACAGATTAAGTGCTTTATCCTTTGAAGGTCCAAAAAGATAGTTCAGAACCAGGGATAATACAGAAAAACTGAGACCTGTTCCTGCCTGAGAGTGGAATACAACTGCTTAAAGACAGTCAAGGCCCATGTAAGATGGCACTTGGGAGATTACTTAGTGGACAAAGTCCTTACAGCTCAATCCTGAGGACCTGAGTTGAATTCCCCACACCCACACAATATGTTTTTAACCTCAGCACTAAGAAGACAGAAAGGAGGATCCTAGGAGCTCACTGGCCATCCGCCCAGCCAAGAAAGGTGACCTCTAGGTTCACTGTGCAGTTCTATCTCAGAAGCAAAGGTTGATGGTGATGTAGGAAGATACTAACATCAACCTCCAGCCTCCACTGCAAGTGCACAGCTGTATTTATCCTCTCACGCACACACACACACCTATGCATACACTGTACACACAATCTTCTTCAAGTTGTGATCCTTGAGAATTAGCATTTGCCTGGGAAATAGGGAACTTTGAACTGAAAATAAGTGTAAATAAAAAACATATGTATCAAAATCAAAAAGCTTTCTAGCTGCCACAGAACTTCTGTAAATTCTACCCCTATATGTGAAGTGTTTTAAATCACTGTCACAAAACACACTGTGTTGGGCAACTCGACTCCTTCAAATGTCCCATGAAGTGCTCTGTACTTTTACTTGCTAAGCATAGCCAGTTCACTTGATGGGGCCTTCCAGAAAGAACACTCACCTCATCAGTTTCCTTAAGCATTTATGGTGTTTGTTTGTTTATTTGTTTTTCTTTTAATCCAAAAATATGGATAGATATTTTTGCTATTGGTCTACAATGTTTCTAATATTTGGAAAATCATTCAAAAATATTGACTTCTATTTTAAGAAGCCCATTAGCAGTTTTTAAAACATGGATGAAAACTTTGGCAGGTCTGCTTTACAGAAGTAGGGCATCTGTGGGAGGTCAGGGGCGTGGTAGGACAGCTACTACTGGCATCACTATTTACAGGATTAAATTACCACATTAGCATCTAGGTTTCATGGTGACCTTCACCCCTCTAGGAGCCCACCCCCCAAAAAAACCTAAGTATGGACCAGTCTTTTCATTCATTTATATGAATGCGTCAGGAAAGGATTGGGGGGCTCCTTTCATTGTGCCTTTGGTTTTCTGTCTTGTAATACTTCCTTCAGGGAAGGAGCTCCATTTTCTCACTTTGTGATCTAGTCTAGTGTGGAATCAATGCATCAACTCTGTAATGATGCACTGCTTCTCCCTCTAACACTTAGTTTTTGGCTTTTGTTTTTGTTTTCACTAGAAGGGGCATGCTTCTCGACAGATGCGCAGCTTCTCTTGTGTCCAGGATTTCAGTACCATTTGATTATTGGCATATTTTCTTCAGGCTCACCCATTTTCACCACAGTATATCTCACATGGTTCAATTGTTCTATCCTAGTAGAGACTGACCCGGCTTCTCTCTGTAGAGGCAAAGAATCTCAGAGTCAAGCAATTAATCCTGACACAAGATCTGTGCTTCACTGACAACAAAGACAGCCTGCAATAGTTTGACTCCTAGCAGGTTGCCAACATTTGCAAACTGACCTAGGTAGGACTCACAAAGTATCGGACTCAGCATAAACAGCGGGGGTCATTCTCGGAACACTCTACTGAGTAAGCAGCCCTTTCTAGTGTGGAGAAGATCAAGTCTATATGAACAGCTCTCCCACCCCCAGCAGTACAAGAAGCTTGAACTACTCAGGGAGCTGCCATGGATTTTAGACTCTCCTCACTTTATTTCACATCTGGAAATAATCACTGTGCAGTTCTGTGGCTTTGTTCCAAATTCCTGAAGTCTGTTTGAGACCTCTTTGGAAGGACCATGGAATGTCATGTGGTATCAATGCTTCAGTGACAGCTAAAAGATGATACTGAAGCAGTCACAGAGAAGAAGCAAGATGATACACAAAATTCTTAACTTTTTTTGTTCTGTTTTGTTTTGGTTCCCACAGCAGGAAAAGCCTAGACTTTTGGAGCCTTTGGATTATGAAACCGTCATTGAAGAACTTGAAAAGACTTATAGGAACGATCCTCTTCAGGACCTTCTGTTCTTCCCCAGTGATGACTTCTCAGTAAGTATCCTCATGCCCTTCTTCCTTCCTATGGCTACCCTGTCTCACATTGCTGCAGCAGAATGCTATTTCCAGTAATAGAATAACCCAAGGGCTTCCCCAGCTTGAAAGAGTGAATGCGACTCAACAGTGGACACAAAGAACCAGAGCAACAACACATGGTACTTCCAAGTCCAGTTATTGCTCAGATTTCTGTCAATGTCCAAGGCCTTCTTTTGACTTACAGAGTGCTTCTTCCCTGGGATTATTTCTAACTAAAAGATTCTAAGGAACAGAAATCAGCTAGGAGAAAGCATTGGTATGAAAGAGGTGATTATTTAAAACCACCATGATTCTTGATTCAGGAGATGATGAGGTTTGGGCTCAAAGCAAGAAGAACATCTTTGTGAAATGATTTAAGATGTAAGATATGTTTCCTTTAGAACAGGGCACTTGAGATACACCTGAAGATAATAGAGAGAATGAATGAATGAATGGAAAGGAGGGAGATAGCCCATTTAGTCAAGAGCTTGCCTGGCAAGCATGAGAACATGAATTCATTTCCCTAGAACCTACATAAAGATGTCTGGTACGTAACACACACCCAGTGCTGGAGAGAGAGAGATGGGAAAATTCTAGGAGCCAGATGCCTGCCTAACCTTATCTACCAGTTTCAGGTCAGTGAGATAGACCTAGAAAGAAGGAAAGGAAATTAATATTGAAGATAAGGATGATAAAGTTGTGGATGATGCACACTAGTATGCCCCAAGTGTATACTTACACTACTTGTGCCCCAAGTGTATACTTACACTACTTGTACTCAACTGGAACATTGGAGCACTTAGTAAATGGCTTGCAAACAGAGCTTGCCCTGGGCAGTTGGTAACACTTTCTGGTTTGTTCCTAAGACAAAGGTAGTCTCAGACCTCTCCGACTTCAACATTATAAATGAGAAGGTAGCTAGACGGTAACCCTGCAGAGCAGGCTGTGCTCCTGGGTTTCTCTATCAGGGAGTAGGGCCCTAGTTTCCACAATTTACTAAGATAGCTTCAGCATCCTCTCTCACTTCTGGGGACAGATCCAGCTTCTGGCTTCAAGGTTTTTTGTTTTTGTTTTGTTTTGTTTTTATTGGTTTGGTTTGGTTTCGTGTTTGTTTGTTTGTTGTCTTTCATGGACTTAGGAAAAAAGAAGTTACAGGAAAATTGATAAGCCTACAGATATAGCTAAATTGATAGAGGGCTTGTCTGAAATACTTGAGGGCTTGTGTCTGATGGAATGCAAAAGGGAGCAGAGGAGATGGAATTAGGACTTTTCTGGTCCAAGTGTGGATAACACTGGACGGAAGGAGGCAGATGCAGGCATGAGAAAGAGAATTCTTCCAGTCTGTTTTTCAATGTTTAAAATGGCTTCCATTTACTGTTGGCACATGCTAAGAGAGGTTTATCTCTGTAGATCTCATTTCTGTGGTTGGACTGGGACTTGAACTGCAACATGAAGTTGAACTACCTTCTTCCTCTTCTTCTTCTTCTTGTTCTTCTTTTTTAAATTCCACATCCTTATTTTGATTCTTTAGTTTGGAGATAAACCAACTCAAAAGTCTTTCAGTCAGATAACACCAAATTCATGAATCTTGGAGCATCTTTTCTTCCGTCTCTATCATGGAAAAATATGTCAAGTACTCTCCAGCTCAGAGAGAGGAGGAGGGGGGATGCACAGGTGAACTCCACATTGCTAAATTTGAACTCCACTCTTGTCATCTGTTCACTCTCAGTTAAACATTGTTTCTGACTTTTTTCTTCTTAGCAGTATAAACAGAACCTTCAATAGTATATTGTTCTATTTCCCCACTCCAATCTATTTTGTCATGTGCCTGCTCAAACCCCATGTGTGGTTCCTTATTGCCTTCATAATGACAGTGTAAGGCCAACTAGGTGGATCAGATCAGTAAGGAGCAGGGGGAGGTTACGATAGCTCTCAGGTCAGATGACTAAGACTGCATAAAGAATGGTTTGAGGCAAAGTTGTCCAGGGACGAGATAAAGCGTTCATATCCTCTTCTAAACACAAGCAGCGAGTCACTGGCCTGTTCCTAGAACAAATGACCAAAGTTCACTATTAACAACACATGTAGCTTCTTTCTGGACAACATGGAATGGGTTTAGAAAAAGGCACAGACCAGCTGGGAGAAAAGCACCCAATTAGTACACTCAAGTGATATGCAATGGCCCCTAATCTTATTATCAGAAAATGATATTTCCTAATGACTGAATTTTCATTTGTATTAAGTAATTGATAATGGGCAGTAGTGAACACCATGTTGGCATAAAATTGCCAGGGATTTTAGTAATAGTCTGGTGAGCTTTTCTTACTCTTTCTTGATCCGTTCTCATTCTTAGGCATTTTGGCTGGAAAATTTAGATCCCATGGGAAGTATGCCGCCTATTTTTGTATGTCCCATGAGCTAAGAATTGTTGATTTAAATAGCTGAAGGGGAAAAAATCTAGTTGGTAACAAATGAAAACAATGTGACATGCAGGTCCTAGTATCCACGAGCCAAGTTTCACTCAAGCACTTATACTGGTTCATCTGATCACGGCCAGTGCTTTTATGCTGCAAAGACAGGGCTCTAAGCAGTTGCAGAAGTTTGAGTTGGACATCCAACACTGTTCTAGTCTAATTTCTGCTGCCATCATAAGATATCCTGACAGAAACCATCCTCATGGAGGAAGGGATTACAATTCCAGGATTGTCTGTCACCATGAGAACATCATGGCAGGAACTTAAAGCCTGGCATCTTTAGTCAGGAGCTGAAAATAAAAGCCTGGGTCCTCACTTACCACTCGTGTTTACACTCAACTAGTCTGCCTCACTGCAGGACAGTTTAGGGTCCAGCTCATGACATGATGTTGCCTGCAGTGGACTCAGTCTTTATATATTAATAGCACTCAAGAGAGGCCCCCATAGACATTCCACAGGACCTCCTTGATCTAGATTATTCCCCACTAAGAATCTTCCCGAAGGACTCTAGGTTGTGTCACATGGACAGTTATACCTAACCATCACAGACCCCCAAAAAACGTTATCTTCTGATTCTGCACACAGTGTGCATGTGCACACACTGCCCCCCGCCCCCATGCATGCATGCAAAATACTCATAAATCACCCTGATAAAATATAACTATATTTGTTCTGGACTGTTCTTTTATGCTTTATATGGAGTATATATGCATCTCTAAATTCCCTGACATCATCTGTCCCATCCACAGCCTCTCTCATGAGAGTGTTGCTCATTACAAAAACAACATACAATGCTCCTGGAAAGAGTATATTTTCCTTGTCTCTGCTGGAACCTTGGGATTCTCTGTGATGTGATTGGACAGTTTTCACCATCTGAGCAGAAGTGGCAATAAAATGACCAGACTAATCTTAAAGGTTGTCATACGGAGGATCTTATAACTCCCACCTGTCCTTCCAAACATCAGTAATCAGGACGCTCATTCTTCAGATGAGAAGACCCAGCTCACTTCTGTTTCTATGGTTCCAAGCACCCACACTTCCTGCCGATATGATTCATCACTTGCTTTGTTTAATCAATATTTATTCAGCACCCACAGGGTGCTGAATATAGAACAATACTTCCTAGAGGAGTGAGATAACAAGAGAAGCAGGAGTCTTAGGCTTTACCAGCTCATGCCCTAATATGGATAACGAGCAGGGCTGATGATATCGCTTGTGGTTAAATACCAAGAAACAGCAACTGTGTCTGGCGTTTGATACCTCCAAAAGAAAGCATGTGTCTCACCATGCAGCGTTCAAGCATGAACTTTTTGCCTCTTCACTCTGATGGCGTGAGATCCTGCCACCATCTTTTGCCTAGCTCCCCAGAGCGGCCTTCTGGCGGGCCGTTTTGCTTTCTTTATGGACATCCTTTGATTCATTCCCATGCAGCACTCATGGGAAGTCTTCAGAGTCACACACCACAGAGCTGCATGCCTCTATGAAGAACCTTCCCCCATGAACCCCCCTCTTCACTCTCCCCCCACCCCTGCCCCCGGCTCCTGTTGCTCTCTAAGCTCCTGTCTCCCAGGCTTGTCACTGGATCACCACACAGAGCACCACACCTTCATTCTGTTCTCATACTTAGCAAACACATTGCCTCTGTGGGACCTGAGTTTCTTATCCAGCTGGCCCTGGGATTCATCTGTGACTTAGTTGTAAATGTGACCTCTGTAAAGAAGAATTGTTGATCTCCAGCCTTCTCTCCTCCTGCATGGGATCTACTATATCATCTCATGGTACTTCACTTTAGAGCACCCTTTCCTACTTGAAAGCATCTCCACTTTCGTTTCCTTGCTTCCTTGCCTTTCACTTCTTGGTTCTGGAATGCAAACCAGGCCTCTATGCACGTACAGCAGGCAGTTGACCACTGAGCCACACATCACCTTTCAATTTTCTTTGTGTCACCTTCTTAGCACTCCCTTCTCACCAAACTACCGTCCTGCAGCCTAAGGATATCTTCTTCCCTTATCATTGTAAGATACACAGCAACTGAGGTAGCACTTGGCACAGAGCAAGTGCAGCGATAAATTTGAGGACTGGAAAGGGGGCTCAGTGGTTAGGGTGTTTGCCTCATAAGCATAAGGACTCGAGTTTGGACACCAGCAAGTCAAGTAAATTTCAGAAGGACATAGTGGTCTGCTGGGATTTCAGGCCTTAGCTGAATAAAACAAGACTAGCTCTATTGCTGAATTCTGGGTTTGGATAGGACGCCATTCTTCAAGGAATACTGTAGAAGAGCAGTGGAGAATGGTTCTTTATATCAGCCTTTGGCCTTCACATGCATATACATACATGTGAAACATGAAAACACATACATGTATCACACACACAAATACACACACACACAATAGAAAAAATAACTGAAATAAATTTCATGAATTTTCTTTCAGAAGCCATTGGGTTATTTTAGGAAATAACTTTGACTCTTTGAAAACCTTTGGAATCAAAGGCCATTTGGGAAGTAAAAGTCTTGAGTTAAAAAGGAATAGGATAATTGCCTCAGCTCAATGACGAGAAAATGAAGGTTAATAAGAAATTCTCCTCTTTGATACAAATCAACGTATTACCTTAAAAGAAAGACACTGAAAACCTCGATCCTTTCCTCTCTAGAGACCTCTCTGTCTAGAATAGTGCCTGGTACACAGCTGATATCAGCAAAGGTAGCTTCCTCCTTCAGAAATTTTAATGTACTAATTTGAATGATTTCTGTTACTAGGTAAAGGAGAAATTAGTTCGTTTCCATAGGTCCAATACCCAACACACTGTACCACTCACGGACATTCAAGGGTCTGTCAAACTGTGAGCTAAATGTTCTTGTAGAAGCACTTTTCTTCACTTTGGCACACCAGGTAGAAATTACTCCTGCCATGTGGATTCAGGAGCCAGACAATATAAACTTCTACACTACCTCCATCATAATCTTGTACTATGAAAAGCCAGTGTACACACATGTATTAAATATTCGCGTATTCAAAGACATGTAATCTTCATCATTGATTTGGCTATTGTTGATTTATCTTTACATTTTGAAGTTGGTAGTACTAGAAACAGATTAAAAATAGAGTTGGTCATCAATGTGTGACTCAGTAAATAAGGGTTATAGTGGGGGAAGGGGAAACTGAAGAAGACTTTCAAGGACACGATGAACAATGTTTGACGACTCACAGTAGACACAAAGGTGACAGAGCCATAAATGACTTTCTTGCTAGGCTGAAGGTGCAGAAAGCCCGGGATAGAATCACTTAAACAATGGAGTTCAGATGTCTAGAAATGAGAAACACTACAGTCTGCATTTTTCCCAGTGCTGTCTGTTTAGATACTGCTCTATTGAAGTTCAACTTTGAGAACTACCGTTGATGAGCTCTGTATAAATATCAAGAATGCCAATATGAACAGGAGACAGTGCTCACACTTAAATAGCTGGTCTTTCCACCATGAGAAGGGCCACACTCAAAGTCATAGTTTTCTGCAGTCTGTTCAGTGGGTCAAGTAGCCTGTTGAAGAAGTCACAACATCTCCTCTGAGCCCATCTTCTTAGTAAGGGCTCAGATTAGTGTTCTAGGACACTCGAGTTCATCTTGCAGTCATCATTGGTGACTGCCAAAACTGAGTGGCAGATTGCATCATGTATCCAGGGCTCACGGTTTTTCATAGTATATTTTTAGTGATTGAAAACAACGGTATTTGGGGACTTCCAGACTTTACCGCATGGGCCCTTCTAGGAGAGGAAGTTCAAAGACCTTGCTATGGTTAAAGTTACAAAGCAGAAAGGTCATAAGTTTTCTTTTTATCTGAAACACAATATTTTACAGGAATCAAGATCTTTTAATCTGTGGCTTTTGAATATGAAAAGCGAACTTTAAATGGCTCATAATGTCTGTATAAGGACTTTGCAATTGTGCTTTAAAAGCTAAGTAATAGCCTGTGTTCAACTAGATTCTTTCTGAGTTATAGCATCCCTCTCCTTCTAATGGAAAGGCTCTTGACTGGCGATGTAAGCAACCAAAGACAAAATTCAACCATAAGCACCTTGACTTTCACTCTTTGTTTCCTTCCAAACAATATGTTATGTGCCAGATGCTTCCAAAAGAAGTGAGGCCTCCAAGTGGGAGTAAATATCAACTCCTCAAATCTCACTGTGAATGATGCCATCAGAAAGTCAATGTAGTATTATTTAACGGCAAACAATGAAATTGTGTTACTTCCAGGAAAAAGCATGGAACTGGACATCGTCATAAGTCTCATAAAGACAACTATTGCATGCTTTCTTCCATATTAAATCCAGAGCGGAAAGATGTGAAATAAAAAGGGAACGATGGAGTATTTAGAAGAGAATAGGAGAACAAGAAGGGGGGATAGAGGGGTGAATATGATCAAAGTATATTGTATATATAATGGAGTTGTTGTAATGAAGTCTCTTTGAAAAATTAATACATATTAATTGAAAAGAATAACAAATGACAATAACAAAATTAGGGTAGTGATGCAATTGTAGCTCTTAATTTTAAAGAACATATGTAGAGGCCCTCCCTCTCTGTGTTTCATTGTACCTAGAATGCACATCTATATGAAGCTTTATACATAAATGTTCACGGAAGCGTAGCCCCCAAATGGAAACAGTCCAAATGTCTACCAACTAATAACTAAAAATAGTTTGATATATTCAACAATAATAAGGAATAGTATTTAGATTTGTGCTACAATTTGGATGAACCTTTAATATGTCATGCTATGCCAGTCACAGAAGACCATTTTTGCAAGGATATTTTCCCTGGGAGATGAAGTAACATCACTCCTTCCTCATAAGACCCAAGGATAATGAAAGTACTATTCCATCCAAATTTTCCCTTGGAGCCACTGAGCTTATTGGGCTTAGTTACAGACCATGAGTGAGAACATTTGATAAGAGCATAGGTGACCCAAAAGTCACTAAACTCGAAAGTCTCCACACAGCATGGATGATGGTTTCTCCATGGCCACATAGATGGAGCACCTCTCATTATTTTCCTCCATCTATTTACTCTAGCATGTCTACAAAACATTTAGGCCATATGCAATTAGGACTGAGTTACATACAAATCACTGGAAGGACTAGCTGTATGCTTGGGTAAGGGTCCAGTGACACTTCCTCTGTCCTTATTATATGATAGAAAGCCCAATCATTAGTGACTCCCTCGGGTAGTCACAGCTGACCTGATGAATATAGGACTCTTTTGCACAACTCTAAGTATGCTCAGAATCTACAGGAATTTGCCCTTCAAAATGATATGTTCTATGGTAGATTGACTGAATTTCAATAATGCTCTCTGTTGTTTAAAGGAGGTTGTTCTAGGTTAGGATGTGAGGAAAGGTGTAGATAGTCATAGAATAACAATGAATCATTAAAACCCATCTATGTTCAAGTGCTTTAAGAGGAATAAATTCAAAATACCAAAGGAATGATATGCAGTATGAAAAAATTAACTGCATTTCATTTGTTTAATTTTATTTTGTGTATTGGCATTTTTTTCTACATGTATGTTTGTGCATCACATACATGCGGTGTCCAAAAATGGCATCGGATCCCCTGAAACTGGAGTTACAGCCCATTGTAAGCTGCCATGGGGGTACTTGGAATCAAATCTGGAACGTCTGGAAGAACAGCCAGTGCTTTTAATCACTGAGCCATCTCTTCAGGCCCTGACTGCACTACTTTTTGTAATTTATTCCCAAAGCAGATTTTATGACACCTTCTGTATTAGTCACTTATCTTGTTGCTGCAACAAAATACCCAATAAAGCCACTTACGGAAGGAAGTGTCTCTTTTGGCTCACAGTTTGAGGATACTGTCCATATGGTAGAGAAGTCCTGACAACATGAGGTTGAGGCCAACAGGTCACATTGCATCCACAGTCAGGAAGCACAGAGAGATGAATGCTAATACTCAACTTGCTTTCTTCTTTCTATTCTCTCCAGGAACTCCAGCCCATCAGAAGGTGCCACCCATATTTAAGGTGGTGTTCCTTCCTCAATTAAACTAATCTAGATAATCCTTTACAGGTCAGGTAGGCCCAGAGGCCAATTTATCTAGATAAATCCTCACAGATGTACAGAGACTTGTAAATCCTATGAAGTTGATGATCCAGACTAACTCCCATGCCTGCTTATACTCAATAAAAACACTCATTCAAAATGATTGGATGAATCAATCAACTGTATGGGCTTGGGATTTAAAATATCCGATGTCTTGACTTTCTGTATGACACAGACAGTAAATTATAGAGTTTAAGAAAGAGATGAGCTTTGAGTGAACCATAGTTTGTTTTCTTGTTTGTTTGTTTGTTTGTTTGTTTGTTGTATTTTTTAAAAGAACTGGTATCTATTTGAAACCTGAGATCTACAGAAAATAAGTTGAGGATTTCTTGAAAGGAGAAAGACAAATACAAAGAGCCTCCATATGGAAGGCTCACCATACCATTATGCAAGTCGAGGTGTGGGCTGCACTGTGGGAAAAGGCCTAGAGAGTCAGTCAAGATGAGCAGGCTAATGAGTCAGCACAGTATCCTTCTGAGGGAATCATACTCAACATGCTTCTTCCTCAGCTTCCCATATGGTGGGCTTAGCCTGCAGCCCTAGATCTAACTGATCAAGGGGCATCCTGGTGCAGCACAGGCCTTTATGCTGATGGAGCATTTGTTTCTGTCACTGATCGCACCTTTCCTTATGCAGAATATACAGTTTTACGATTCTCAAAGAAAAAAAAAAATCAACGCTCAAAAGATAGAAATGGCAACTACCCAAATCTGACCATGCTATACACGCATCAGATTGTCGCAGGTACTCCATTAAATCTGCAATAACTCAAGTAGCAGTCATTGTTAAAGAAAAGAATGTCTCATCCTCACTTCCTTAGGAAGTGGAAGATACACCTGGAGTCTAGAGTAGGGGCTCTCAACTGGTGGGTTGCAATCCTCTGAAGGTCAAATATTAGATATCCTGCATGTCAGATATTTACAATGTGATTTACATTGCTAACAGCAGCAAAATTGCAGTGATGAAGCAGCAACAAAATAACTTTATGGCTGGGGGGGGTCACCACAACATGAGGAACTGTATTAAAGGATCACTGTTGTGTTTTATAAAAATGTAAGGAGAAGAAGGAATATGTTTGGGTGATGTATCCAGGTGTGGGAGAAGGGGGCGCCTCTGTGGGCCCATGCTGAGGCAGCCCTTCCCCCTGAAGGACCAGCCACAGGAAGGTATAATATAGAATAAAGTTTATTCAGGGCATAGGGAGAGGAGTTGAGGAAGTAGAGACAGAGAAAGGCAGAGAGAGAGAGAGAGAGAGAGAGAGAGAGAGAGAGAGAGAGAGAGAGAGAGAGAGTATAGAGGAGTAGAGGCCAGCATGAGCATGTGTGGAGAGAGGGGGGAGGGGAGAGAGGGAAAGCAGGAGCAAGGGGACAGAGCAAGAGAGAGAAGAGGGAGCAAGCAGCCCCTCTTATAGTGAGTCAGAAGTACATGGCTGTTGCCAGGTAATTGTGGGCCTAGACAAAATGCCAGCATTCCCCTGTTTTGGTTTAATTAAAAAAGAAAAATTAGAAAGAGGTGATAGTGGAGCAGGAATATGGTTGTCGTGATCTTTGGTTACTTTCTGCTGACTTTGGGGCGACATGTCTCTGGGAAATCTAAGAAAATGGGTATGGGGATGTTGGTCCGGTCTTGGGAGAGTTGGCTGTATCCTTGCTGTCCAGGGTCTGCGGAACTATCTGTGGATAAATCGGAAGGAACGGGTCCAGTAGAAGAGTCGGTGTCTGTGAGAGCAGATTGGTGCATCTGGGGGTTGCTTCTCTGGAGCTGTCCTGGATGTAGTAAACACATGGACTTGACAAGATGCTGAAACACACACACACACACACACACACACACACACACGCATGCACACACACACACACACACATACACACATATTATAGATAGAGAATAAGGTTAAGTACATTTGGGAGAAATTCTTTTCCTAGGAGTACAATAGGAAGTTTAGATGTACATTTGAAAATACATTTGAAACCCTTAGGTCTTGGTGCTTGGGGGGAGGGGGGATTAGAAAGTTTGAGAACCACTGGTCTAGAAGAGGAATCACAGAAAAAGGTGAAAGAGCTTCCCCAGTGCTTTGCTGATCTGAAGGAAAAAGACTTGAACCTTACTGACATACTTAAATAGTATAATGACTAAGCTGTCATGCTGTCCCTTGCTAAACTGTGATTGCACACTGCTTACAGATGGTTCTTCACTCTTGATGCAACCTATAGTAGTCTATGGTTTAGTCAGAACTAGAAGAGACTCCTTTTAGAGCACAGTGAAGTTATTAAAGAGATATTCTCACAGAGTTAGCAATAAATGAGGAAAAAACACAATGGTGGTGTTACTTTCTGAATGTGGTAAAACGTGTTTATAAAGCAGGTATAGTAAATGTGTCTTCTCCAATAACTCTCAACATTGGTGCTTTAACCTCCTAAATTATGTACCATTTCTTTTCAGTTCACAGTTAAGCCAGGACAGATCTTAAGTGTGAGTTACTTGTTCACTGTGGTGCTGCTCACATATCAGTTACAACTGATGGATTACCTTAACCAGCCATCTTTTCTGTCCTTGCCTTTAATAGCTGGGACCTACCATACATACTGATATAGGGAGCCTTCTCAGCCCTGGGAGAGTAAAAGCAATCCACCCCAGACTTTAGTGGTGGCATTTAGCCAACTGAGAAATGGCCCCTGTGCACTTAGGCTGAAGTCTAATCTAGAGTCGTTTTAGCCAGCAGAATGGTTTCTGCAACCAAACCACAGAGACTCCTCGATGCAGCATAGAAGGAACTAGAAAGTAGCAGGGCTGCAGTCAAAGACACCACATATCGTGGGTCTAAAACTGCAAACACAGGCTTGAGGCCATCCTATCAGAAGAGCTTTCCTTTCCAAGTGCCTGACAATACATCCCTTATAAAACTCTTGCCACCAGATGAGGAGCTCGGCCGAGTGCCAATGCTGTCTGAGAGCTGTTCCTTGCTACTGAACTATACCAATTGTGGAACAGGGCTTTATTAAAGAGAACAGGAAGTCTGTTGTGGCCAAGGCAATTTGTAGTGGTCTGAAAGCATAGACTTCTCAGAAAGGAAATTCTTGTTAAATGTATTAATACCCTTAGCAAGTAGGACTCTTTATCCTTCTGTTTTGAACAAGTTTCTTGTGTACTACCACAAGCACTTTAAACAAATATAAAATAAGTGGAAAGGGACCAAAGTTTTGAAAGATTTAACCTCATGGAGGCCTTTTAGTTGTTTAAGACAAATTTTCAGCGTTATACTGAGATAGTTAGCATGTTACAGCATGCCCACACATATATATATATATGCACATTTCCGTTCCCTTGCCATGTGTGTGTAGTACAAGATATTTGGCATACATAGAAGTTGCAAAATAATGTCCTAGATTTATCATAGGGTTTCATGAGCATGGCTCAACTACAATGGTCTTATTTAATAGAGGACCAGCATCATTTCTTGACTACAGATCATCAGGGATCCTCCAATGCACTATACATACAATGAGGGTATACATAGAATTAGAGTTTCCTAATTCTACAGGAGTGATTTCTAGCCTCATGTGTTCCACGTGTATATTCACTTACGTATTTGTCTATCATCCTTATTCTAGGTCCCTAACGAAATAGCCATGTGAGTGCGACTCCTTCCACACTGACGCCAGCTCCTCAAACTCACTGTTTTGTTTTTTAACCTGCTAAACCAGTTAGATACCCACTCTTTTTCACCAGACAAGCAGTGATCCTAAGAAGACAGTAAGTCTGTGGTGTCACTCTGAGCCTTGTTTGGAATCATGTTACTCTACTTCCCACCAGCCCTAAGGAATATTTTAGAACAGCTGTAATTTAATAAATGAGAATTAAAATAAGAAACTAATGTCACCATCTTTGGAAATAAGAAAAAATACTGACACCCTGTTTTGAATTTAACAGTATGACTATATAGTATTGTTTTATGTTATAGAAAACAAAACTTATAACCTTAATTTGCAATGCTTTCTGAAAGCAAAGCAAGTAGCCCTGTGTATCTGTGACCTGTCTTTCCAAAGTCATTCCTGGGCCACTGACATCTAAACAAGCATCCTCAAGGCTCAGTCTAGACAGAGTTATTAGTATTCACAGGGAGACTAACAACAAAGAAGCAACTTGAAGGAGGAAATATACAAGGAATTAGAAATGAAAAAAATCCAGATATTGCTATCCTGGCTTCATTGCACTCGACACAGAAACAACCACTTCCTGATCTGTCTGCAGACTTCTGTTTCATCTGCAAGATCTACACTTGCTCTCTTTGTCTACCCTAGGCTTAAGTTGTCAGTCCACCTCTAGCATCCTCTTTCCTACAGGTGCCAAGATGTCTGACGCTTGGTGAGCCTGCCCTGGAGCTGTAGTCCAAGCCGAGCATTCCTTTCACTGAACGGGGTATCTGGAACACGTTTCCCCCGTGATTTTAATCCTCTGATCTTAGATTCACGTGACATTCTTCCTCTTTCACATGTTGAAACCCACGCTTCCCATGTGTAAGAGCATGTCCATACTCCCAAAGACACTTCCATGTATCATATGCTTTCTCACACATGCACAGGAATGCACAGATTGACATAGTACAGGCAAGCATGTGCCATACCCACGAACAGCATGTAAACTCATGGCATCTATACACACTATAATAACACACCCTTACGCACAACCACAACCACACACTTGCACTTACTGTATAGACACATTCAGGTTACACTAATCACATGCCCACTGGGCCTCTGTCCACAACCGCACATAGCAGAAACTCTGATGCTCTTATATACATCCACATGTCCTTACACTGAACACAAACTACATACGTACACTCAGAAAATTCAACAGATAACCACCTAAGCGCTCTTATTGAACATTAAGGTTATGGCAGTAACAAACTTATTTTCCTACATGGGACTAGCATCAGGGCTGAAGGGAACAATTAAAGAAAATCCCAAGTCTGAGATCAGGAATGATCTACACAGCAAGGCTATTGCTGGCCGAGCTGGCTGCTATACCCATGAGCTCGGAGACGAAGCTCCAAGACCCCTCGTGTACCCATTTTTCCTAAACTAAGAGTGGATTTTGAGAGTCTTACCTGTTTTAACCACTAATCCAGAAGCATGCCTTGCATCGGGACCAGCTTAAATAAACTAGTTTGCATCTCAGAAACTCCTAAGAATCGTTTGTGTTTGGGGGAATGTGTGTGTGGTATAAAACTTCCCAGTGATTGGTACCAGGAGTGGGACTGTCAGTCCTTTGTTTGCCACATAACCATGAGAGTGTACGGACTGAAGGAAGCCCATGGCCATGATATAATCACTAGAAAAAGTATAAGCCAAAAGCTGGAGACAAAGCAAGCGAAAACAACCTTTGAAGTTCCAGGCTAAATGTTTCAAGATGTACTTTACATATTGGTTTATGTGAACCCATTTAATAGAATGCTATTTGTTTAAGTAGCTATTTGTTTGAATTTGTGAAAAATTCTTTTTTTTTTTTTTGATATCTACTTTATTTACATTTCAAATGTTTTCCTCTTTCCAGGTCTCCCCCTTGGAAACCTCCTATCCCATCCCCCCCTCCCCTGCCTCTATGAGGGTGCTCCCACACACACCCACTCACTCCCGTCTTCCCTCCCTAGCATTTCCCTACACTGAGGCATCTAATACCCTCAGGCCCAAAGACCTCTCCTCCCACTGATGGTCAACAAGACCCTCCTCTGTCACATATGTGGCCAGCACCATGGGTCCCTCCATGCATATTCTTTGGTTGGTGGTCCAGTCTCCGGGAGCTCTGGGCGGTCTGGCCAATTGACACTATTGCTCTCTCCATGGGGCTGCAAACCCCCTCAGCTCCTTCAGTCCCTTCTCCAACTCCTCCATCCGGGACCCCATGCTCAGTCCAATGGTTGGCTGTGAGCATCACTAAAACATGATCTATTTGTTTCAAAGTCCAAATTTATTGTACTTCCTTCCACCTATGTACACACACACATACACACACACACACACACACACACACACACACACATTTCCTAAAAGGGGAAAAGTTAGCATGTTACTATTTACAATTAGGATTTTGTAAGTTTTTAAAACTCATTTCAAATTTGTTTTAACATGAACAGCAGGAACAGTAACAAAAGGTTCCAATGGAAACAAGTCACAAACACTGATGTTCACATTTTTTCCTCTCGGTAATAAAAACTTTTGAGTTGTACAGATGAAGCAGTAACTAGGGGAATGCTAGTAGTCATGTTTTTAGGGCTGTTTGGCTCATTCTCATTTTATAGGGATTAAAGCAGTAAGGGCGGGGGCCGAGGGGGAAGCCTCTCTGCCCAGCTCTATGACAATCTGTTCTGATGTTTGCCGGATAGCGGCTCGCTCCGCTTTCAAGATGGAAGGCTTAATTTCTTTTCATTGCTCCTCCCAGACAGCCACAGTTTCTTGGGATATCCGAACACTATATTCGACGGTACCGGAAGAGGCAGAGCACAGGGCAGAAAGTCTGCTGGTGAAAGAGGTAAATGTGGTGCTTTCATTCATTGCTTTCTAGAACGTTTGCTCCCACCCCCAGCCACCACACCAGGCAGTTTTAACTTGCTTTTCTACTACCCTCCAGCGTGCTCATCTGCAAATGAAAATTTTACAGAGTCTCTTAATCTTGAAGTCTTTAAACCTCTGTGTGGCCCTCCATCTTTCTGTAGCCACTTTTGATTATGTGGTAACTGTTGTGTTTTAGGATTCTCTTTCCTTTGTTCTTTTCTTTAAATCTCCACACTGAGAAGTGTTTGAATATGTTAATTAAAAGATTTAATTTGGTTTTACTACTTCAGACAGCGTGTGTAGGGTTAGGGTTAGGGTTAGGGTTAGGGTTAGGGTTAGGGTTAGGGTTAGGGTTAGGGTTAGGGGTTAGGGTTAGGGTTAGGGTTAGGTCCGTAATTTCTTTTACGAAGGTTAGGGTTAGGGTTAGGGGTTAGGGTTAGGGTTAGGGTTAGGTCCGTAATTTCTTTTACGAAGACGACCGGACTTTATGAGAATGTTGGATTGTATGTTTTTAGAAATATAGTTCTCTTGACTGCTATGAAAAGAGGTGTGATTATAAATTTCTCTGGACATCTTGATGGACTGACTTGAATTCAGTTGTTGGAACAGCCTCTTCATCTTCTAACTAGACACCAGGCTGCACATAGCAGCTGATTAACAGGACTTTACAGGATGAAGCCAGCCCCTCCTTTACATACAATAGTGGGTAGAGTGCAGAATAACACAGGTTAGCTGATAGAGGAAGGGTCTGAATGACCTCTTATTTTAAGAAAGTGGTGTGTCCTGATTAGGAGTCTAATGAAATTTTTATGATACCTAATTATCAAGTTAGACTGTTTAACCAGGTCATCTTACCTGTCATTCACCATAAACTGCACCTTCTTTATAGAGACCCCAAATTGGGTACTGGATTTAGTTTCTGATATCTTCTGTTTTGTTGTAAAGGAGAGTAGAATCTTGGAAGAACATGTCCTTTTCTTATTGCTAATTGCTAATATCTTTAACGTCTTTTAAGCTATTGATTTAAATATGAATAACTAACTCATCAAATTCTGTATGATTATTTTATTTTTAGATTCACAGTTACATCATTTTCAAATGATTGGATTGTTTTCTTCTTTTCAAATAAGCACATTACATCCTTAATTTTTGTCTTATTGTATTATCTAATATCCCCAAAATAATGTTGAATAATCAGGTTAATATTGAATGTGCTGTTGTCTGATTTATTTTGATTTTAGGAGGAAGCCATTATAATCTCTTTCATTCTATAAAATACCTGCTTTTATGTTGGTTTCTGATACTGCACAATTGCCTTTTGAGAAATGCCTTTGAAGGGCTTATTCATGATTCCCTTTCACCAGATGACCTATTCAATTGATACACTGCTTTTCTGATATAGCTCAGCCCTGAAGTAGAGCTCATAAATTCTTTGCAAGTTTATTTGCATTTCTGCCATGACATTTGTTGTTTATCTTGTGGTATTACCCTAATAAGCTGTTTCATTCCTTACTGCTGTTTCGTTCCTACGTGCCGTTGGGTCTATAGACATGAGGACACTTTGCATCTTATACAGGATACATTTGCATCTATAAACATGAGTAAAATCCTTTTCCAGCTTCTACCTTACTCTATTGATAGTACAGAAAAATCTACCTCTAAAAAAATAAATTAGGGAGACAACAATAGTAGCTAAAAGATTAACAAGATGCTACTAAAACTTCTGGGAAACAAATGTATAACTTTACAGGGACACAATGAATGGAGAAGAAACCTTGTGTAACTCCATTGATATCACTGGACAGTCATCAATTCACTGTACTACAAAGACTGTGTACCGCCAGCAGCAACAGTAAAAGCCATGTTTAGTGAGTCTTTACTGAGAATAAAACCAGTGAGGTCAGTTTTAGAGAGTTCTTATCACACATGTGGGCAAAGGACGCATGTATTTTACCTACGAGGTTCGCTGTGCTAACAGCTTCCAAGAATGCCAAGTTCCCACTTGTACCTGAAATTGTACCTGAAGTGCTAATGGCTGCAAAGACCCTAGGTGTTAAATCAGATATGATCATCTGTCCATGTTTTCAGTGCCTGTAGTTTTCTTATCGTCTTTGTGGATAGCCATTGCCTGTGAGCAACTGAGCTCCAAAACTAACTTCTGGGCAGATCAACTTGTTCTTTTAGGTTTCTGGGTAGTGATCAGAATTGAGATTTCTTTGATACCTTAATGAATTAAGTAAGTTTTCATAAACTGAGAAGCAAATATATCAAGTCAAAAAAGTGGATAAGCCACACTTTTTCTGTCACACAATAAATAAACAAAGGGAAAAACAACAGTATCTAGGGCAGGTGATAAACTAGAAAATAAGAGAGACAGCACCCAGAGTCCCCACGGAAGGGCGAACAGCTCAACAATCACTGTCCAGTGTTGAGGAATATTTTGAAAGGTCTGTTTCTCTTATTACCTAAGAAAGAAATTCCACATGAATAAACATATAAATTAGGGAAAAAAAGAAACAAAAGTTACAAAAGGGTAGAAAAACATTTTAAAATGGAAACAAGGAAGATTGACATATTTAACTTGGTAAAAGTTTAAATTTCAGTATGACAACTAGTATCCTAAAAAAGAAAATAATCAAACCATCACCTACAACTCTTTATGTCTTCTAATATGTACAGGATGCATATAAATTCCTAACCGTCATGTTTTTCTTTTATTATTATTATTTTTTTTTTTTTACAGTCCAGATTTTATCCCCCTCCCGGTCCACCTTCAGACTGCTCCACATCCCATACCTCCTCCCCACACCCCTGTCTCCACGAGATGTCCCCACCCCCACCCCATCTCACCTCTAAACTCCCTGGGACCTTCAGTCTCTTGAGGGTTAGGTGCATCTTCTCTTACTGAACCCAGACCCAGCAGTCCTCTGCTGTATATGTGTTGGGGGCCTCATATCAACTGGTGTGTGCTGCCTGGTTTGTGGTCCAGTGTTTGAGAGATCTCAGGGGTCCAGATTAATTGAGACTGCTGGTCCTCTGACAGGGTTGCCCTCCTCCTCAGCTTCTTCCAGCTCTTACCTAATTCCACCACAGGGGTCAGCAGCTTCTGTCCATTGGTTGGGTGCAAATATCCACATCTGACTCTTTCAGCAGCTTGTTGGATCTTCCAGAGTGCAGTCATGTTAGGTCCCTTTTTGTGAGCACTCCATAGCCTCAGTAATAGTGTCAGGTCTTGGGGCCTCCCCTTGAGCCAGATCACACTTTGGGTCTGTCACTGGACCTTCTTTTCCTCAGGCTTCTCTCCATTTCCATCCCTGCAGTTCTTTCAGACAGAAACAACTATGGGTCAGAGTTTTGACTGTGGGTTAGAAATCCCATCCCTCCCTCGATGCCCCCCTGTCTTTCTGCTGGAGGTGGGCTCTACAAGTTCCCTCTACAAGTCGCTCCTTTTGGTCCCTCACCTCCCAGGAAATTTTTTAAAATGTATTTTTTAGTTTATATGTATGTGATCCTGTGTGTGTTGATATGCTCCCTGTACATACAGGTAGCTATGGAGACAGGACAACAGAATTTTATACCACTGTAAAATGACGGTATTGGGTGCTAGGAACCAAATGTGGGTCCTCTGCAGGAGCACTTAGTGCTCTTACTACTAGGCCATTTCTCCAATATTAAGAACTCTGCAGATTTTAATATGAAAAAGACAACCCAAGGGAATTGGCTATCCAAAAGATAGCCATAGGTCGGAAAATACAGATAGCCAAGAGCCAAGTCTTTGTTTCATGTATTTGTGGCCTTGGAAATACAAATTGAAGCAAATTTCTCATATAATAGCTGAAGTACAAAATTTAAATGGAAATATTTTATTACAGTGACAGTAAAGGGGAAATGCCATTGCCACATGGTTCAAAATAAATCTATAGCTTTTGAAGTGTGATCCACAAGTAACCTGAAAGCATCATATATATGTATATATAAACAATCATAAATACATGCAGATATAATTACAAGCATGTGTACTGCTGATTTAGAAATTTTTAAATATCAATAGGGATTCTGCTTAAAACATTTTGTTAGCATATCTATATTTCGTAATAATACACAGCCAATAAAATATATGTCTTTAAAAGCCAGGCATCGTAGTATTTAATTCCAGTACTCAGGAATCAGAGGCAGGTGGATCTCTGAGTTTGAGGCCAGCCTGGTCTACAAAGGGATTTCCAGGATAGCTAAGGATACACAGAAAAACTCTGTCTTGAAAATCAAGTGTGTGGGGGGGTAGAGGGTGTGTATGTGTGTTTCTATATACATTTATAGATATATATGTATTTAAATATCTGAATGTCTGTGATATACATTGTTATGAGAAAAAAAAAAGCTAGTCATAGATTGCAAAGTATGATATTACTAAAGACATAGAACTCATAAGTCTGTGCGTAAGTATGGAATTTTAGGTCTTGTAGGGCAAAGATATATAAAAGTGAATTTTTCAATTAAAAAACATTTTCTGAGTATTTAATTCAAACTTATTTTGAAACGCTGCCAGAATTGGAACCCAAGGGCATGGCAAATTAACCCAAATCCCATGACCAATACAAAACCTTCTCCACCGATCTTTAACAACGTCATGTCTGCATGTTTAACACTGTCACCTGGAAACCACATGTGTTCAGCGCAGGAAGCCTCCCAGGCATGTGGGATCTTCACGGTCTGAAGTCCTGTGTTTCCAAAGCTGCTGTACTACAGCTTCCAATGTCATTCTCTCTTGCGGTTCTCTAAGAAAGTCACGTTTCTTTTGTTACGTTGCCTGTGGGAAAAACTTCTTCCCTTTGCTTGTGTTCCACCTCAATTGCCTTTCAACCCCTTGCAGACTCTCTCTTCTACTCCCAGCTTCCCACCTCTCAAAGAGAAGAAACCTTCCAAGAAGGGAAACAAAGAAGGAAAGAAATCATTTTATTTTCTGTTAATTTTCTGGATCATCAACAGCACAAAAGGCCCCAGATTGTGCTTGGGTTAAAAGATGGAGATGAAGCAGAACCTGTGCCTTACAGTCTGGGAAGCAGGAAAATCCTACTTTCAAGTGTCCCCCAGGAGTAGCGGGACAGCAATAGCCAGGCCTGTGGGTGGCAGATAAAAAGGAAAAAGATGGAGAAATGCGCACACACACACACACACACACACACACACACACGCATGCACGCCACCACCATCCATAGAATTATGCTGAAAGAAGAGTCTTGACCTCAAATACTAATAGCATCCAATCATTACTGCCTAATTGCTTAGTGCCAGATAGGCATCTAAACCATTCATTTATTTTTTTATTTAAATTTTAATTTTTTGATACTTTATTTACATTTCAAATGTTTCCCCCTTTCCAGGTCTCCACTTTGGAAACCACCTATCCCCTCCCCCTCCCCCACCTCTATGAGGGTATTCCCCCACCCACCCCACTCACTTATAATAATTACAAACAAATGTTACAGCAAAGCATCCTCTTTTAAAGAAGAGGAAACCATGTCAGAGAAAGATTAAGGAAGTTATGCAGGCAGTATTGTACAGGAAGAATATATTCAGTATCTGATCCCAGGCCATGTATCCGGAGCCCCTGGACTTTTGATTGACAATGCTAACTGCCAATGGGAAGCTTTACCCTAGTGTCCACTAGAAGAAATCTGCCCTAACGACTGTGCCCAGGCTATCCTGGTATATATAGTTATTAGACTGCACAGTGGGAATACTGCTAGAGTTTCCGAAACCAGACAAATAAAGCTAGCACTAAAGTGGACTCAGACATTTGCAGGATTTTTGCAGAAGGCTGTCCTGTGCTTCCATCTTGTCCCTCCCTGTATCAAATTGCCCAGTGACTCCATGTGGTGGCAAGGACAAATGTCGTGGTTGCTAGGCAACAAATTGGAAAGAATCTAGTTTCAATACATCTGGCAATAAAAATCTTGAATTTTCTCTCACATTACTCTGCACTGACAATTCACAGCCTTTTGTCAAAGACAGTGGGCATTCTTCTCCTTAGTCTCGAATGACTTCATATTTTTAAAGGGAATTAAATAAAACGAACCATGTTTCCCTTTTCTGCTTCGTGATTATCCTCCCTGTCTAGTATAGGAAGCTCCGGTGTTTCCCACACAAAAGTATAGGCTCATTCCATATCTACAATGTTGCCAGTTATGGAAACCTCCAGCCACAGTTCAGTAACAATGTACATTCAGGACCACAGTTAAGCATTCTGTAACACAGGCAACATAAACTCATTTTTCAGCCTCATCCACAAGTCTTACTTGTGCACAGAGGGTGGCAATCTAAGCTCAGCTCACTCTGACTCTCGACTCCAAAGTTTAAAGCCCTACGCTTGATATTTCCACTGGTAACAAAGAGACATGACCTTTATTGTGGCATGCCATCAGTCTTTCTACCTCTGTTTCTCCATCTTATATAGGACCATTAGCCTAGTGATATGATCCTGAAAATAAAACTAGCAAAAGTATGGAAAAACAATGGCTTGGGAAGATTGTCATCCTTCAGAGTACTTTATATACCTCTATAGAACTGTTAAAAATGAGTAAAATCAATGCTCCTGGGAAAAACCAGACACCACCCCCACTGGGGACCAGGGTAATGAAAGAGGCTATATACAGAATTCAGGGTTCCTGAGCAAAGCTTCTGTAGTAAAGTTTCTGTTTAAATATGCACAAAGCGGTAATATGAAACAGAGTCCACTAATTAAAACTAAGCTACTGGTTTATTCTCTCTTAACAAAAGAAAATGAAGGAACAGCAGAGTGAGCAATACAAGGACTCACAAGAAAACAGGCTCTGAGGGCAGATGAGTGGATGAGGGAGACACTGGCCAAAGACTAAGCTTTCAAGTTCCCTTGATACCAAAGTCTATTTGGTTAATGGAAAGCAACCTCTCTATAGGAGCAAAATTAACATAAAATGAGAAGAAAATAATAAAGTCAAGAGTATAGGTCTTACTTTAGTCCTAGAGTAAGATACTTAGGGACTGAGTGTTATAGAAACAATACTTAAAAACAGAAGTAAATTCCTTTATGCCTCTAGCTAGACTGGTACGTAGGTACACACAGTCATTATGTTCTATATTTATGTGGATAGTACAGAGTTACCATAGGAAGTTCATATTTTATGCAGGGATTCCAAACTAAAAATAGTGGAGTTCTCCAGGAAAAGAAGGAAAATAGTACTTATGACTGAAGAGAAAATATGTATCATATTTAAGGGAGGGAAACATTAAGCAGCCATAGCAAATTTATACTAAAAGCTCAAAGACCTACTTCGAATTAAGGCACAATCAATTTCACACTAGCAGGGCATTTTGCAGAAACACAGTTCACCAAAGTATTTGCAAGTACTGTACAGACACAGATACAGATACAGACACAGACACATACACACAGAGCGAGACAGAGGGGGGGCAAGGATTAACTTTAGTTAGTAGACATCCATTCAAACCATTTTAGAAGCAAATATGTTATAAACTATTTTCCAGATTTATTTAACCATGGATAAAACAATTTCTTTCTTCTACTATTTTGAGAAACACATTTGATAAATGCTGGCCTTAAGTTGATACAAAGAAATCACCCTGAACTAAGGACCAGATATATTTCAATTAAAATACAAGTAGCTGCCTCTCTCAGCTCCGCTGGCTCTCGCAGGTCTAGTGTGTGGTTGGCATATTTTTAAGGGAGAGAGAGGAAGGCCCTCCTAATGCACTGCAGACCTGCCCCAAAGTGGCTTCTCTGTTCCTAGGAGTGCAACAGCACCTTGAAAAAGGAAAAAACAAAAAACAAAAACAACAAACAAACAAAAAAACCAAGTAGCTATCCAGTAACTCCAACATGCATGCTTGTCTTTTTGGAGCATCTACTAATGATGCAAAGGAGAATTTTAAACCTCCAAGAGCAAGTGAGTGGGATTTTCTTCTCATAACCAAATCTCTACTGTTAATTCTTATTGTTAAGATTAAAATGTCTACTTTTGTCCATGGATGGCTCATGACTAGGACACATTTCCTGACAAGCATCTGAAAACGCTGTTCTGTGGACTCTTTCTCATCAAGTAAATTGTCAGAATAAACAGGGCCAACTTCATGTTTAAAGTCAATAATAATGACCAGAAAGGCCAAAGAAACACTTTTTCAGCCATTAAATACCTCCTCTCAATTCTGTGACCAAATAATAGGCTATTTTTTTTCCTGAAAGTAAATTTGGGTCCAGGAGCATAAACATGCTGTTACTGCTGCTGCCCCCAATTTGGTTCATTGAAGTTAATTATGGCAACTTTCTGAAGTGTTAAATTCTTTAAATAGAAGGGTTCTTTGCCAGTGATGCACTGTTACTGTGGATCATGGCCTCGTCAGGCTAGCAGGGGAGTGAGGAAAGGCATCAGCCACTCACTGTACAGCGGGACTGGGTTAATTAGTTAGCACGCACCACATTCCTAAGCAGATGTTTCCCCGTCCTCGCTCCTGAAGAGTGCAGCACCAGGAAGAGTCGCACACCTGTGGTCAGAGTTACACTTCAATCTCTTGAGCAACCCCCTGAGTTTTACTAAGAAAAAGAAGCAAGGCAAGGTCCACATAGCAAGAAAAATATAACAAAAACCACTAAAGGATAGGCTGGTTGCTGGGGGCTAGTGTCAAAGCTTAAAGAAAAGTTGGACAGACATGGGGCTATTAATATCTCAGGAGGGTGATTATGCAGGCCTATAATAACATGATTGTAGTGGTAAAAGTAAAGAGCTAATAAAGGAGATAGAATTTGGCAGGATTTGGAGACTAAAAAGAAAGGAATAGAGAGGAATAGGCCAAAGGTCACCAACACACACAGCTTGGGCTACTGTGACATTAACTTAAATAAGAGATGCAGAAGAAAGTCAAGATTACTGGTGCAGGCTTTGAAATATAGAAGAGAAGCCCATGTACTGAGGCAGGGGGAGTGGAAGGGAGACAGAGAGAGGGAGGAAGAAGGGAGACAGGGAAGGAGAGGGGAGAGAGACAGAGAGGGTAAGGGAGGGGAGGGGAGGGGAGGGGAGGAGAAAGAGAACATACAAGAAAGAGATGGCTGTATAGGTTCAGAGAAACAGGAGAAAGTTGGGAATAGAGGCTCTGGGTTTGAATGAGAGGCCAGGACTCTTAGTTATGTCCCCAACTAAGGGGCTGTTAAGGAGGACCTTGCATAAAGAGATGGGGGCACGGATGGGGTTAGCCAAGAAGTGGGACAAGAAGACTAGAAACTGATACTCAAAATCAAACAAAGATGAACAACAAACATGCATTTACACCAAGCTCACCCAATGTGGTGATTTGGAGTCATTAAGGGTCTGGAAGAGAAAGTTTCAGAAGTTAGTGGTTATAGTTGTAGTATATTAAAGCCCAAGGAGATGTGGGAAATGTTACCATCAAACCATTATCTGTAAAGTGCCTTGGGAGTAAATTCAATAAACATGTTGTTCTCTTGAGAAAGAATGCTTTGCACACAAAGAAAGTAAAAGTTGTTCATTGAGTCATGTATTGATCTTGAAGTTACATACCAAAGTACCATTCCCTAATGGAAAAGGCAAAATTCCCCAACATAAAAAGCACTGTTGTGAAGGAAATTCAGACGGAGGAAAATGCTGAGAATGGATTTTCTTCCTCTTTCTCTCCTTTCTGTCTCACCACCTAGATTTTTGTGAGAAGGCATTCAGTGAATTCAGGAGAAAAGTGGGAAGTCCAAATTGGAGGCCACATCACATGGCTTCCTGGGACAAGGCCTAGGTACATGTCGGAGGCTCCAATGGTTGGAGAGTAACTTGTCACGATTTCAAATGAGCTTCACACTGCTCACCTTGGTTAGCTAGAAGGAATGTGTCTAGTGGTAACATTTATCTTGTTTCAAGAAAACTTGATTTCATTTTTGTTCATGGATAAAATGATAAATTTTATGTCTGATTTGAAATGCCGGGCACGTTATGATGAACCCACTCATTCAAAGTGCCTTTGTCTAGTGTACTTAATACAGATGTTTTTATACCTAAAGAGCATGAGATCAATAAATATGAAAGTCTTTCAATAGTGTCTTTGAGAGAATAGGTTGCATTCATAACCAAAATGAATTAAACGTATGCTATTTCCTGTTCCAAAAACTGGACAGCATAGGAAGGAGCCTTAGACTAAAGGCCGGTGGTTCTTACTTTAGAACTGACTTCTGTTCTCTAACATAGGGCTACAAAAACGGTCACATTCCTAAGAACATTGAGAGGCATGAAACATTTGACTCCAGTTGTCAAAAACCTATGCTCGTTCCCAACAAACTTAGGATTAGTAAAAATATTTCATTTGTGTATGTATGTTGGCTTCTATGGTTGATAGTTTTATTAACGAATGAGGTCCTTGTTTTGTGGATGAAGGTTTTGTTGGAAGTTGAGAGACTTCATTTGGTGTGTACTTTTTAGAAGGTAATTTTGAAGTGAGGCTTATTTTATAGTCTTGAAATTTTAATGGGGGTATTAAAGGATATTAAATATAAAAGATAACAGAGATGCTAAAGGTCCACTTCCTTATTTGGTCTGCTCTCATTTGCACATGGACATTCAATTTTATCCTAGCTATACCATAGATTAGGAATTTCAAAAGCAAATTGTTAATACCACGTTTATTAATACTAAGCACACAAAAGACAAGAAAGGTAAATTTTTTTCCAGTCTCTCCCTATCTTTCTCTTACATCCCCACTCCAAGATGGCTTTTTTTTTTAATTGGATATTTTCTTTATTTACATTTCAAATGTTATCCCCTTTCCCGATTTCCCCCTGAGAAACTCCCTATCCCATCCCTCCTCCTCCTCCTCCTGCTTCTATGAGGGTGTGCCCCCACCCTTCCACCCACTCCTGCCTCCCTGCCCTCGAATTCTCCTACACTGGGGCATTGAGCCTTCACAGGAATAAGGGCCTCTTCTCCCACTGATGCCCAAAAAGGCCATCCTCTGCTACATATGCAGCTGGAGCCATGGGTCCCTCCATGTGTACTCCTTGGTTGGTAGGTTAGTCCCTGGGAGCTCTGGTTTGTTGATACTGTTGTTCTTCCTATGGAGTTGCAAACCCCTTCAGCTCCTTCAGTCCTTTCTCTAACTCCTTCTCTAACCCTGTGATCAGTCCAATGGTTGGCTATGAGTATCCACCTCTTTATATGTCAGGCTCTGGCAGAGCCTCTCAGGAGACAGCTATATCAGGCTCTTGTCAACAAGTACTTCTTGGCATCCACAATAGTGTCTGCATTTGGTGACTGTATATGGGATGGATCCCCAGGTGGGGCAGTCTCTGGATGGCCTTTCCTTCAGTGTCTGCTCCACACTTTGTATCCAATTGGCTCCTATGAGCATTTTGTTACCCCTTCTAATAAAGACTAAAGCACCCACACTTTGGTCTTCCTTCTTCTTGAGCTTCATGTGGTCTGTGAATTGTATCTTGGATATTCTGAGCTTTTGGGCTAATATCCACTTATCAGTAAGTGCATACCATGTGTGTTCTTTTGTGATTAGGTTACCACACTCAGGATGATATTTTCTAGTTCCATCCATTTGCCTAAGAATTTCATGGAGTCATTGTTTTTAATAACTTAGTAACTCAAACAAATCAATAGTCTTCCTCTACTCAAAGGATAAACAGGCTGAGAAAGAAATTAGGGAAATGACACCCTTCACAATTGTCACAAATAATATTACATACCTTGGAGTGACTCTAACCAAGCAAGTGAAAGATCTGTATGACAAGAACTTCAAATCTCTGAAGAAAGAAATCAAAGAAGACCTCAGAAGATGGAAAGCTTTCCCATGCTTGATTGGTAGGATTACTATAGTTAAAAATGGCCATCTTGCCAAAAGCAATCTACAGATTCAACGCAATCCCCATCAAAATTCCAACTCGATTCTTCATAGAGTTAGAATGAGCAATTTGCAAATTCATTTGGAATAACAAAAAACCTAGGATAACAAAAACTATTCCCAACAATAAAAGAACTTCTGCAGGAATCAGCATTCCTGACCTCAAGCTGTACTACAGAGCAGTAGTGATAAAAACTGTATGGTATTGGTACAGTGACAGGCAAGAAGATCAGTGGAATAGAACTGAAGACCCAGAAATGAACCCACACACCTGTGGTCACTTGATCTTTGACAAAGGTGCTAAAACCATCCAGTGGGGAAAAGACAGCATCTTCAACAAATGGTGCTGGTTCAACTAGGGGTCAGCATGTAGAAGAATGCAAATTGATCCATTCTTATCTCCTAGTACAAAGCTCAAGTCCAAGTGGATCAAGGACCTCCACATAAAACCAGATACACTGAAACTAATAGAAGAGAAAGTGGGGAAGAGCCTCAAATACATGGGTACAGGGGAAAAGTTCCTGAACAGAGCATCAATGGCTTATGCTCTAACATCAGGAATTGACAAATGGGACCTCATAAAATTGCAAAGCTTCTGTAAAGCAAAGGACACTGTCAATAGGACAAAACGGCAACTAACAGATGGGGGAAAAGATCTTTACCAATCCTACATCCAATACAGGGCTAATATCCAATATATACAAAGAACTCAAGAAATTAGACTCCAGAGAATCAAATAACCCTATTAAACATGGGGAACAGAGCTAAACAGAGAATTCTCAACTGAGGAAACTCAAATGGTCGAAAAGCACCTAAAGAAATGTTCAACATCCTTAGTCATTAGGGAAATGCAAATCAAAACAAACCTGAGAATCCACCTCACACCAGTCAGAATGGCTAAGATCAAAATGTCAGGTGACAACAGATGCTGGCGAGGATGTGGAGAAAGAGGAACACTCCTCCATTGTTGGTGGGATTGCCAGCTGGTACAACCACTCTGGAAATCAGTCTGGTGGTTCCTCAGAAAATTGGACATAGTATTACCTGAGGACCAGCTATACCACTCCTGGGCATATACCCAAAAGATGTTCTAACATATAAGGACACATGCTCCACTATGCTCATAGCAGCCTTAATTATAATAGCCAGAAGCTGGAAAGAACCCAGATAGCCTTCAACAGAGGAATAGATACAGAAAATGTGGTACATTTACACAGTGGAGTACTATTCAGTTATTAAGAAAAGGTAAAGTAGAATTGAGTGATTTCAGGATAAAACATACCAGGAAAAGTACTGATGAAAATATTGGAAAAAAATTATCACATTTCATATTAGTCACCTGTAGAAATAAATTTTATGTTCACTAAAATCTCTTGAAAAATAGTCTTGGTAAATACAAAGAAAAAGCCATCCCAATTTAAAAAATCAGCTTCTTCATCTGAACTGTAACCCCCCCTCCCTAAGAATGTTCAGCAGTGGAAAGAAACCCATGTGTACCAGTTGGGAAACTTGGAATGTCATACTATAAATTCGCATTTTGAGTTGAAACCGAATCTTCAGGTCATATTGAATTATATAACCCAAGACTCATGTTTACATGAGAAGAATGTTTGAATCATAAAACAATTGCCAAGGGGTTTTAGTGTCAGCCATTATTCACATTCTAAAAAGTTACTAGGAAAATCTTGCCAAGGGATTACAATATGTATTTCCAGGCTAGGCCCAAATGTTATTTGTGAAAGTTCAGCTGATTGCTTTAATAGAGCAAATTTTAAGAAAATAAAGCAACATTTGTCTCATTTTTAACTTACAATTAGCAGAGATATTGTGGGACCCATTAGACTACTCTCAATTTGAAAATAACGACAGAAAAAAACAAGACATGGCATTCACTTCTTTCTTTTATAGTGGGTAATTCATATGACATTCTGATTACAATGAGCATATTGGGTCTGCATACTTATATATATAGCACTATCTAATACCATGTGATTTTAAAAAAACATATTTTTATTTAATGTGCATTGGTGTTTTACCTGCATGTATGCCTGTGTGAAGGTGTCAGAAGCTCTGGAACTGGAGCTGCAGACAGGCATGAGCTGTCATGTGAATATTGGGAGTTGAACTTGGGTCCTCTAGAAGAATAACCAGTGCTCTTAACCACTGAGCCATCTCTCCAGCCCCTCCCTCATAGAATATTTTTAAAAGCAGAATTGAAGTCCATTCTATAAGATCGTTCCATACTATCTGAAACTAGGCCATGCATATGTCCCAGTGTTCGTGGTGTCTAAACTCATTTTTACTTCCCAGCTGAGTGTTTGACAAGCTCATTAGCTGTCCAACTTGGTTTTAGACAAGCAGACATTAATTGTTGTGTATTAAGGGAACACACAGCGTGGGTGATCCAACTGAAGAAGCCGTTGTTTCCTGTGCCTCTCCTTTTGTTTCTATGATATCCATGTGTTAGGTGACCACGTGTCCTGCTTTGTATGAACAATCCCTTGTGCTGTTGACCTGGCTAATGGCACCACCTCTGTTCCCACCGAAAGGTCTCATGTAGGCAATAAATTATCCAGTCATCCTTTCAATGTATAATTTGCCTTTATTTACTTAATTTTGTCATCTTCATTTTCAACATGGATTCAATAGCCGTGGCACGAGTATAAAAATTGTTGTATTTTACAAATGAAGAATTACTCAGTGATTCTTTTATGGTCGCATTCATTTTTCTGGCATGAAACTACTTGTGTGATTAAATAAACCTCCATAGCCAGAAGGGAAAATAATTTTGTGACTAATAAGCCATTTGTTACCTTTTGAGCCAGAATCTAATCATCAGCCCTTTGAAGAGGTTGACAAATTGTATTGCCAAACATAAATTGCTAGTTCGGAAATCATAACATGATTTGAATTGATCCTAATGCTCCTCCAAAGAGGGTGAGAAAGGGGGAAATGAAATATTGTCTTTATACCACTTTAGGGTGTCACTTGTAACTCCCCACTGTTCTAAAGTATTTAGATTCTTTACTTCAGTCATTTTTAAAAGAAAGGGGCTATTAGTTGTTACAGTTTTGGTATAAAATGCCTCACATGGGCTCCTGTGTTTGCAGAATTGCGGCACAGCTAGTGACAGCGTTTCAGAACCTTTAGGAGGTGGGCCTAGCTGGAGGAATTGGGTCACTTGGTGAGAAGCACTGAGTGTTGTATGCAGTCCCTACTTCCAGAACTTCCTATGCTTCTTTACCTGTGGCAATGTAAGCAAGAAGCTGTGCCTTCTTACTGAGCTGCACCTTCTCTACTGTGATGAGCTGTGTACCTTCAAACTGTGAGCCAAAATAGACCCTTCCTCTCTTGAGTTGCCTCTTCTCCTATAATTGGTCACAGTGGGGAGAAATTTATTTATTATTATTATTATTATTATTATTATTATTATTATTAGTCAAATACATATTGAATAGCCCCTGTGATGATTTGTATATGCTTGCCCCAGGGAGTGGCACTATTAGGAGTTGTGGCCTTGTTGGAGTAGGTGTGTTACTGTGGGTGTGGACTTTAATACCCTCATCTTAGCTTCCTGGAAGTCAATCTTCCACTAGCTGCCTTCAGATGAAGATGTAGAACTCTCAGCTCCTCCTGCACCATGCCTGCCTGAATGCTGTCATGTTCCTGCCTTGTTTATAATGGACTCAACCTCTGGACCTGTAAGCCAGCCCCAGTTAAACGTTATCTTTAAAAGACTTGCTTTGGTCATGGTGTCTGTTCACAGCAACAAAACCCTAAGTAAGACAGCCCCCAAAAGTAAAATCATGTGTTAGAGTGGACAATACTGTTTATAAAACCTGTATATAGGGGCTGGAGAAATGTCTCATTGGTTAAGAGCACTTGTTGCTATCACATAGGATCTAGGTTCAGTTCAGAGCACTCACAGGGCCGCTCATAACTATCTGTAAATCCCATTCTAGGGGATCTGATACCCTTTTCTGGTTTCTACAGGCACCAGGCAAGTCTGTAGTACATAGATAAAGATTCAGGCTGTTATCCACATAAAATAAAGGTAGGGGCTGGAGAGATGTTTCAGCAGTTAAGAACACTGGCTACTCTTGTAGAAGACTTGTGCTCAGTTCCTAGCATACACACCGCAGATAACAACTACCTGTTGTTAGGGTCCAAGATCACCTGAGAATGATACCCCAAACTCAAATAGTATGCAAAAGCAAAGAACATTTATTCAGCTGAATTTCCTGCATGCAGGGGTCTCCCCACTTGTGAACGTAGACCCCTAGTGGACTCGCAGGCCCAATTTTTATTGTCAGGAAAATTCCAGAGAGGGGTATGTGCCCTTTTACCCTTGACTGTTAGTTCTATCTTTAGTGTCTTGACTAATTCTACAATTGGTTAGGCTCTGAAGACCACCCTAGGGGGTGTCGCTTATTCATTCTAGCTATCTATTCTTACTTTAGACCAGATGACAAGGTGTCCTTGGATTGTCTGCCCACGGCTGTGGTTGCTTGGATCTGATTCCTGGATCAGGGTTCTCATTTCTGGGAAACAGAAACTTAGGCCTGGTCTCCCAAACTGTTAGTTTGCAGCCTGTCATGGAGTCAGCCTGGCTCTGAGTTTAGTCCTCTCACTGTAGCTAAGTTCCAGGGGATCCAATGTCCTCTTCTGACCTCCACAGGCATTAGACACAAACATGGTTCAAATATGTACAGGCAAAATGCTCATACACATAGCATACAATAAATGAAATATTTTAAAGTAAATGAATCTATATCGTGTATGAGTTATTAGAATCCATGGCATAAGGATGGGACCTAATGCCCTAAGTCAGAGTGATGAGAAACAGGCCACATTATCACTTGGGCAAAATGATGGATTTTGTCTGATGAAGTAGCAGTGTGTTTTGTTTTGTTTACATCATTCAGAATCACCTGTGGTTTTATATATACACACACACACACACACACACACACACACACACATATACATATATATATATATATATATATATACATATATATGTACCTCTACAGAGATTCTGACTCTGTGACATTCATGGACCTGGTTTTTAAAACACTACCATGATTGTTCTATAGCCTGTGGTCATGTCAAGGTTAGCTACGATTTTTGTATCTAATCACACAGAGGCAGAGATGGAAAAAAATAGATATACATCAAACAAAATGATACATAAAGAAAAATGTGCAGCAGGATATCTCTGAAAAAAATCATTTGTTCCACTAGTTCCTGTTCAGTCTTCCACTTGGAAGTACACGGCGCCAGGCTCCAAATGGAAGGGGATTAGGAGCTGAAGTCTTGACACAGGACTAGGCACCAAGGGCAAGAAGTCTGTAAGGGCAAGCGGAAGCCACTGCCTTGTTGTAACATGTAGAACTAGCCTGTGGCTCTGGATTTCAGCTTTGCTTTTGGTCAAAGAGATGCTGTAGCCACGAACAACGCTGTTTCTAATGACCGTTTTGTAGAGTGACTGTGTGGACTCCAACAAAGAATAGAGAGTAATTTCCTATGCGAAGCATTTGAAAGTGAAGCGCCGTCACTGTGTAGGAGAAACGCGATGTGTTTGTAAAATGTTCCGGCTTCCACAGAATCAGAGTAATTGCGGAGTGAGAAGGGGTCTCAAGAGCCATCCAGCCAGCCCTCGGCTTTCACCAACCCACCACCTAGCAGGAAACCTTGCCAGTAACTACAGAAGAAATACAATGAGAACATAATTCTTCAAAATCACTGCTATTGCATCTCCCCAAACTCTCCTTATACAAACCAAGGAAAACAAGTTGTTATTGGCAATTGAAATGGATGTGAGTTAGAGACTGGATCAAACTTGCAGGAGGAATTGATTATTTTTTTAAAGCAAATATTGGTGGAGTTGGTTTTTTATGCTAAGTGTTGTATAGGAATTATTGTGTTTGGTCCTTGTGAACTCGGTATTATTTAGATGGATAGTGGAAGTTACAATTACTAAGCTTCTCATTTGAGATGCCACAGATATTGAAAGAATCAACAGAATTCAAAACCAGACCTGTCAGAATCTAGGACAAAAACAAAACACCATCAGACTTTCATGAGTGATGGACCAGACGTGTTATAGAAAGCAGTAGGCATTGATCAGACAATGCATATGTTTGCTGAGTGGACTTTTGGAGCCGACAAATTCCATTTGAATTTTTCTCTCTATTGCCCATGTGTCCCAAGTAAAAAACAGATCTCTTCCTGTCTCTCTGATCTATTAAGTGAGAAGAGTAAAATCCCATCGAGTGCTTAGTAAGATGATGTATAAGGTGCCTAATAGCAAAATATCTGACAAACATTGGCAATTGGAGAGAGACAAAGGAGAAATGGAGGGTGAGAAATGGGGGAGGGGGAGGGAGGAGGAGGAGGAGGAGGAGGAGGAGGAGGAGGAGGAGGAGGAGGAGGAGGAGGAGGAGGAGGAAAAAGCGTATAGCTTTTAACCAGTAAATTTAATGAGTAGCAAATCTTGAGGTCAGTTAAATGTATGGCCTATTGCAAACAATGTGTGCAATGCATATAAGTACACATATTTATCATGGTTGAAATAGCTACCCATAGGAAGAAAAGTTCAGTGAGCCCTAGACCTGTGCATCTGCGTCCCACAAACACACTTCAGACCAGTTGCACAGCAGAAGTAGCTCACCCAGCCCAGTGTTCTGAGCACTCAGAAGCTGAGTCTCAGATCCTAATAAGTAAAAATATTTGACCAAGATCATTGGCCAATATTTTTAAAAATGAGAAAATATTTAAACTACTTTGAAAATTCTGTCTTAAAGATAGCATCCAAAGCGGGTACTGCTCAGTGGAGGGTTGAGAGGCCATAGTCAGGGAGATGTAAGTCTTTTCCATAATGGCATCAGATTTGAAGTGATCATAAAGACAAGTTACTTGCTTTGCTCACATCACCTTTTCTGTAAGAGCCATGCTATTTTAGTCACATCTCCAGTGCCCTTCCTCCCTGAGATCTTTCTCACGACATTCCCATTCTCTGACACAAGGTATAATCTGTATTTTTGGCATTTATTGACCAGCTTTTACAGTGACATAAAGATGAGGTGGATTTCTGTTTGTTGTTCACTGGAAAATTCTCACAACCTAGAACCACTTCAGGCTTAAGAGTGTTTGTTACGTGAATTACTGAATGAATAATCTTCAAATTTAGGAGACTTGGGTTAGTAAATTATTATTCTATGAGATCTCATTCCACCTAAAGGAAAATTTAGACAGCAAATCTAAATGGGGCTGTTGTGGCATATCCACCAAAGAAGACTGCTCAGACATGGGTTTAAGCCAATAGAAAATCTTTATTAATCGGCCAGTAACTATACTGGGTGTTCAGTAACAGAGTGTGGCACTGAACCTTTCTCAGGGTAAGCCTTTAAGTACAAAAACTATGTTCTGGGCTGACATACTTCAGTTAACAAGAATAGTTAGCCACAAGTGGAATGACAGCAGCTAAGAATCAAGGTTAGACTTTCCCAAAACCATGGATTTGATGGTTTAGTTTGGGCAGGTGGTGCTGTCTATGTGCTGAGTTTTACAACCTGAGTGGCGCTTCCGTCACGGAGTGGGTTGCACTCACGTTCAGGGCATACATACTAAGGTCTGGGGCCCTGTTGTAGGGGCTACAGGTGCAGATGTGTGGTATCATGGTTACCAAACGTGTTCAAGGCCCTGGGTTCAATCTCTCGTCTCACCAAAATTAAAACAGTAATAAATAATAAAGCAAAGAAAAAGAAAATAAACAAAATAAACCCTTACAACATATTAATATCCGTATACAAATTTAAACTTAGAAACAAACTAGAACAAACTGGACTAGAAAAAATAATACATGTTCTAGAGGAATAAGAACAGGGAGTGGGTGTCGTTTTCCATTTTAAAGCACATTTTCGGGGCTGTAGAAATGACTCAGTTATTGAGAGTGCTTACTGCTTTTACAGAGGACCAAAGTTTGGCTCCCACCATACACATAACAGGTCACAACCCTCTGTCCTAGTTTCAGGGAATCTGATATTCTTGTTGGCCTTCGAAAGGCACCAGGGACATACATGATGTGCACACATTCGGCCAGGCAAAACACTCATACATAGAAATTAAAAATAAAAAAAACTCTCAAAACACATTTCATCCCACATGAAAATGGCCATAAGTTAGGAAGCAAGGATAAGGGAAGGGAAGAGAAATGCCCGTGCCCTGAGAGTCCAGACAGCCTGGCTCAGCATGCTCCTGGTCTTTCTGCTCCTCGTCTGAATGCTTGACATTTTTGTCTAAGATGAAGAAAGACTTTATAGCCAAGGAACCTATTAAAAGCTCAGTTTCCTTTGTCTGCACTTTGCAAATCTGACTCGAGAATTGGCAAGTCACTGCTGAACATTAGCTAAATACACTGTTTGTTCAAACCCATTCAATCCAGTCTTTCAGACCTCCTTATATTCCTTTCTTCTCTGTGTTCACCTGTCTTACTAGGGGTCCTCTTTTAGAGAAGGAGAAAAGAATGCTGTTTTCTTTTTAAGATATATTTTTTCTACATGCACACAATTCCTTTTTATCATAGTTCCTCCCTATTGATCCCCCCAACCCCTCCCATTTCCACCCCTGCCACGAGCTCCCAACTTTGTTCCCTCTTTGATCTATTTTGTCATGACAAAAGTCCAAGCTTTTGCTGCCCATAATATACTCATGAGTGTGAGACCACCCACTGGAGTTCAGAGGACCTACCAGGGGCCACACCCTTACAAAAATCAAAACACATTTCCTTCTCCCAGAAACCATTGTCAACTCCTCAGCTAGATACAGGTGCTCATGCAGCTCCATACTGGAATATTGACTTGCTTGCTTTTGTGCAGGTCTTGTGTAGCCAACCATGGCGGCTGGGATGCATTCATTAGTGCAGAGATTCTACCATGCCCAGAAAACCCTGGTTATGTCAATCTCCCTTGGCCTCTAGGTCTTAGAGTCTTCCTGCCTCTCCTCCGTGGGCTCTGAGCTTGACTGCAAAGAGTATGACACAGATGTCCCATTTGTGTCTGAGCACAAAACACTTACCCTCTGCAGGTTTACCAGCTGTGAGCTTCTTTGTTAATGATTGTCCAAAAGATTCCAAAAGATGTGCAAAGAACCTCCTCTGATGAGGTCTGAGAGTTGTCATTTTTATTTATTTGTGTACTTTAAAAACTGGTAAAGAATGCTTGAGAATTGGCCCAGTGGATAGAAGCATTTGCCACACAACCTGAGCCTCGGAGCCCACATTAAAAAGAAAGAAAGATAGGAGGGAAGGAAGGGAGGGAGGCGAGGAGGGAGAGAGGGAGGGGGAGGAAGGAAGGAAGAATGGAAGATGGAGGAATAGCCAAATGCCGTAGTACTCATCTACATCTGTAACCCCAGCATGCCTAATGCAAGATGGAGTACAGAGACAAGTGAATCCGCCGGAAGCTCAAAGACCAGTTAGTTTAAAGTATGTCATGAGATAAGAGATACTCTGCCTCAACAAAGTAGAAGGAAAGAACCAACTACCCAAAATTATCCTCTAACCTCCACAGGTGTGCTGTAGCAAGCATGCATGGCTGGGCACATACAGAGGCGCACACACATGCATGTGCGCACACACACATATACAAGCAGTAAGTGATTGTTTTCTTCAAATTAAAAAACTAGTATATAAAAACAAAATGTGTAGGCTTATAAAATAATATGATGTTATATGTATATATTGAATCGTTTCAGATCTATGTCAACATCTGTTACTTCACATTTTGCCTGCTTTTTGTGATATTAAAAATCTTTTTTCTAGCCTTTTGAAATTGCAATACATATAGTTATAAATGGTCACCCTACTGTGTCATGACATGCAAAAGGTTTTTACTTCTGACTAACTACCATGTAGAGCTTTCTGATCCACCTTCCCTCTCCTTTTCTCCTCCCAGCCTCTACTCTCAGCCTCTGTGAGATCAGGGTTGTTTTTACAGCCTGCATTGGCACTGTGATCACCCTGCTAGCCTCCCACTCCTGCCTTTGTCCCAGCCTAACTTGCTTTGTCCTCAGATGCCAGTTTGTGCGTGGGTACTTCCCTGAACAAATGCAGCTATGGGGCTGAGAGAAATCAGGGCCAGAGAAATCCAGAACAGAGAAGGTCCCCTAACCCACCTATCTTGTACAGCTGAAGTCCCCTACCTCAGACCTGTTAACAGGGTCCTTGTCTAAAAGGTCTCGTGTTAAGCAAGGTTGTCAAGGATCCAGACAAGGAACAGAAAGACCACAGCAACCCTAGTCAAAGAGCCTGAACTCCTGGGGTTGTGGTTCTTTTCTACCTAGCTCCCTGACTTTTCTTATTGCCCCTGTCTGCAGTGGAGTCTACCCCCTTTCCATCTAACTGGACAGAAATCATAACCTCACTTTCCTGTCTGCAGTGTCTATGAATCTCATCTGTCTTGTTCTCTGTTACAAAGACAACCTCACCGGCCATTATTCCCGATAGGTGAATACATGTTTTGTGCCTCATTTTTTTTTCCACTAGGGCAAAAATATATGGTCTGCTTGTCATCCTAATATACAGCTGCTTAATTCTCAAACTCCTGTCATTTTAGAATTAAAGGGGGAGTCTTAGAATCTCGTTTGATATAGTAAAATCTCTATTACAAATCCATGGTTATTACATTAAGCTACATGGTAGGTAGGCGTTTGGAAAATATTTTGTGTCTGTAGGTAGCATGAAATCAAGGCTTAGGGAGATGATATAGACAGTAGAGCTGAAGAGGGACTCAGCTTCCTGTCTTCAGCACACATAAAATTCTAGGCCTGGGAACACACACTTGTAATCCTAAAACTGTGGCTAATGCAGGCAGAAACCAGAGGACCCTTAAAGCTCACTGCTGCACTCGGATTGCCTAATTTGCGAGTTCTAGGCTCAAAAGATAAGGCAGAGAGTGACCACACTCACACCCATCTCTGCCTCCACCTACACGAGCACACACAGGCACATATGCATACAGCACACATAATTGGCTAGCTTCATTTTCAACATAATCCTAAGTGAACTCTTATTAACATTCTGTGAATCTCAGAGTAATGGAAAAGAATAGGTTTGAGATAGAGATGAAAAGTGAGTTTCAGACTGGGCCAACAAGGGTGGGAATATTAAAGGAGCAGAAAGAACAGTAGTTCAGTGACTAAAACAAAGTGAGAAAAAAGAGGCTGAAATCCAATGAAAACATCCTTGGTGACTGAGGACCATCAGTGATGGGGAGGTGACGAGCCGCACATCAGCTCTGACTCGGTGATGGCTGTGTTGGATTTGCTAACGATGGAGGAAAACAGAGTAACTGTTGAACAGTTCCTTCTCCAGGAGTCTGCAGAGAGTTGAGTGACACTGGAGGATGTCGTTTGAGGATTATAAAGAGCTCTTATCTACTTTGACGTGGCCAACATGGCCACCTTCACGCCCACCTGTGATTATGAGAACATTTTGCCAGTACAGCCGCCTTTTAATGACAGTTTTTATAACTCTCTTTTCTGTTCGTTTCAGGCTTGTAAATTCTACAGTTCCCAGTGGTACGTGGTAAACTACAAATATGAGCAATATTCTGGAGACATTCGACAGTTACCCCGGTAAGAATATATCATCTGTTCATTATAAAGACTGCATGTGCTTTAAACATATGTAAAAATCACCTCCAACATTGTTTAGGAATACATGTGATTATTTTGTGTCAAGGTCCATTTTGCAAATTTTATAAGTCAAGACGCAGAACATTTTGATCAGCATCACGGGGTTACGTGTTTATAGTCTGGGTTTGGAATGAGACCTGGTCGTCTCTATTTTGATGCATCGCTGCACATTAAGCATTTGCTCGTGCTGCACCATCCATCAACGAGCTGTCCTGTCAACCGTGGCGCTGGGAAAGGTCAACATGGTTCATAGGGTTTCTGAGCAAATCCTGTATAGCACTTATATCTTCTTTATGTTGCTTTATGTACTTTCACTGTGGGATGTCAAAGGCATACAAATGAATTCCACACAAGGGCATACATCTAAACAGAGCAAAACAGAAACTAAATGCCTAACTCACACACACACACTTGGAACCATAAAGCCTCTAGGAAGGTCACTTTGTCTGCCTCAAGAATCACTCCACAGAGAGCCACCGGCTGACCTGAACTACAGTAAGCATCTATTTGCTGTTTCTCCTACTAAAATAAAAGCCATCAAGGGCAGGGAATTTTCCTGCTGAATCCTGAATTCCTGGCACGTAATACTAAACAACAACAATACATACACATACACACAAACACACATACATACAAAACTGCTTTGAACTAGTACCTCCCTGTAGTGGTAGTTAGTTATCTGTCTCTGTGCTCCCTAATCTGGATTAGTGAATGAAAGACAGGCACACACACACACACACACACACACACACACACACACACACACACACACACACCAGTTAATTTTGATACACCTTGGCCATGTCAAAGGCTGGGCACTTCTAATCCTTCCCTCGGCTAGCAAACAGTCCCCTCCGGTATTCCGGAGTTAACATCCTTAAAAATCTATATTTCATCTCTGCTACCCCAGACCCAATCAGAAATGGCCACTAGGTCCACTTTCCTGAATTTCTACTTGGCTGGTCTGTCCTATGCCCTTCTCATGTGGATTCTGCTGCTTTCTCTCTTGCTCTCTCCCAAGCCCAGGAATCAAAAATGTCCTGTCTCTGTCTGTCCTGCCCAACCATTGCTCCTGGCATCTTTATTTACCAATCAGAACCAATTGATGGCAGGGTCCCTCAGTGTCTCACATGCAGACACTCATGTAAGCAGTTTTGGGGACCAACATTAACATTATAACAGAAGCAGCATTAGATCAAACCCACTTCATCTTCCATCTTGTTGGTTCATCAAACAAACATGATACACATATTTCAGGGGAAAAAAACGATAATCAAAAGTTCAGTGTCTATTTATACTCTCCTCCAATGATACACAATGGGTCAAGTTTTGTCTGTTTGTTTGTCTGTCTGTTTGTTTGTTTTTTGTCCATGGTACAAAATTCAGCTCTACTTTGCAATATTTTCTGTCCTCAGAAAATTCTTTCCAAACTAGGATACTCGTAAGTGCTGTCTCATTTCCTAAGGCATGCTCTGAAAATGGGATTTTTGAATGGCTCTCAGAAGGTGACATTTGAACTGTATTCTCAAGAGACAGTAGCTACCAATGCTGGGATCTCAGGAAAAAGGCTTCCCACAGGCCCTGAGGCAGAAGTTGCTATGATCACTTGAGTAGACTAAGAGACTGGGAGGCTGAGGGGTGAGGCCTGGAGAGAAGCATAGCAACAAGATCCAAGGACCTTCTGAACCCTGGAAAAGAGGTCAGATTTTATTCTCACTGTGATAGAAGTCTTGAGGAATGTCCACTAGGGTGTAATGTCTTTTAAAAATCACTTGGCTTACATCTGGAGAAATGACATGGAAGAGAAAGGAGAGGAGGAAGTCTTTTCTCAGAAGTTGTCTCACTGTGAAGAACAAGCCAAAACAAGAAGTCTTTTTTTTTTCACAGACAATTTTGTGCCTTAACTCCCACAGATTTCTAAACGTTGTGTAAAACTCAGGACTCCTTAATGATCACCTTTTGTAACTACTTGGGAAAGTCCTGTTCCAGCCTGGGGTGTCTTAGCTAATGGTTACATTCAAGATGTCTGAGTGGTGGTCACACACTTCTTCTAGGTGAGATTGAAAACCAAATTGCTTTCTAAGCTCTGCACTCCCTCTCTTTCTGAGAATCAGTCAGAACTTGGAAGTTGTATCCATGCTGAAAGACCATGGATTAAATGATTAGACCTAGGCAGCTGCATTCACCTCCTGTTATTTTTGCATGTGTCTATGTGGTGCTCATGCATGTTTGTGTGTGTTCAAGTGCACACAAGGACCTAACGTTGGTGTTGGGAGTCATCTTTGTCTATTCTCTACTATACCCATAGCAGCAAGGTCTCTCAGTTGATCTAGAGCTTGCCAATGTGGCTAGTCTTAGTGCCTGCCTTACTCTAAGAATCTACCCACTATTTGCGTCTCTAACTCTGAAGTTACAGGGGGCTACCATGCCCATCAACATTTACAAGGGGGTGGGGATTGACATCTCAGTCCTTGTGTTTCATTAAGAGATGAGTATCTCATAGCCTCTTGAATATTGACCAGTCATGTGTCTCTATGTTAACTGGCACCTATTGCAAGGAGGAGCTCTCTGATGAGTACTGTTAAATACACAAATCTATAGGTGTAGTGATAAGTCATTAGGAATTGGGTTAATATTCTATCCATTTAGCAGAATAATAGTAGCAAGTTATCACCTAAGGTCTATAACTTATGTAGCCACTATTGTCCTGAATATATTTCATCTTTAGAAGCAAGCCTTAAATTCGATCAAAAAAAGGTGTTTGGTTACGCCCATAATAGTCATGTCCCTGTTGGGCATGTCTTGTAAGACTGCTCCAGACTGTTTCCACTGTTTTTGGTACCATTCAGAATTTTATGGTAAAGTCCTATTGCTGAAGATACCACATTTAGAACTATAAAACATGGAGAAACAAATCGGTCCTGACATGGAAGCTTCATCCCTGTTGGCTAGCACTCATAATGCTGGACAGTGCTATGCATGTTAACCAGAAAAGAAAACTAGTCATCAGTGTTGCCTAAGAATCCTATGACTTAGAGTAATGACTAGTCTGGAAAACTATGCCCACAGGGCGTGTTCCTATCATGTGCCCAAAGTGATGCTCTGAAATACAGAGGCATTGAGGAATAGTCAAATCCAGCTGACTAGGAAATGAATCACTTCTTCATAGCATCATTTTTGTGGTGATAGCTCTTAGGACCACTCCCTCTCCAGTTTACGAAACTATATGTGTGGTGACTTAACATGGACGTTTCCCCCACTTTCTTTTTACTACCATAACGAATCAGTTTTTTAAAATCCCATGATGCACATGTTTCAGATAAAACATCTCAAACAATTGCTCTGCAACTTGCCACTTGAACTTGCCCCTAAACCCCAGATAACATGTCACCTCTCATAGGAGGGAGAGAGGAAAATATCATATTTGAGGGCTTTATCTTGTCAATCAAATAAAACTGTGAAAGGACCCGTTCCTTGTTTAAGGGGTATAATATGCTATGACAGAAAAAAGGGATGCGTTAGGAAGTGATTCCCAGCGGTCTGAAGGTAATGCTGTGAAGACTGCTTACTATGCCTTCCCAGACCATGACCAAAAGGAGCAGAACAAGTTAACGGCACTGTGACAATTAGCACAGGTGAGTTGGAACGTATCTGAGGCTCTGCAAAGAAGAAAAAGATTCTGTATTCTTAGTGTTTTCAGGGATGATTTGAAGTCATCTTTCCTGATAAAGTTGTTTCACAGAGACATTGTCCAATCCCATCTCTTCAGTGTGTTTATACAAGTGGCCCGTGGGCTCTTCATTTTTACCTCTGTAAAATAGCAAGATTAGACCAGACGGGAGCCCCACACATCTGCTGTTAGGCAAAGAGCAATAATCCATGAGAGTTTAGGTTTGAATACTAAAGTGTCTATATTTTTAAATATCTTCCAACTTGTCAATCAATAAGCCTTGGATGGAGAATGTCATATTACATGTTACTGGGTTTTTTATATGAATTATTTTGGGATTTTAAATATATGTTACATGTATCTATTAACCAATATGTTTTAAATACCAGACTTCAAAAGGAGATAACCTTCGTAGGGAGGGGAAGCAGGTACATTCTTCTCTGTATGAGCATTGTAGATTCCATGACATCAGCATCGGGTGCGTTATTCTATTTTTTCAGCCCTATTTTCTGAGACAGTCTAGATCATTGAACTTGGAGCTCACACTTTAGCTTTAGTGACTGGGGCAGCTCCTAAGAACTTCCTGTCTCTCACCCACCCCTACCAGTACTGGGGTAACAGTTATACATAAGCACAACTGGCTTTTATATGGGTGCAGGGGGTTGGAATTCAGATCCCCACACTTGAGGAACAAGCACTTTCCCCCTGGACCATCTTCTAGCCCAAGGGGATAATCTCCAAATAACACTTACTACAGCTCTTCTTCCCACTTTTACTGTTTAAAAAGACTCTTCCATAGGCAAGTACTTATCAGCAGGTCTTGAGATTTTATGATGACCACAGACAAAACAGTAGAGAAGGAAATTGGCACACTTCATCCGTAGCACTCAGCCTAAGGTCCTGTGTTTACCACAGTAGCTTTCAGGACCCGGTGATGGAAATGGGGGGGGGGGGGGAGATAATAGTGATGGATGAAAATGCCTTCTACTTTTTGAGAATCTGTAAGACTTGGACAGTGCTTAACAATGAGTGGGATTGCCTTCTGTGTTATCACTTCTGGTGGAGCATAGGGAAGTAGGCACTGTGCTATCTTTTAGAGAGAGAATAAAAGAACACTTTATATCCATTAGGTAACATCCTGTGAGAATGCACAGGAGGGACTTAAGGGTAAGGAGCCTTTAGCCCTCTCCCTTTCCCTTCAGAACACTGTTAGCTCAGGAAGGGATCTGTGACAGAATTAACAAATTCACCTCTGGTCTTCATTGTTCATAGTCTGACTCAGATTCTACATGCTATGTCATCTTAAAACATTAACTGGGATGTCTGCACATGAGAGATTTTATGCCTTAATAGCTGACAAAAGACTGACAGTCAAAGAAAGCTTAAACTTTGAGTGGCAAGTATGGCTTCTTCCAGCCATTTATTACGAGACAGACTTGAGCCAAGAGAAACTTACTTCAGGCTTATTTTATTCTGCACATATAAAGCCATCTGTGCCTGCTTGCCTCTCTGGGGTGACCGATCATGCCACAGCCAAATCTGAAATTTCTGTGATGCTAAAGGGTGCACACAGCATGTGCAACCACCATTTCTCCATTTGAGTGAGCTTTGGAGGAGCTACTGCAGGGGTGTAACACAACCTGAGAGCCAGAACATGGGCTGCCTCTGGGGAATCAAGTCCTTTCGTGCCTGAGGCTGCTTGTGCAACCATCTGGTGACATTGGCTGGGTCACATACAGGTGACCCAGAAAAGCTCACAAAAGTGTCATCGCTTAATATCCTTCTTCAGAATGCAGAAGAGGGGACAAAACACTAAGATTTACGTCCATCCTTTTTGCTCTCATTCAATGCAAAAAGATATGTACAAATCTACATCAATTTATAATGCCTCAATTTAAAATACGCACTTAGTAGAGATAAGATACAGTGTCTTAAAAGAAAAGTTAACACTTCCCAGAGAAAAAGAACCCCTAGATTTTAAGGTTGAAAAGCTTACAAAAACTGAAACAATGTTCATGGAGTCATTGTGATCTTGGGAAACAAAAAGATAACAAAACAAAACAGAAAACAAAAGCAAATGGCAAACTAAGATTTTTTTTTCAATTCTTTTCCAAATATCAGCGCAGAACACAAGCCAGAGAAACTTCCTTCCCATTCCTTTGAGGTTGACCATGAAGATGCTGATAAGGACGAAGTAAGTGTTGCAAGGGACTGATTTAAAACATGAGGACAATGAGCTGCTGCCTGCACTAGCTTCTTTGCAATCTCTCTCTGGTGAGCAGCAGGAGCTGGTTGTGTTGGGGCTTTTAGGCAAAATGAATCATGTTTGTTTTGACACGGAACATGATTCTTACGATGAGTCAAAGAGGAAAAGAAGTCTCGCTTTTAAGTGCAGCGTCTAAGATCTGGGCTCTGCAAAGGCTTGGCTGCCTTGCTAATGATGGCTTTTGTTTCAGGATACAACATCCCACTCGTCCTCCAAGGGCGGTGGGGGAGCTGGAGGTACTGGTGTGTTCAAGTCTGGCTGGCTTTACAAGGGGAACTTTAACAGCACTGTGAACAATACCGTCACAGTTCGGGTAAGGACATCTCAAAACTCATCCCAGATCTGTCACCTTTCTGCACATCCCTTCTTGAGGCACAGCATGGAGAGGAGCCATTTGCATGAAGTTTATGTTTTCTATAATATTTTATTTATACAGAAGTCAGAGCCTCTGCTTTAAGTGCAGTGCCCTGCTGATGAAATTAATTTGAAGCCTTGTCATTTGCGTAACAGAATTCAAACTCCTTCCTTCTGTCTTCTCTTTAGTCATTCAAAAAGCGCTATTTCCAGCTGACTCAGTTGCCTGACAACTCCTACATTATGAACTTTTACAAAGATGAGAAGATATCCAAAGAGCCCAAGGGCTGCATCTTTTTGGATTCCTGCACAGGTGTGGTGCAGGTGAGCGAAAGTCATCTTTCCCATGGTGGTTATATTTTTGTTGTAGGATGCGTGTAGCAAATACTTAGCATATATCTGTTTAAGTCGAGAGCTGTTCTAGACTCTGGGAACTTGAGGAAAAACACACAGTCTAGATCCATATTTCCACAAAACTTACTTCTAATAGAGAAAAAAAACAAATATGCAAAGAAACAAGGGAACAGTGGAACTAAATGGTTTTGTTGTTGTTTTTGTTGTTTTTCAGTGAACAGGTAAGTAGAAGGATGAAGGAAATGTGTGTCATGATATTGGAAAGGAATATTGATATTTGAAAAGAGGCATTTTTGAAAGGATATAAAAATAATTAAAACAACAAGAGACTAAAAGATCTATGGAAGAAAGGAAGAGTGGGGACAGTAAGCTCTGAATCCTGAGGAATAAGCAAAACAGCTATTTCTTCAAGCACAAGAAGAAAATGACACTTATCCAGTCTACGGTCTAGAAAGACACTGAACTGATAAAATTTGTGAGGGAGACATGTCAGTCACATAGCTTGAAGTATATATTTCATAAATCATCTTCTTTTATTACCAAGTAATAAATTCCACGAGCACACATACCATCTGTCTTTGAAATGGAGATATTCTTTAAAGTCACAGCTTCTTTTGATTGCCAAGAGTTTACAAACAAGACTGTTTGGGAAGCTCTTGATCTTCAAATTATTGTCATGACAAGCGGAAGGAGAATAATTCTGTGGTTGTCTCCCAGTCCATGGACATTGACTGCTCTTTCTTTTTTTAAAAAATAAATTCATAAAAATCTTTTTTCTTACTTAAAACTTGAAGCAATTAAGTATTGTAGCAATCACTCCTCAAATTTTACAGTAATACTCTGGAACCTAGAGATATACTTTTTGTATTAAGCACACCCCAGAACTTTACAGAGCCTGTAATGTCATAGCTGAATTTCCATCCTGAACTATTACAGAGGATACTAAGATCAATAGATGCAAAGTAAGTGTTGTCTGCAGCCTCTTAGGCCTATGCTATTTCTGGACACTTCATCTGTTAAAGTCTAGAACTCCTTCAGGAAGTAATAAGGCTGAACTTTAAGAATTAATTAAGTATTGTTCAGTACCCTGCTAGAAGGAAAAGCTAATTGCATTTTAATGCAGAAGCCAGCTTTCCATATGGAAAGGGCAGTGAGGTTCCTAATGGAGAAAGGGTATGGTTGTCTATTGTTGGCCGCCCAAATGAGACTCCTTGGCCTTAAAATCTTTAGCAAAATCTTTGGAGATCATTGATTACATTTTATAATTACACTGAGCTGAAATTGTAAAGTTTTTCCTTTTTGTTTTCTCTGGTAAGTGGGTTGTTATTTCTAAAATGTTCCATTATAGTCTTTTTTATATATTAAGCTCACAGGGGTGCAGTTTATGTTGAATGACATTTCAACATACCATTGTATGTTCTGATCAGTCTATTCTAGACGCCGGTCTTCGCCATCTCAAACATAGGTTTTGTTTCATTTCCTTTTAAGGCATTGTCTTAGGAAGATCCTGACAGAGCAAGCAGAAGCTTGGGGTCCATTCTGGTCAGCCTTCAGAGCCTAGTTTTGCTGTTCACATCCTGAACCCCTGAGACGGTCACTCAGCCTCTGACCTCAGGATTCTCATATATAAAACTGAAGTAAATGTGCAAAGACTTCAGAAAGATCTAGGTGACCATGTGTCCGCACCCTGCTTCTCTGATTGCCCCCATTGTAGTTCATAACTTTGGAAGAAAGACACCCTACTGTAGAACCGCCTCCTAGTAAAATGTGATTTGCGTTTCTTAAACTGATCCCTAAATATGTTCATTAATCCATATCTTTAGCCACTAACTCATTCTTTCATTCAGTACTTTATTTAGTGATTGTATTATGCTTGGAACCGTGTTGAAGCGTGGGAAACACTTTCCTGTTAAAGTCAAAGTCAAAGACGGACATCAGAGCAACAGGATCACTTACGTCAGAGCAACATAGGTTCTGTTACTTAGCATCCCTTGACGACACATGGAGATATGAACAACGGTCTCTGGCAAGTTCTGGGCATGCAGAAGAATGATAACTCTCGTACATAGAACATCTCAAAGCTAATCTTCACATATGGCAGCTTTCTGAGACCTTCTCCTGGAGTCACAGCATAGAATCTACAGAGTATCTAGGTCTTTAGGATTCTACAAGACAGATTTTAATCATGTGTCTTTTAAAGAATTCATCAATAGATCCCTGAACTTAATCAAGACCATTCGCAGTATCTTCTCCCTTTATGGAAGCAGGGGTCTCCAGTTCTTTGAGGTCAGTGAGTTTCCGGGGAGGGACACACAGGTCAGGGACAGTGTCACCTGCTGGTGGCCCTAGTCCTTACCTCACAGCTCTTGCCGGCTTATACCTTTTTACACCGTAATTTCAAAAGAGATCATGCAAATTTTAACCATCACTCTAGTAAGCTCTTGGGCACCTTTTGTGCCTGAAGATGAATCACACATACACAAAAGCAGAGAACAAATGAATAACTAGGATGAGTCAGATCTGTTTTGTCAGGGATCTCTTTGCCAGTTTCTTTTGAATAAAAAGAAATTTTTTAAAAAAAGAAAAGACTAAAGTCTTTGCCTTGGTAAGTGCTACCTAACTTCTAAGAAACTTTGGGAATTCAGTTCATAACAATCCTTTAGTGAATATAGCATTTTAGTTTGCCTCATTTGTACTCAATCTATACCATTATTCTTCCCAGAAAAATTATTGGAATTATAAAACATACACTGCAGGGGTAAGAACAGGGAGAGGGAAATGTCAATTCTTTCTCAGGAATAGCAAATGATGTTTGTGATTTGCAGGTTCTTGAGTCATGCTAACTAACAAACAAAATCCTGAGCATGCTTTTTTTAAAGACTATCAATAAACAGTATAATATCTTCATTATAGGCCAATCTAGAGCAGACTGATGCCTCACTATTATCCTGGGACTAAGGAATATTTATGTTTGGATTACCATTCCTGGTCAGGCATTCTTCAGGCATTCACTCATTTGACTATCCATTTAGCCATCCAGTCATCTCTACACTTCAGGTCTTGCCAACCTTGAAGAAAGTGGCTCAGGAATCCCGTACGTCTGAGGTCCCATCTCAACAGAGCTAGTGGCTGAGATCATATCACAATGGCTCAAGTCGATGGTGGAGTGACACCCACAGATCTGACTCATCCTCGCCAGTACATGGATATGGAATTTTTAAAAATGACTACATGTGTTTAGTAAAAGGCTAGAGATTAAAATATTTTCTGCAGGTTAGACATCCCACTTCATGAGTACACTGAGGCTGAGTGTGTGTGAGATGCAGGAATATCTTAGACAGCAGAAAAGTGGGGTGTGTGTACAACTAAAAACAATCGCATGGGAGAGTGCAATTGTTATTTAGAAGCCATATATGGCCCCCACATTTCCCATTAACAAATTCTAGCTCTGAAGAGTTTTATTTCCCATTATAGTAACAACCAGAAATGTAGCTATCCATTTAATATATTACTTAATATATTTGATAGGGTCCACATTACTATGGTCCTGTTTATCAAAATAAAATGTGACTTTCCCAAGTCACAGAACTAATAAGTGGCAAAATTAGACATGGGGTAGAGGAATTCCCAAGATTATAGAAAGTAGTCCATGGGAGTGCAGTGTTTACCATATACAAAATTAACATATCCACTTATATATATCATCCTATAGAAGCCACATGGACAAAGAAACTCACAATGGTATCCTCATGTGCAGTTTAAGGCAGTGAGATTTAGATATAGGATTCATCTTAGCAAGTACATACATATGTGTGCATAGTTCATTGGAAAAGTCCAATATAGGAAAAGGTATGATTTCTATCTTGAAAGAACTTCTAGCCTATGGGTAGAATACACCAAAAAAGAAGTGGAATTTTATATATACATATACATATATATATATATGTATGTATGTGTGTGTATGTATATGTGTGTGTGTGTATATATATAGATAGATAGATATATAGATATATAGATATGAAATTAGGCTGATCATTGAAACTATATCAATGATACTATATTATTTCACACTATATTATAGTCACACATGTCTGCCTTTAGTTTATGACACCTTATGAAAATATAACTTTAGGAGTTTGGGGAGATAACTTAGTCAATGATTGCAGAAAAATACGAGGTCCCAAGGCAAGATTCCTAGAAATCCATGTAAAAGTTGGGTGCTGCAGCATGCATCTCTAATTCTGAGTCTGCAATGTAAAATTAGGCAGATCGTTGGAGCTCATTGACCAGCCATCCTAGACGAGTGGCTAACTTGCAGATTCAATGAGAGACCCTAACTCAAAAATTAAGATGAAGAGCAATTGAAAATGCTGACATTGACCTCTGGCCTCCACACACATGCACATAAGTACACATGCACTCTTTCACATACAAACATGTACATAACACACGCACGTGTATGCACACACACACACACACACACACACACACACACACAAAGGAAGGGTGGGAAGGCCTGAAGCAGGACACATAGAATGTAAAGTCAACAAGGGAAAGCACTTTGTTTGAATATTTGCTAATGCTGTGTGATTGACACTTGATGAATCTTGTTTCTTGAATGAATGGATAAACCTAAAGAAAGGGGAAAAGATGGGAGCCACCAGCATCACAAGCCTGAGTGGGATATCACCTGTTAGATCATTCCCTTTTGGTCCCTGTAAAAAATCTATAAACAATCTCAGTAGCATAGCAGAATGCAACACTTGGTTTGGGTAATTTTCCTCTTTACTACTGAGCCTTCTGTTGGCATTTGTACTTTCCTTACAGTTTATATAATTGGCATGTTTCCAGGTGAAAAGAAGACCTGCTGCAGACTGTCTGCCACCGTTCCCTGTGCATGGTATAGAGCCATAGAACATGCTGCATTTCCTATTGGTTATGAAGCTGGTAGTATTGACTGGGCAAAGCCTTGTATCAATGACAGAGGATACTGAAATCAAGAAAAAAGAGGGAAATTGGGAGAGTATAAAACTTGTCATTACCTCTTCATTACTATTGCAATGGCAACTGCCTGTTGGAATTATTCAAGTATCTTACTGAATTTCCATGTTTGTCTTTTCTTTTCGGTTGCTCTACCTATGGTTGTCTTTGGCATTACAGAGAGCACCAGAAAGCGCTCCCAATGTAGACATCACCCTCAGCATCAACTCCAGCATCACCCCAGGCATCACCCCCTACATCACCCCCAGCATCACCCCCAGCATCACCCCCTGCATCACCCCCAGCATCACCCTCAGCATCACTCTCAGCATCACCCCAGTATCACCCCCAGCATCACCCCCAGCATCACCCCCAGCATCACCCTCAGCATTGCCACCAACTCTGATTCAAGCAGTTCTGTATCTCTCAGAATCACAAACACGATCCCCATTTCTTGTATACATATCCCGTTTGAGAAACAAGAGCTTGTTATACTTTGCTGAATTTTAAAAAAGATATGTATTTTAATAATGCTTTTGAATTATGAAAACATTGGCAACCACAATCAACTCATCTGAAGTACAGAATGAAATTTAGAAAGTCACGTTTTACTTCTAAAACTAGATTTCAAAGCAAATTGCAGTGGGTCCACTTTAATTCTGACCCAGAGGAAGATCTGATGTAGTTTTACAGCTAGCCCGTGCTATTTCCAATCTCAGGCGAGACTACAGATTCCGCACTATCAAATTTCCAAACAAAACTAAGATTTTGTTTGCATTGTGCTATACTTTGATTTTGACAGCATCCAAGCAGAAGTCATGGCCCACATCCTGAACACCCCTACTTCTTTCCTGAGTGTCCAGTTCTATTCCTCTTGTCAAGTGAAGCAATAAGAAACCTGCTTTCAACCCCATTGTCTTAGCCTGTAGAGCTCTGTCTCATGGGTCCCTGGCAGTCTTAGAGACCTTCCTGCACCACAGTTTACCAGAGGGCTTGTCAGGGTGGATGGAGGGAATCTGCTCGTCCCTTGCAAATAGAGCATCTAGAGCTTTTCATTCCTAAGATCTCTGGAGACTACGTTTGTGGCTGATTATTTTCTATTTTGGCTCCCACCCTGCTTGAATTACTATCAAAATGCAAATCTTAACTCTTACTTTGTTTTGTGCAAATAATTCTATTCTGTGCCCTTACAGAATCTAGTATCTCTTTTTCAAAATGTTTATACAAAGTTTAAGTATGTTTACCTTCCAATTTTATATATCCAAGGCTAGCTGTTTAACATTTATCTCCCCCATTCTGCAAGCACAGAGACTAAGCATAGCTTTGCCTAGTACAGAATGCCAACATAGCAAACTCCTCTTTTGTGGCAGTATACCATCAATCACCACACTAAATGCCAAAGGTAAAAAGTTAGCTTCTGAACAGGGTACTTGTGAACTGGTAGAGAGTCAGGCCTGTGAGTGAGTCAGTCATTACAAAGCGAGCATAAACCTCGATCGTGATACAGAGAGAGGAGCAATGAGCTCCCGGGAAGACGTGACAAAATAGCAGAGGCTCGTGTTAAGAACCAGTTTTACTTTTTTACATGTTATCGATTTCTAAGCTTTATTGCCAGCCCTTCCTTCTCCTTTACTTCTGGAGTTCCATTATCTCAAGGCTTATGTGTTTCCGCACTGTATGTTTTTTCATACATAAAAATGCTGTGACTCCCTGTATCACATAAACCTCTTAAGTGTGTGATGGCGACAGAGGTCACCTAGCCCAGCTGAACAGGTGACAGTAGGATCCCAGATACAGAGTTGAAGGAGGACCCTTTCCCCTATGGCTTTTTGCTGTGGTTAGAATCATATGCCATTACTCTGGACAGGTTCCATTTTGAATTGACATTTCTCATCTGTGGTTAGAATATATAAAACTCACAACTGCTCCTGTGTGTGCCCCCCTTTTCCTGTATCCTTTCTTTTACAGGCTTCAATGTATACATTACCTTCTGAGGTGCACTTCCTTGACTGTTTAATATGCAAATCAGCCTATATCTTCAGAAAATACTCGGTTTTTCCACTGTTTGTTTGGCCATTCCTTCAATCACATATGTCTTTATAATTTCCCCACTAAAATATCAGTTTTAAGAGTTAGCATACTCTGTTTCCTTTGTAAACTATGACTGTTTTGACCGCTGTGTGAACTGTTACAAGATCCAGTGTTCAGCAAAACTATGCAAACCCTCACAAATGTATATTTAAAGGATATGTATGTTTGTCAAGGAAGATTTTTAAAAAGGATGAAGTATATGCTTACAATTTATTTTACATACTCCAGAGATCAAAAACCTTTGTTTCCATATTCTAAGAATAGAAACGAAATAATGCTTTAATGAAGATTCAAAGAGAGGATATAAATCATATCAGCACCTGAGGAGTAAATGCTTGCTCATGTGTTTGGAGAATATGCTTGGGGTGGGGCTCATTTCAGCAAGGATAGTATTGCATGAGCAACACAGGGAACTACAACAAGGCCTCCTTGGTTGGTCAACAAATACAATGTAGAGGTGTCAAATTAAAAAAAAAAAAAAAAAAGAGCAGCTTGGCTTGGGCATCATTGTGTGTGGATAATCTTTGAAGCCTTTAGACTAAGTGAGAGTGAAAAGAATTTAAAGCAAAGCCAGGAGTTTTGTTTAGAGAAATGGCAAGAGGGGAGAGCTATCAGAGTACGGAAATATGCAGAGACTGGTAGGTGGAAAGAAAGCCAGGTATAGTGAGGGTCCAGGATATCAGGGGTATTTTAATTTATCTTATTTTATCTATTTTAATAATTTATTTTAATTTTAATTTATTTTAATATAGAAATGGCTGGCATGCCAACAAAGCTAAAATATAAAGTAAGGTGCAAGGAAATGTCCCTTGGGTCCAAAGGCATGGTGCAGCTTGTTAGCACTGTGGCAGGTGCTATCTTCAGAGTGTGATGGGGGCCAGAAGACTTACTAGTAGGGGTAGCAGATAGAATTTAGGAGACAAAATGAAAGTGGGGGGGTCTCAAAGCAGTAATCTGAAGAAGGCTCCACACTTGGGCCTGTGATGAAAGCTTTGAGCCAAAATGCCATCCGATCAACAAAATGGATAAAAAATATTCTCAGTTCAAAAAAGTTCTAAAAATAAAATGATAATCCAATTGATTGAACTTCTCTAAAGCTCTGTTGTGTCTTGCAAGGTTTTGTTTTCATCACCTGCCTGGGTGGAAACACTGGAATTCCCAAGACCACATCAATGTCTCTGTCTCGCAGCTTACTATTTCGTTCTTTCTCTTTTTACCACAGAATAACAGGCTGAGGAAATATGCCTTCGAACTGAAAATGAACGACCTGACCTATTTTGTGCTGGCAGCGGAAACGGAGTCAGATATGGACGAGTGGATCCACACACTCAACCGCATCCTGCAGATCAGTCCTGAGGGCCCACTTCAGGGAAGGAAGAGTGCAGAGCTTGCGGAACTGGGGCTAGGTAGGAGCTCAGGCAATCATGTCCCTGCTTTGGCTAAGTGCTTAGTTCACTTGGACACCTAGTAGCCGTGGGAGCTACTTAGGAGCTGTCAGGCTCAACTCGGGCATTCTTGAGCTACCTGCTCTAAGAAGTTGACCCCAGATCTTTACTTTTACTGGGTCATCACAATTGCTACACAGTGGTACAGTTTTGAATTATCTGGAAGGGACTGGAGATCATCACCCAACAAACATACTTGGATCTCATACCCCAATAACTCAAAAATTATATATATTTCTGATGGGAAGATCTTATAGAAGGTACATTTTGAATTTGGGCTTTATGTTACATTTTATAAATGCATATTGTCTGTAAGAACAAACATGTTTTACTTCCTCTTAGCTACAAGGCATCTTTTATTCATGCTGTTTTGATAGTCTTTTTTTTTTTTTTTTTTTTTTTTTTGGTTTTTTCTTTGGTTTTTTTGAGACAGGGTTTCTCTGTATAGCTCTAGCTTTCCTGGAACTCACTCTGTAGACCAGGCTGGCCTCGAACTCAGAAATCCTCCTGCCTCTGCCTCCCAAGTGCTGGGATTAAAGGCGTGCGCCACCACTGCCCGGCTTGTTTTGATAGTCTTGAGGTCAGCTGATATGTGAAAGTTCCAACATCAAGTGGCACACTGTTTTCATAATAAAATAAATAAACTGAGAAGAGGGTTCAGTCACTAAAGTGCTTGGCATACAAGCATGCTGATCTGAGTTCAGATCTCAGCACCCATGTAAAAATCCAGGTGCCACAGTGTACACTTACAAACCTGGTGCTAGGGAAGCAGAGACAGGACCATCCCTGGAGCTTTCTGGACAGTTAGTCTACCCTTATCAGTGAGCCCTGGTTCAATGAGAGAACCTGTCTCATGACATAAGGTGGGAAGTCACCAAGGATAGTTCTGGTTTAATGGTCACACAGGTCTTTACTGTTTAAACTAAATGGGTTATAAAACCAAACCTCGTGAACCAAAGGAAGGGACCGAGAATGGTGGTGTGGTAGCAACTGGACAGGAGATAAGAGAGCGTAGGCAGAGATAATAAGAACATGTAAATGCACATCTGAAATTGGCCAGTAAAAAATTGATCAACAAAAATATAAGATGGGAGCAACTGAGGAAGGCAATGAACATTGTCCTCTGGCCTACACATGTTGTAAATATCATTTGGGGTGAGTTACCCCCACTTAGACCATATACTTCTTAAATAAAAGACACAAAACCTTTACATTTATAAGCTTAAAAGCACTAGAGCTGGTCAGATATCGACCCTTTAGGCTGTTTTGTCTACTTCTCTGTCAATAACCCTGAGATACCATTTGCCATGTTCCACCTTGACTTCTCCTACTCTGACAAGACAGCCGTCAGGGCCAGCACTCATGATCCACCTACATGATAGTGACCTCTTTCTTCTCCTTTCTTCCTCATTCTCCTCATGATCCCAGCCTGAGACCCCAAGCCCAGAACCAAAGCCCCACCTACTCTCTTCTGCCCAGCTACAGCAATAGACATCTTTATTAACTAATCAGGGATAACTTGGGGGGGGACAAGATTTACACAACAAAAGCTGGTGTACATGAGGATCCACTTGTCTTGGAGCAACCAAATCTTGGGGTACAGAATTTAGCATTTGAATACAAGCAGCACCAGACCAACCCTCCACACACATGTATACATGTGCAGGCACACATGAACATGTATACACATACACACACACACTCACAATACTTTTCTTTTTCCCTGCCTAGTTCCCTCATAAGATTCTACCCATTGTAGTCAAGGGGAAGGAAAAAAGCAAACAGAAAAACGTGAAAGTATAGCAATCAAGTCTTAGTTATGTAGTTAGGAGTACCTCTTCCAAAGACTCAGTCAGTGTTCCTCACAGAAAGCCATTTCAAGACAACTGTGAATTAGAAACCAAAGTATAGCCATTCCTGAGTTCTACTTGCATGCCCCCTAAAAGGAAGAAGTCATAGATAGGAAGGAAGGAAGCTATAGCTGGTTTTCCCACGACTGCCATAGGCCGTAGCCAGTGTTTACATGAACTTATTATTACGTACGAATTGTCAAATAGAGTGTTCACATTTGCAGTTCTACAGAGTTTAATTAGCTCCAGCTAAAAGATGGGCTCTAAGTAAATCCCCTGAAGGTAAAAGTTAGAAAATATTTACATATTTGAGAAAATTTTGTCGGGCATGGTTGAAAGAAGCCAAGACAACCTATACACGTTAGCATCTTTAGGATCCAAAGAGCTTAGTGATATCAAATGCTAGGATGGTAAGAATCCTAAAATGACTGTCAGAAAGTTTCACTTTCAACCCCTGATTGCTTAACAGTCTGGTATATTGTAGCTAGGATAGAAGGAAGACTTAGGTTCATCAATGTCCCTCTGAGCTCACGAATTAATCCAGTACTATACATGAGGGAAATCTATGACTCATATTAATAAATAACCTGTGTTGGTCTGTCTTTTCAAGATCCACTGGATAATTCCATGACTTGTGAATGTACACTGGAGGAAACAGATTCTTCAGAGAACAGCCTACATCCCGACTTCGCAAAAGTAATGGAGTTGACAACGTATTTGCACACACATTTGAGTTACTCACTGCTTTCATGGAAAAAATAGCAATCCTTTCCTTTAAGATTTAGACTAAGAACTAATCTCAAATTTTTCATCAGTCTAAGAGTTTTATTTAACATGACACAACCCTTGAAAATAAGAACATGCTTTTATAAGATTTGCCCTGTGTTGATGGATGACTTAAGAGTGATAAAGCTAAGGGGCTGTGTCTTGGCCTTTGTGGGTGTTTCTAGGGCTACATGGGGAAGTCTAGACACCAGGAACTAACATAGGTTTCTCTGCAGTACCTCACAGAAACCGAAGACACTGTCAAAACAACACGAAACATGGACAGGCTCAATCTGTTCTCCCTGGACCCAGATATAGACGTAAGTCAGGATTCTAAGCACAGATGAACTCGACCCACATAACTGTGGATTATAATTTAAAATTTCTTTTATCATGAGTGTTGATTAATGAAGACTTTCAATAATTTTTTTTTAGACCCTGAAGCTTCAAAAAAGGGACCTTTTTGAGCATGAGTTCATGATCAAACCCTTTGAAGAGAAAGCTGCCAAAAGAATCATGGTCATCTGTAGAGCTCTCAACTTAAATCTTCAGGGATGTGTTACAGAGAATGAATGTGATCCTGTAACCAATGTAAGTTTCTCTCTCATTCTATCATATAACCAGCAGGCTTACATCATTCTATCCTAGCTCAAACTTTTCTACCCTTGCTAATCCCAGGATCTAGCATCTAGTATGCAGAGAGTCTGTTTGCCAGCACTTCTCATATTGCAAAGGTGCACAAATTCTGACAAAGAGTCCTTTATAGACTGCTATAAAATTTTCCTTTTAACTTAACGTTTAAAATGCAACAAAGGGCCAGTGGTCTGGAATCTATACAGTCAGCACAGTGGTTCCCTACAACATTGTTTGTATGTCTCATGATAGTGAAGGGGACATTTGTTTATTTATTGTGGTCCTGAGGCTAGGACTTGGGGCCTTAACAAGTGTTATGCAAGTGCTCTCCCCATGAGCTCTGGCCTTTGGTTTTATGAGGCAGGGTATTACTGAGTAGCTCAGGCTAGCCTAGAACCCAGGATCCTCCTGATTCTACTTCCCCAAGTGTTTGGAATGACAGGGGCACACCACCATGCCTGATTCACGATAGCTTTTAAACTGACATTTGGGTTTTCTTGAAGGAAAACCAGCTAACAAATCCACTCTAAGATTTCATAGTATTCCTGCTTATAATAAGATTAAATGACAAAGCAAGTATAGAAATCTTGAAGACACATTAAGTAGAAATATGGATGTCACAATCAATAGTGGGTGTCGTGACGGCACTTCACAGTATATGCGAACACCGAATATACAGTATGTCAAACCCATAAAGAATGTCTTCTCCTATTGGAACTCTCTGGAAAATCCTCTTAGGGGGGACATATTAGGGGGCAATTCTAGACTGATTGCAAATGTATGTGTGAGAAAAGAAAGTTAAATTTGGGAACTGCAGAGAAGAAAATGGGTCACTCGTCATCACCCTACCATCGGAACAAATGTCAGCCAATCTTTCAGTGTGTTTTCTTTAATTCTCTTTCAGTGCATCCTGTTGTGATGTCTATTAAGTCTCAATTGTCCTCTTCCATCCCAGAAAAGAAATTTGATTTTCATGCTCTTGGTACACAAGCCGTATGTGTCTTAAAAGGCAGGAGTAGCATTGTTCACTTGCATGGCCCTATCCAGTCCCACCCACGTCTCCTTCGTGAATGAAACTAACTTGGGGCACAGTAGGTCACAGGAGACAATGAGACCTTTTATCCTTAGCACCTCTGTTCTCTTTAAGCATCCTTCCTGCTACTATAGTAACAGGATAGATCCATATTTTCCCATCCTATTTGACGAGGAGAATTCATTGGGATGGACAGCTTGGATCAGATCTTCTCACTTTTCAACTTAGGAATTGGGCCATGTGATCAGGTGTCTTACCTCATTCTCCCCTATGTAAAAGGTGTACAATAGAGGTGACATTTCAAAGGGCCATGTGGTAAACAAATAGATAATCTCTGGGAAGTTCTATGTGCTCAGTGCAATGTAGCATTCACTCAGCTCAAAGAGGTGACAATGAATGAAAATATAAATCTGAAGATCTAGTTTAGCACTGACCATCTAAGATAGTCTGCACCCATAGAGAAGGGAACTGGTGTAAAACATTTAAACCTGACCAGCAAAGCTACCAACAAAAGACTAAGATGGATTTCCTGCTGCTGGAAGACAGACAAACCAGAGAAATGTGGAGTGAGAGGCTGACAGAGAACAAGCCCACTGTGTGCAATGGTCCTGGCACCATGCAACATGAAGAAGAGGGGCCAGTACGCATGGGAGCAGATAGGTGTACTTTCCATGTAGAAAAAAATAGTAGAAGGAACCAGGCCATGCCTTCATGCTGAATGTAAAACAAACAAAGTGTCTAAAAACTTTGTTCATGAAACCATTTGGAAATTTAAGAAAATTTGATCCAAAGTGTAAAGCCACTTAGTCATCATACTACATAAAAATAGATGGATTTTATCATTTCATACATTGATCTATACTAAAAATACAAATATTTTAAATCTATGACTTTTTATCCATCACATCCAGTGCAATTTAAAAATCCATTCTGGAAACCAAAAGTCAAAGAAAATGGGCTTATTTTTAGATGTGAGGGCCATGGGACTGTGATATATTTGTTTCTCCACCCCAGCCTCCCCACTGACCACCTGGGTTGATTTGGCTGATCTTTCTGGCTAAGACGATATCTCCAACATCCCTCACCACTTGAGGTGTCTCTCCAAAAGCTGCATACGTGGTTAAAGACCACCGCCTTCCCTGATAGGAAGACAGACTGGGGCACACTAGTAGTTGCCTTCCTCTGACGAACCTCCATAAAAGCCCCCAGAGACAATGCACCGCCATTGCCAAAGACCCGTGACTCTTCCCATGTGGATCATGTTCAGAAACCACGTGACTCAATTTGCTCCGGTCTCTACAGAGTAGCTCTTTAGAAACATTTTTATTCTTATTTCACTTCATGTGCATTGGTATGTTCTATGCATGTGTGTGTGCTTACCTGGAGTCATCTAAAGAGCAGCCAGTGCTCATTGGTTAATGAACCATTCCTCTACTCTCCTGAAAATGGCTTTTAGGCGTGCTCTCCTGTCTCTTAGAGCAAGAGGTTCAGTTGATTTTGAGCATCTAAAAGATGTTTTGGGTTGGTTTTTTTTTTGTTTTGTTTTGTTTTTAAGTAATCTTACAGTGGCTGCACATGTTTAAAAAATAAAGTAGGAAATTACTTTTAACAAATAATTTCATTGCATGTATTAGTAATCATATCAAAATCAATAAAACGGCCTCACTTGAATGGCAGTTTATCATTGGATGAAATTGTTTTTTGGAAACTTCTGTGTGCTTTTACAGCAGTACTCTTTCATTTATGGCCATCTTCAACCTGATTCTTGCTTTGATGAGCATGTTTTAAAGGCCAGTTCTCCATGTCTCAGGAGAGCTAACTGCTGCATTTCATGCATGAATGTCTACAGCCTCCATGAAAGACTCTTTTGTGGTGAGGAGGCAGACTTTGACAGCAAACAATTTTTCGGTCAATCAAACAGAACATCAACTTCTAGATGATGGTTTTATACTGTGACATATTCCTTTGAAAGTGGGAATTGACTCCAACAATCCAAGCTAATTAAGCCGTTTCATTGTATCTATATTTACATGTTCCTGTTCCTGAATTCATCAGCCTCAGCCTCAGTAGCCTACAACTTAAATTGTCAGGCTTTGAAGGTGTTTTGTTAAACAAATCCATCCTGAAAGCCAGCCATTCAAAAAGTAAGGTTTAGCATTTTCATTGCAAAGGTAGATTGGAAAAATAAATGAATCATCACCACAGGAGCTTTAATTTCTGATATGTTATTAACAGGAATCGTGTATTTCTATTCAACAAAATGGAAATGAGAGGCACAATGCAACAATTCAGGAAAAAAATGATTTTTGTATCTTGACCTTCAAAGTGTTCTTGCACCTCACTAATCTCTCTTTGCTTTTGCATTTTCAATTCTTAGCAGGCTACAATTACCACAAATGAGGAGTTTTTCTAAACTAAATTAAATTACTAAAATCAAAATTTTATTGATAATTACTTTTAAATAAACATGAGTGTGTGTGTGTGTGCGCGCGCACATATCTGGTATTGTGTATATATATTTGCGTGTGGATGCATATTCATATATGAGTCAATGCGTATGTACAGAGGCCATTATGTCAGTGCTGGGTGTTGTTCTCCATCTTAATTTTTGAGACAGTCTTTCACTACATCTGAAGCTCACTGGTGCAGCAGGACTGGCTGATCAATGAGCTCCAGGAAGCTTTGTGTCCTTACCTCCCCAGCACGGCGTGACAGTGGCCTGCAGCCACACCTAGCTTTTTATGTGGATCTGAACTCAGGTCCTCACAATGTCTCAGCAAGCTCTTCACTCACTAAGATGTCTCCGTAGCCTCAAAAAGACTATTTCAAGCATTATTTTAATTTGTAATTCCATCTCTAATAGTGAGGGAGTTGACAGGCATTGTCATCATTAAATAACTGAACAGGACCTAGGTTACAAACTAGTCACAATGATATATCGCAAAGGACAGGAGCTATTTAACAAGATTCACAGCAGCAGTCTGTACAACAGTGCATTAATTGGGCTGTAGTCCTGTGTATAACTTCCTTGTTCATAGAACATTGACAGAAGATAAACTCCAGTTCACAATTAAGGAGCACAAACCAAAGTAAAATGTTATTGACGGTCTTTTAGAACCCCCACTAATTGCATAGCTATGAAATCACATGCATGTTCATTTATCTAGTATATATTTAATTATACATGACGTACATGTATCTGTATATATGCAGTGTGTGCATAAGTATTTGTACCTTTGTTTATTTACTTTGCCTAATTTAACCCATGTTGTTTCACTTTTCCATGTTTTTCCTTGTTAAGGATGGAACACAGACGTACACATACTGTCAGCACTCCACCACTGGCCTGCACCCACTCCCCTTAATCTGCGTTGATTGTGACACTTTTCTAACTAACCATTCTTTATCCCTTAACTCTATCTTTGTTTCTATGATATTTTGGCAGCATTTTAAAATTTGTATCCCATCTTGTTTTGTCTTTTCAGAATTGTGGTGTTAAGGGAAGGGTACAGCGTTTACCTGGCCTGTGTGTGGCCATAGGTTTGACCCTCAACACTACAAAGGGAAGGAAGGAAGGAAGAAAAGGATGGAAAGATGGAAGGAGAGAAGAGGAAGGGAGAGGAGGGAGAGGAGAGAAAGGGAAGGGGATGGGAGAGGAAAAGAAGGAAAGAAGGAAGAAAGGGAGGGAAAGAAGGAGGGAAAAGGGAAGGGAGAAAGAACAAAGGGAAGAAAGAAATGTCCTTCCATTTCCCAGTCTCTATTTTTATTTTAGACGTTCTGTGCTTATTTTAATTAGCTTACAAAGTAACCATTTCCTATGTCATCTCCATGCATATTTTAGTTTGTTTCATTCTCCCAGACGACCCTCCATCTCCATTCCCACCCCTTCCTCATTGTGCCCTTTCACCCCAATATCCCCCTTCCCCTTTGTCCCATTGTCTTCCCCACCTTTCTCCTTTAAAGCCCCCTCTCCCGGGCTCGTCAGACTTGTGTTAGTTTCCAGCTTTGCTCAGTCTCACTTATGATTGTTTTAGCCTCTTTCTATTCTCTGAGTGTTGCTAATTCTCAGGAAACCATGACGGTTCTCTTCTTGGACACCAAGTATTTCCTATAAGCCTATGGGAGCCATTCAAACCACCACCTCTGTGTATTGTGATTTAAATAGGAGTTCCATTAAAAAGAAAAAAACAAAACAAAACAAAAACCTCCCAGGTTCTGCTTTCTAGCCCAGTTCTCTTGACCACCTGGAGTCCCAAAACTCATGTCCCCACAGCCACTGGGATACCTTACAAAGGACTTTCTATGTCTCGTGAAGAATTCTTTGTGTCTTTATGCTCTGTGTCAGTGGCCAGTACCGTGTGCTTAGGTTCCTCTGCTCGCCCACAGACTTGGGAATATCCTTAGTTACACTGTGTTCTGCTCTCACATGTGCTGTGGATGACCACATCTCCCATGGACATGGTCAGCTCCTGATGAATTTGCCTCTACTCTGATCCTACTCAGGTGTGCTTTCTATGACTTTTCTGCTGCTGTGTCTTTGCCTAGGAGTCCCTTGAATGAACTCTACTTAAGCCCCTCTTCTTCAGAAGGAGTACAAGGAACTTGCCCACTTCTCAGATTCCATCACTTTCCCATTTCTGCTTTATTTTCCATCTTCATCTTCCTTCATGGCATCTGGAAGAGAGGTTAAATGTGGGAAACCACAGAAGCTTGGACTTTGGTGAATATTCCAGACCTCAAGAGAAGGGAAGGAGAAAGTCACACACGGGCGCAGAAGTGACCTGCTGCTAAGTCTGTCAGGATCTGGGTTTAGGGTGGTCTAGAGGAGGTACTTAGAAAAGATGCCTGGCATGGTTGGAAAAGATGGTCAGTGAGAAACCTGAAAGAATAAGTAAAGATTGCTAATGGAACCCATGTTTCTCTCTGTTGGGAAAACAGGAAAGTAAAAAGAATTCTTGAGTGTTTAAGTTAGAAGTGAAGGTATCGACTTGAACTTGATGGTTTCTAGCAAATATTCATATGTAGATAGAGATCAATAGTTATAGCTGTAGTAGAGTACTGCGTGCCCGTGTGTCATCCTATGTAATGAGAGGGCACTGAACCTATGATACCCTAGTGCCTAATTACCAGAACCCGGATAGTGATATCTAAATGTCAATCTTACCAAAACAGAGTCAGGATCACCCATGGAGAAACATCTGGGGTATGAAGAGTATGAATCTAGAGCACATTGTTGAGTAAGTAAATATGAAAGGAAAGAAAGAAAGAAAGAAAGAAAGAAAGAAAGAAAGAAAGAAAGAAAGAAAGAAAGAAAGAAAGAAAGAAAGAAAGAAAAAGAAAGAAAGAAAGGATGGATGAAAGGAAGGATGAAAGGAAGGAAGGAAGCAAGCAATAGTAGAAATGGGCCCCTGCCACATTGGAGTTACTTTGAGGCAGAGCCTTTAGCCAAATCTAGAACAATTGAGCATCACTAAAAATAATGACCATAAGAGACTAAAACCTTAGGGGGGTGGGGGGAGGGTAATTCCTGCACTCAGGAGGCAGAGGCAGGTGGATCTTTGTGAGTTCAAAGCCAGCCTGGTCTACAGAGTGAGTTCTAGGACAGCCACAGCCAGGGCTACCCAGAGAAACCCTGTCTTAGTAAGAGAGAGAGAGAGAGAGAGAGAGAGAGAGAGAGAGAGAGAGAGAGAGAGAGAGAGAGAGAGAGAGAGAGAGAGAGAGAGGTAGGTAAATGTAAAACCTATTGAATATAATGGCAATCAGGAACTTCACTGTAGTTAGAGAATGAATAAATAAAAATGACAAAGAGGAGAGTGTCACCATCTCCCTGCCATCCTACCTAACATTTGTACAAAGACTGGCAGTATAATGTGACCATTGGGAGCCAACACAATGGTCATCTTACTGAGAGTTCAGACTGACTGATAAGACTGGTGGGGTACAGCCGAAGAATAGCAAAACTGTAAGGGTTCTCTCAGAATACACATCTACAAATATTATTGACAATAAGGGGAAATGGTAACCTTAGGGTCATGGAAATTGACCTAGGACAGCATGATGAGATAAAGTTAGCATCACAGTTGCTGGAAGTTGACCTGGTGCTAGGAGTGTGGTAAACTTCAAAATGAGTAGCTGATAAAGAAACTAAGTAACATCTTTTTAAAACCCTAAGCTAAAATACTGTCTTCTTTTCAGGAGACTTCCCATCTTCTCTGACAACAGGTCCTCTCACAGGTTGATTCTCATCTGTGTGTCACAGTATCTCGTTCATGAACATATTAAAAACACATAGAACAGTAGGAAGCACACAGTCAATAGGAAATGTTATTATCATTTCAAGCTGTGACTTTAAAATATCTGAAAAGTTCCAGTTGTGGTGGTGGCGCACATGGGTACAATTTGATGAAGGAGGCAGAGGCAGGAGGATCACTAGTCTGAGGACATCCTGGGCTACACATTTAGGCCAGTAGTGGTAACAAATGCCTTTAGTCCCAATACTCGGGAAGCAGACAGGATGTTTGAATTTGAGGCCAGCCTAGTCAACAGAGTGAGTTCCTGGGCTGCACAGAGAAACCCTGTCTCAAAACACACAAAACCAAAAACCAAAAAAAGGGAGGGAAAGAGAGAGAGAGAGAGATTAATTCTCAGAGTACTCTAGAAACTGGGGTGAAGGGTGTTTTCTTTGAGTACAAGGAAACCAACTAGAAGACTATTCATGTGTAATAAGCCAGTAGTAGAAAATAAGGAAGAGAACTCCTGGGTGGGTGTCTAGGATCAAGAAACAAATGAGGTGAGCCCTGGGCTTGGAGGCTTCTGCTGCAGGGAGGGATTCTGGGTACTTCGCCCTGAGTTATAGAACGCTTGCTTTCGGGCTTTCGTTCGACTGTGTTGTGAAGTGCTGTGGTGCACAGACTTGTGGACCAGCAGAACCATCTGATTTTTGTTTTGCCCACAGATTGAGCCCTTTTTTGTGAGTCTGGCGCTTTATGACCTCAGAGATAACAGGAAGATCTCTGCGGATTTCCACGTGGACCTAAATCACCCTGCTGTCCGGCAGATGCTCTCAGGAGCCCCATCAGCCTTGGAAAACGGCAATATTGACACTGGTACACCGAGACAATCTGAAGAGCCTCAAGTAAAGGGCCTTCCAGAGGAATGGTTAAAATTGCCAAAGCAGGTTGCGCTTTTGTTTCCTTGTGATGGGACAGAAAACCTTTGCCACTTAGATTGTTCTTAACAATAAATAGTCCATACGGGACGGGCAATTTTCCAAATAAAAATTCCTTAAAGCTGCCATGTTTTTAAATGACATCTGTGAATTTCTTCAAGGCGGTTTCTATGATAGTCATTATCCACTGCTTTCTTTGGACATAGGCTGTCTTCTCTGTGAGTGATCCGCACTCTGAGATTGTTTTGGTGGCCAAAGTCGAAAAAGTCTTAATGGGGAACATCGCAAGCGGTACTGAACCTTACATCAAGAACCCAGACTCCAACAAGGTAACGATTATTTTCTTATAAATACTTTCAGTCACTTTACAGAGATAAAATCATGTTGCATTCCTGAATTATGTAATTTCATAAATGTATGACTTTCAACATTAACCTAGCAGCATAATTAATATCTACCAGAAACTTTTCAAATTATACATTTTTTGGCTTGTCCTTTTGACCCAACAGCACAGACTCTGATACCTATGAATCTATTAGTAGAAATAAATTTAAATTCAGATATCATTTTAACCCCAAAGGTTAAAGTATTTACAATAACAAAGTTAGGAGTCGGGATCAAGTGAAGGCAATTTGCTAAGATCTCAGCAAGCTAACACTGGGCTCAATAACAAAGACAAATGATTATACACTAAATATAATAATAGTGAAATGCAGAAAGCTAGAAACCGAGGCAGTGTGAATGGCCTGCATAGTAAAACCAGAGAAGGCTATCTGTTTGCTTCATTCTATCACCTTATTATTTCAAATAAGCAAAATATGGGTTATCACTGTTTATTAAAAAAAATATATATATTTGCCATACAAAAGAAAGATATCAAGGAAATAATGCAAAACAATTGAATTTGAGCATGTGCAACGACTTAGGCTGTAGTTTTGCATATTTAATATCATAATACATAATTACATATTGCATATCTATTACATATTACATTCAGCAAACTATCTTTTCAGACCATATCCAGCCTGTTACCAGCTTTTGTAAATAAAATCTTATTGACAGTCAATCACACCTCATTCATTGTCTAAAATGTGTGAAGCTTGGTTTGCTCCAGCACTGAAAGTGGAAGCAAGCGCTTCTTGTATTTACAGCTACCTCCAGCTAAAGCAATGGATCTGAGAAACTGTGACAGAGAATGCAGGACCCATGCAGCCCTTCACAGAAAACGTCCCCTGAAATATAAAAGATGTGATCTAGTACCAGTTGTGAATATAAATCTGATTCCATTCAAGATTTTAACTTCTCTTAGCTGAACAGAAGGAAGGCAGGAAGGCAGGAAGGCAGGAAGAGGAGAGGAGCGGGGAACAGTTGATATTTCAAGACTAGGGGGTGTTTTACATTTAGAATTTTCAAATTCAAAAGAAATCCAAGAATTCTACATTAACTTGAACACAGAGGGTCCCATGTATAATCTGTGGGCCAAAAAGGAGGAATTCTATAGAATTTCAGTAGACAATAAAATGGAAAAAATACTCGATATTATTTCATGTGTACAGTTTGTAATTGGCTATCCCTAAATAACATTTTGTTTACTTTTTTCCCTCAGTTTGCACAAAAGATACTGAAATCCAATAGGCAGTTCTGCAGCAAACTGGGGAAATATCGGATGCCATTTGCTTGGGCGGTGAGGTAAGGTCCTACTGTGTGACTCATGGAATAGAAATGTACTTACAATCTGCGTTAGAAGCTATGGCTCTGAACGCCTTTGTATCATCTGCTGCTTTTTAACAAAGCCACACCTAGAGAAATAACATGGTATCATCTTCATAGACACCATGAACTCTGCAGACACAAACGCTTCACTCAATAGTTCATCGAGACAGCTTAGACTAAAGTCCCCTGCCTCATATCCAGTGTGGGCCTGGCCAGATGTACTGGGGGAACTTAGTACGAAATCAAACTCATAATTTGTTTATACATAACTGCTTTAGTGAACACGATGCTTTATCAGTCCAGAAAGCCTAATGGACATAAGAAAGGGGGGATATTGGATGCCTTCCTGTGCACCTGCTTTCATTTATGCATAGAGCTCTGCTCCGTATGAATGTTCAAATGAAGCCATCAGTTGATCACTTAAGCGTCTTTGATTTGAGTGTAGATTAGTACAGACAATTATGTCCCCAGCTGACTCTGATGGAAATGCTGAGTTCCCTGTGCTCAAGCAGAAGACCATCCTTCCCAGAAATGGGACCTCTGTGGAAAATAGACTTTGCTTTTCAGATCTACTAACATGCCGACTCCTAGTGTCCTTCTCAGTCTCTTTGCATCTTTTCCTGGTCTAAGAATTCCTTAAAGGAGGGAAACCTTAGCATAGATTCATGAAAAAAACAAAGATCAACAGTGAACAAGCTGAATTAAAGGGGGTTCATTACAGGCCTAGTAGAAAATGCCTCACTTAGCAAATGTTAATAACATCATCCCAAAGGCAGTCACAGCCATTCAAATTCCAAGTGCAGAAGGAAGGCTAACGTGTTGTGTATTCTTCTATTCACATAGCTTTCACTGGGAAACACACTCAGAAAAAACCCACCAGTGTGTGTCAGAATGCTGTGATCACTAGTTAACAGGAGGGTCTGGGAGACAGAAGGCGTGGTGTGGAGTCCGACATCAGTAATGCAAGACAAATCCCCGCAGGCTGCAAGTACCAACTTGTATTCAGACAGCCTTGCAGCAAGGGTAGAAGAGCCAGGCTGCAGAACCTGGTAACCCAGCCCAATTCTCCATTTACTGTGTCATTGAGTAAGGTTCTTCTCTAGACCCAGAGCCTCATCTGTGGGATGGAACAGCCAATACTTTTCTCATGGGCAATATCTACTATTAGCTTCAGATGTACAAGCATTTGGTATAAAATATGTCATAGATATTATTTTATCTCTCTGTCCCATCCCTACCTTTCCTTTCAGAGCTAACTAATGGTAGACATGAAAAGCATGTTATAGGTATTGTCATTCTTATTATTAGTGCTGAAGGTCACTTGTTGAGTTGGTATTCACGCTCTGTAACTCCCCATTTCTTGTAAATTTGGGCCAGTGAAGAAGAGTGTGAAGGATAGAGGTAAGCCATGTGTCAGATATTGGCAGAAGTAACATCCTGACTCTGAAATTGTCAACAAACTGTCTGGAAGACAGATGGCGCTTCCATGGGGGCCGAAGGTGTCATCAACTCTTGGGATAGTTATTTCTAGGAAAATAGAGCTAACAAAACCACAAGCCCATGCTGGATGAGGGCTCTGTTAGTGCTTTGACTGTTGTTGGGAACTTGTACAAACCACCGATGATTTGTAGTTACTTAAGTTTCTTGAGCAAGTAAGGAAAAAAATGGCTGATCATACAGAGATTATGGTTTTGTTGGGTCCTTTGGATTACCTAGCCTCAAAAAAAAAGTCACACAGCCACCCAAAGTAGCAACCCCTGCCCCACCTTCCAGCGCAAACACTGCTTCAGCTAAGAGTTGAAGGCTAGCAGTCACTCGTGTTGTTCTGGAATAGACCAGCTCCATGGCACAGATAATATATTGTTGGTCCTGAGTATTCTCCATTAGCTTTTCCTTTATACTTTATTTCCGGCTGGCCCGGCTCTGCTTCTGCCCCTGGTGTATCCAGATACCCTTGCAAGCCGGGTGGAATGAAAGGAAGGAAGCTTGTCCAGGTGGGTGAGTTTGCAGAAATTTTGTTGTCTTGAGTGCTGAGGTTGGGAGCGGGGGCAGAAAGCAGCCTTCTCTGGGACGATGTTCAGTGTTACAGCTCTCTTTATTCACAGGCAGTAAGGGCAATATAAATACCAGGGAGTGAGTAGGGGGGTTTGAGGAGAGTAAACATTGTTGGCTGGGGCTGTGGTGCTGGAATGCTTCATTTCCAGGTGCTTGCTGGACCTGTCCTTATAGGAAGAGGAAATTATACCTGGAATTTGGTCATGATGCTATGTGACTACCTCAAGGTGGGGCGGAGGTGGGGACCAAAAGGACATGTGTGCCATGGTACAGGCAGACCCAGAACAGGGAGGAAGCAACCCTTACTCCTGACGGTCTCAAGATGAGACTTTCTGGACAGGGCTCGACCTTATTCTTGCTCCAGGCCTGCTCCCTAGGTCCCATGGCCCACTTTGCCCCACAATTTGCTATCTTGTAGTTTGTTTCACAGCATAGCTCTGAGTGTACCCTAAACCATTTCAAAGCAACTGTAGTTAAAAATAGTAGCATTAACAGTAACTTGGAACCAGATTTTTACCCAGCTGCTGCAGTACACACAGATCTCATTGCTGTGAGCATCTAATTTGAAATTTATCTGGTATGTTCTCAGATTGGGTACCAGCTGTACTGCCACTTTGCATCAAAAAGATTATCCTCCCAATAAGTGTAGGACACACATACACACACCATGCACACACATACACGCAGTTGCACACACACATACAGCACACACACACACAGCCACACAGGATATTTTTACAATTCACAATTAGAAAAGAAGGTGAACTCACAAGTGTGCCCAACTGCAATTAAACTTTTCCCATACATATCGCCTGCAGGATCAGAGGGGCCCAAGGCTACACCAAGATCACCTCACAGATTCTTGTGCACTGTCTCATTTTAACTTATAAATGACTAACAGACAGTGCTCAATTTTCCATAAAGTCAATCAGGACTACCACTAAAATAAATGTTCATTCTCATATCTATACATCTAAAGATGCTTAGTGCAGTGATATCTAAGATTCTCGTGCTGTCAACAGCCCAGAAAGCGGTGGTCGGCCTCTGCTTGCATCCTTCCAGCGGCAAGGCCCCTAGTAACCCTCACCACATCCTTCTCTCTGCCTTTCTATAGTTTTACTATTAGATAATTCATTTTTATACAGTTAAAACTGCCAATCAATCAAAAAAAATTGCTGCCTTATGAATTCTAGGTAAATGTTCTACCACCAGAATACATCCTCAGTCCTTGAAGAGGTTTTTTACTATTATTATTATTATTATTATTATTATTATTATTATTATTATTTTAAGACAGGGTTGTCTGTGTAGCTCATCATGGCTTTGGACAACCATCCTTCTGCTGTCTTTACTGCCCCGTTGCTGAGATTATAGTCCCGTGTCCACACCAGACCCTAACAACCACTTACTCTTTCATCGGCTGTATTCACACATGCATAGTAATGTCTAAATCCCACATGATGATGTGTGCCTCTAACCTTAGCCCTTGAGAGGGCAATGCACAAGGGTCAAGAGCGAAGCTTCATGTACACCTCATGAGCGGCCATTGCAAGTGGAGGATTTCCACATGCCAAAATGCGCATATAATCGAAACGGAGTTTACAGGGCACATAGATTAATGTAGTCGCAGTAATTCATTCACTGACAAAGACTATCATTCAAGGTGAGTTTATAGCTCTCTCTTGTATTGGGAAACACAATGTCTAGTTCCGACATGTCAAGTACTTGCTCAACCAGCCTTTAAAGTATTTATGCAAAAGTCATTTTTTAAGTTAAATGCTTTGAAATTCTTATCACGTTTTAATGTATTTATGTTGTGGGCATGAGCAGCTTGCCATGGGCACTCTTGTGGCTGTCACAAAACAAAGTGCAGAAGCAGGTTCTCTCATCTACCATATAGGCCCTAGAAACCGAAGTTGGTGGGCAGGTTTGGCAGCAAGTGCCTTTGCCTGCGCAGTTATCTTTAGTCTCCAAGTTAAATGTTTTTATCCTGTGTTTCTGATGTTATTTCATTACAATTTTATGAAGGAGAGATTTGGTTGATTTCTCCTCAGTTCCTACTTAACACAAGCATATCAACAAAACTGTAAGGAGACAATCTCAAAGAGCCTAAAAATATCATTCGAATACATCTCTAGCCCGTGTTCCTTTTTTTCCATGTTACTTTATACGAAATGTCTATGGCTAATATCAGTTTCAAAGCCATTTCAGCTACTTTATTGAAATATTTGATCGTTTAAATGATGATAAGATATTCTTGGTAAGGCTCTTGAGCTAAGAGAAATGAAAGTCCAACATTTCTCTAATGTTGAAGAAAAAGCAATTATACGGGGGCCTAATTTTTTGATGCTTAATAAAGATGGGGTAGGCGCCATCAGAAAACTGCATGTGAAGCAGATATTGCCTGACCTCATTTGATAACTTAGACGAAAGCAATTATGTGTTTTAAGTGAGGTACTATAATTCCAATGAAATGGATCAAGGAAAGAAAAATAACATCCATTAGCCTTATTTCATGCAAAACTCTGACTGATATTTCCCTCCTGCATTTTATCCTTATTTCTGTCCAAAAGTTAGAACACGGGCTCATTTATCTTCACAAAGACAGTTTAGGAATCTGACTTTCTACAACCGTAATTACAACCCGGTTCTGGTTAAAGTTCTTATGCTGCTACCCAAAGTACATGGGCCCATTTCTGCCTGGGTTAGGGTGCCGTGAAGAAACACTTAAATGGAGAACTTTAAGAGATAGCTCAGACAGTGCAGTATTTGCCTTGCAAACATGAAGACCTGATTCTGAGCCACAGAGCCAAGGTGAGGAACACCCTCATAGAAGCAGGGGGAAGGGAGTGGGATAGGGGGTTTCCGGGAGGGGGGAGACCAGGAAAGGGGATAACATTTGAAATGTAATTAAATCAAATACCCAATAAGATAAATCCTGGACATGATGAGGCATAGCTCTCTAATCATACCACAAAAGAAGCAGAGATAGAAGGATACCTGGAGTTTACTGACTAGCTAACCTAGGCTCTTTGGTGAGTTTGAGACCAGTAAAAGATCTTACCTCATAGAACAAGGTGGATAACATGTATGCATGCATGTGTGTGTATACACACACACACACACACACACACACACGACTAACAAAACTTCACCAGCACAAATAATATTTTCTTGTTTTACTAAACTCCCCAATACTCCAGGGTTTTGGTATGGTAAAAATGTGAGACACCATAAAAATGTTGTATCAGAAACTCTTCCCACTTTAGATATGGAGGTGAAAAGGAGAACTATGACAAAATGTGTTTAAAAATAAAAACGTTGTCTAAGGAGTGGTCTCCTTTCATTATGATAAGCCCCTTGAATTCTTTCAATTGTAAATTGGAATGATCATTAGTGATCCTCCTTACAAACACAATTTATTAAGAAATAACAAAATATAAACCTGAATAAACATTCTTTTCCTGCAGATCTGTATTTAAAGACAACCAGGGGAACGTGGACAGGGACTCAAGATTTTCACCATTGTATAGACAAGAAAGTAGCAAAATGTCGTCTGAGGACCTCCTAAAACTGGTATCAGACTACAGAAGGTAGGCTATTCTGGACACCCCTTTAAGTACTTTAAGCTATTGCCACACTGATTTTTTTCTTTCTTCGTAACAATACCTGATGCCCTGAGTCTCAACTAACCAAATGTCTCCAGAAACAAATGGTTTTCTGGTGACTTCTCTTTTGTCCAAACGGTGCCAGAACCAAACAGAAGATTTGTGACATGTTGGGCTACATCATCTATAGCTGTGTGACAATACCCCCCCCCCCAGAAAAACCAACTCATTGTCTGGGAATAGCATTATTTTTGTACTGTGGTTTCAGTTGTCTCTTCCACATATGATATTGACCGGCAGAGGTGAGTTGGGGCTGGAGAACCAACTTCTGCCCCACAGGAGCCTCTTGAGCTGTATTGATGCCCTTACCATACAATGTATCTTCTGCAGCATCAGTAAATTATCTTCTAATATCTCGGTGTTCGTTATTATTATTACTATTATTATTATTACTTATTAAAGTTTTTAGAGCATACAATTAGGATGAGAAGTAGACCCTTAGGCAAGACCCTGTACTAATCTTAATTCTTTGAAGTTCAGGAAGAGCATAACGTAAGACCTTTCTTCATGTCATTTGCTCATCAAATATCCTGGTCAAAACTTGCACCCAAGTCTTCACAGGGCTCCTCAAGCCACTACGAGAAACAAAAGGGAATTCTCCTGTTGCCTTTTTGACAGTTCCCTAAGGCATGACAAGCTGTAATGCTGAGCATAATGGGACATACAAAGATTTGGGAATGAACTGATATAACAAACAGCAAAACAAACCCTGTCAACCCTCATGTTGCCAGTGAATACAAAAGAAGTTATAATGGCATGTAAGAGGCACCAACAATGCACAGTGTAGTGCTGACATTAAGTTAAAACTGGCATTAAGTTAAGATCTCTGTTGAGGACCAGTTTCCATGGTATAAATTAATTTGTCATTGCTGACTTCAAACCAGCAATGTGGTTCGCTGAACACAGGACTGGGAAGAGAGGTAAAGAACCTTGGGGCTGAAAGATGGTGTGTGTGTGAGTTCTTTTCCCGAATAATACCTGACCAAAGCAACTTAAGAAAAGAGTTTAGTTTGGCCCGTGCTCTTGGGGGTTATAGTTCTTCGTGGAACAGAAGACGCAATGACAGGAGCAGTAGTCAACTGGTCACCTTGCATCTGCGGTCAGGAAGCAAAGAGTGAACAAGGAAAGGAGCTAGCCTGTAAAAGTCCCAGTTACCTATTTTCTCCAGAAGACTCTACTTCCTAAAGGTTCTGCAGTTTTCAAAGAGTGCCACCAGGGGGCGCCAGCAGAGGAACGAGAGTTGTTGGAGTCAAAGGGTGACCATGCATTAATATTGGGGGAGGCGTAGGAGAGCCTACAACCAGTCCTTTGTTAATGCTGAGGGAGAAATGCACTCGTAGCAAAAACTAACTTCATTCTCAGAAATTCTTAAAATTCACTTCAACAGTGAAATGCTCAAGCAAATTCAAATAAGTCTTTTTGACAAGACCATATAATTTACTGTTATACCCATCTGGTCACACATGTAAATGAACTCAGAGAAAATAAGTTTAAGGTATTATTCAGGATATCAGTAACGTGACTCCTCTATAACCTTTGTTTTTATTTATACTAGCTTTATTTTGTAGGAGTTAAACTAACCAAGGGAAAACTACTATTTATTGTCTACCCTTTATCCTTCTTAAAGCTCAGAATTATAGAAGATGGACTTTTCTGTGAAAATGAAAATAATACACTGTGTGTGTGTCTGTGTCTGTGTGTCTGTGTGTGTGTGTCTGTGTGTGTGTGTGTCTGTGTATGTGTGTGTCTGTGTCTGTGTGTGTGTCTGTGTGTGTGTGTCTGTGTGTGTGTGTGTCTGTGTATGTGTGTGTCTGTGTCTGTGTGTGTGTGTCTGTGTCTGTGTCTGTGTCTGTGTGTCTGTGTCTGTGTGATGTCCTTCCACAGAGCTGACCGGATAAGCAAGATGCAGACCATCCCTGGAAGCCTGGATATTGCTGTGGACAACATTCCCTTGGAGCAGCCAAGTATGATGCCCCTGTTTTCCATGTCACGCCTCATTTAGAGACTTCCGAGTCTTGTGTGGGAGGGCTGTTTGCTTCATTAGTTTGTCATTTAACTGGTTGGTCTCAAGACTTGGTTTGTTTGGAATTGGAATTCATTATACCAGAGGAATATGGGGCTTATTTGTCCATTGAGAGAGACATGGAGTTCATAATGGAAACTGTATCCTGGTTAGCCTAACTATGATCTGTTCTACAAATATGGATTTAATATCCAGCAAGATACTAAATTATTCACATAATCCTTAATACTCTGGAGTGTCACAGGAAAGTCAGATTCAAGTACACAAATAGCTGATAGTGAGAGAATTCAGATTCTGTCTAGTTTCCTTGACTCAAGTACAGACTGGTTCTGCCATACCACACTGCCATAAATTGCTTTGAGTTCTGGGCATGGCCATCTAAGAGACTGAAATGTTATTACACATAGTGTCTACCTCCTCTGGGACATGGCAAAAATCCTGTTTATACTGACCTAAAAATGAGGATTTCAGAATGCAGATAGAATCAAGGTTTCCTGTAATAAATGATAACTGGGTCAAAACTACTGACAGGGAATATTAGGCTGGCCATCTATCCTGATATATGTCTACAAATCACTGTAATATAAACCATAATGAGAATTCTAACTTAAGCTCTGACCTCAAATCAGTTTTACATTGATTGATGGGAACAGCAAAGGACAAGCTATTTCCTCTACGTGATTTAGGGAAGAAGGCCTACAGCCTTCAGCCTAGGCCTTCACTGCCTACAGCAAAGACAACAGAAGAGAAAGCTAAATATTCTCTTTAAAGGAATAGTATAGTATTAGAGAAATTTAAGCATATAACATATTAGTTAGATTCCTGATTAAATACTAGAATTTTTATCTGGTTTCGAAGGATTCATAGCCCATCGCTTGTTTTCTGAGTCCAGGAAGATTCTCTGTAGAAAGAGACAACAGCAGGCCATTCTCTCGTTCATTGTAACAGTTCCCACCTTCAAACAGTGTAATGGCAGAAGTTTTGACTTAGATGTTTCTAATCACCTTTTCTTTATTTTTTTCCTTAGGTGGTAAAAATTGAAAGGAAAGAAAAGTAATAAATAATGTACAGAGAGAAGGCTTTAGGCATTTGCTCTAAAATCATTCCACATATGAAAATTGCTATTAATTCATCTGTTATTTATTAATAATAAACCCACAAAATAACTTTCATTCTGCCATGCAGTCATATATGTGTTATATTTATAGTAGCAAGTGAAAGTCAACAGTTACTCTTTGTCCTATAAAATCTACCTAGTATAGTCTATGTATAGGAAATAGTATGAAAAATATCAATCCATCTTGAAGATTTGCCATGATTCTTAGCCATGAGTTTCAATACTAAATATATAACTTTATTAGCCCCAATGCCCACATCTCACATTTCCGTGCTCTTGGAACACAGTACCAAATTTCCATTTTAGGTGAATTCATGTTAAAAATATGTTAAGTGTTGCTCGGTTTAGAAGATCCATATTAAATGACAAACTCTTATTTTCTGATTTTTTAAGACTGTGTAACATCGTCCTTTATCCCTGTCAAGCCCTTCAACATGACGGCTCAGTCAGAACCTACCGTGGAAGTGGAAGAATTTATTTATGACTCAACAAAGTATTGCCGTCCATATAGAGTATACAAAAATCAAATTTATATCTACCCCAAACACCTCAAGTATGATAGCCAGAAATGCTTCAACAAGGTATGACCTACGTTCTGAGGCGCTGACTTCCTGGTCCACCAAATCTGGACCACACAAGATGGTTCTTAAACGAGCACCTACAAATAACTGTGAGCTAAGACTTGAAGGAAATGCTTAGCCAGGGGTGGATTCATCCTAGAATTTACTTTAGGATCATTTAAAGAGGAATGCACTTGGAGCATCTCAGGATGTTAAAAGAGAGTGGTCTCATAGTTGTTCATTATGAATTGTTTGAAGATGCATGATTGTGTAATGAATCCTTTCAAAAATCAGCCTGACATAAATTTGATCTAGACTACGTCTCTAGTTTCTCATAATACTTTGAAAATAGCGTGCTTAGCCCCGAGCTGGGAGCATTTTTGTTTCCTTTCAAATCTCTCCAGATCCTGCTGTTTCTGAAGACCATGGATAATGTCACAAGACAATGTTGGTTATTCTACATTTTAGTCCAGATTTAAATAGAAACTACTTATTTTAAACCCTTATATTGTTTAGGAGCTTATTTAAGAGGAAATTACCATCTCCATTATTCTCTTCACTATAATTTCAGGCACGGAATATAACTGTATGCATCGAATTCAAAAACTCAGATGACGATGGAGCCAAGCCCATGAAGGTGAGTCAAGTCATCTGAGGACACGGCGTGAGAGGAAGGGCAAGCACCTTGCTCTTCTGCACCACAGAGGGATTTTTTTATGTGACTATGGTTAAATGAGGGAGCAATTCTGGGCATTGGTTTTAGATCTCCTGAAAATGTATCTGATTTACAGCCATCACTAACTCCATCACAAATGCTTGTCTCCCACAGCTCTTCACCTCAGGATTTGGAAAAAGGAAACTCATTACAATGTGAAATAAATACAGTCATTCCCTGTAGAGAGTCTGCCCGGTGCACCAATTAGTTCACCTCTTGACTGTGCGTGCTTGATTGGCAGCAGTCCATCCAGTCAGCCTTCATGCAGTCTTCATAGAAAGGCCACTGTACACAGGCATATTGGATAATGCAGGATGTCCCCAGAGGCTCATATTTATGGACAGGCCTATTGGCTAACGCAAGGTGGCCCTCCCTATAGAGCTCACATTTATGAAGCCCAGTGCCCAAAGGACTCTAAAATAGCATCCAACTTGTTGATCACATGGGTTAATAATGTCACTATTTTGACCTGTAAAACTTTTTTTTTCTTTTTTCAAGACAGGGTTTCTCTGTGTAGCTCTGGCTGTCCTGGAACTCACTCTGTAGACCAGGCTGGCCTCGAACTCAGAAATCTGCCTGTCTCTGCCTCCCAAGTGCTGGGGGACCTGTAAAACTTTAACAGGATTGCCTTTTCTAGCATTCATATATGATATGCACTGTTTTTGTTTTTGTATTTTAATTTTAGAGGTATCAAGGAAAACTATTTTTAGTGAGCCAATGCTCACATCTTCTAGGTCACAGTGAATCAGAGGGAGGAGACAAAGAATAACCAGGATATAGGCTAACTAACCATATATACCATTGCCTCAAGCTATTTCTCATAGTACCATTGGGTACAAATCAGACCCGCATCGATGCTACCAAGAAGCTTGTAGTCTTATTCCCAAGAGTGATGATGAACACAGGAATGAGCTAACTCATATAGGATAAAGAGGTATTGTTCAAGATAAACTTAAGCCACTGTGAGCACCCTCAAGCTTTTCTATAGCATTAGTATCAGGAAAGAAAAATTAGCATGTGGTGTCACTGTAAAGCAAAGACAATGGCCAGGTAGGAAGCTCAGCAGTCCTGCCAGAGCAGGGCTCCTAATGGGGATGAACTTGGAAAGAAAGAATAGCAGATGTGTGGGTTCCCTGCTTCACACCACACAGAGATAGGGTGTGAGCACATGTAAGACTAAAAGAGAGACCCTGGGCTTCAGGCATGGGTGCCTTCTCACCTGTATGATTCACGAGAGCCTATCCAGTCCACTGGTTTCATCACAGGCGGGGATAAAATATCAAGAGGGTCTCTCCTACTCCTTCCACCTTCATGAGTACGAGTTGGTTTGAATGGAACTGACATCTAGCCAAGCCTTAGAACCTTAACTCTAGACAAGAGTTGGCCCCATGGTCCCCAACAGGAAGTCATCCTTCAGGGATCTGTCTTGAGCATTAATTCATATTTATGGTAGTCAATACAGCAAGTTGGTTCACTATTTTACCCTGGTGCCATACCTATAATACGGATAAAGGTTTTTAGGTGGTCTTTGATGTCCCATTGCATAGTACATACAGGACAACGTACCTGTAAGGTTCAAAATTAACTGGATGTCATCCTGGGAAGTAAATCACAAAGTGCGCCTTAGTACTGGAATTGCTGACTGTTTTTACTATTTCTAGGCAGTCACAATTATTTCCCTCCTAACCTTCTAAACAGTGTATTTATGGGAAACCTGGAGGTCCCCTCTTCACTTCTGCTGCCTACACAGCTGTGCTGCACCATTCTCAAAATCCAGATTTCTCTGATGAGGTAAGTATCGGGCCCCCACTGCCTCTGCCTAAAGCTCCTGGGAGAGTAGGTCAGAGAAACCTTGTGTAGACCACATCTCAGAGGACAGTTATGTCACTTTCCAAGACTGTTAAGTGACTACTGTGATACTGGCTGATGATGATCCTGGTTTATGTTTCAAGTTCCCCCATTAAATATAAGACTGACCTTCAAAAAGGATGGTTTTATTTAATTTTTTTCCAAGGGAGACTAATTTTTCTCATTTATTTTATTTTATTAAAGAGCTTTACCAGTTGGTGGCAACATATCATGTTATAGCAGAAAGACTAGATGTTTTGGATCAACACCATTGCTCACACCTGCATGAAAACGAGGCTCGGCCCTCTCACCTCCAACTCAACACCCTTCCTGTGCACTAAGCATGCATGAGCCCCTCCATAGCCTTGCATTAACTCCTCCATAGCCTTGAGAATCACTTCCTGTTATATAGATGAGGACACTGTGGCTCAGAGGAACCAGGGTCATGTTACTACTAAGTAACAGCCAACATTCTAACCAAGCCATATAACTCCAGATAGAAGCTTCCCTACTTCCTATAAGTCATAACAAACCACTGGGCTAGTGGTAAATCGCTACACATATATTAGCTACGTTATAAACATTCCAAAACAAGTTTCAGTGATTAACCTCAGCTTCTAACCATAAGACAAAGATCTGAACTACTTCAACCAACTAGGATTTTATATGAATTCCTCGATCGATGCTGTAACAAATAGCACCCCTTAGTTGCTTAAAACAATACACACCATTTGCAGCTCTGGTGGTCTGAGATTTGAATTGGCTGTCATGAGTGAAATAGTGGCATCACTGAGGCAGTATGTCTCCTGAACTTTCTAGAGGAAGATCTGTTTCCTTACCTCTTGCAGCCTCTAGACATCACCTAGCACCTTGGTTTGTAACTCCGCTCCTGCCTACCTTTGTAAGACTGACGCTGGGACTGGAAATGTTGGTGGAGTATTTACCTAGTATACATTAAGCCCTAAGTCCTATTCCCAGCGCCACATATAACTGGGTGTAGTGATCACAGCCCTTCGGAGACGTAGGAGGATCATAAATTTAAGATAAATCTTTGCTATCTAGAGACTTTGAGGCCAGCACGAGGTATATGGGATCCTTTATGAAAAGGTAGAAGGAAAGGAAGGAAGGAAGGAAGGGAGGAAGGGAGGGAGGGAGGGAGGGAGGGAGGGAGGGAGGGAGGGAGGGAGGGAGGGAGGGAAGGAGGGAAAGAAAGGGAACGAAGGAGGGAAAGACCAGACAGACAGACAGACAGACATAGAGAAGACGCTCTGTGACCACATTGTACGCACTTGCGATATCTGGTTTAGCCCTATGGTCCCCACCTTAGTCATATCTTTGAAGTCCCCTTTGCCTTGCACAGTCACACATTAATGGGTTCTGGATTTTTGAAAACAGAGTCAACTTCAGGAGCCATTCTCTGACTACCACCCCATGTTACCCATTTGTCATTTTCAAACTAATTAACAGAATTCCGTGGCCTAGCCTTCTACCTCCATCTCTACTTAATGCTCTTCTTTAGCCTCCATCAGTCCAGGTCAGGAGGTTAAAAAGAAGCTAAGGGAAAGAGTTATTCTCAGATTACAGAATAGCTACCGTATTGATTGACCTTTTAACAAAACACTTGTGAAAGATGCGTTTTCAGTAGTTGAAGGAATTTCATAAATTAGTGTTATCTGTGTCTCAATGCTGTTAAATCTGGCTTTTAATCTTTTTTTATTTTCTTATATTTCCTGGAATCTCATAAAACCTATGAGCTTTCCACATGACATAGAGATTATTAATCACTTAGTGGTCTCTGCAGCACAGATTTAATACTAAGGTTTTATTTTCCTGATTACAGGAAAAATGATTCCATTAACTTTAAAATGGGTATAAATTATCCAGTGCATTGTTACAATAAAATATAACTGCAGGTTCTCTTAAGTGAGGGATTGTGAAGACTAGTTTATTTCAACCTGACACAGGCTAGAGTCTTTCTGAAGAAAGACCTTAAACTGAAAAAATACCCTTACCAGATTTGCCTGTGGGATAGCCTGTAGTACTTTTATTATTATTACTGTTGCTACTGTTAAATGATATGGGAGAAGCAGATCGCCATGGGCAGGGCCTGCCCTGGGCTCGACATTCTGGGTACTGCAAGAAGGCAGTCTGAGCAAGCCAGGACTACTCCATGGTGTCTGCTTCAGTTCCTGCCTCCAGGGTCGTGCCCGGCCTGAGTTTCTACCTGTCTTTCTTTGATAATGGACAGTGATGGAGAAGCTTAAAGAAACCTCCTCCCCAAGGTGTTTTTGGTTGTGATGTTTTTATCACAGCAATAGAAACCCTACGACAAGGATGCTCTTGTTACTACTTGCTGGAATTCTTAGTCATTGCTATGTAATCTTGAAGTCAGTTAAGAAGTGTCCTAGTGCTCTGCTTATTATTATATATTTTGAAATGTATATTGGCTTTTGTAGCAACTTTAGTACACTGATACAATATATCAGCTTGTAAATCATCTAAACCCAGGGATCCTTAAACTTTATCATAGACTAGAATTATCTGGAAGACTCCCTTAAGCAGAATACTCAGATTGGGGTACTCAGCATGTCTGGGACAGGTCTGAGATTTTATGGTTCCAGGTGATACCAATGTTACCATGGCAGGGACCACACTTTGCCATCTACAGTCCTGAATCCTTTCTTAACCAGAATGAGAGTAACTAGCCAGATGCACATGACAGCTAATTAATCATCTGTGGATATTAGTTATAGCTTGACTTGACTGTTCTCAGAACAACTTAGGGACTCACCTAATGCTAAGGGCAGGCTCCTCTTCTCTAAAGCTGTTGTCTCATACTGATGTTAAGCAAGTGATTTTAATCTCGATCCAAATGCGATGTCTTTCTTTTTTTTTTTTTTTTTTTTTTTT
>CM052709.1:70776119-70846197 GCA_028551405.1 Uromys caudimaculatus | reverse complement strand
GAGGACTTTGGGCCTGAGGGTGCTAGGGGCACCAGTAAAAGGGAATGTCAAGGTGGGAATATGGGAATGGGTGGGCGGGTAGGTGGGAGGAGGAATTCCCTCACAGAGGTGGGGAGGGGGAGGGGACACGGGGTTTCTAAAGAAAAGGGGAATCATCGGAAATGTAAATAAAATATCAAAAAAATAAAATAAAAAAAAATTAAAAAAAAATAAAAAAAAAGAAATATATCAAGTGCCCTCTACTGGGGAGTGAGAAAGGAAAGAGAAGAGTATGAATTGACTAGTTCATTCATTCGTCCACTCACTCATTCATGAAATACCCTATCTCCAAGCATTCTAATGTTAAGATAAAGTGCTGTCTGCATACCTTCAGCCAGATCACTGAACATCCATGCTTTTCCAGGGTTCTGGCTGACATTGTGGCCAAATGTCATGAGGAGCAGCTAGACCATTCTGTCCAGTCATACATTAAGGTAATGAGTCACCATTAGGTCCCTGATCATATCCCCTGTGCTGTGTGGCTTGTCTTGCTTCCTGTCTGCACTAAGTGGGAGGTTCTCACCCTGACGTTTGATGGTGCCCACAACAGTCAGAACACAAGTTTGCTTTAGTAGAATTTCATTTCTTTGAATTGATGGGCTAGCTGTATTGTTTAAGTGCAAAACTGCTACGTGTGTGTGTAACTTGAGTATTGATGTGGGAATAGTAGAAAGAAAAGAACAGAGGAGAAACCTAAAGTACTGCTCCTTTGAAGTTGACATTAGAAATATATGAAATTTCTGAGCTAATTAAGGAAGACTTCTGCGGGTTTGTTGAATGCTCTATGTTTCTTCTGCAATGTTTTCTTAGCTCTTTTTATTGTTTTTCTCAGGCATTATTTCATTTCCCCAGTTACTGTATATTTGTACCTGCTTCTGGTATGTTGAGTCCTTTACCTTCTGTCATGAACCATTTGCCCATCTCATTGGTGCGCACTGCTTCCTCAGTGTCCCTTGTCAAGTGTCCACTTGGAGGTGTCCTCTTCTCATTTTCAGTTGGCTGGGAATTGGTGCCAGTGAACTTGGGATGATGTTTGCACACTGATAGCTCTGCTCTAAACATCCTTCCACTGAATGCATAGAAGCAACCCAATCCAGAGGCAAAAACAAGCATCCTAAATTATAAGATATACAAACATATAGTCCTGTTTTGTCCACACAGACTAGGTCTTTGGAGTTGTTGATTTTTAAAGAAAATACATTCAGGTCTTATGTGGCAATAAACAGATTTGTGCATTCTAAATGTCTAGAAATGCAACTGGAGAAGAACTGGGGCCCTTTGTGCTAGAAACTTCTTTTTAACAATAACTGGTATGGTAGAAATATTGCTACAAGAAGAAATAGCTAGAAATCTCATTTTGGAATGAACCACTCTGAGATTCCACCTGCAAGGATTCCTATTTATGTATTTTCTGCCAGAAATGTTGGATGTCTTCCCCAATTACCAAACCATGAGTGTGTGCCCCTCATTAAAATAGCCTGTTTGGAGCCAGGCAGTGGTGGTGCACGCCTTTAATCCCAGCACTTGGGAGGCAGAGGCAGGCGGATTTCTGAGTTCGAGACCAACCTGGTCTACAGAGTGAGTTCCAGGACAGCCAGAGCTACACAGAGAAACCCTGTCTCGAAAAAACCAAAAACAACAACAACAACAACAAAAATAGCCTGTTTGCTAGAAATAGTCATTTCACAACTTCCCTGCGATATAATTTTACCTGCTAGGACCTCAACTTCAATTGACAAGACAATTCCACCTACAAATACCCTATAGTCTGCACTCTGTTTAAGAGGGGTGTCACTTACTTTGCTGGTGGATTGATACATGCATGTATTTGCCAGTGAAATTATCTGGAGAGAGTTTATCTTCTCAAGACTTACCCTAACTTTCTATTTCAATCCACCAAGAAACAATATAGAATAAAGTGAATCATTTTATTGTCCTTGAATCATTGTACTTCATTCTGGCAACTCCATTTCAAGTGTAATGACAATATCCTCATTCAAATGGAGTTGTTTAGAAATATATTAAGAACTTCAGCTATTGTTACTATGTCTGCCATCACCAACGCCAGTCACCTGTGAGAACCTCAGATGCTTGGACTCTTACTCTGTGGTCCTCTTGGAAATGTATCTTGAAATGGGCTTTATTCCCAACCAAGAAAACATGAAATATCTTGGCAGGAATTGTCTCAGTCTGCAATACAGAAGAGAGGTGGTTTAACACTTTTGTTCTAAAGTAGTTCAATTCCAGAAATTTTCGTACATGAAATGCCAGTTTGATGATTTCTAAGGACGTTTTAGACTTTATTTTCAAATAAACAAACACTTCATAATAAGTAAAACTACTCCAGAAAAATCCCTAACCTAAGAGATGAGAGACTAGCGCCTAAGCAGTGACATGTCCTGACAAGTGTGCTACAAAAGGAAGTGGCTAGAAATCTCAGGAAGTAGCTAGAAATCAGGAAACTCAGTTTTCTCCTCTGATACATGAGAGGACACAGACCAGATGAATATCCAACTGTGTGGTTCTGTGATCAGACCCCTGCTGAGTTAAATGGTTAACATCCTGACCTTGAGCTCAGAGACTGAATTTATTCTTACCATAGATGGGGGTAAGACATTTCACATATAGATATATATTAAATCCCACCCAAGGAATATTGCTAGAAAAGAAAAAAAAAATAACCTGATAGGCTGATTCCAAGACATGCTTGTATATCCTCGGGTGGTGTGATAGTCATTGTAATTTATATTTATTCACAAGTAAACGAAACACCATTTCAAGTTCAGTGGTACTAAGTGCTGCTAACTCGCTCCATTCACAGTATCAAACTGCACACATACACCATGTCCTTTTCAAAGATGTGTGTCTAAGTTGATCTAATCAAGTGCCATGTTTCACAGGGGTTTGTAGCACTGTCAATTCTGAGAATTTAGGTTTACAATGTAAGATTATTCCAGCTCCAGTTGCAATGAATTACCCTTCAGGCTAAATAACTGCATTGACTTAGACAGTTGGTGGTGAGTTTGTCGGCACCTGAAGCACAATGCTTAAGGGAAATTAATCACCTTAGTTGTAGCTGGTTTATAAGTCCGTTGGCTTTTTGTCTCCACTTTGAGAAGAGCATCAAACCTCAGGCCATGCTCATGGGCTTGAAAGTCCCAAGAAAAGGTTAGAGATCCAAAAGTATATGTGCCAGTCTCTTGCCTACCTTTCCTCTCACCTGTAATCTATTTTAAATTGTGAATATCATGAAAGCAATACCTTTTCTTGAGACAAACCAAACTCCTAAACAAACTACTATAATTCAGTATGAAGCATTTTAAGTTTCAAAACGTGTACTTTGATATATGTGTATTCTTAAACTTATGAAGAAATAAAGAAAAGTATCACCAATATGATCCTTGGAGAAAAAACTAGAAAAGTAGGAAGCATTTGTTATCTTACTGATGGCCGATGGTTAGCAATGTCTTCATGCTGTGTCTAGCACAGGATTGTAGAACCTGGACTTGTGGGGGACTTACCTCCTCACCTCTGGAAAGCACCTGCTTCTGCTTCCCCACTTGGCTATTTGAGTGGGTGCTCTACCCTTTCAGGATGAAGAATTGCTACCATGACACCTGTTGCCAGTGGAAGGAAAGAGAAGGGGAGAGTGTCCTAAGTAGGTGGGTCCAAGCCCTCCATGATTCCTTGAACCTGCTCAGTGGCTCTCTGGCCTTTTCTCTTGATTTCTACAAAAAGAGTGCGAAGAAGAGCTTAGGTGAGCAAGGCCCTACTTCTGCAAAGACCCCAAATAGGAACAAGTGTGTCCTCTCTTATATCATCAGACTTCTACTGATTCTATGACGAAAGCAGACACAAGCAGTTGATTATCAGAAATTAGTTATGTCATAGGATAATCTTTGGCACTTTTGACAGGTAATTAACCTCTTTTACTTTTTGGGTTTTCTTCAGTTTGTATTCAAGACCAGGTCCTACAAAGAGAGAACGATACATGAGGAACTGGCTAAAAATTTGAGTGATCTTTTGAAGTCCAATGATTCAACAATAGTCAAGCATGTTTTAAAGGTAATTCTCTTCATAATAGTGGATGCAGTTGCAAGCAACAGAGGGAGAACTCTTATCGCTAGGAGGTGATAGGACTCAGATTTCCACAAGTCATTTTCCTTCTAGTTTCTGACATAGGTTTCATATCAAAGTTTAGTTATATCAAATTATCAAGAAAAGGGGGAGATCTATATCAAGAGAATAGAGAGAAGTAGGTTGCAGCCAAGTTAACTGCTTTGATCTAACGGCAGAATTTAAAAATTCTTTAAAATTATCTAAAACATTCACAAACAGTAAGTATAACTCAACGCTTGGGCAGCTAGTTACAGTAGCTAAAAAATACTTAGGATAGAATTGTAATGGTATCTTCACAAGCATATTGACAATAGAGAGTAAGTATGTAGCAGCCAGTTTATGGTCTCAAAATGGAGCATGTGTGGGGACATAAAGAAGAGACCATGGATAAACTGTATAAAACAATGTTATGGAACTCTGAATTTAGATGCGAGCTTCTTATCTATTGCCACTTGACAAATTCATCCAATTAGATGCAAGTGATTAGCAAACATCTTGAAAGGCTATAGGACGTCATAAGCCATCAGCAGAAGTTCATAAAATCTAATTCTGAAAGACCAAGCAGTTCATGTTTTAAGCATCCTTTGAGTAGAGTCATTTATTCATTTGATATCTGTCAGGCATTCACCTTAAAGCAGTCAGACTCATAGGCACTTGGGATGCATTAGAGCAATGACTAAAATCCTATGCCCTTGGGAGCTTACATTATCCTGGGGGACTATTGAAATAATTTAAAACACACACACACACACATATATCATATGATTATATATATGCAAATAGAATGAGAAAATAAAGCACAGAGCAGGCAAGAAGAATAAGCATGCTGAGGACAGGAAGTGAGACTTGCACCTGTACTAGGGTAGGCAGGTGTTGAGATGGAGAATGGGGCACTTGAGAAGAAAGCGTGAAGGAAGTAAGAGAGCTGCCCACGGGTACGTTAGAGTAGAACATTGCAGGTGCAGGAAAGGCCTTTACCACCCAGGGAGGCTGTAGCACAGCTCTGGGTCTGGGACAACCAGTGTGGACAAAGATGGGAGAGGTTAAACGAAGCCAGAAAAACCGTGAGCAACCTGGGATGCCTGCGGGCTACCATGGCGTGGGGAGCATCTGTTGGATTCAGAAACAAATGGCATAACATTTGTAGGAATGACTAAAAGTGCAGTTCAGGGTTAGATAGGCGATGGAGGTGGTTTCTGTGTGCCTTGGACTCTTTAACTGGTTCTAATGGTGCGGGTTTCACTTCCAGGATCACGCAGACATTTTGATCTTTTTAGTGAAGTGAGCCCTTCATTAAGCCGCAACTAGTTCTTTACAAGAGACATTACCCTCCTCCCCTTCACCTGAGCCAGTCCCTCAGAATTTAAGGTGGTGTTCCACAATGGTTACCACAGCACCGCACCAGCCAAAAACTGGATGTGGTTCAAATGCACTCTGGGAGCAGAGCAAACCGGTTCATACTCGTTGTATACGTAATATGGTGATAAGATATGACTCCATGCTCATGACTCTCCATAAATGGGACTCTAAACATAGTGTGTTGAATTTAAAAGGAAGTCTCAGGAGAGTAGGTTAAGGATAGCAATTTTTGCGTGGAGTTTAGTGATTTGAAAATAAAATACTTTATTGTATATTGGTGTGACGATGATTAGCACAAAATTGAGAGCCTGGCAGTGAGCCTACCATGAAAGCTTTGGTTTAGTTTCGTTAACTTAAGTGAAAGAGAGTATCTCGCAAATCACATTTTCATGAACAGATGCTCAGAAAGTCATCCCAAGTAAACTGTTGACTTTTTACCATAATTTCCATATTATTAAAAAATTGAAGTATATGACGTGAACTATTACAATGATAACTTTGATAAAGGTTAAGGTAACAGAAAACGTGTTACTTCCCTGGTCCATTTAACTTATTCATTTACTTTAAGATTGAAAAAATGAGTAGCAGTATTCTATTGTAAAGATAATTACCATTATGTTAGCATGGATTAATAAATCCTTCATTGTCTCTTCTCCCCTGCAGCATTCTTGGTTCTTCTTTGCCATTATTCTAAAATCAATGGCACAGCACTTGGTTGACACAAACAAAATTCAGGTAAGATCATAGGTAATATAGGAATGCAATATCACCCAACAATTACGCTAATGAATGTGTTCTCATTAGTTCCACATTTATTGGCTGTGTAAAACCTTAGCCATTTATGTTAATTGCTTTTTAAGTACAAGAAATGATCACCTATGTTAATAAAGGCCCATTCAGAAGCAGATGCCAAGACAAAAATGACAAATGCAAAAATCTGTGGAGGATACTTAACTATAAAGGACAAATGGAACTAGGAAATACAAGGCAGGCAGATCTGATACCTATGAGAGGAAACAGAAAGGGGGAGAGGTTGATTAAAGTGAGTGTGGCAGTGAAGAAGCTTTCAGTCTGGCCATTAAGTCATCTGGAAGCAAAGAAGGTTCATTGGAGGCACTGCGCTCTGCACAGGTCCCGCTGGCAAGCCTGAGCCAGCTCCATCATTGAATGGCGGCAGCCTGGGATACTGTGGTTTAGCCATGCATGATTGATTGGGTCTTGGTTATGGCAGCTTTGTACATGTTTTCCACAAGTTAAAGAAATGTCTGGGCTTCTACATCCACAGTTATCATCCACACTGCCCACAACCATGAATCTGCTCCTCCACAGCCCCCATAGGCCTCTCAGAAAATGAGGTTTGGTGGGATTAACTCCAGCTCCTGCCTCAGCAGCTGGTCTCCTCGGCAGCCTGCCTAGCTGAGCTCACCATCCCCTTCCTCTGTCATCTAGGTCTGCTCACCATAGCTCACAGCAGGAGAAGGTCTCAGTGACCCACAGAGTGTGTGACCCAGGCCCTCACTCCAGGGTGCTCTGAATCTCTGATAGCCTGGCTTTACTGCAGCCAGGCTACTGGGTGTCATTATTCACAATCAGAGGTAACAAGGACCCAACCATGAGCACCCAAGGGAATAGCATGAGTTCTCCTATACCTCCCATTTAGATAAAGCTAGGGAGGAGCTCTAAGACTCTCCCCTGCCCACCAGCACACCCAGGAGTAGAGTCAGAACAGTATTGCATGTGATGACCACAGTAAGGATCGCTGATGTTGTTCAGACTTGCCTTCCTAGTGGAGGTTAGACAGTGTCTGAGTTCTCTCTGACATGCTTACGAGAAAGCTCCAAACAATGAGCTCCAGGCTCACCGTTGATCCAAAGACCCATTATTTCTTCTATATGAACTTCATACATGGGACCAAGTAAATGACTTTGTGGTGATTCTTGGACACACCATACACACACCATACACACACACACACACACACACACACACACACACACACACACACATACACACACCATCCATCTAAATGTTACCAGAACTTTAGTCAAGGATCTTTAGTGTCTGTAAGTATGCACTCTTAACAGGGTACACATGATAGTTATTTGGGTTTCTAAGTATGAATGCTATGAAGACCCTCTGTCCAGTGACACTTCAAGTGCATGACTGTCCCCCTCTCTTCAGGATACATAGCCTTGGTAAATGTCCATAAGGCCTTCTGGAGAAAAATCAATAGAATCATTGCTGCATGTAAGTTACTTAGTACAGTTTTTGGAAGCTTTCCTCTAATCTGGCTTCCTTTTCAATTCATATGTACTGGATATAGAAGTTAAGTCGGGTCAGAAACGAGATTGTATCTACTTAATGAGATAGACCCCTTCATTTTCCAGTCGCCTGGCCCTAACTTCTTTGTGCATGTCAGTTACCACCATAGTTCAGCTCCTGCATATTTCATACTTCAGTTTTCAACTCTACGGGTCCCTCTGAGTCAAGCTCCTTTGGATGCCCCTCTCCTTTAGCATCAATCACAACCTTCTAGCCAAGCCCATCACATGGCCTGTTACTAGGATGATACCTTATCCTCATGGCTGTTAATGAGTCATCTATGACTGCTTCTGCTACCTCCAGACACAAGACACACCAGGGAACATTACAGTGATGGTAGTACCAGCACCTAGTTGGTGACTTGAGGTCATTGGAGTATTTACTGTGCTTTCCGGTGCAACGTCTTGTTCTAATGGGACAATGGTCTCAGTTAATAGCAATTCCTACAGGTTTACTTCCTTCTATGTCTTTACTCCAGCCTTTATGCTTTGCTACACTGGCTAAGACACTACAATTTGACTTCAGGAGACTTATATCCATTTCTTGAATTTGAAAGACATCAATTCCTATAGAAAACTACTATCATTTAATCATAAATGCACAAAAAAATACCCTCTCCTCTATTAATTGTAGAGTATGCCCTTTTATATCCTGTCCCTTTCATCAAACAGGCTCAGGCTCAGTGGCCAGTATTAAATGCCCTTCGTGTTGCTCTTATAGATGCTACCTAGTTTTCATAGCCAGTTATGACATAGTCTCTAACCTTCTTGGTTAGACACAGGAAGCTGTCATGTTGGGCCTTTTACCAAAGAAGAGGTGGGTGAGTTTCCCTAGAGTTTGTCTATTTCCTTCCAAAGTCCCAGCTTTGTGGTATCTTCTCTAGTGAGATAAGAGCTGACTGTTACAGGGAGATAGACAACTCTATAAACAGTAAAGGTTAAGGGCAAAACACAGGGGGCATTGTGTCACCAACCAGAAGCCCCTGCCAAGCCCCAGCACTTGCCAACCATCACCTTGACCTTGGTATGAGGAAATGCTTTGCTGTTCACTCATCTCTGCCGAGTACATGTCTTCACTAGAACCTCTGCATATGTGTTTTGGATGCATCTGCTTTCCAACTTCTAAAGATAAGAAAGAGCCTCCTGCCCCAAAGGAAAAGGAAAATCTAACATGGAGATAAGAATGATTCCTATCTCTGAATTCTCTGAATTCTACTATGCAGGGATCAGAAATTTTCTCGGTGTAATCCCTGCTTTGTCACTGAAGTGCTGGGTAGTAAAAATGACACTTGACATCTAGATAGGGGCTGGTTTTGTTTAGATGTACAAGAAAGGATTGGACTAAATTCTGCTACAGTTGTAATTGATATGTATCTTCTCATCTAGACAGGTCCCAGAACAGACTAAGACCAAGTCATCTAGTCAGCCCAACGGAGCCCAGAAGTTTGTCTTTACTGATCCCATCTTGCCTTTTTGTTACGTGTTTCAACAGTAGCCCTCACACTAACCCCAGCACCTTCCATTTTTCTCACTAGTTTCCACAGGAAAAGTTGTCATCATTTGACACAAACGCATTCATAGTAAAATTCTCCCAAGTGTGTGAGTTCTTTCTTTTCTTTTCTCTCTCTTTTAATTATGGAGTGAGTGGCTTTCAACACTTAAGGAATTTTAGTCATGAATTTCAGGAGCAAGTGTGGAGAATCTGAGGGAGTCAGGAGTGATGTATAATTTGGTCTACTGAATGCTGGGATGTAGCTTCACCGAGAGTACCCCTGTGTGACTCCTGATTTAGGAGCATTCATGTTCCTGGGATCTGCTACCAGCCTTCTCAACACTGATCTCAAGTCCCAGCAGGTCCATGGAGCTCACTGACCTTCTTTTCCTCCCCATCACTAGTTTCCAACAAAGCTCCCAAATGCCCCAGACCTGGGTTGACCCCTCATGACCTTGGCTGTCTAACAGCCCAGCTCTTCCTCCTCTCTGCTCCAGATGTGCAGTTTGGGAGTCCCAGCAATACCCTTCCACCCATCCTTCACCTCACACTTTTTCTGATATCCATCAGAGAATAATTGGAAATATTCCATGTGTGTTTAGCATACCACATGCCTTCAGGTTAAGAATAGGAATAGACCACAAGGAGAATTTCAACAGAAGGCTTAAAGAGGGAGGACAAAAGAGGATATCGAAATCTATGGCATTCACACGTCTCTCAGGAGACAACAGAAGTTCTCCTGTATGTAATAAGTCTTAGAAATTAACAAGCCCCAAAGAGGAAGCTACAAATATGTTTCACTTATGTAACAAGTGCTTGTTGAGCCAGGGGATGGCCCAATCGGTAAAGGACTTTCTGCACAAGCCAAGGGCCCAAGTTTGAGTCCTAGTGCCCACATATAAAGCCAGGTGTGGTGGCATTTACTTGTAATTTCAGTGCTGGAAAGTAGAGGCAGGTGGATTCCCTGGAGCTCATTGGCCAATAGACATAGCTTAAATAGCAAGCATCAGGTCTCAAAGAGAGATTCTTTCTGTCCCACAAAATAAAGAGGACAGCTCCTAAAGAAGACAGCTGAGATTAATCTCTGGCCTCCACCCCTCCCTATACACACACACACACACACACACACACACACACACACACACCTGTCTATTCACAACACTCCCCACAGACACAAACACAATAAATAAATAAATGACTACTGATTTTGAATAGGTAAATTATTTATCTTTATTGCCCAAGATAAATAGAGAAGAATGAAAATGCTGTATGTGATTTATTAGAGTGGAGGTTTTTAATCAATTTGTATGATTTCAACAATAAATTTTAAATATATACAAAGAATAATGATGAAGCTTTTAAAATACTTACAAGTGGTGTTACAGAAAGAAAAATAAAAGTCGGCTCCAATGTTCCCTCATGAAATCTCCATTTAGAACAAACCCTGTAATAACAGTCCTCATGGTTTGTACTTTTACAGTATGAAAGGATGCATGCTTGCAGTTGAAAATTACATGACTCAATCTAACTCTAATTGTAGTGACAATCATTACTAAAGCCAACTTGTAGAGATGAAAGAGTTTTATTGACCTTATAGGAAAGGCCTATGTGAACCCAAAGAGAGAGCTCGGCTGTCTAAAATTGTCCCCCTTTATAAAAACATCCAAACCTGACATAAAATTGTATTAAGTATGTTATACAATCTCACATCCAAGCTCTTTTATATCTAGTGTCATAAAGATCTTGATATTTCTTATTTGTTGTAAATTCTGGAACCATAGTTTAGGACTGACTAGAACTCATCTTAGAAACTATTTCAGACCAGTATCTATTTTCATCCAGTTATTTGTGCTTTTGTTACAAGTTTTTACATTTTTATTTTTGTAAGTGTATAACGTATATATGATAGTGTGTAAGTGTGTGTATGTGTGCAAGAACGCATGTGTTTGGTGAGTTCTTGTGAAGGCCAGAGGTTGACACCAATCATTCTCCATCTTATTTTTCCTGAGACAGTCTATCACTGAACCTGGAGCTCGGTGATTGGCTATACTCTCTAGCCAGTGAGATCCAAGAATCCATCTGTCTCTGCTCCTACTGCCTGTGATATTGTTGAAGATGCAAGCCACCATTCCCAACCTTTACAGTTACCCCTGCTTCCAAAGCAGAGGATTTACCAGCTGAGTCATCCCTAGGATATTCATTATCATCTTATTTCTTTACATTTTGACAATGTCATACATATATACAATATATTACAATCACATTCACCTCTCCCCAATATCCTCTGTTATCCCCCTTTCTTTCCTTCACAGCCCCCTTTTCTTCCCATCTAGTCCCCCATAGGCCACACCAGTAGACAAAATTACATACCCTCCTCTAGCATGTGGTAGACTTAAGTCTACCTTAGGGACTTAAGTAGGGTCTTGTGGGCACTCCCTCTGCCCATGATCGAAAGCTTAAGTATCCAATCTTGTATAGGTTTCTATAGCCACCGTGGGATCACAGTAGTCATAGCGATGTCATATCTGGATGGCAGAATCTACAACAGTATTCCCAATCCTTCATGATTTAAATTCTTTCCTTACTCTCTTTTGTGATGATTCCTTGCACAAGAAAGGGGCCTTGCTATAGAAGATGTCTCTTAAGGGTGAACACTCATTTTTTTTTAATTAGGAGGGTTTCTATATTTCAAAATTCACTTTAAATTAAAATAAATGGAGCTATCCGATTAAAAGAATGTTTTAGAATAATATTCAATCTTAAAATTGATATATTTTATTTAAAATGTAATAGTTATTCCTTGGTAGGCAAAAGGAAGAAATTAATATGAGGGATAAATTTATTCATGTTTTACTTTGCACATGTCTATATGGTTTGAGTATTTGAGATTAACAGTTTTTAATGAAAAAAGTATAAATTTACCAGTCAAGCTAGAAGGGAACATTTAGTTAAAACAGTAGAATTATGACCTTGAAACTTAAGAGGCTTGTGAGTTTTATTACTGCTTCCAAGTTTTCCAAAGAACTCCTTTGACTAGCTGTTCTGTAAAACAAGGTAAGTCTTTCAGTTTGCTGTCCTGGCTTGGAAATTCACACACCACGTTATAAGCAAGACATTCTTTCCTTAGCTCCCCAGAGCTCAAAGATTCCCTGAGTCTTACCAAAGTGAACTAGACAACCTGGTGATGGGCCTGTGCGACCACGTGATTTGGAAATGCAAGGAAGCTCTTGAGGAAACCAAAAGGGCGAACCACAGTGTTGCCAGATTCCTTAAGGTACAGCTATGGGAGAGCACTGTTCTGTTCAAGTCCCTTGACAGTGGCTACAAGGTACCCTAAATGTCATTAACTTAATCTCTATTTATGATGAAGCATCAGAACTCAACAGTGAGATGAATGCTTCTACTTTTACCCCTCTTCTCTTGAAATATGTTTAATATTCATTCCAGCCCAGAGGCTCATTAAAGAAAACTGAAGGTTAGCTAAAACTGTGCACCTGAATGTTGCCAAGTCATGGTGCTTCTGCATAATTTCAAACAGGAAGAGGAGATGTTGAGAGGAGTCACATTGTGGTGATGTCATTCTTTTGAGGTCATTGCTGTCTATATATAAACTTTATGTGGTGGCAACAGGAAATGTCCAAGACAACCATGTAAATGGTAATGGTCAAAAGAGTAGATTAACAATGAGCACATCTACTAATAACAACAATAACAACAAACCGCATGGACTTCAGGCTGATACACACGCGCGTGCGCGTGCACACACACACACACACACACACACACAAGAAGTTTATGAATGGAAATATAGTATCATAAATATCCATCATGCATAGCATACTTTAAATTTAATGGCATTTATTGACACAAAAGACAACGAAAGCTTTGGGGAATGATTGTTAAAAGTAGTAGAGAAAAATAAAGGAAACTGCTCCCTAATAGAAATTGCAGGGTCTCCTCTCTTTGTTCTTTAAATGCATGCTTCCCTAGATGAAATAGAAAGCAGTCCCCTGGGGAAAGAAGTCAATAAGAATGAAGAGAGTACTGGCCCATTGTACCATTTTCCAACCCACCCAGAGGTACAGCAGATGGTCTCCACCCAAGCTGCTCTGGGAACAATGTACTGAAAACAGTAATAAGATGTAACCAAGTAATTAAAAAGCAGGCAACTTTTTATATAAAAGAGAAAGCCTAAAATACTTCATTATAAAATTCCAAGCAATATTTTAGACAGTCATTAGGTGCAGGTTTGGAACCTCAAGCATTAATCCTATCTGTAACATTTGAATTAGCTGCTATAATCAGATGGTGTTCCGACATGCTTTAGAGATTTTTTTTTTAACACTTGCATAGCACACTTAGTTGAATATTACTCTGATTCAGTATATAATCATCTTTCCTAAAGTCCCACGAGTAAAAAAGATTTGACTTTGGAATTATATCTCCTTAGCGCTGCTTTACGTTTATGGACCGGGGATTCGTGTTTAAGATGGTGAACAATTACATCAGCATGTTCTCTTCTGGTGAGTTCAAGGTAAGGACCAGAGATGGAAGTGATGGTTGGCCAAATCCAGCAGGATAACTAAGGTAATCTCTGTGTGTATCTGTGAGACACTGACCTAGCATCCTCCTGGGAGTCATAAGATAAGGCCTCTACCATCGCGAGTCATAAGATAAGGCCTCTACCATCGCGAGTCATAAGATAAGGTCTCTACCGTCTGGTTTGGAACTTTTCTTTGTTGACAGACTTTTTACAACTATTTTAATCTCATTGATATTGATATTCAAGTTGTTTATATTCTCATAATTTAATTTTATTAGATAACATATGATTAATAACACTAATTTATTCTAGATGTCCAGGCTTATAGTTTTAAATATTCCTTAATAGCCTTCTGGACTTCATTGTAGTTTATTACAATACTCTTTTTATCTCTAATTTTATTAATTTGAATCTTCTTTCTTTAGTTAGGGTGTATCAGTCATATTTATCTTTCCAAAGAACCAGCTCTTCAGTTGATTCTTTATGTTGTTCTCTATTTCCTATTTCATTAATTTCTTCCCTCGACCTTCATTATTTTTGGCAACTACTCCTTCCTTTGAAGTTTGCATGTACCGCTTTATCTGAGGCCTTGAAATGCACATTAAGCTATTATTTGAGATTGTTCTCAGTTTTTTCACAGACGCACTCATACCTGTAAACTCTATTGTAGAAATAACCTAGCTGTACAAAGTCCTTTAAATATTTCTTTAAAGACTATCCATGTGTGTTCCTGTGATGCATGAAGTGTGAATGATATCCTTTTAAATATAATTTCACTAGACCTATATATTTTCTGAAGATCAATTGGCATATCCTCAGTAAAGAATAATTAGTACATGTGTATAATTTAATTATACACTTGCTCACATACAAAAGAGCACATCAAACACTATTCTTGCTTGAAATGGCAATTTTCTATGTTATTGAATGTTGTTGCCAGAAATAGAATTCTAATCTGAGGTAAAAGGCTATTTTTATATTTTGTGAACTAATATTAGTGTATATAGTAGTGACAAGATAATTCCCTCTTAAAGACTCTTGTCTCTCATATATGAGAGCGGATATAAAACTGTTACGACAGTTAATCACTCCACCCCTGTCCCATCCAGATGTGATGGGAAAGGCACACTTTCTTGCAAAGTAAAGGGAGAAAGGAACTAAATGACAAGTGCTAAGACCTAGTGGCCTGTGGCGTTGATGCTACTTCAGATCATATGCACCGTTATCTTCCTTGATGCTCGACCTCACGTGTTTGTGATCACAGTCTGCTCTGTGATTTGGGGTGGAGTCTTGGGAGGGCTCCATTCACATGATGCAGCATGAAAAGACAATAAACACATCATAACATAAGCTAAAAGCACGACTCAGGGCTTAAAGCATGACTCAAGGCTTTCTCTCCTAGGAACAGAATGTGGATTACAGTTGTACTCTTCTACAGGTTGTCTTGATCTGTGTGCAAAGATGGGGAGTGTGAATACAAGAAGCACTTCTGACAAGCAGACCCCCCTGAACCTACGAACTACTTAGTGGTCCTACAAAATTAACTATTTGTTCTTTGTAGTGGTCCAATTGACGCACACACCTTTCTTTTTCTTTTGCTTGCTTTTACAAACTCCATGATGTACAAATAATAACCATCCTGTTTGCTTCTGTTTCAGACTTTATGCCAGTATAAGTTTGATTTCCTTCAGGAAGTTTGCCAACATGAACATTTTATCCCTCTGTGTCTCCCCATAAGATCCGCGAACATTCCAGGTAACAAGTCTGCACATCTTCCTAAGTCCCTACAAGGCTGGCTGGCACTTGTGCTGACTCTGTTCTCCGGTGTCCTTAACCACTCTATTTGAAGAGTCAACTTGGCTATCTAAGGCTAATCATCTGGTAGAAAAATAAATAAATAAAAATACAAGAGGATTTGCCCCATGTAGTTATGACTGCAACTCTGTATTTCTCATCAGAGAGAAATCCAGCAGAATTTTCATCTGTGTTACTATGAACCAAAGAATTATAACCCAGAATCCTACTAGCTCTGAAAGACAGATTTCCATTGATTTTTGATACCTAAAGATGGGGAAGAAAAAGTCAGGAGTATAATTACAGTGGACACTATTAATTAGCATGCATAACTGTGTCAGAGTGAAGTTCTTCTAAATGAGTTGTGCAAGGAAAAGTAGAAAGCTGGAAGGAAGGAAAGAAGGAAAGAGGGAGGGAGGGAGGGAGAGAGGGAGGGAGGGAGGGAGGGAGGGTTGTCTTATAAACTCTTGACACTTCTAGGCCAGAGAAGGTACAAGACTGGGTACAGAGGTCAGAAAGGAGCACGTTACATTAAATTAATTTGACATGCATCATTACATTTAAATACTGCAATAAAATACTCATTTTGTAAATTTGGAACGTTTGGGGGGGGTGTATGTGTGTGTGTGCGCGCGCCTATGGGGGAAATCATGAGCAAATGTAAACATCAGAAACTAACTGAACACCCAGCACAAAGAGAACACTGAAACTGAGTCAAGGACTTGAAGTTCCTTGCTACCAAGCTATGAATAGACTGTTCACACTGCCATCTTGAAGGTCAAGAAATCCTAAAATAGAAGGAAAAGAACATCTTGTGGCAGCTTGCATCGACACTACAGAAGGGAAGTCGCAACAGCAGGTCTAGAAATATGCTAATATCTCCATCTTAAATATAATCTACATGGATTACCGCATCCATTTTCCCGTGTACCATGCACATCCCATAGTGGAGGGAAAAAAGTAGAAACTTTAAGTCAGACAAAAACATTTTTGGGCTTTGGGTGTTGTTTGTTTGGGATGTTATTTTATTTGTCCTTAAAAGTATAGCTCAGTAGTAGAGTCCTTGTCTAGAATGTCTGAAGCTTAAGGTTTGATTCCCCAGCAATGAATAAATAACAAGGGGATGGGGAGAGAGAGAAGAAGAGGGGAGGGGGAAGAGGAGGAGAATTTCTTTTCCAACTTAATGCCAAGTTATTCTTGGCTAGATAAGTTAGCTAAGATATTTGGGGTCAAACCTTTATTTAGTCATTTTATTCTAATTAGTCATTCTCAGTCAACATATTCTATTCATGAAATTGAGGAGCATACAACCTAAGTTTTCTTGGAAAATGGTGATGTAATAGCAAATAAATTGAAATATGTTTTAAATTTCTCCTATAAATTAAACTAATTAATAGATGTATAGATGTATCAGAGTATGGATGTGTCTGAACTTATTCTCTATTTATACCATATCTAGATCCTTTGACACCTTCAGAATCAATTCAAGAGTTACATGCCTCAGGTAAATAATGATATTTCATATTACCTGCATAAGCACCATAGCAGTATCATATGTTAATGGGCATAGATGCTACAAACACCTATGTGTAAACCTATAACCCGTGGATCCAAATGCTTATCTGAACCTTTCTCTTGTGAGTTCCTGCTTCTTCACTCCGTCCCTATTCCTCATTATCATTCGACGTCTGATAGTGACCACTCTAACAGGAATGTGCTGACAGCTCACTGGGACTCTGATTTGCACTTCCCTGGTTATCAGTGGTATTAAACACTTTTTTCATTCTCTTGTTGGGAACTTTAACATCTTCCTTAGAAAAATGCGTATTCAAGTTCTTTACCCATTGTTGAGTCTCATCATTTGGGTTTAGAGTATTATTTTGCTTTGCCATTAGCTTGCATAGATTATTTATGCTTCATTGTTTTTTAAGATAGATATTTTAAGTGTTATGAATGTTTGAATGCACGTATATATGTGCCCCACCTGGTTGTCTGGGGTCTGTAGAGGCTAGAAGACAGCACTGGATCCCCTGGAACTGGAGATCCAGTGTTTGTGAGCCACTATGTGTGCTGAAAACTGAGCCCAGGTTGTCTGCAATTGGAGCAAGTGCTTTTGGCTACTGACGCATCTCTGCAGATCCACTGTCTTTTAAATACAGCAAGCCCCTATAGGATATATGGTTTGCACATATTTTCTTGCAATCCTTAAGTTGACTCCTCCTACTCCATCTCTCTTCTTCTTCCTCCTCCTCCCCTTTTTCCTCTCCCCCTTCTCCTCCTCCTCTTCTTCTCCCCCTTAGTTTTCTTTGATGTCTAGAAACATTTTCTAATTTCAATGAACTTTCAGTTGCTTATTTTGGCTTTTGTCACCAGGATTTGTGAGCTCATATTCATAAAGGCATTAAGCATTCCAACATGAGGAAGTTTCCCCAATGTTATCTTGGGTGCTGCCCCCTGCTATGGGGAAATTCCACGGGGAGCATGATGTGCAACTCCAAGTTAGTCTAATCATCACAAAATAATTAACATAAGAGTTCTGGCTCAGCTTTTCCAGTCCCACTAGCTTCTCCCTCTCCCGCTCCAGCAGTTTCTTCAACCAGCCAGCCCTGATGTTCCTGCTGCTGCCAGTTCCTGGGACCCTAGCCCAAAGACCATCTCTTTTGTCCCCTCAACATTGTGTTGCATCTCTCACTTCCTATGCCCCCATATCTAACTCACTTAAATCCCAACCATAACACCATATTAATAAGTCAATAAATCACAAGCTTAATCAGGCCATTGATCTCAAAATCCTTAGTGTCAGCCAAGCAGTGGGGGTGCACACCTTTAATCCCAGCACTTGGAAGGCAGAGGTAGGCAGATCTCTATGAGTTCAAGGACAGCCTGGTCTACAGAGTGAGTTCCAGGACAGCCAGGGCTACAAGAGACACTGTCTTGAACAAAAACAAAACAAAAGCAAAAGCATGGTTGAAGACCAGCTCTGAACAGTATGTTAAGTAATCCAAGGATGGGATGTGCAGATGGTGAAGACATAAAGCAAGCACACACTCACATACACTTGGTGGATAAAGCAAGCTTCAGTGAGCAAGCTTCAACCACTTTAATACATACATATACGTACGTACGTACATACATACATACATACATGCACACACAGACACACACACATACATACATACATACACAGACACACACATACATACATACATACATACACAGACACACACACACATACATACATACATGCATACACAGACACACACACATACATACATACATACATACACAGACACACACACATACATACATACATACATACATACATACACAGACACACACACACACACTTGATGGATGGAACAAAACTCCAACAATTTCACACATACATATATACAGAAATATTACATAGACACATAGACAGACACATACACAATCACCTTTGATTTATTGAGTGAAGGTGAGTTAGATATGGGGGCGTATGAAGTGAGAGATGCAACTCAATGTTGAGGGAACAAAACAGATGGTCTTTGGGCCGGGTCCCAGGAACTGGCAGCATATCTGCATATACACACATTTTGGTGACTGAACCAAACTCCAACAAGCTGGCTCCAACCATTTTACACATATACATGTATACATTTATGCACATATATACATTTGGTAGATGGAGCAAACTCCCACGCGTTGACTCCAACAGCTATATTTTTTCACCCGTAGCTTATGTCCCAGGAAAACCTTTCAAACAATATAAAGTTACAATGTGATTACATGATATTTTTCTTCTAGTGAACAATTATGGAAAAACAGCATGTTCTCCAATACCTTCCCATGAAAAAACATTACATTGTACAGGTTAAAACAACAACAAATTATTCCCAAGAACCCACATACGTTCGTAACTAAGCAACTTATTATAGATTAACAAATTGTGAACCAGCAAGGTAATTTTCTCAGCTAGTTTTTCTTATGGGCAACAATTTGGGATTATAAAGAAAGGTTCAGTTATTTTATTATTTATCTTAAAATGCAATCTTATAAAAATCTTAAAAGAATCGTAATTCTAAACTTTTATATAAAAAACAATCAGTCATATCTACTTCACCTCCTCAGGCTGCACTTCTACTCATTTAACAACCTTTTTATTAAATCATATCAGGAAGCTGAGAGCAAATAATGAGAAAACGAAATTAATCATCACCTTTCAGCAAGAAAGGCAGCTAGTGCTGGTCAAGTTGTCATTGTTCTTGTTCCCTGACCTCAAAAAAATCCCTAGTTCAACCATTAAGAGTTGCCTTTCTGAAGTTCACATTGTTTCCTAAGATTTTCTACAACCCAGCTACTATTAAAAACATCTTAACGAAGCTTCCGTAACAATCGCTTTTCCCAAACGCGCTCTAAGGGTGGTGGTCATTGCTGACAATCTACACTCCTAACTTCTTTCCAAGGGCGGGGATTGGATCATTAATCTGCTCCAGCCGGAATGCCTGAGAAAGATCAAGCGTTCTTTTTTTTTTTTTTTTTTTTTTGGTTTTTCGAGACAGGGTTTCTCTGTGTAGCCCTGGCTGTCCTGGAACTCACTCTGTAGACCAGGCTGGCCTCGAACTCAGAAATCCGCCTGCCTCTGCCTCCCGAGTGCTGGGATTAAAGTTGTGCGCCACCACTGCCCGGCTCAAGCGTTGTTCTTGTGAGTGCCTGTGAGGCTGCCCAGTGAGGAGCTCGAGGCCCCCTTAGGGTTTCCCTACTATCCATATATTAGGGAGAACATAGAGGCCACAAGGACCACAAGCAGAGCGCTCCAGAACAGCACGAAGCCCTCAGATGCATGGTCCTCATGCTCTGCCTCTCCAAGGCACACCCGTGGTGTCTGTGCTAGCCCACCGGGCCCGCATTCCTTGACATCTAAAGCCCATTGCTGTTCCTCTCCCACAAGCCTCAACAAAACTAAAAAACAAATAAACAGAAAACAAAAACTCTTCTTGTCTTAGCCACTCCTACAGAACTTGAATAAGGGGACCTAAGTGCTGGATACAGAATTTGTACCTCAGTTACTGTACCATCTACACGCACGCGAGGGCGCACGCATGGCGCACTATCTCAAGCCTCGATTCCCAGGCCTCCTCTTTTGACCACTCTGTTTACTAATCCCTCACACACACGTCTGTTTCCGTATACCTGTCTGTATTTCAGAGCTCTGTGCCATTGTAAGTAAGCCTTGCCTTTCTCCCAACATCCTCTCCCACTTCCGGTCACTCCCACAATAATTCCAAACCATCCAGCATCCTCCAAGCTCTAACTCCACGTAGCCCTTTTCCTCTCATTTCCTACAGACACAAAACGTGTTTCCGTTTTTTATCTCCTGCGATGATGTGAGCAGGCCATTCAATAGGCAGTGGCTGTTAACTGTGCTGTGCTAGTATCTATGTGTGCTTGTGTTTATGTCAGCAAAAGTTTGTCCCATCTGACGTGACACTCCCAAGGTCACAGTGGGCCACATCTCTGTAGCAAGGCTATCTGGTAGAATCCCTCCTGTTTGGGGGCAGGGTTTTAGTAACTGTTTAATCTGCCTTTTGTAATCGTAAAGTGGCTGTTCGGTTTTCAATAACATATTCTCTTCCTCTCAAAGATATGCCTGAATACTCAGTCACAAATGAATTTTGCCGCAAACACTTCTTAATCGGAATTCTTCTCCGAGAAGTTGGCTTTGCCCTGCAGGAGGATCAAGACATCAGGCACTTGGCTTTAGCTGTCCTAAAAAATCTAATGGCTAAGCATTCTTTCGATGATCGATACCGGGAACCCGTAAGTAGCCTTTCTTTCTCTCTTCCCCCAAACACCGTTTAATGGCTCGCTACATTAAATGAATATAAAACCCTTGAGTCTATTGATTTCCATGTGAATCGTTTCTCTTGTCTGCCTTCACCTAGAGGAAGCAGGCACAGATAGCAAGTCTGTACATGCCGCTGTATGGCATGCTTCTGGACAATATGCCAAGAATCTACCTGAAGGACCTGTACCCTTTCGCCGTGAATACATCCAATCAGGTACGCCTGCACAGCTCTCCGCATTTCTTATCTGTATTTATGTGCTGTATAACCATTTCTTCCTCCCTGTAAGCAAGCTAGGGTTAAACCACACTTTCCAACAAGTTCTCAATCGATAGTTTGTCCCTAATGGGTGCTTGCAGCTTCCACCTGGCCCATCCTTCTCTTTGGGACTGTTTTCATTCCTTTTCTTCTCTGGAGCACCATCACATCTGCACAGCTTTCGAAGCTTGTATAATGTCTTCACCATCTACTGTCCATTTTCCCCCATGGAAACGAACTGTCTCATATAGTCAAAAGCCTAATGTGGCCCATTGTGACAGTTGTCTGTGAAGCCAGTATGGTGACAATACAGAAAACTATTCAAGGGGCTCAGAGATAATTTAGTTGGTAAAGTGCTTGCATGCAAGCATGAGGACCCGACTTTGACCCCAGCACCTCCATAAAAGGCTGCGTGTGGGACATGAATCTATAATCTCAGCCAGGAGAGGGTGGAGACCGAGAATTCCCTAGGACTCACTGGCCAGGCAGACTCAATCATGCTCCTGGTTGGTTGAGAGACCTCGCCTCACAAAAGTAAGGTAGGAAGTGATGGAAGAAGACACCTGACATTGACCTCTGACCTCCACATCCACATGCTCCTGTACACACACATACATGAACATGTAAATACATACATAAAAAATAAACTCATGAGAGAGGGCAAACACTCTGAGTTCAGTAATAGCCCAAGATAGAACCTTTTAAAAGTTAGGATCATGCCTTTAGACATATTTTTGTTTGAGGAACGATCAAATCCCATCAGCATCATGTAACATATAATACCCTTGTGCCATAACATACCCGTTAGAAACTTATTCAAGCTCTCTACGCCTCTGTTTTCACATTTGTAAACTGGGATAAAGTGCCTAACACAACATAAAGTGCCTTAATACCAAATTGTATAACAGAAACATTTGCCAAGATGCTCAGAACATAGAGATTTAATTCTAGTCCCTAGTGATAGTAATATACACATAATATGATGATAATTGCATCTATAGTTTAATACATTGCTATATCAGTAATTGTTCCAGCCCACATCTAAAAGATTGTTTCTGGTATATCATTTTAAAAATCCCCAGAAGAAGGAGCAGAAAGAATATAAAAGCTAAATATTAGGGAGGAAAGCTATGAAATGCTGTCATGTGACAATGGCTTTTAAATTCAGGAACTCTCAACAGCTAGGATTGCCTGCACTGGGTCCTGCATAAGATTGAGCCAGTAAACTTTCAGTCATAGATGTGGGGAAGATCGTGGGACCCCGCTTACACTGAACAGCTAATGACTGTGGAGGGAGGCTGGAGAAAAGAGATTCTTTGTCTCCCATGATGTAGCCATTTCTGAGTTCCTCATGCTCCAGTGGGTAACCCATGCCTACTCAGCTAGACTCGGTGAAATCCAGTGAGTCACACCGCAGAAACAAAGGCAGAAGGCATAATAGTGTGAGGAGGACTTAGTGGGAGGAAGGAAATTGTAAAAGAATAAAAAACTTTAACACTTTGCAAAAAAAATAAATCAAACTGTGAACAAGGCTATGCCTTTGACAATATTCATTTTCACTGCCAACTTTAGTGGAACATCTTTGCTGGAGTATAAAATGTCAAGCTGAATACCTAATTGAGAGAGATGTAGAAGGCATAGCAACGGTCTACCATGCTGAATCCCACTAACTCTCATTCCTCTCCTCTCCACTTCAAATGCAGGGATCTAGAGATGACCTCAGCACTAATGGAGGATTTCAGATGCAGACGTCCATGAAACATGCAACTTCTGTGGATACATCATTCTCCAAAGATGTTTTAAATTCCATAGCAGGTACTCAAGACCTGCTGAAAACACTCATGTTTACCACTCATCCATGTATACATTGTACATCATGGAGCTTTCTATCCATAATTCATACACATAATATACCTGGCAAAGTACACCATGCTGTATAACTTTAATGTAGTCTTTAATGTAGTCCTTTGAATGTCATCCAGTAATGTCCACTTCTGCTTAGCTTAAAAAGCTGTCTGCTCAGATGTTATCAAATTACTTTATTCTGCAGTTTTTAGCTTTTTGTTATGCACAGCTTTTTAAAAATATAATAGTTCTTCAGCTTCAAGGATTATATTAAGAACTATTTTGGAAATGTCATTTCTATTTCTCATAAACTGTCAAGTTAAACACTCCTCTCTCCAAACCATCTCTGTTAAAATAAGAGTTATCTTTGTCTATTTTTTTTTTCATTTTAAGAGATCAAAAGAACAAACTTTATGTGCACTTAAAGCAGTTCCAACATTTCTAGATCCATCATGACCACTCTTGTGATGCTTTAAATGTTGCATAGCTCCCAAGTCAACCCCAGATTCTATTTCACGATGCTGTGTCCACCTCAGCAATGCACAACTCTGTTTCCTCATGGTTGCTCTTGTTCGTGCTCATACGTCTCATCACCATACGTGTGCTGTGGCTTCTGTTTGCAGCATTTTCATCAATAGCTATTTCTACAGTGAACCACACAGATTCCAGAGCATCCTTAGCAAGCCTCGACTCCAACCCAAGCACCACAGAGAAGAGCAGTGAGAAGACAGACAACTGTGAAAAGGTGCAGCTTCCCTCCCCACCACACATGTCAAACATCGAAACTACAAGACAGGGTGCTCTCAGTCTTACTTGTCCCTATTGGTCCTTTGATTCCCAGATCCCAAGGCCCTTATCTTTGATTGGGTCAACGCTTCGATTTGACAAATTGGATCAAGCCGAAACCAGGAGTCTTCTTATGTGTTTTCTTCATATTATGAAGACCATTTCAGATGGTAAGCAGAATGTCTTCAAGTCAATTTAGAAGGAGAAAAATAAAGAAACCTACACTTCTAAGAGCCTCGTGCCATGTTGTGTTTCTTTCTAGAGACTCTGATTGCCTACTGGCAGAGAGCACCCAGTCCAGAGGTGTCAGACTTCTTCAGCATCTTGGAGTAAGTTTAGGGTTGATCCAATAACTTATTTTCTGGAACTTTCAAAATAGCTCAATATACTGCTCTTCATTCAAAGAAGCCCTATGGTAAATAAATATCAACAACGGTATATGGAATATGTAAAGAAAATTTACTATTTTTCTTTCCATATATTTAGATGAATTCTTATGTTATTATGTATAAATTAAGGAATGTAAATAATTAGAATGGTTTTTTTCCCTTCTAGCGTTTGTCTTCAGAATTTTAGATACCTGGGGAAACGCAATATAATAAGGTAATTGTTTTAAATTCTAATAGACTAATATAGTCTTTTTTAAAAAATCATGGAGCTTTGAATATGGCTCAGTGAATGAAGTACTTGCCATTCAAGAATGAAGACCAAGGTTTGGATCCCAGTACCCACATAAAGCTATACACAAGGAAAGGGTCTATAATCCTAATGGTCCTGTGAGAATTCTCTTCATGCTGGACGGTCTCAGGTCAAAAAGTCTACCATTCGCAGTGGTACACAAGAAACCCTGTCTCAAACAAGATGGAAAGTGAGAGCTAACACCCAGGATTGACCTCTGACCTTCTGAAGAAGACCAGGATGGGAGAGCGAGATCTTTCATTATATAGATATTTATATACCTAGATGGTAGACAGATAGATAATCGATAGATGATAGGTAGATAGATATATAGATACATAGATACATAGATAGATACATACATTCATACATACATACATAGGCAGATACATTTATATGGATAAAACACATCTATTTAAGAACATGCTTTTAGTAAGGTAAAAACAAAAATTAATCTAGAATTACTTCATGCTGGCACCATTTGTCACAAAGACAAGAACATCCAAAGCCCTCTAATTTCCTATTCTCAGAAAAAACTGAAATGTTAATTTTATTTGGCTTATATATGTGGCGTTGGGCTGTGTGCATTTATTTGCATGTGTTTGCATGCAATCAGAGGTTGACATCAGGTATCCTCAAACACTCTTCACCAAAAATACCGAGTCAGCATCTCTTCACCTGAAGCCAGAGTTTACCAATATAGTTATTCTACCTAACCATCTTGCCCAGTGGACCTCTGATTCTCCATCTTGAGACTGGGACTACAGATGGGCCTCCATTTACACAGATGCTGGAGTTCAGAAGGCAGGTCCTCATGCTGTCTTTCTTACTCTACCATGTGAGCCATTTCCCAGCCCCTTACTTTTCATCAATTCACAGAGTATGAAATATCTCATTGTTCAGTAATTGCTTGTCACTTGTCATTCTGTTTTTATGTTTAAATTATAAATTCAGGGCTGTGGTTAAATCTTGTGTTCTCTGCAGGAAAATCGCTGCAGCATTTAAGTTTGTGCAGTCTACCCAGAACAATGGAACTCTGAAAGGCTCCAATCCTTCCTGCCAGACATCAGGTCTCTTGTCACAATGGTAATATCACCTTGACTTGGTATTTAAAATCACACATGTGTTGTTTATATGTGAACATGCGTGTGTGAGGGTGGATACACTCATATATGTACATATGTCAAAACAAATGTAGTTTTAATCAGCTTACTATGTTTATCTGGAGAAAATTCTTAGCTACTTCTCCAGGACCCTCGCTGGCTTAAAAACAGAAACACAGGACTGTGATTTGTTTATGTTCAGTTAAAGCAGAATGCCTTGCATGGATGAGGATTAATAGACATTTCAATTTAGCTAAAAACCTAAAGGTGCACAGAATTCCAATAAAATGCCCCTTAGTTCTTAGCAATATAGGAAAAAGGCACTCTGGAATCATGACTCCAGTTCTGCTGAGTAATTAAGAGATCTTCATACTGTTTTTGAAGCTCATGATGTTTAAAGGGTCAGAGGCCATGAGGAAGCCGGGAATCCTCACGAGTCCCCTAAGATTATCTAGTTACTAGCTGATCTTCACATTTGCAGACCTCGCTCACTCCCTCATTAACCTGCCCAGTCAGAATCACTTGCCCTGAAATTCCACCTCCAAGATCCTCTGGGTCTAACAATTAAAAATTGTTTCCCCAAACTTTCCTGAATTTGATTTATTCTTCTCAGACATATCATAAGAATATGTGATGTGAGTATTTTAGAAAAGAGCTTTAGGGAGAAATGGGAAAATAAATATAGTCAATAAATAACAAAATTAATATTGCTGCCATCCATGGGGACCTATAGAAACTGGCTTCCAGTGAGAGTGTAAATTTAAAAGATGTAATCATGGGTTTGCTTTGCAAACTGTAATACATGAGAACACAATAAAGAATTGTTTCACATGTTTCATAGCAATTGTAACGCACCTAAGGTCACCATAGTTCACCATGAGTGATGAACCTCCTTGTAGGTTGGACAGATCCTGCCCCTACTGGCCCTCACCTCCTGGAAACCAGGGCTTTCCCCTCACTGACAGACTGCAATGGGCTCAAAACCTGGGGAAAAAATTCAATCCCCAAAGTCCCAGCCATACATCCCAGAACTCACTACTTCCTCTAGATACAGGCACCATCTAGACTTCATAGGTTACAGAGAGCCAAAGATGGCTCTCCCCAGATTCAGCCCAGACAGGTCCTTTCAACTATCTGAGTAAATACTGGTTAGGTAGGGCATTGCTGGGTAGAGTCGGCCACAATTCTCATCTCCATTCCAGGATGCACACGACTTCCGGTCACGAGGGACATAAGCAGCACAGGTCTCAGACTTTACCTATAATCCGAGGCAAAAATGCACTTTCCAACCCCAAACTTTTACAGATGTTGGACAACACCATGAACAGTAAGTGAACCAGAAGCAATTCTCTCAGCAGGTGTGTAGGAGAGGAAGTGAACTGTGAGACAGGGGAATGTTGTCATGCCAGGGAAACCACTGTTCTGAAGGCCACTGCCATAGGCCTGTAAGTATTTCTTCAAAGAAAGAGTCACCAGAGTGTAGCTAAGAAGAAAATTTTAAAATATTCTATCAACAGGGAAGAAAACGGAAAAGTGAAACTTGGTATAATGGTCTCAGCGTAGCTTGTCTAGGTACTTTGGGTGTTGTGAAGTTTATGGGGCTCTCTCTGAATCAGGTAATTATTGTTGACTCCAGAGGAAGAGGATACAAACATCCATCTCCCAGGAGCAGTAACCATGACATCATGACTCCAGAGCTACATAACACCCAGCTTGGCAGTAAGATAGGAATAGAGCCTGCTGTTGTGGAGCGTGAAAATTATGAGCGTGTGACCGTGGTTACTTGCTTAGATCTACATTGCCGTAATTGTAAACACACCAGTGGCTTTCTGAAGAGGCTGTCTATGTAGACTGTCTACTGAGACCACACGTTTAGTCTATTAGCCCAGAAGCAAGATCTTTAAATAGGGTGATAACAGAAAAAGTGTGATTCTGCTGATGGTGGGATTAAAGAAAAAGAATTTTAAAAATAATAGAAACCTTGCAGCTGATACATGTAAAGGGCACACATGTCTAAGATGATCTAGTGTTTGTTTGTTTTTTAAATTGAGGCAATAAATGAAATTGATCAAATAAAGGCACTTTGATTTTAAAAATTATTCATTAAAATACCAGTAAACACTGTAGTAGAAGGAAATGTTTCACTGGACGTAGAGCATTGTCTTATGTGTTTATGCACTGTCTATTTTGTATTTTGTAGGCAATTCCAATGAAATAGACATTGTCCATCATGTAGACACAGAGGCCAACATAGCCACTGAGGTCTGCCTCACTATTCTGGACCTGCTGTCTCTCTTCACCCAGGTCCACCAGGTGACTATGATCATATTTTCTGCAAAACTGATGACTTGGGAAAAGGGGGAAAGCCATGAGTAGTCAAGAACACTTTTTTAAATATGATTTATGAAATCAATTAATCTGAGGTAAATCAACTTCCACACTGTTGGGAAGCATTTTAAAAATGAGAATCTCCAATTTTGCCAGAGGTTGACTAACACTGGCTTAAGCCACTCACTCAGGTGTGTCCCTGCTGTCAATATTATCATTCTTCTCATTCCCTTTGCTGCCAGGCATCTACAACAAGTGAGAACAAGACTCCATATTTTTTGATAATAAAATATATACTTTATGCCAGGCAGTGGTGGTGCACGCCTTTAATCCCAGCACTCGGGAGGCAGAGGTAGGCGGATTTCTGAGTTCGAGGCCAGCCTGGTCTACAGAGTGAGCTCCAGGACAGCCAGGGCTACACAGAGAAACCCTGTCTCGAAAAAAAAAAAAAAAAAAAAAAAAAAACATACATATATATATATATATATATATATATATATACTTTTATTAACACAATTAGTAATGTGATATACAATGACAGGAACAAATGCTGAGAAGTGCATCCCTCAGTGATTTTGACATTATGTGAATGTTATGGTTTCTTCACATTAGATGGTAAATATGTTACTATACCATAAAATCTTTATTGCACTATCATTTATATACGCATAGTCTATTATTGACCACATGTTACTGTGTTTTGTGTAACTATACTACTCTGCAATATAATTGTATTATTGCTACAGTTTGGGTACCAAGTCTTCAATCCGGGATTCTTTGGAGGACATTGAAGACCCCATATTTTTTAATAGAAAACAAAAGACAAGCAGTGCTATGCTTTAACTGATGACTATTTTTTTTTAAAAAAAAATGCTAATGCCAAGCATATTTTCTTATTTGTTATATATACATTGGTGAGTTGTTATCATGATGTTTATGATATATTTAATAAAATTTCTAATGCTAACAAGACCATCCCTACCACATTCTGACAAATATTTAGAGAAACGGTAATTCTCATTCACAGAAAGTAAGATTCCAAATGGGAAAGGACAATTTGGAAAACACTGTGATAGTTTCTTTAAACGCTAATTATGGAGCTGGAGAGATAACTTAGTGGTTGAGTATTGAGTTCAGTTCCCAGCATCCACATGGGAACACTCACAGCTGCGTGTAGTACCAGTTCCAGGGAATCTCATGCTATCATCTATCCTACATACATACACATTCATACGCATGGCACACACACACATGCACGCATATATATACATAAATCAAAACAAAAATAAACATTTTAAATGCTAATTATATACCTGTCAGGTGACCAACCTGACCGAGGAGAAATAAAAGCACCTTTGCACACAAGTATGCGTAACATTCAAATAACAAAAACCACTGGAAACAACCCAGAGTACACATCAGCAGCTGGATGTACAGGCTAGTCCATACATGAAACTTCAGAAGGCAAACCAGGAAAAACTACTTTGTTGTTCCACTTAGAAAAGGCCATTTAGCTGGGCGGTGGTGGCGCACGCCTTTAATCCCAGCACTTGGGAGGCAGAGGCAGGTGGGTTTCTGAGTTCAAGGCCAGCCTGGTCTACAGAGTGAGTTCCAGGACAGCCAGGGCTACACAGAGAAACCCTGTCTCGGAAAAAAAACAAAAAACAAAAAAACAACAACAAAAAGAAAATGTCATTTAATAGAAGCAACAGATCAGTGACTGATTAGAGGTCTGGAAGTAAGACAGGAATATAGGATTGCAAAAATGTATATGAAAATCTTAGGAAATGGTGGATGTTTTATTTTCTTGGCTGTGGTGGTGGTTTCATGGGTGTATACCAAAGGCAAATTAATGCAATTGTACTTTCTGAATGTATACAGTTTCTCCCACCAATTACATTTTAATAATGCTCCTAAAGACATTTACAGCTCAACCAAATGAACCTGCTTTAAGGGCTGCACCAGGAAAGGTTGGATCTGTTAAACAAAACCTCTCCCTCCAGCAGCATTGCACCAAGAGAGCCTTGCTTTCAAGTAAAATGCCAACATGGTGGGAGAAAACCACAACCCGATTTTGATTCTTTATTCCCTGATGGACTCGTGCCTTGAATAGCACACAGTTAAAAGGCTTCCCCAGTGCCTATCTGCCACCTCATCCTCTCCCCTGTGACCCAACCCACTTGCCACCCACCAGCTCTGTTCTTTCTCTAGCTTGAGCTCACAAGCTTCTCTCCAACCCAAGGCTCTTACTCCATGGCAATCCTCCCAGGTCTCTATGAGTCACGTTCCTTCAGCTCCATTCATCTGCTGGACAGATCTCTGCTGACCCTCTTAAGCAAAGTAATCTACAACCCACTACCCCTTTCTGTAACATCTTCCTACTCTAGTTACTGTCTTACCTGGGTTTGGTTTGGTTTGGTTTTGACACTGCTGTATAAGCTTCCCTGAGAACATGGGAGAATCATCTTTTCTCATTCAGCCTTTACTTCTATCACTCAGGACTGTGTTCAGCACATGGCAGGTAGGTTTATAATAAATGTTTCTGAAGGGAAACAATTGCTCCTCTACTTATCCTAAATAACAGCTATTCTGAATTTCAGAGACAGCTCCAACAATCCGACTGTCAAAACTCACTCATGAAAAGGGTCTTTGATACTTACATGCTGTTTTTCCAAGTCAACCAGTCAGCCGCAGCCCTGAAACATGTGTTTGCTTCTTTGAGACTGTTTGTGTGCAAGGTAAGGATGCTCCAGGTCCCAGGTAAAGCTCAGCTCAAGGTGTCAATAATCACTTAGTAATCTTTGCATCTCTCAGTGTGCAGGACAGAAGGTTTGTTTCATGTTATTTGCTGTTATAGCAGTGAATTAGTTAAACCACTTTGGCTCCCAGTGGATCAAGTGCTCAATGCACCCACCCAAGAGTTCTCTGGATTCGCAAATGAAACACACACACACACACACACACACACACACACACACACACACACACACACACACACACACACCAGCTACTTTTGATATGCCTTGACTAGCTCAATGGTTGGGCACTTCTAAACCTCCCCGTGGCTAGCACACACTTCCTGCCAGTATTCCTGGCTTAACACCTTCTAGATCTATATTTTATCTTTGCTGCCCTGCTATCTTCTGGGTAGCTCCCCTCATTAAGCTGCATTCCCTTTCCACCGACATTGTAGGATGCTTCTCTCCTGCAGCTCTTAAATCTGATCCTCATGGTGATTCTCCCTCTCCTTCCCTCTCTCTCAGTCCCTTGCCTGTGCAATCTATAAGTCTCACCCCATCTCCTTGCCCAGCCATTGGCTGTATGGAAATTCTTTATTATCAATCAAAGGCAGCTGGGAGCAGGGATCCTCAGGTCTAGAAACGTGGCTTTGGGGAAATAAGGCAAACATTAGAACCAATTTCCAACAGCTGTCTCAAAATGAGTAGAATATCAAAATGTAGTGATACTATCTGGTGACCAATTATGTGGTTGCTCAGAGTTTTTAGCATAGAAAGTTTGGTGAGAGAGAGAGAGAGAGAGAGAGAGAGAGAGAGAGAGAGAGAGAGAGAGAGAGAGAGGGAGAGAGAACATCATCAAGTTAAAGGTTCCACACCAAGTAGCTAGAGCAACCATCTTTGAAGATGGCTATAAACAGCATCTGATATAACAGTGTCAAATAAATAATGGAACATTTCAGAGACCTCATGTGTTTTGGGTTGCCATCAGCTATTAACACATGGAATATTGATTAAAGAGAATAATTAACGTACTCGAAGAGCTTACTGCACTTGGACTTCAATGATAGAAGCATCCCTCCATCTGCTGCAAATGGAGAAAGAATAGTTTTGAATAAATTCTAGTCTACAATTTTGAAGCATGAGAGAACATAGCTCATTCTCCCATTCTTCCATCCCTCTAGTTTCCTTCAGCATTTTTCCAAGGGCCTGCTGACCTCTGTGGCTCATTCTGCTATGAAGTCCTAAAATGCTGTAACCACAGGTCCCGGTTGACTCAGATGGAAGCCTCGGCACTTCTGTACTTCTTCATGAGGAAGAACTTTGAATTTAACAAGCAGAAGTCAATTGTCCGGTCTCACTTACAAGTAAGTCCTACCAATTTTTGTTGAAATAACTGGTGTGTTTGGCAGTGAGTAAAGCGTCCTGCTCCCAGGCAACCTGTCAACTGAGTTTCCAGACTCCACTCTCCCAGCACACTTGGTCCTGGTTTCTGTAAGAGGAGAGGTGGGAAGAAATTAACAGGTTGCAGTTTACACTGCCACTTGACCTTGTGCTTCTTCTGCTCGTGCACTAGAATCTCATGGAATAAACAGCTCTAAGAGTCATGGGTAATCTAGGAGGCCAAGTTCAACCAAATTCTAAAGACATCCACGTCTTTCTTCAAGGCATCCCAAGATTATAAGATTCTTACACCTTTCCCTGAGTATTTACAGTTATAATCATTGAACTTTCTAGGAGAAATGTACAGCATATTTGTCTAGCCCAGTCAATTTCCTTAAAAATACAGTATCTAGATTAGGGAAATGACCCAGTCTGTGGCATGTGTGCCTCGCATGCCTGGGGACCTGAGTTCAAGCCATGTTAAAAACCAGGTACAATGGTATATGCTTGTAATCTCAGCACTGAGTTCTCAGAGACAGGAAGATCCCAGGGGCTTGCTGGCCATTTTATCTAGCCTACCTTAAGTGGGCTCTAGATCATGAGGATCCTGTCTCAAATGACAAAGTGGATGATATCTGAGGATCAGCATTCAAAGTTGACCTCTGGACTCCACACACACATCTGCGCCCATACAACCATGGCCTCATCTTCCCACATGCATCCATAAAAAACACAGAACGTGAATTCATTTTGCGTTAGAGTGGTGGTTCTCAACCTGTGGGTCACAACCCTATTGGGTCACATATCAGCTATCCTGCATATCAGATATTTACATTACAATTCATAGCAGTAGCAAAATCACAGTCATGAAGTAACAATGAAAATAATTTTATGGTTGGAGGGGTCCCCACGACATGAGGAAGTGTATTAAAGAGTCGTAGCATTAGGAAGGTTGAGAACTGCTGGTTCAGACGGTGCATTTTTCTTTTGTCTTCCAGCTCATCAAAGCAGTGAGCCAGCTGATAGCTGATGCAGGGATTGGAGGGTCTCGATTTCAACACTCCCTTGCAATCACAAACAACTTTGCCAATGGAGATAAACAGATGAAAGTAAGAGATGCTTTATGGGCTTTTTTCTAAAGACTCAGAAATAAAGTGGGGTTTTATTTGACATATCAAAACCAAGAGGTATTTATGAATTCTGTGCATAGTTTATCAAGATTTTGATCACTCATATTCTTTGCTTATTTAAATTAGAATCGTTAGGTCTGATATTTTCAGTATGCGATCTTTTAGGTGGAATTTCCGAGATCTTCATTCGATTGTTATATAACAAAATTTGCCAGATGTACCATCATTTATTCATAGTCATCATAAGCAAACTTATCTTTCCCTCTACTTATTATTTTAGCGCCCTTGGAAGACTAAAGGTAGAAAAGGCTTCAATCATAGCTTGATCTAGAGATCAAGAGAGCGCTTTGAAGTCCCTCCCCTCTGTTGCTTTACTGCACCAGCTAATTGCTTCACTTATAGTTGTCATTGGATTCACCTCTGAAAGTATAAGGACACTGGTGTTAAAGGCCCTTCTTCAAACACTACCAATTCAAGTCATATGAGATGTCCTTGATCTCCATATTTATCATTTATGATTGGTCAGTCCAGGGCCACATGCCATCAATAGGAATGATGTCAAAACTTGTTTAAATGACATAGACTAGAGTCAGACAGAACTGAATTTCAAGGGCATCCAGGAAACTATTACTAGGAATTTGGGGTATAAGACAATAGAGTTGACCATGATTCTTATTACCAACTGTTTGAATATGATCATAATCACAATATACAGAATGCAGATATTTATGAGCACTATATAAAATATAAAAGCATATGGTACCAAGCCCTAGTTAAGAGTATAGGTTGAAGTTAACAAAGGAATGCTGAACAGATAGTGACCCAGGCTCTCTCTTTTCCAAAGAACAGCAATTTCCCAGCAGAGGTGAAAGATCTGACTAAACGTATAAGGACTGTTTTGATGGCCACAGCCCAGATGAAGGAGCATGAGAAGGACCCTGAGATGCTGGTGGACCTTCAGTACAGCCTAGCAAACTCATATGCAAGTACCCCTGAGCTACGGAGGACCTGGCTGGAAAGCATGGCCAAGATTCATGCAAGAAATGGAGACCTGTCTGAGGTGATGAGCGAAGGCTCACTCATCTTCATCAACATTGGCTTCCTTATCTGAATAATTGCATTTAATGTATACCACACAGTATAAAACATACCATACAAATTCTACCAATATAAAAATATGCATCTATATATCAAGTACAGTTACTTTATATGTAGGGCTCAATGACATCTGATCTAAGTAGAGGACATCAGATTTTGGCCAGATATAAAAAGGTGTCAACCTCAGTTGTTTGAAATGCAGTGTGCAAATAGATGTCTAAAACGTCAATCTAAAGACAGTGTTGTTAAAAGCATTCAAAAATTATCAATTACATCAGAGTTAATATTCTTCATTTTCAAACTTCTTCCCTTAAATTGGAGTGGAACAGGGAAGCTTGCTGCTTTGGTAAGTTTATCAAAGTTCATCTGAATCAGCCATGGAGAAGAAAGTTCACTATATGAAGATGGTAAATTAATACTTGACTTTTCTGTGGCAATTGTAATGCTGGACAGATTTATGCCCAGGGATTTGGTGATTTATAGCATCCAGGAGCTTCTGAGTTATCACTAGGGAAGTTCTGCCTCTTCCCAGAACTGTACCCCATAGGAACAGGAGACACCTCTTCTAGGATAAGCCTAACGCCTAAAATCTTATCTAGGATAATCCTAAAATATAAGCATTTGGTGACCAGGGACTCCAGAACAGAAAGCAGAACCCTGGCTTCACCACAGTTTGGTGAGGATTTCCAGTTCTCATTAACTTATCTGAAATGGCAAAATCCATTCATGAAAACTTAAAAGAAGACATCTGAAGCCTAGGACCTTCTTCAAGTCAATAGTTAACGTACACAGGAGTGATGGACGCGTCTGGAGAAGTGAAACATCGCCCATGCGATCAGTTTGAGGAGAGCCTGCCTGTCCCATTACCTCACACACTATTACCAAGTGCTAAATGAAGAGGCAACTATTCTAAAGGGAAGAGAAATTAAAGAGGAGCCAGCATTAGAGGCACAAAATCTGAGAAGGCAGATGTTTTCTTTTTCTATTTCTTCTCCAGATACTAGAGTCTGTATATTTGAGAAGAAAAGAGATACATAGCTTTTAACTCGCAATAAATTATGATTAGATATTAATAAAGGAAGGAATGTTATTTTGTGGGAAAGTTGTTTAGGATAGCTCATTCAGCCCATTTCAAATCTATATCAAGAAAAAGAAACAAAAATATCCCCTAATATTTATTTTACTCTTGATGATAGACTGAAAAATCCAATAGATTGACGTTTTCACTTCTTTCAGAATGAAGAGTTAGTCTACATGACGTATTCTGAGAGAGCACACTGACTCCCCTTGGGAAACCACGGGTTTCATGAAGAGTTAAATCCACCCTTGAGATCTCTGTTTTCTGTTTTGTTATAGGCTGCTATGTGTTACATCCATATAGCTGCACTGATTGCAGAATACCTGAAGCGCAAGGGTAAGAGGGCCTTGTAAAGGGGATAAGAGCCTGGAGATCATCATACTAGAACCTAACCACATAAAGGCATTAAACTTATGATTTATTAAATAACTTGCACTTTTATAGACATTTATTATTATGCTGTACATTAATATTTTTAATTCTATGATGTCATCAGCATATTCATTTGATGTACAGTGAAGCTAACTGGATGGTCAACTTCTTGGTTCAAAATGAAGATTTTGATGTCTCATTAATTAACAATTTGTGGTTCCATAAACTTGTATTAACAAGAACTCGCAGCCATGCCCTAACCTCATCTTGCACTACCATAGGTTACTGGAAAATGGAAAAGATTTGCACACCACCCCTGCTTCCAGAAGACACCCACCCCTGTGATAGCAACTTATTACTAACAACTCCAAGCGGAGGAAGTGAGTGAATCTAACTGTGCTCATTTGCCTTTGATGCTGAGGAAATCAACTTTACAGCTCCAGGAAACCTCCGTAAATGGGTTATTAGAAGCAAAAGCCATGACCTGAAATCAGGTCAACAGAATTTACTGTATAAAAAGCTTAAGCTCAGACCACTTAGAAACCAAATCCTAAATTTAATGCGTTTAGCTTTCTTCTCAGTTCTCAACAAATAGAATATTATCCAGTCTTCAGGATTATGAGTTATGGTCATACCTATCTGCATGCTGTCCTGCCATTAAAATCTCAGCTTAAATGTGATAAACCGTGCAAACTTGCAAGAAGAATTTAGTTTGTGAATGTAATTGTTTATCAAAATAAGAATGTAGGCATATACATTTAGATAGATGTATATACCTTTATGATTGGTATATTATATTTTACTTCTTAAAGACTGTGTATCTTAATGATAGAGTAATTGCCTAGCAAGTATAAGCCTTGGTGTTTGATTTCCAGCACTGCAAAATTAATAGCAACAATAATAATAACAATAATAATTTAACAATTTATAATACATGATTGATGATATTTATTTACCTTCATTAAAAATATTCTACCTTAAAGATCTAAAATAACATTTTGTAAGAACTATACTTTCTTTGTATAAAACTGTGTCTGTATCATTCATACATTTTATCTAAAATCTCTTTAAAAGTTCTTTCAAGTCCAAAGTTTCTGAACAACAATCTACTTGATAACATTATTTCAACTTGCAAGTTGCTGTTGAAGCTCATTGTAGAGTTTGAATCAAAATACCCAAACAAAATGAAAATGGACTTTGATTTTCAACATTTCAGAAGCACAGTTTTATTCCTATTCATTTCAACCTGAGTACATTTTCAAAAAGATCACAGTGGATTTTCCAAATAATGCGTTAAAAGCAAATCACCTAGATGAACTGTGAGATAACGAGGTCTCTTGCTTGGGGCCCTTGTAAAAGACAGATCTACAGCACAGGAGCAGCTCTGCCTTAAACCCCTTCTCACTGCCGTGTGCCAAACTCACACTAGTTTTTATATGCAAGTCATCAGACATCACCTTATTTATTAACACGCCCTTCCAGCTCAGCCATTGATCATCTTTAGGTCCTGCAGAGCAACATAAAGATGTTCACATTTTATCTAAAACCAAACTGAAGATAAAGCTCAAGTGTCAGTTCATGTCCCAGTTACTTCTGTGACTCTTAAATACTTAAGCATTTTAAACATCCCATGTTATGTGGAAGGTAATACTGGTGACACTATGCCATACTATTGAAAAGGGATACACTTATGAGTGAACATTTAAATGAGAAGGTGAACTCTCATGCTTCATGAACACGTATTGATATTTGCCAGCACATATCTTAATGCCACTGATATATTTGAAATCTCTAATATGATTTTCTGTTTTGAAGTTTCAGAGCTGGAGAAGTAAATGATTCCTTTCTTACAATGTACATCTGATATATATATATATATGTGTGTGTGTGTGTGTGTATCAGTAAACACAGGCAATGCCAGAAATCATGATCTAAGCATCATGTGCCTTTCATGTGCTATGACACTGCCAAGAATAACTTCATGAAGCAAGCCATGTTCTAATCCCAATACGAATTGCCTAAGATAAAATTTCATTGTCCTTGATCCCTTCCCAAGGCATGTTCTCTATGGGATGGCCAGCCTTTCTGAGCATCACCCCAAACATTAAAGAAGAAGGAGCAATGAAAGAGGATTCTGGAATGCAAGACACCCCGTACAATGAGGTTAGATGCATGTGATCTGCTGTCAGTGATGAAGTTTAAAAATGCAGTGAATTGTGATTCTTATGTGCATTCAAAACTCAGATAGTGTAGTTCTGCATTATGACTAATAAACAAAGTGAAGTTGAGGCTCAAATAAGACATAGATTAATAGCTATCAAGTTCCATGGATAAAGCACAATCTTTATTGAAATTTTAAGCGGGGGATGATTTACTTCACTCCAGTGAACTCAGATATATACAGTGAGCTCTTCCATAAGATATACAATCTCTGTGCTCTGGTAAAATGTAGTAAGGATGCTAATATTTTAATGAACTAGGCACGGCAGTTTCTTACACAAGCTGATTTATTTACAAATTTATCTCAGGAGAAGGGCTCACATTTTCTGTGGGGAAGCTTCCCAATATGTAAGCTGGTTAGTTCTCATGAAAAAAGCAGTTTTCTTGCAGGAATCACATAACAACAATTCTAGTGAATAAGAACGTTTCCTTCACCAAGAAATACAGTATTCTATAAGCTATTTTTTTTTAAGTCTTAATGCTATATAGATGTGGAAAAAAAGATTTTTATGAACTTTAGCTTTGTGCATACTGCATACAACTATAGTAAAGAAAAAAAGATAAACTTGCCTTAGAGATTATATGATTTCACATAGTTGGACATATTAATCTACCACTACTCTGAAAGGCATTGTATTAAGGGCTGAAAAACAAAGATATAATCAGGCATAATTCCTGCTTTTGAAGAATTCAGAATTTTGGATACAAAATCTTCCTTCGATGTGAAAAGTAGCCCATTCCAAATAGATATCCAATAACTATAAATTTAGGCGTTGTATTTTTGTAATTAGACGACGACAGTTTTCTGCATGAAAATGGTTGTAATAGAGGTGCCTGGGCATTAGTAAAAGCTCTCTATATTGATATTAGGTAGAACAAGTTATTGGATCTTGCTTCTGCGACTCTGTGGGTTCTTCTTCCATCCTTCTCCACCCCTTTCTTCCACCCTTTCAAACCCCCAACACTAGCTAAGAGAGAACAGAAAGACAGAGGAGAAAGGAAAGAGATTCTTGAATAAAGCCAGGGGTCGGAAAGAAGGCAATGTTATCATTAGAGCGCTTCCCACTGATTAGGGGGGTCAAGTTCCTTGAGGCAAGAGTGCTCTTTGCCATCAGGATATCTAATTTCTTCTCATTGTTTTTTCTCTGTGCATGGCAACTTAACAAACTGTGACCAACAACAACCAACAACCTACCCTGCCTCTGGGGTCCTAGAATTTATATACCCTCTAAAAAGTACCCAGAATTCCAAATGTCATATAATCACAGAAACTCTGCAGCTGGCAAAACCATGCCCCAGCCAAAGCATGAGGCAAATCATAGTCAACTGCTATGGACAATCTGAAGCAGCCCATTATCCCATACCTAGGATAAAAACAAAATGTATACTTACAGTATTTCTGTGTTTTTTAATTCTAAAATTCTCACTACAAGGTGTCACAGGGGAAAGGTATGTTCTAGCATGTGCAGTAGCAGCATGGGAAATGGTGTAAAGGACCAAAGTACTCTAAGGATGGGGAGAGAGATGTAGAAAGCTGGAGCCAGAGGGTAAAACAAAACCACAAGGGTGGATGCTAAAAAGGGATTGTGGCCCACCTTAAGAATCAGTCTGGAGAGAACAGATATTGTTATATAAACTGGACTTCCACAAAGACTTATGGGCATGGAGATCTCATGAGTGGATTTATGCTTTAAAAAGAAATATGAGAGAGAGGAAGAGAGGAAGCAGGAGAGAGAGGGCTTTTTGGTACGGGAACAGCATGTAGCAGCTCCTCTGGGTTCCAGAGAGAAAGGGGAACTGTGAAGATCCAAGAGGAAATGAGGAGGGTTTGGAGGAGGGGTGTGTAGAGCAAAGCTCTATCTGTGTACCTGTGTTCAAGAGTCCGTAAGGCCAAATGACTGAATCTCAAGACTGGAGAGCTAACATGCTGCAGACCAGAGCAAGATCATTGTGGCCTATTTTTAGTCCCCTTGATTGACATCTCTTGCCTACCCCTATGTCTAACCTAACGTCCTGGGACTGTGGAACTTTACAAAGTATTCTTGGCAGACCATCAGCTTCACCAATCCAAAAGACAAGAATGTTGTCAGACAGCCTCAGAAACCTATAGCTAACCATTTTGCTATAACCCGCCCACCTGTGGCTCCCACCAATGTACTTGGCAATTACTTTGATTTATAAATGTCTTCACTTTGTAATAATAAAAACTGTTGTGTGGCCATGCTAAAAAATAAAAAAAGAAATAAAAATAAATATCACTTTAGAGCAGGCATTGGAGAGAAACGCCTGTTTGCTAGAAAGCTACTCTAGGTCTAGGAGTGAAGGGCAGGGGTGGGAGCTAAGCACCAGTGACAGTAGTAGTGGAAAGAACTGAAAAGGTCTGAGCTTAGTACACCTGCCTCATGGGTTAGGAATGATGAGAAGGAGAGGGGAATCCAAGATGGCACTGAGAACCCATGTTGGGCTGTAAATGTCAGTAATGAAGATTGGGGATCGAAAACTCCTATCGTGAAAACACTTAAGGCTGAGATAGTCTCAAAACCAAGCTTCGGGAATGAGCCACATCTTTAAATGTATTTTAAAAACATCCTTTTCTCCGGGAAACTTGCAGAATATCCTGGTGGAGCAGCTGTACATGTGTGTGGAGTTCCTTTGGAAGTCTGAACGATATGAACTCATCGCTGATGTCAATAAGCCCATCATTGCTGTCTTCGAAAAACAGCGAGACTTCAAAGTATGTGATCGACAGCGCCAATAAGCCATAAACCTGTTTTACTTTACGTTGACAAATGGTGTATAGCACTGAAACGTAACAACGTTCTCCCTGTGTGTCAGCGTTTTTCTTACAAAACCCTCTGGCTTATGGTTTCAGAAATTATCAGATCTCTATTATGACATCCACCGGTCATACCTGAAAGTGGCAGAGGTGGTGAACTCAGAGAAGCGATTGTTTGGGCGCTACTATCGAGTGGCATTTTATGGGCAGGTAAGTTCATTCGAAGTAACATGGCCTGACTGCTCCATTAGGCTGTCACCTTCCATTCTTCATAAGACGTCTGACTACATGCGCCAGTAGACTGGGGGAGGGATTAGTCTGAATCCATATGGATATTTCTATGGATGTGACCATTTATCAGTTTGCCCATAGGAATGTATTAAGCACACATATATAGAGAAATCCATGAAACTTATTACAAGTTTACCTAAAAAAGAGTGATGTCTAACTTTTGGAAGTAGAAGGAGCTTCTTTTTAATTATTCTCTGCTTTGCATTTTATCCTAATATACCTAACAGGTTTATATGATAGATTAAAGTGAAATCAAATCAGACATGCTTTAAGAAATAGCATCTATAACACTCTAAATTGACCACTATTTCCAACCATTGACTTTACAATCTTATACATTGTATCTCCTGTTTGTTTCAAAGCAGACCATCACAGGGCTGTTCTTTCCTAAGTCACAGGCAAACATTATTTTAAAGTTTTCTTTCTCGATGTACTGCATCAGCAGTGAATAAGGTTAAAGATGTTAGCTAGCCATAGCATTGGCCTGAAGAGATATGTTACACACTAATTATGAATATCTCTGCGTAGTGATGCTTTAAATGGTATAAACCCAGAAACATCATGGTCCCTTTTCCGAAAGGCTGTGGCAATCTTCTGTCTCAGCAAAAGTCTTTCTCATGTTTGTAGACAGATGCACCAGCCTATTTTATATTCACAGTGACTCTCGGACCTCTCGCTTGCTTTCCTCTCCCTCACATGAGGCACGTTTGCTCACAGCTTCTTGTTCTCCTCAGAAACTGTTTAAGACTACAGATAGAGTCTGGTCCAGTGTTATGATTTCAGATATTTTCTTTCCACTTAAGTCTTTAGCAAAACAAATTTTCCTCTGATCACTAAAGATAGCTTTAAGACTAACTTCTGATTCTGTCTACCTGGAAAGGACCTGTAAATAGTTACCTTCACAATCAGTCTCATCTTATATGGATTTTTCTCAGTTCTAAACAGCATCACAACTGCAGAGACAGAGAAACCTAGTGGTATAAGAATAGTCTATAAGGAAAAGGTAATATTAGACATGTGGAAGGGGAATATAAAGAATGTTAGCTAGTTTCCCTGTATCTGTTAAGGAAGAAAGAAATGTAAAGGTCCCTCAGATGAGAAGAGATGGCATTTGGGAAGAAATAAACAATGTGTGGCTTTGGCGAAGCATTAGCAAGAAAAATAACAGAAAATCACACCAAGAAATGGATCCCAGGGTTGAATGACTGGAGGAAAACCTAAGGCTAACCTAGCAGCAGAGCAACAGCCTGTAGGGGGCGCTTTGCTAAACAGGATATAATGGCTAATCTTTGGGTGATCATGGCCTGGTCATGCAAACCGGCGTGTGAGATGCGAGCTGGTGAATTCGTGGAACGAGCTTTGCTGCCTCCCAACTAGTTTTTAATGCAGATGTCTGCTCTTTTCTTTCTTTGGTCTTGATTGTTCCAGGCTGTGGTAAGTTCATCTTCTCTGTGTCCCTTTGCATGCACTAATAATCCTCACACTCCCTCCTTACAGCCTTACTGAACCTTAACGCTTACATACAGATCGACATTTGGTATAAAGAGTGAGAGAGCTGCTTTGATTTGCTTTGGAAGCATCTTTCATTTCTTGAGCTAAGTTCTGCTTATTCCAGTTACCTGAATTACAAAAAAAAAAAAAAAAAAAAAAAAAAAATATCATTCTTATGCACATTATCTTTCTCCAGAAGAGCAGAGGATGTAATCTCAAAGCTTTACACACACACACAAGACAGATAGGAACATCACGTATTTTAAATAGATGCAGAATAGACTTAATGGTGGAGATCACCTGTTTATTTGATCTATCATGAATCAAAACTTATGGCCATGGTTCTCAACCTTCCTAACACTGACCCTTTAATACAGTTCTTCATGTTGTGGTGACCCCCAACCATAAGATTATTTGCTACTTCATAAGTGTAATGTTGCTATTGTTATGAATTGCAATGCAAATATCTGATATGTTGGATATCTGATATGTGAGAGCCCTAAGGGGGTCATGACCCACAGGTTGCAAACCATTACCTTATGGAATGAAAAGGGTCAGAAGTTGGAATAATGGCTGTTTACAAGGAACTACAGTTCTTCCCAGAGTCCTTTGCAATGAATCCTTTTGAGAGGTAGGGCTCTTTAGTAGTCAATTCTGATCCTTTAAAGAGGTGATGGTAGCAATTCCAAACACAAAGAATCAAAAAGAACAAATCTTCACCCAACAGGCAAAGTCTTCAGAGATGAAGAAAGAAGTAAAGAAAGATCTAGAACATAGAGCAGAAATTACTTGCTAATATCAAAGAGCTCTCAGAAAACCATCTTTGAAATTGCCTACCTTTAGCCATTATGCTAACCTACAAAAATGGCATCTTTATATGATTTGATATAATTATTGCCCATTAAGGTAGAAAATAATATTCTTTCAGTATCCACACTGTCACCATTTAGCTCTTCTTATCTGAACAATGCACACTTTTTTTGTAATTCTTTAAATTCCTTCCCACCTCCATGCCATATGAGTATTTTATACCTTCATTTACAAACTTGGACTCATGAGTCCTTAACTGACCTACTAGAAAAATACTCAGAAACCCATGTACTAAAGAGACAGAGGGGGCCATCGGGGAATGCCGCTTTCAGATGACCTAACTTTGTTCTTTTCGCAGATTTCTTAAAACCATGCTGTGGGTACTTGTGACTTCTTTTGTAACACTGGCAGGACCATCAATTGCCTTTGGTTAAGAAAAATAAATCCAATTAGAGATTAAAAGAGAAAACATTTTGTCATTATGTGCAGACCTGATGATATGACCTAAGCATGGCCCTCCATACCTTTCACCATCAGCTGTCTTTGAACAAGGAGAACCTGTGGAGTTCATCCTGATAAGCTGCAAATTAGAGCTTGAACGATCATTATGCAAATGATATTCAAATGCACATGCTGGGGCACAAACCGGCAAGCGTGAATTGTGGTATTCAACAGGAATAGACAGCTCCCATCCCTTCTCCTTGATGAAAAGCAAACCAAAGTAGACTTGCACATCCTCCTGAACCTGTGCAGAATGCAGGTTCAAGAGCTCAGAAAGGAACGACACAGTACATGGTTAGCATAATCCCCATCCTCAAAAAAAAAAAAAAAAACAACTTCTTATTTGAGACGGCATCTTATATTCCTCTAAAACACACCTTTCACAGCATCCACGTTGATGCATCTTGCGATCATGCTAACACAATGATATGAATATAACATGAAATAGGCCCTAGGTCTGTACAGCATCCTTTGAGGACACATTAGAGTCCTCTGTGGACAAGTGTTTTCATTTTATTGTACTGGCTAGGGTATGTAATACTAACCAAGTTTGGAATGAGTCAGACATTAGCAAACAAGTTGAAAACTCTTTTTTCACAGCAGGGACATTTTTATGTAAAAACATACCAAGTCCTGCATAGCATGGAGTTTCTCACACAGCAGCTGGCATCATTGGCCACAGATCTCACAGCCTGCAGAAAACATCCCTCCAAGTTCCCTCAAGGATCCATTGCCAGAGGAAGGAAACCGCAGTAGCAATCAAACGCTGCCTGTAATCAGTGAAATCCTTAGCGCTGTCCTTTAGCAAGAACCCAAGCCAACAAATGCTTGTTGCATAGCTTCAAACATCAGCTACCCCTGGAGTGAATTAGCTGAAAACACTTGGTGAGGGAGATTGATTCAATGCGTGAATGGTAATAGATTGTATGGCTCTCAATCAAGCCTTCTTTGGTGTCGATGCATTTCAGAATGTGAATGAAAAAGAACTTTAAGGGAGGGGGGAACATACATGTGTAAATAACATCTCCACTTTGGAATGTGATATATTCTTTCAGTTCTTTGCCTATATGAAAGTCACTGATCTATCTATCTATTCATCTATCTACTATCTATCTATCATATATATATGATATATACCTATATATGATATATACATGTATATGTATATATCATACACATACACACACACACACACACACACACACACACACACACACACACACACATCCTGTGAGAGAGAGAGAGAGTTTAAACATAACCAATGAATTCCTATTTACCAGGAACAATTTCCCTGCCTTCTCGTGTCTTCCTGTCTCAAGGCATTTAGCCGACTACTAACATTTTCAGCACTGATTCTTCTTGGACTGCATTGGTTTATTTGTGAACTCTGGACCATTCTGCAGCAGGGGCACTTGTATTTGATATCCTAGTTCTGATCCGAGGGCACATCAATATTCTGAAGAACTTATAAATAAAAATCTAGAAGGAATCAATATTTTTATTTGTCATTTCATTGAAGTAGATTTTTATCCATATTTACTGCCTTGAGGTTTCACAGTCTATGTGTGTTACCTCTACTGACCCCAATTCCTTGCTTAACTAGAATGTGCTGCTTCAGAAGCACAACATATTAAGGCATATACTGCATTATAAAATGCCTTTGGAAGAAATCAAACCAGCTAGAGTGATGTGCAGGCCACATTTCCCGTTGTCTGGAAATGCAGCCAACACAAAGCAAGTGGGAAACTGCCTGTTAGTTTGCATCACGAACACCCCACTTGTAAATCGCTGCCTCTGTGGGCATGTCTGAGAGTGGCGCTTTCCCTCAGGTCACGCCTTACAGCTCAGTGGCCTCTGCCCTGTCCAAAGGTAAGGGTCCTTTCCAAGCATTTCCATAGCTGCTATTAGTCTGGCTCAAAAAGTGCCTTCCATAAACCTTGACAAATAACACATTAAATTCTTTATTCAGCTACCCCTCTTTCTTCTTACTTCCATCTCAGAATTATCAGTAGGATATACCACACCTCACCCATGTGCACACATGAACACAAATGTTCAAGGGCACACGTGCACATGCACACGCATGTGCGTGCGCGCACACACACACACACACACACACACACACACACACACACACACTGGTTTAGGGAAATGGCTCAGTGTCAAAGCCCTTGCATGCTCTCCAAGCAAATTTAGATCCCCAGAACTGATATGAAAAACTAGGCAAGTCAACACATACCTGTAACCCCAGCCTTGAAAGTAGAGACAGACAGACATCTAGAGCTCACTGGCTGGACAATCTAGCCTGGTCAAATCTATAAGCTTCAGGTTCCATAAGAAACCCTGTCTCAAAAACTAAAAGGTGAAATATATCCACTGTGGGCCTTAGATCTACAGACACTGCACACGTGTGTATGTGCGCATGCACACGTGTGCACGCACGCACACAGGCAGTCAGTCATATACATAGCTCCAAGAGAAAACTAAGAGGAAAAAAGTTCTAAGGATTATTGTTTCTCACCAATCAGTTACCAGAATATTGAGATGCACAGCCGTAGACATGGTTACAGTTCTCATTCGAGAGATACTGGAGATTGTATTCTGAAGCAAAGAAATTGCAGTAAGCTTTACATACAAGAAGAACTCAAGCTGTCTGGAGACAGTGACATTTTCCATGGTTGCCATTATCACAGCCATAGCTAATACCCACTAAAGGTCCTTTGTGGGGCAGACACTGCACCTAGGAGCTCCTAACACAGGGCTGAATGTGTATTCTCCATCCTACAGACCAAGGACTCAGCACAAAAGAAAGACACAGGTTCCAAAATCACAATAGCCACAACAAAGGTCTGCTTCTTTCTGCTCCCTGCTAACTGGGATTCAGAAATTTGTCAGGAGGAAAACCCACCATAAATATGTCTCTCCATACTAGGTGGGAGCAGGTGGAGATGAGAAAGGGATGGGGCTGGGGGTAAAGTCTTTTCCTGAAATTGAAGTCGTTTTTTTCTCTGTTACAACTGAAGTTGTGAACATTGCTTTGGCTGAGACCCTTTGGGAATTCTGGTGTTTGCCTTCCCGTCTCACTCTTCTGATCTGTCAGTCTGTCAATTTTAGCTACTGACTCCTGACCTTGAAGCTAGCAAAAATCTAGTCATCATTGGAAGCAGCAGAATAGGCAGATGTCCCACGGACAGAGTCAGACCTCTCTCACCCCTACAATGGCTAGGAGAATGGTTGGGAACAGCATTGCAGCTTTCTATGTTATCATGGGCCACCTTCTAGCACTTCCGGGTTGCATGGTATTCAAAATCGGCTACTTGGGTTTGAATGTTTATCAAATAATTTTTCAATATTAGCTTTTTAAATAAAGAACAAGGGACCTTTGCCAGCTATATCTGAAGGAAATATACCTTCCTGAGACACACTTCCTAAGAAAAATTTCCTTTTTTATTCACCTATTCATTCAGCAGCAAATGCACCAACTCCCGTCCAAAAGGCCAGACACTGTGTCAGAGCTGGACAGGCATTGTCATATGCCCTGAAAATGCAATGTCAATTAGAAAGATAGACAAACAGACAGGAAATTCCTGCTTGACATGAACAGAGCTGGGAAGTGGATTCTGAACACTGGCTTCTGCAAACCTATAGCCCTCTATGATGGATAATGAGCTGTTGATAATCACACTTCCACAAGAAGGACTGTGCAAGTATTCTGTACCAGACAGTCATGAGCTTAATCGTTATTCTTAGAATACTTTACCCCTTCCATGAGAAAACACAACATTGAGACATTTGTCCATAATTTTTCACAAATAATGAATATTTTAGTCAAAAATTATTTTCCTTTTTTTTTTCTTTTTGGTTTTTTCGAGACAGGGTTTCTCTGTATAGCCCTGGCTGTCCTGGAACTCACTCTGTAGACCAGACTGGCCTCGAACTCAGAAATCCACCTGCCTCTGCCTCCCAAGTGCTGGGATTAAAGGCGTGCGCCACCACAGCCCGGATAATGGCATTTTCTAAGTGGAACAACAAAGTAGTCTTTCCTGGTTTGCCTTCTGAAGTTTCATGTATGGAATAGCCTGTACATCCATTTGCATGTGTGTGTGATGCATATGGTATGTATCTGTCACACATAGGTGTGTACATCCACGTTTGCATGTTATGGGGCACACATGTGTTGGGAGCCTAAGTATACTTATGCGCTCATGCATGTGGAGGCTGCGGAGGGAACCATTTTGAGTCTCTCAGACAATGCCAGCGATCACTGATGTGCTTAGTCTCATTAGCCAGCTTACTCAGAGGGACCATGACTCCATCTTCTAGGACCAGAATTACAGAAAGGCAGTCGTAAGCCCTGGCCTCTATGGATTGAAATCTCCCATCCTCTCACTTGTGTCCAAATGCTTAACCACTGAGCCATCTTCCAAACTCCTCAAAAACAATGTAAAAAGAAAAATAATAACTGTTGTTTTTTCTTGGACTCAGAAGTCTTACAAACTTCAAAATCAATTTATTTGTAGGTAAACGCTGCTATCAGAAGAAACCGATAGTGTAGGTTCCTCCCTCTCGGCTCATCTAGTATTCTTCCACAGAGTCAGAAGGAGACATGTTCTCCTGTCTCTTCAAAGAGAATGAATTATAAGGAATTTCTCACTTAGTTATCTACAGATAATGGAATCTTTTTTTTCCCCTGGCTTCAAACCAGACAGATTTATAATGGCTAAAGCCCACAGGGCTCTCATGGAATAAAAATGATGACTCTGGTGTTACTTTTAGTCCTGCAATCTCCAGCTTTTCAAAGTTTAAAAACTGAGTAATTAAGCTACATATTAACTAGCTTGTACTCTACAGTCTTTGAAGACATATTAATGTGGGAACTTTTAAATAGCTGTAACTGGGGTGTACCGTGTGCAATTTCTGTCACAATAACCCTGCAAAGTGTCAAGGGTCTTCACACAAGATGGTGTGGGAATGTGTAGTGACACATTTAGGTGCCCTCACACGCTATATGATGTCACCTGGGCTACGTTTAAAGACTTACAGAAGACATAAAATGGTAATGAGTGTTCTAAAAATTGTCCAACAGCACTCTAAATGTTGTGTTCTACTTGAGACTACCACAAGAGGGCATTCTTCCTCCAATTTATTTGCAAACAAATTCTTCCTTTGATTTCTACAAGTAGGAAAAATATGTGTAGGATATGTGCTGATGTCCCTTCGCCTGGCTGGGGTGGGTGTTTATGCCGTTATCTGATTACGACACAGTATTCTCTGCTCGTTCCTCTCTCCCTCTCTGGGTGGAACTTCAGAGCCTGCTAATTAATGGCTTCAGACAACTGAAAGACTAGCACTTTTTTTTTCTTAGTAAATGGCTTTTTTGTCTGCCTGTGATTTGTCACTGAAGTTCTCTATTAAAGCCAGTGGTTCGCTGTGTGTGTCCCCTAGGGATTCTTTGAGGAAGAGGAAGGTAAAGAGTATATCTACAAAGAACCTAAGCTAACAGGGCTCTCGGAGATTTCCCAACGACTTCTCAAGCTCTATGCAGACAAATTTGGAGCAGACAACGTGAAGATAATTCAAGACTCCAACAAGGTAAGGGAACAAACAGTGTTCACATAATGTGACTTGACTAGGTTCTTTCTATTTTCTAGCTACTGTTTTAATTTCCTAGCTGATCATGTGAAATGAACTATCCAAAGTGTTTGAGGCGTTTTACTTATTGGTTGGCTGGTAAGCTTTTGGATTTTTTTTTTTTATGTCTCTATCTACATGAGTTTATGAACACATGTTTGTGCAAGTGTTCACAGAAGTCAGGAGAGAGCATTGGACCGTTAGGACTCTGGAGTTACAGGTGATGGTGAACCACCATGTGGGTGCTGCCAACTCAATCCAAGAGCAGTAAGCACTGTTAACCACTGGGCCATCTCTCCAGCACAGTTATAAGTTTTTACTTGAGTAATTTTTATATCATTTTTAGAAACAACTTAGCAAGTCTTCTACTTTTCCCATAATTCATATGCTTTTGTGAATAGCAGTTAAAATGTTGAAGTAGCTCAGAAGCAGCACTGGAGGAAAAGCAAGAAACTTACCTGTTTACCCAGTTCAGGAGGCCTCTGTGAGACCCATCATTCTGAGGGCTGTCCTTTAATGGAACCCAACTTGCTATCTCATGGTATTAATCCAAAGAAGCTCTTCTTGGCTCCAGGAAGCAACGGATCTTCTCATTAAACTACTCCCAACCTTCTGATACATTATCACTCTTCAGCAAACCTCTAGCAAGCATCTACTTATAGGCAACACCCAGAGCTAGGACTCCAGGCATAGAATCTCTTCTTCTAGACCCATCAGTTCATATGCATGGAAAAACTTATGTGGGTGGTTGATTAAACAGAATGCAATGAAGCATCATGAGAACAATCATAGAGCAATGCAGGAGAAGCCCAGGGCAGGTGCCTATAGGCAGCTCCATTTGTTTGGCCAATGCTACCCAGGGGGCGTGATTGTTGAGCTGACAAAAGCAGTGTAAGATGTGTTGCTGAAAGTCATAGACATTCATAGGAGCCCAACCCATGCTGACAGGAAGGACCATTTGTGTTTAGAAAGACAGGTCTTTGAAAGACAGACTGGACAAAAGTATGACCAAGAGGGAAAGTTGGTTTGTGACCAATGGCACAGAGTTCTACTAAGCCACCAAAAGAAGTCAATTTTCTTTCCTGCTTTCTTTTACAAAGCTGATATTGGGGGAAGTGTGACACAAAATTCACGGGTCTGGGTATAAGTCATTACAAATATATCTATCATTCTTAGCTTGAAAGATATGGTTGCCTTCTCTATTAAAGCCAGCAGACTGGCAGAACTATTGTAGAAGTGACCCATACAACAAAAGAAAGTAAACACAAGGATGAGAAAAAAAGGGTAGATTTAATATCAGAATAGCTTGGGTCCTCATTCCTCTCTACTACCACATTAGCTGGTGATCCTTAGCAACCCATCCTGAACCTCTATTTGAATATGTAAAATTATTACAGTTATGCCTGCCCTACTATGTAAATAGTAAAAGCATTAAAGAACTAATCCAAATGGCTCCTGAATCTCTGGAACTGGAGAGGAAGTGGAACAGATACAAAGACAGAGAAAATTAGAAGCAGGTCCAACATTTAAGTTGTCTTCAACAAACACACTGAGAATCGTCGTCTCAAGCTCAAAGGGAGCCAGAGATGTTTTCTCAGATCTCCTTGAGCTGCCAGGCCATTTCCTTCTTCTTAGTAACCCTAGGAACCAAAGAAGACCTGGCAAAGAAGTTGGGCAAAATGGTTTATTGCTGATATAGAATTTGAGATATGACCATTACAAAACCTTGGAGCTAGGGAGATGGCCCAGTACTTAAAGCTAGTTAAATCAAACCACACAAGCATGAGAACCTGAGTTCACATCCGCAGAAACCCATGTAAATGCCAGCTGAGCATAGTGACCCACCTGCAATTTCTACCTCCAAAGGCAGGGGCCCAGGATTCCCTAGAGTAAACTGGAAAATAAGACTAACCTCACCTATCATAGGTGATCTCTGAGAGACATAGGTTTGACTGAGAAACTCTGCCTCAGTGTATAAGGTGGAAAATTTAAGAGGACGGTTCCTAGGCCTTCTTATCTGCACGCATACCCAAAAATGTGCAAATGAAAAACACACATATACACACATGCAACACACACACAAAACTGAAAATACAAACATTTGTGGCCATTTAATAGGCATTCAGGTAGTCTTCCAGGGAAACAAGGAGCCCTCCTCTATATCTCTCCATTACCAGTCCAAAGCCAAGGAAAGCAGTCTAGGTACATGGCCACCCGACAGAGGAACAAAGAGATTTGTTTCCACTTTCAAGCAAATTTCACTCGATACAGGGTGACTAGCTACAGAAGGGATGAAAGTTTAAGCAATGCACTAGGCAGGAATCTGTGTTGAAAAGACCCACAAGGCAGTCTGGCCCTGGCATGGTGAGCTGAGCTGGCCCTAGCCCTGTTGCTACCAGAGCCTGTTCCTTACCCACTGTCAGTCACTTGGTCTTCTGCGGTCTAAAGAACACGAGTGCCTTTTATCCACCAGGAGGCAGTAAGGGAACTAACTCATACATCACCTGCACCTCACTACTCTTGCTATATATACCCTTAATGTGTTGACACAGGTAAACCCCAAGGATCTGGACCCCAAATATGCCTATATTCAGGTGACCTATGTCACACCATTCTTTGAAGAGAAGGAAATAGAAGACCGGAAGACAGATTTTGAAATGCATCACAACATCAACCGCTTTGTCTTTGAGACACCCTTCACTCTGTCAGGCAAGAAGCATGGAGGAGTGGCCGAGCAGTGTAAGAGGAGGACCGTCCTGACCAGTAAGTGCAGGGGCCAGCTGCCTGGGAACCTTCCCCACCTCACCAAGACAGTCTTATTACAGGCTGGATTAGCGCAAGCCACGTGTTGCTGCAGGGGCAAGGGAGACAGCTCAGTTAGTAAAATGCTTGTTGTACAAGCATAAAATCATAAGTTCCATCCTAGAACCCACCAAAGAAAGCGAGGCATACAAGCACCTATTGATAATCCCAGCACTGGGCAGGTAGACACGGGTGGATCCCTAGCACTCATTGGCCAGCCAGCTTTAACCTAATCAGGGAACCTCAAGTCACTATCTCAAAAAAGGCTCTGTCTCAAAAACAAGGTAGTGGACTTCTGAGGGGCAATCCTCATGTTGGTATCTGATCTTCATAGACACATGTGCACGTGTACAAGTGCACCTGTACATAGGTACACACATATGAAGTTACTTTCATCTTGCAGATAAGTTTCCAAAATACGTTGACCTGGAGTTGTCTGAGGGAACAGGAGATTCACCCCTCTTTAGGTTCTGCTAAAAGGAAGCCTCTTAGCTTTGGTGGTGAACATTCCAGTAGTGGGAAGGAGCCTAAGTTTAAAGCAAACTTGGGCTACATAGCCACATTCCACAACAAAATGACAATAAAATGGGGGAAAGGGACCTTTGAGAAGATACTGTTAATAAAACTAGTTCGACATCTTCTCCCTTGAGCTGGATATTCACAAGTATCATGGCTTTCCCCCATGGTAAAGACAGTCACTAAACTCTCTCCTCCTCTCCATGGACACTCCCTGCCTGCTTCTGAGTTAGCAGCTCTTGCTGTGATCAGCTTTAGGGTAAAATTCTACCCACTGTTGGGTTCCAGCTCTTCTCTGAATGAAAGTAGGTCTTGATCTGCAATACCTAATCCTTTGCTCACTGTATCTCTTCTGTGAACTAGCCATCTCTTCTGTGAAGTAGTCACCCTTTCCTTTTCTTTAACAGGCACTGAGTGCTGACTAGAAGTTGGGCTGCTTCAGGGTCCTGGCAATCCATGTAAATAAAACACACCCGTGCCCTCATGCTGCTCACAGTGAGGTAGAACAAAGACCCAAGTAAAGGAAGAACTTCCAGGGAAGGTTGCATAAACAAATAAATGTTTTAAAATATAGAGGCGTGGTCTAGGATGCTAAAGCCCTCAGAGAAATGAGTGAAACTTCTGTGGAGGAAGACTATGTTGAAAGACGGCGGTTTCAAGTTGAACCACCAAGAATCACACTGACATATAAAGTCTGAAAAGCACTCGCCTTCAGAAAACTGACCCAGAGAGTTGTGGTTAAGATGCATCTAGAGTAAAACTCCTATATTCTGTTCTATATTGAGAATTCTGTTTTTTTTTTTAAATCTTTATATTTATTTACATTTCAGAAGTTGCCCCCTTCCCAGTCCCCCCTCCCTGAGTTCTGCACCCCTACCTGCCCACCCACCCCCAACCCTCACCATCATCCCTCTTCCCTGGGGCATCAAGTTTCCACAGGATTAAGCCCATCCTCTCCCACTGAGGCCATACAAGGCAGTCCTCTGCTACACATGTGCCCGGGGCCACGAACCAGCCCATGGAGGTTCATGAAGATTTTATTACAGTGACCAGTTTCAATGCATGCTGTAATCCTTTCAGGGTTTGGCTACTCTGCCTGTCTTAGCACAGCCTCAAGAAGGTTAATGTGAGCTAGTGAAGGTGAAAATGGACACAGGGAGAAGTAGCTGGAGATAAAACTAAGAAACATAAGACAGGATGACTCCTAGGCTAAAAATAACTCACATCCACGGACACCACACAGACAAAATAGGATATGTTCCCGGAAACAAAAGGAAATTATGACGACCTTCAGGGGAACTTGGGACTTTTCTTTGCCCCTTTAAATCTCTTTGCATGTCCTTTGTGTGCAGCAAGCCACTTGTTCCCCTACGTGAAGAAGAGGATCCAGGTCATCAGCCAGTCAAGCACAGAACTGAATCCTATCGAGGTGGCGATTGATGAGATGTCCAGGAAGGTCTCTGAGCTTAATCAGCTGTGCACCACAGAGGAGGTGGACATGATCCGACTACAGCTCAAACTCCAGGGCAGCGTCAGTGTGAAGGTCAGTAAGCGTCGGCCAGAACTCAGACTCACAGAGAAACTTGCTATGAATGCTCGGGAAATCTGCTTTACGCAATCTTTTTACTATAGTGTGTATAAGAAACACTCTGGCAATTTGTGTTACTGAATGTATTAGTCACTTTCCTCATTGCTGTGAACAAATATTTCCAAATACCTGAGAATAAAGGACTTAAGGGAGGGAGAGCTTGTTCTGAGTTACCGTTTACAAGTACCGTCAATCAAGCTAAGGAAGGTATACAGTCAGGAAAAAAAGAGAGATGAACGCTGGTGTTGACCTCACTCCTATCCAGCCATGGAATAGTGCTACCCACATTACGGTGTGTCCTCCCATCCCAGTTAAAGTAATCTGAAAACCCCTCACAGACATGCCCAGAAAGTGACCTTCTAGGTGATACTGTATTCAGTCAGTTGACAACATTAACCACCTAAGGCTTTTATCTGCCATCTTTAGAATTAGATTAATGCCAACATGGATGAAGGAAAGGGTCATAAGACCCCACTTCTAATTGAAAAGCACTGTCTTAGGTCACCCCAGCCCAAATGGTCAGCCCCAAGCCTGTGTATACACATGGGCAAGACTAATCAGATTCAGGAGGTTGTTGGGGTGTTGGGGATGGTGTGTGTGTGTGTGTGTGTGTGTGTGTGTGTGTGTGTATGTGTGTGTGTACAAAACAATAAGAAAGAAAGAAAGAAGAGGTCATTAATTCTAAAGAGAGTGGAGGAGACTCAGGACGAGTTGGGGGTGTGGACGTGATGATAATACAGAGTAATTATGTTTAAAATTCTCCAGAAATAAAATTTTAAATCTAAATTTTATAAAAGGAGAAGGAGGGAGCCTCAAGAGAAAAACCTCCAGTGGGAGAGGAAGATAGATGTGGTGGGGGTGGAGTGTGTGAAAATGACTAAAATTCATTATATAAATGATTTAAACCATCATAAAATTTTAAAACATACATAGACATACTAAATTTGGCTTCAAGAAAATCTCTTCTCCCTAACCCTCCCATATCTTATACCCCCAAAAATAAATTAACCATTTAATAAATTTTGTACTCCATACAGACCTGAGGTAAAAAAAAAAACAAAAAACAAAAAACAAAAAACAAAAAAAAACAAAAAAAAAAAAAAAAAAAACAAAAAACAAAAAAAAAGAAAAAAACCTTATTCATTACAAAATATTTTTAAAAAAATAAAAAAGAATGAGAATGTTTGGTAGTTAAAAACTGTGCATTAGTGCTTATGGCCTGTGAGTGCCATGACAGCGGCATAGAAAATGGACAGCGGGTGCTGGGGAGAAGAAAATGAAGGTTCCAAACGCGTGGGAACCGTGGAGGAACACTGGTAGCTCCAGTGGCTGGGAGAGGCGCTCGTCACTCGGCTGGACATCCACCCCTAACACTAATGGTGCTAGCACAGGAGGGCTGGTGGGGACAAGAAAGCGAGGGCCCACTAATGAGGGACAGGCCTGGCCTCTCCTGAGTGCTCTGAGGAGGAGGATGGGGTTAGATCCCAACGTGTCCCTCATTGTGGGGAGGATGGTGAGGTGACTCGAGGGACAGTATTTAATCAGTACTCAACATAGAATAGTATCTTAATATACTAATTTTAGAAGTCAGAATTAACATGGAAAGCTCATAATGAACAAAGTAGTAACGTCTTAGGGCTGGGAAGATGGCTCAGTAAGTAAGGGCATTTGTTGTGCTAACATAAGGACTAGCATTCAAATATCAATAATAACAACTATTATTATTAATAATAATATTAATATTATTATATAATAAAATGATGACAATGATGATGGTGTGGCTGCACGTACACCTGTAACCACAGATCTGTGGGAGGAGGCAGGAGATGGAGATGGGGGATGGGGGACTTGCTGGTTATCAGCCTAAATCTGGGTGTAGTGAGAGGCCCTTCTCAAGGAAATACAGCAGAGAGTGGTGGGACAGGACACCCGATGTACTCCTCTGGCCTCTGACTGTGCACAGAAGCACACGTTCAAATATGCATGAGGGGGAGTGGCAAAGACGAGAGAGAAAGGGAGAGAAGGAAGGGCTGTAAAATAGCCCAACAGATAAAGGCGCTTGCTGCCAAGCCTGAAGACCAGAGTTCAATCCCTGGAACCTACAGAGCTGAAGATAGTTGTCCTCTGACCTCTTTGTGTGTATCATGGCACTTGTGCTAACACACACACACAACACACTACACACATACCATAAACAAACAAACAAATAAATAAATATGTCAAAAGCAAACTTTTAAAATAATTAAAATAAAGAAGGAAATATAAAGTCTTAGATAAAATCAGATCAGTAGCAATGCCTTTCCTTGCTATGTTTGAACTCTAACACTGTACCCAGTAGCAATGCCTTTCCCTGAGATGTTTGACCTATAACAAAAGGAAGAATCATTGATGTTGGAGCTGATATGCTCAACTCTTGCCCGTTTCTTTTTTCTGTGCCCCCACTGGCTGGCTCAAAAACAGTGAACTAAATACATTCATACTGAGCATTAAGGCAAGACAAGTCAGCAGCCCTGGGCACAGAGCTGGGTGGGGGATGAGCCTAGAGAATCAAAGAGCATGTAGCACCAGAGACTATCCCCACTGCACTGCAAAGCGCAGTGTCCAAGGGTATCTGACTGGGACACAGCATTAGTTCCCATCCTGTCATGGTTTCATTTCTGCTGCTGTTTTATTAACATTAATATTACTTTTCTGTTTATAAATTATTAATTATAAGTTGTTAAATTTATAATTAATTGATAATTAATATTAATTAATGTTGATATTGTCCAGGTATTAGACAATACCTTAACAAAATACAACCTTAGGAAGACAGGGTTTATTCCAGCTTACAATTCCAGTGATAGTCCGCCATTGTGGTAAGTCAAGGCAGAAGCTTCACATGGCTAGTCACACATCTACAGTCAAGAGCAGAGAGAAACAAATCCACACATGTTCACTCGCTTGCTTGCTCAACTTGATTTCTCCCCTCTACACACGTCAGGAACCCCTGTCTAGAGAATCATGCCATCCACTGTAGACTGTCTTCCCGTGTCAATTCACATATGGAAGACAATCCCTGACAGACAAGCCTACAGGCCAACCAGGAAGTAATCCTTCATTGAGACCCTTTTGCCTGATGGTTCTCGGCTGTAGGGTTGAAAATGAAAGCTAATCATCACACTTTCCAAAACCCATACCTATATTAACGGGTTATAGTCACTAAGAGAAATGAAGTCCTTCACTCCTGCACAAGCATAGGGATAGAAGCTGCCATTGTAAAGCTGGGGGCAGGGGACGTATCTCAATGGTATCTCAGTGTATATCATAGCCAAGGTCCAGGGCTTAGCTTCCAGCACTGCAAAATAAAAATACAAAAATAAAAAATAAAAAGCAAACACCTTGGTCGTGCGTTCATTCAGCAACTCTGATAAATGCTTCCTTGGCCCAGATCTTAGCAAGACTTTCAAGTGGCGCGTGGAGAAACACAGATTGCTGGGGCAGTGCACTACCTCTGTGGAATGCCTGTTCATAACAATTATGTGTTTATTTTAGTGCTAATGGAAGAAAAAAATCAAACACTGGATGTCAAAAAATACTAAATTTAACTTCAGTGAAATTATTTAAGGGAAAGGACCCTCATTTCCCAAGTTGTTACAGAAAGGGCGACAGGAATCAGAAGGGCTGTGTTCTATGACATTTCCTGGGGAGGCCTGTTCAAACATCTGTTCATCCCAGACAGGGAACCAATGATAAAACTAGTAGTGATTGTATCAAAGTCCAACTTGGCAAACCAGTAAGGTTCTTTGGATTACTGGAATGTGCGTGAGGAGTTATTCACAGAAGCATGTATGACTCAGATGTCCCCAACACAGGTAACAAGTCACATACACCGAGTCCCTGGAGTTCTTTGCTCAACTTGCAGGTAGTCTGCTCCACAGTTAGGGTCTCTTTCTTCCTTGCAAGGGTTTATGCTTATGTACAACCTAGGGGGGCATCTTGTGAAGCTCTTCAGCTTTCTGAGACTCACACAGTTTTATTTTTTCCTAAGTCTCACTAGCCACCCTCTTCCTCTGGGGGTGGGGATGTTTCAGTGCAAGGAAGTCACAGCATCATAAGATGACACATGACTGAATTTGGCAAGGGGAACAGGAAAGGCCAAACTCTAGCATATCTAATTAGTGGCTTACTGACCCTTAGAAAAACAACAGTTTCAGCAAGGATACAAAGTGGTAGATTACAATGTGGTGGGAGGGTGACAGAGTACCATGTGATTGGTCAGAAAACTGATCCTCCCCTTACCACGGAAATGATCCATAAAGGAGAGGAACCAGCCTCAGCCAAATCTCTTCTCCATAGGTCAATGCTGGGCCAATGGCTTATGCTCGAGCCTTTCTTGAAGAAACTAATGCAAAGAAGTATCCCGACAACCAAGTAAAGCTACTGAAGGAAATCTTCAGGTAAGATGGGAGTGTTCCTCTTTTAACTACCTCATACAGAAAGGCATGAAGGTCATTCAAGGTGACAGTCTAGCTACCTCACTTGGGACCCAAAGTTGTTGAACTCAGTGCCTCTTCCTGTGACTGGCTTTTAATTTGCTTAATACTGTGGTTAAAGGCAATTTGCAGATGCGTGTGGGCAGGCTCTTGATGTGAATGAGCGTCTCATCAAGGAGGACCAGCTGGAATACCAGGAAGAACTGAGGTCCCATTATAAGGACATGCTCAGTGAACTGTCTGCCATCATGAATGAGCAGGTGAGCATCCCCTGGTGTGACCCACAGTTCCTGGCTATTGCTAGAGAGACTGTAGAGTCTTTCCTTAGTACACAAGTCACCGTTCCCAACATCAGCACTGGATGTTGAGTTTCTTCCCATATACAACAGCCCTTGACCCAAAGCATAGAAACACCTACAGAAAGAGAATATGAGAATTGAAATGCTTTCCACAACTTTATAGGTATTTACCCAAGCCATATAGAGTGTTGACTCTCTAGAATGTGCAGGTCTGGTCAGACACTGAGAAGGACAAGGTGGGAATCCCTCCCATTAAGGCCTGTCACCACTCCATCAGTCCCTTGAGGAACTTTATACCTAAGATATGGGGTGGCATTTCACATTTTTGCCACTAGGGGCCTCTATATGATGCTCAGAGTAAACCTCGGGATTTTCCATGGGTCTTTTAAGTTAAGACTTCCTTAGCAGAAGCTGGACCACAAGCAGAGGTCCACAATTTGGAGAAAAGGAAAAAAAGGATGATAGATAGATAGATAGATAGATAGATAGATAGATAGATAGATAGATAGATAGATAGATAATATATGATATATAACAAACTCGACTCCATAATCAAGTCATTCATGGTCCTGGGCATGCATCCACCTTATTCTGTTTGGCCTGCGTGCATTGTGACCACTCAGTGGTGTCAGTACTTTGGAGGCACTAAGATCAAGCAGTTGAACATGAAGTGGACATCTCTAGCCTGCTTGGCAGCATCCGTCAACCCTCACACTCTACGTGGGTGGTGACCTGTAGCCTTCCCAGTAACATAACATTGCTGGTTTCATATCGGTTCTCTCTCCTCCCCCTAATGACCTGGTATCACGCCACTGAGCAAGCAAAGGCCAGAACTGTTATTCTGATCGTGTGCAGGACACGGTCCTTCTTCCCTGTCTTCTTCTACGCACTCCTTTTAACGCTCCACAGTAGCTCAAGGAGGAGGGAATGGTAGGCTGGCTTATGATGGAAAGAATAAATTTCACAGATAGGATTCCCATCAGAGATCATGTTAACAGGGATTTCTGAGTGGTGTTTAATTCCCTTGAGCACACATGGGAGACATTATTAAATCTGGGGTTCAAATGAGGAGAACAGATGTAAACGTTGAGAAACCACACGTGTCCCTCACTGTAAATCACGCCTGGCCTTGAACCGTCTGGCAAAATATTTTTTTCTTTTTTTCCTGGCAGCTCTGTCGTGGTCCATGTCTATACAGCTTCTGCTCTTCTGTGTCTAGCATTTCCCTCAGTACTGTGAGCAAAAGTGGTATGTTTTTCTCTTTGTATGTCTATCCTGCCCTGCAGCCTTCTGTCCACCCACCTCTCCCCATCACTAGCCCTGTGCCCCACTCAGCTTTGGTGGCTCAGCTTCTGTTAAGTCTTCATTGCCATATGAAGACATGTCATGTTGACAGCTTAGCTTTCAAAAAAGGAAACTCATGCTCCTTTACTTCCTACACGTATTTGAGCTCCTTCGACTTTTAAAATTAAAGAACCGAAATGTTTTCATGATACTCCAAAATATAAAAGAAAAACACAAAGGCCAGGTGTTGAAAAGAAGAGAAAGAGAAAATGTGGGGGTTTTTAACTTTTTTTTTGATACTTTATTTACATTTCAAATGTTTCCCCCTTTCCAGATCTCCCCTTTGGAACCCCCTATCCCCTGCCCCTCCCCCTGCCTCTATGAGGGTATTCCCCCAACCCACCCACCCACTCCCTTCTTCCCTCCTTGGCATTCCCCTATACTGGGGCCTCTAACACCCTCAGGCCCAAGGGCCTCTCCTCCCCCTGATGGCCAACAAGGTCCTCCTCTGCCACATATGTGGCCAGCACCATGGGTCCTCCATGTGTATTCTTTGGTTGGTGATGAAGTCTCCGGGAGCATCTGGGGGTCAGGCCAGTTGACACTGTTGCTCCCTTCATGGGGCTGCAAACTCCCTCAGCTCCTTCAGTCCCTTCTCCAACTCCTCTATCTGGGACCTCACACTCAGCCCAATGGTTGCTGTGAAGTGATTCTTGGGTATTCCAAACTTTTGGGCTAATATCCACTTATCAGGGAGTACATACTGTGTTCATTGTTTTGTGACTGAGTTACCTCGCTCAGGATATTTCAAGTTCCATCCATTTGCCTGAAAATTTCATGAAGTCATTGTTTTAATAGCTGAGTAGTACTCCATTGTGTAAAAGTAAAGGTAGCCTTTAACAAGAGAAAGAAACTTTGGCTCTCTGCTTCCTGGAAACCAATCAAAAGGAACAACCTGATGGATTTCTCTAGTTTCCTTATTCAATAAAAAATATATCTATTGATGAGAAAGGTGATTTTCCTGCTGGTCTTGAGCATATAATGGGGCCTCATTATACAGGTGACTAGATAATGGAGTATTTTCCTTTGTCTGAATGTGAAGGTGCATACTCCGGAAGCAGGTGCACAGCTAACTAAATGCTGAGAGAACTTACCAGCTGAGCTTTGAAACTCAGAAACAATTTGAACTAACTGACATAGAAACACAAACTTAATTATGCCATAGGCACCCCCACAGAGCCAAAAAAGGCCTTAGCTTGAAAAAATACCAAAAATAACCATGTTGTTAGGGGGAAACACTCGTTATAAGAGGAAACAGGGTCATGCCTATAACACATGCCTGTGATCTCAGCACTTGAGAGTACAAGGAACAGGAGCAGTTTGGGAAAATCTTTGGCTACACAGCAAGTTTGAGACCAGTCTGGGATACATGAGATCCTTTCTCAAAAAGAAAAAAGGAATGATGATAGCTGGAGAGGCCAGTGAAGTGGTTCATTGGTTGAAGTCTCTTGCCTGCAGTCCAATGACCTGAGTTTAGCCATTGGGACTTACATGGTAGAAAGAGGGAACAGACTTCCACAGGCTGTCTTCTGGCTTCCACATGCATAGCATGTCACGTGTGCATGCATGCACATATAAGCACTCACACATTTAAAAAAAAAAAAAAGGAAAAAGAGAGGAAACAGAACCAAAACAGAGTAATGCTGGTGTGTAAAATGGAAATGAAGGAAATAAGTACCTTGAATTGGAAGGCACCCCTTCCTTTAATAAACAGCCAGAATCTTACACTGTTTCATAAACAGCCCCAAACCAAAACCATGAAGACCTTAACTTGGCTGGGGCCAATGGAACTCATACAAGCATGCAAATGAAGCATAAATACAAGATGCTCTTTTGGACTGTGTTTCAACTGAGCGAGGATGGCAGCAGAATCAAGTCAGCTGTGGCCGTGAGGATCCAACTTAAAACACAGAGGCGGGAGCAGAGCCATTCTGTTCTGGTGCCAGGAAAGTGAGATGTGAGCATGTCTTGCTGTCAGATGCAGATACACTTTAGACACAAAAAGAGCCAAATTACTTACGCAGGATCTTGTGACCCTGACCCGAGGAAGGGTATGAGGCAAGCATGGGACACTCAGATGCTGAGCGCTCTATAGAAAAAGAGCTCTGGGATCAGCACAGTAACATAGTGTGTGAGGTTAGTGAGGAAATTATAGCAGAAAACAAATTCTTACTAAGTCTCTTTCGTACAATGATAAACTTAGGGGATGGACCTGCAGTTTCTGAAGGGCAGTGGCTACTGTTTGCATACAGTTATTTTGATAGAGTTGACAAAGTGTCATATAGACATATTGATATTATTTTCAGGTAAGTCAGGTTGATTTGCTTATGCTCCCATTAATGCAAACTTTCAAGTGAGTTTTCCAATGTTTTCCCTTTTAGGGTAGATGTTAGCAATATAAATTTTTAGAATATAATGAGATATTGGAATTAATCAAATACGTTTGTAACCACTTAAACATTTATGAATTCATATCTGGCAGTCAGAGTACAGTGAAGCTACTTTGAACATCCCCATAGCAACCAGCATATGGGCTTTAAAGAAAATTCTCTTCAGAACTACTTTGACTAGGATATTTTCCAAACTTACCCTGATTTTCCAAACACCCCATTGGGAATAAGTCGCTGTTCTGGATTTTAATTCTGTGTTTGAAGATATAAACATTGATCTCTACTTATTTGTGTGTGTGTGTGTGTGTGTGTGTGTGTGTGTGTGTGTGTGTGTGTGTGTGTGTGTGTGTGTGTGTGTGTTGTATCTGTCTTGCTTTAAGATTACGGGCAGGGACGACCCAGCAAAGTGCGGAGCGGAGCGACCCTACACCACACGTGTAACTAGCAAGGGGACCTCAGCTCTACCTATAGTCTCCATCTCAGCCACTGAAGTTTGAGAGGAGCCCTGGAGCATCTGATGCACCTCTCAAAGAACTCTCTAAATTTTTGCAGCTAATCTCGGGGAAGAAAAAAGATAGATTTAATTTATTTGAAGTTTTTACAGTGTTAATCTTGTTTACCTCGCTAGCTTGAGAATTTTGCCAGCCTCTGAATTTGCACATTTTCTATGATTCCTTTGTTTCCTTGGAGTAGTATTGATCAAGCCACGCTAAACATTTGTTCTGAAATTCCAATGAACGTGCAGCTTAAAAGCAAACTGGGTTTGCTCTTGGGTATAATTTCTTCAATTCCAGGTCCTTGTACACGCATTTTAAAGGTCAAAGTGAATGTTTTTGTAACATTTAAGCATATTTCTGATGTAAATAGAAGATTGTAAAATATATGGTTTTTATCACATTTCAAAGAATGTTTTTAGTTGATACTTACGAAAGTACTAAAACTATATGGGTAACATTTCAGATGTTATATTAAAATATTTGTGTATGTGTAAAAATGTTGATAAATACTAATCTCTAAAGTTTGTGTACTTCTTTTATTTGTAATATATGTGCTTTTAAGAGCAATGGGATGTGAAATTATAAAAGTATTTTGCTGTTGTTAATATGAATAAAAATACAGTTACTTTGCACTTGATTTCCTTCGGGGATCTGGGTTGGTAGGATACTCACCTGGCATGCACAAATGCCTAGGTTCAGCCCTCAGCACTGAGTGAACCAGACATGGAGGTGACACCTGCAGTCCCAACACTCAGGAGGTGCAGATGGGAAGGTGAGAAACTTAAGGTCAGCTGCAGGTACATAGCAAGTGAGGGGACAGCATAAGTACGTGAGAGGTGGGCAAATTGCTGCTGTGAGGGGTTTTTGGGTAGCTCTTAAACCAGCCATACACTGTGCTTTTAATGCCTTACCAAAAGCCAAAGAGAGACTGCAGCCTCAGCCTGGAGGATCCTCTAAGGATGAATTAAACACACTGAGGATTCTTTTTTTTTTTTGGTTTTTTTCAAGACAGGGTTTCTCTCTGTGTAGCCCTGGCTGTCCTGGAACTCACTCTGTAGACCAGGCTGGCCTCGAACTTAGAAATCCACCTGCCTCTACCTCCCAAGTGCTGGGATTAAAGGCATGCGCCACCACCGCCAGGCCCACACTGAGGATTCTTAAATATAGGACATTAGAATGATTTCAAGTCAATACGAACCAGAATCTTGATGGCTGTTGTGACCATCCACACATCTTCTATTTCTGCACTCCATAAACTTGTGGTAGGATTATACTTTACTAACTCTTAGGGGATAACAAGGACATGTGATTTGCTATAACCACTGAAATGGGAAATATAAGCCGCTGGCCAAAATCAGTTTAGGTAGAGGCTGAAAAGCCTAAACCATCCCTAGTTTCCAGGTAACCACATTGAGCTAGACATACACATATCCCACATAACACCATAGCTCATACTGGGTCAGAGAGAAACACAGTCTTGAGATTTAAGGTCCCCAAGACTCAGGATTGGTTGTAGTTGTAGCATTGTTTGTTCTCACGAGTGTGTCTGTCTTACTGAAGCTGTAAATGATGAATAATGAAGTTTGTGAGAGACTGACACATTTCATACGCTAGCCCATTTCCACATCCCCATCACATCAGCGGTGGTGGCACCAACTGACCTGCCTCAGCTACAGAAGGTAAGCTATTGAATGGCAGCATACAATCGCCCCGACAGCTATTCCAAAGTTCAAGACTCAAAGAAAGGGATCTAAGTTGGGCTCAGCCAACCTTTTGCTACCTTGGCTTTATAAGCCAGCATCAGCAGAAGGAGAAAAGATGGGCATTAGAGGGAAGCTTCAGATATCATGAACCCAAAAGGGACAAATGATATATTGAGTGAGAACTCTGACTTCTCAAGACACATCTATATTCTGTTCTCCAATACAGTTTACCACCTAAAAGTGCCCAGTGTTGAGCTAAACTCCGGCTCCAAAAGTTGCATCCCACACTAATCCGGTTCCTGTTCTCTTGTGCCTGCCTTTTCATTTCCTCCACTTAAGTTGTTAAGCTGCCTGAGATAGTATCTCTGCTCAAGAAATCTAGGAAGATTGTATTGTCGATGTGCTCTCTACCCTTGGTCTTGCCTACAAGGTCTTCGTCCTCATGCACTTCCCAACCACCTGTCCACCATATTCAAAAGAAACTCTTGGCAACAGCTTGCCACCCAGATATGAAAATGAGCTTCCCTGAGTCTGTAAGGAAACAGGCATCAGAGACCCTTTCGACCTAGGCTAATGCCAACCTGTCTTTGCATCACAATTATTAGTATGACAAATGATTTTACCGTGTTTGCTCCAAATGTGGTTTGTAGGACTTTAAATACTCTAGCAAGACCAAGACCTCTTCCCCAAACAACGCTGAAACAAGCTCTGTGCCACTCCAGTCCCTCCTTCCTCCCCTGCACCTCACTGCATATATCAAATGAGCAGGTGGGTGACTAAATCCAACATACATGTCTTATCTCCACATAGCATTTTTTTAATTACATATCAGCACATCAGTGTCAAAAGCACTTCGAAAGAATTCTAGTTCCCTGTTATTTGTTGAAAGCCAGGGCATTTGGATTCATGTTGGATTCATATCTCCCAAAAGACATAGAATTTAAGCCTCTCACATGTGCTTTCTGGCTTGCCTCTGTCATTCACAGGCCCTAATCAACCAGTATCAATTAGGTCGTGTGTGTGTGTGTGTGTGTGTGTGTGTGTGTGTGTGTGTGTGTGTGTGTCCTAACTGGAACTCATATGCTTAAGCAGACCCCAGGACAGGCAAACATTTTGTGTCTGTCTAATTGCAGAGAGTGTAGCACCCACTTCCAAAACAAGCAAGATATATTTATTTTTGCTGCATGTTTCTGAGCCTTGTTAAACCTCCTGGGACAGACACTGGTAAGGCTCCCGTCCAGCACTGGGACCATGTTAGTGTGGGACTGCCCTGAGCTCCCTGATAATTTTCTACCAAAAGCCTTGCAAGGGATGCTGCAGCATAAAGTGATACCCTGATTTTGAATTACCAAAATATTAAATCTTATTTTGTATTCATTTTATCTCTACATAAATTGGCCTTATGTCAATTCCTCAAAATAAACTCAGATTTTAAAAGCTAGTAGAGAATCCCCAGTTCTGCAGGAAAAAAAAAACCTGAAAATGAGCCCCAGACACCTAGTACAGAGTAAGTATATCTTACACACAGAATATTAGTCTTGTCTTTGTCTCATCAGCCCACCCTGTGGCTACCTCTCTTTTCATTCTCATTTCAAAGTGCAAAATTCCAAATACGGTAAAGAAATTAGCACACTCCTTCAATTCTGACAGCAGGTTCCTTAGAAACGAGTGTGCGCTGTCCGAACTTCACACGGTGCATTTCTGTGTTCACACTCACTGAGAAGTCAATATAAATGGAATAGCTGGTGTGCTTTCTGCATGATGATTGATGGCTGGCTCTCTGTAGCACATGATCCTTAAGAGATGGAGAACAGGTCACGAGCAAACTGGCTTTCAGAACACTGAATATTGTTCTGCACAAAGATTTCACCGTATTTTCAGACTGGCGATTTATTATTTCATATAGTCAAAGTCCAAAAGCCAACAAAAAATCCTAGTGTTTCTATAAGCATCAGAAAATAAAAAAATATCTGAGAGAAAAGAGAAAAGATTACAAAATGATCCTCTGCCAAATTTTTATTCACTAGGGTTACAGCTGGGCCCTAAGCCACAATGCTTACATCAGAGGAGACTAAGACATATGTAATCCATGCTGATAATACTAAGTTCAGTATATGATAAAGTGCACTTTACATGATTTGAATAACATTCAAGACCATGCAAGAAGCCCCTTCCCTTCCTCCTGTTTTCATGCCCTGTCTGTTTTCCTGGGCATTCCCTCTATAGGGTCTTCTGATCACTTATGAGCACCCCGTCTTGCTTCTCCCGACAAAAAGACCCATCCCTCTCTCCTTCCAACTATTTAAGTATATCACACATGCACCAGGAATCTGTCCAGTAGCTGTAGAGCAGGTACTGAAGTATCACACCACAGCCACACTCAGAACGGAGGCCCTCGATCCTATAGCTACTACACTCCTGCCAAAGTCCTCACACCCAAAGCCATGTAACTAAGCCAGAGGAAGCTTACTCCCAGGACTGAGGGTGATAAAGAATCTTAGCTGTGCTTAGTTCTCCTCGGAGTCCTTCTTGCCCAAGTCATTAGAAAAAGAGAGAGGGAAATAAAGTGAGAACTTTTCAGGGTGAGAGATAGATAGATATAGATAGATAGATAGATAGATAGATAGATAGATAGATAGATAGATAGATAGATAGATAGATAATGTCATTGTCATACATTGTTAATTAATTGACAAATGTCTTGTCACATTGATCCAGAAGCAATCAACATCAATGATGGTGATTCTTAAACAATATTCAGAGTCTGGTGATTACTGAGCACTGCGTGTGAATAAAAGTAAGGAAAGATGTTTGAAAATATGGGAAAGAGCCAGGTGGTGGTGGCACACACTTTTAATCCCAGCACTTGGGAGGCAGAGACAGTCGTGTCTCTGAGTTTGAGGCCAGCCTGGCCTACAGAGTGAGATTCAGGACAGCCAGGACTACATAGAGAAACACAGTCAATAATAATAATAATAATAATAATAATAATAATAATAATAATAATAATCAGGGGGAAAGAACATGGACCAGTTTATTTAGTATTCTAAGTATTTAAGAGAGTGGAAGGGAGCACAAGAAATAGCAAATCTAGTATCCAAGAGCCTCTGCACCTATCCTGTGAAAAACAGGAAGACCTGTGGCCCTCTGAAGAAGCCCAGTCTTTTCCCGGCAAGGAGTTTATCTACCCAGTGTGCAACATGGGAATATCTGATCCTCCTGTGGACACAAGAAAGGCGCTGCTACAACTGCCGGACAAGAAAGCAAATTTGAGTTCAGAACAGAGGTGACTAAGTGTTCCAGGTGATGCCTGGAAATGTCAGCAAAGAAATTCCCAAGAAAGGGTGACTTTCTTTCATCTGTGGGTGTTCCTGCAACAGGATGCATGTGAGAAAGCTGGTGCTAGGTAAAAAATAATCTGGTTGAGAGATGAAATATCACAAGTCTCAACAGATAGCATGCTGAGTACACAAGGCTGATCTTAAAGTATCAGGAATGAGAGAGATCAAAATATTCCCAAAATGCAATGGAGAAAGGAATGGTTTAAGCTTGAATCATTGGGTAGAGCTTCAAAAATTAGCTTGAAATAGCACAAGTGTGGAGGATCCTCCAGGAAATCTGTTTACAGTCCTATTGCATCGCTTGTTATCAATGGCCTAATGCTAACACCGAAACGTCTCAACTGGATTCCTAATGCATAAAGGACATGGACCTTTTGTCTGGTCATAGGTAAGCCGTGGCTTTTGCAGGACATTTGACTGTACTGAGTCAGTTTACTAACACTTATTCAATATGGAGGGTAGATGAACAATTTCTAAAGAAATAATGAGTCATGGGAAAGTCTGGAGATCGACTTAGATTCTAGGTTTCTTTGCTATTTCCTTATTTTGCTTTACTTTTGGACAAGGTTTGGGGAATATGGAAAGTCAGTTTGAAAGCACAGGATAGTCCCGCGAAAATATTTCCAAGCAGAAAGCCAAACCTGGACGAAAGATCCTTTGGTGTCTCATCTCAGAAACATTCTCAACAGGTCCATCATGTTCCACAATGTGTGGCACACTTTCAGTCTCTCCCTCCCAAAAGGCCATTCAAGAAAACATGGATTCCTTTAGACTTATCAGATTGGCTGCTGTTCACTAACAGATTTGCGAAATGCAACACCCTTTATTTTTTACTTTAATATCTAGAACTAGAGACATTTTTTTTAAAAAATCATTTACATTAGAAGATTAAGCCTAAGAGCTGCAGATAAAAAATTTTTAAAAAATCATCATTGGTCTTTTTTTAGGGGTTCAGGTTCAGCTATTATGTTTACTTATATGTGTGTGAGGAGGGGCAGTAAAGTTGATTGTGTATAGCCACAGCCTTCTCTAAACTTTTATTCACTACTTCTGTCAAATAACTTTGATGTCTAACTATACTGAGTCTTTTTTTTTTTTTTTTTTTTTTTTTTTTTTT
>CM052709.1:70593011-70775619 GCA_028551405.1 Uromys caudimaculatus | reverse complement strand
ACTACTCAGCTATTAAAAACAATGACTTAATGAAATTTGCAGGCAAATGGATGGAACTTGAAAATATCATCCTGAGCGAGGTAACTCAGTCACAAAAGAACAAACATGGTATGTACTCACTGATAAGCGGATATTAGCCCAAAAGTTCAGAATGTCCAAGTTTCACTTAACAGTAACCGCTGGACTGAGAGTGAGGTCCCAGATGGAGGGGTTGGAGAAAGGTCTGAAGGAGCTGAGGGAATTTGCAGCCCCATGGAGGGAGCAACAGCGTCAATGGGCCTGACTCCCCCCACCCCAGGTCGTCCTGAAGTTTGGACCACCAACCAAAGAATACACATGTATGAACCCATGGTTCAGACCACATATGTGGCAGAGGATGGCCTCGATGGCCATCAGGGAGAGAGGAGAGGCCCTTGGGCCTGAGGGTGTTAGAGGCCCCAGTAAAGGGGAATGTCAAGGTGGGAGTAGGGGGATGGGTGGGCGGGTGGGTGGGAGATGGAATTCCCTCATAATGACGGGGAGGGGAGGGGATAGGGTGTCTCCAAGGAGGAGACCCAGAAGGGGGGAACCATTGTAAATAAAGCATCAAAAATAATAATAATAAAAACAAACAAACAAAAGGGAAGTCATGCTTGGCGTTGGAAACCTAGCCAAATACCTAGGGAGAGTGAGGTCATGATCTTGGAGGAGAAGTTACAACCTCTTCAAAATTAGTAACTGCATTCTAAATATTTATCACTGCACACACAGGTAAGTGCAGCTCTCAACTCTAATGACAAAAAAACAAAAACAAAACCAGAAACTTCTCTTTGCAGCAATCAAAAACTCTTCCAGAAAACTACAACTAATGAAAATACAGAGAAGTGATCCGGTGGTGCTCAGCCCCAACTGATGCATCTGTAACACAATTCCTGCAACTAAGGCTCAGAGAGCATCAGGGAAGGGCAGGGAACAGAAGGTTTGAAAAGCCAGAGAAACAAGAAGACTGCCATGACACTGTGCCTCCTGAAAATGTCAGGGAACTACACCCGTGAAATCTCAACAGCATGGTTGAAAAAGGAAGAATAGACATGTTAACATGGAAAGGGGAAACCCGAGTCAGTCCCGATCCTAGACATAGAACTTCAGGAAACTAAGAAATAGTTAGGGAGAAATATAGTCTTCCCCAGAGGAGAGTCTCTCAGTTCCTAGTGGTCAGGTCTGAAATAATATACATACAAGTAACATTATACAAAATGAGTAGGTTGTAGTTACATATTTAGGACTGTGCATGTGTGTGTTTGTGTGTGTGTTTGTGTGTGTGTTTGTGTGTGTGTGTGTGTGTGTGTGTGTGTGTGTGTGTGTGTGTGTGTGTGTGTGTTGAACAAAAGGCCATGAATTTGAAAAAGAGCAAGGGGGTGTACATGGGAGGGGTTGGAGGGAGGAAAGAGAAGGAGGAAATGATGTCATTACATTTTCATTTCAAATAATAAAAATAAAAATTTTAAGATTGGATTTTCAAATCAAGTTGTTAATACAATGACAACGTGAATTTGAAACTTAAACTTGAACAATAGGTTTCAATGCTGCCATTGTCATTGATTTTTTTCCCACTATGACCAAAAGTGCAGTTCTTTTTAGTCCTTTCAGAGAATGGTTTTTAAAAAAAAAAAAAAAAAAGTACTTTTGACACAATGCAGGAGCCCAGGAGGACTAAGTGCAATTCAGGGTTCTCCTCTGCAGGTCTTAGAAATCATTCTTTGCTGGAATGACAGACAATGCTCCCACTTGTTTTCCCGAGTATTTCTGGGTAATGCAAGGCTGTTACAGGTGGAAGCCTTGCATGGTCTTAACAAGCTCCATCTCCTAACAGATTTCACAGATGCCTGGAATGCCTGTTTTCTCTAGCATATGATGTGGCCTCTGAAGCCTAAACTGTTTGGCTTAAATTAACAAGCAAGCTTTTCTTGGCAGAATCAATGCCTTACATTTTCTACACTACAGCATCTTGACATTAGAATATGCAAGTGAAATCAGACATGCAAGATATCCTGCTGCCAAAAAAAAAAAAAAAAACTGGGCCACTGTCACCTTCTCCTGATGTCACAAAGCATAAGGTAATGAAAAGAGAAATCTGAAGAAGACAGAAAATTAATTGAACCCAAGCGTTCAAGTCCTTGGAGGCTGAGATTGTATGGTGTTTGCTTTTGGGTTCTGGAGGCAAGGAGAAGCCTAGGCATGGATAAGAGTTTCTACAAATGCCTGCTGAGTATAGGAATAAAAGAATTCACAAATGAGTCTAGAAGAAACCAAGGTTAGACTTCCTAAGGCAACTTCATACTGATCAATGCCTCTGGTTTCACCAGTAAAAGTGTTCAGTCAAAGGAGACTGAGAGAGCAGGTATCATTCAGGCTCTGAAGGAGAGTGCCCAGACACGATGCCCAGCCCTATTGCTGATGCCCTTGTGACCCTGAGCACGGATCCACACTGAGCCTCGCTTGCATCTTCTGGAAAATGGTAGAAATAATGATTAAGGGGCTCAAAATAGAACAAAATGTAATTCAAGAACTGGCAACAGTAGCTGCCCTGTAGGTATGTGCTGTGATTAGTGGCATGGTAACATACACAGCTCAAGGGAGAAATTGGGCATTGTGACATCAAGTTGTTTTTAGTAATATTTATTCATATCATTGTAAACTATGTATTTAATGAGTGCATAAATTTAGAGAAATGGTAATTCACGCTGTTTCCCCACAAAATCACCAGTGAGCGCCTCATGGCTATTGTGAACCCCAGCTTATGAGAGCTTCGAAGGCAGAAATACATCCTCTCAGGGAGCCTGCATAGTGTAGAATGTATTATAAGTTCTCTAAAGTATTAATAAAAGCATATAAATATTGCTTTTTATCTAATGTATCCCCAAGGACAGATGCTACCTCAAGGTACGGATTTGGATAAAGCGTCTGAAATGTCTCATAAAAGATGATGGTAATTTCAGAATAATTGTTGACAAGGAACATGACTACACAAAAGCCTACTCTGTGAGATCCAGCTAGATGAGCCATTTACTGAGATGAAGCTGTTTCTTGATGTCAAAAATAATTTGGAACAGGGTTTGCCTTCTATGTCAGGTCAATTTGATCTTCCTTGGTGACAAAAAATAGGAGTGTATGAAATTTTGTATCACTTAAAAGGTGCAGAGGCTATGTAAAAGCAAGAAGACTGCTCTATAATCCTTGCCTGAAAGGTATTTCAGAGGTTGAAATCTGAAACTTATTGAATTAATGTCCTCAGCAATCATTCATTATAGCCAACATCCAACGCCTGGTTCAAATGATTCAGGGCTTTTCAGAGCAATGCTAGAGAGAGCTAAACATATGTACATGTGCACATATTGCTATAAAGGAAATGGAAAAACAAATTCAAATTGAGATGAAAAGGACCTAATAGCAGGCAGGAGGAACCTAGCACACACACTGAACTAAATTCTCTATGGAAAAGACCAACACGTGCACACAAATGTCCACATGGATACAGAATACTAACAAGACAATTGTGACTAAAGAGCCAGAAAATTTATTTTCCATTTTAATGATGCTCCATTCTATAAACTGGATTACTCATAACATCTACCTCCATTCCAAGAGAGCAAGAACTCACACATAACACATGAACTGCTCAAATCTAGTCACATTGTACACTGTGGACTATGAACTAAACACATTGGAGTACATAAGTTGACACCATGTGGACCTCCTCACACCCAATCCACTCTTATTAAAATTAGAACTCAGCCAGGATGCTTAACAGTCTTTGGCAGAAGCACTCCTAAGGACTTTGTAAGCTACGTAGAATCTACTTTAACTCAACACTGATGTCTTCGGTTGTGTCCTTTTGTGGTGCACTGGGAGACTTGGGAAAGGAGAACTGGAGAAAAACATAAAAGGCAGAGCCAAGAGTAGAGTTGATGCCTAGCTGGTCTTAGACAACCTGTGGTTCCAAATAGAAAGAAAACATATAAGTTCATCTCACTTAAGCCAGTATTGTTCCTGTGTCTTTACTAACATCTTTGTGCAATTTCCAACCAACAGATAGATCTGTCTGGACTACCCCCTGAACACCTTAGGGCTCTTTCTGGTCACCTGTGGCACTTTGATACTTAACTTATATCTCTTCTTTTGGAATATGACTGAGTAAATTATTATATTTCAGGATATTGAAAGTCTTCGATTAAGCCAAATTGTATTGAATTAAATCCAACTTTGAATAAAATTTCTAAAATACCTCTATACTCAAACAATTGTCAAATAAATATATCAATACAACAAATTAAATATATTCTTTATTGAATTATCCATCTATACACTGAAAATAACTTCTTCCTGTTTAGTTACAAATGTGGATTTTAGAACTTTGGTTTGCCAAAACTAATATAGAAAAAACAGAAATATTAATTTACCTACCAAAAAGTAGTTCACAATAGGTCTTTTTAGTACAGCTACACATCCAAGAATCTGTGCCTGTCTTCCAGCTGAATTTATCTATCACTGACAGTGTTCCAGTGCAGATCTTTCTCTGTGGACACCAAAACAGTCTCTAGCAGATCTCAGATTATAATGTCCCAGTTTACAAACTAGTGAAAAATGCACTTCTCAGATGCCATGCATTACATTACCATTCCGTAGACATTCATTGGCCCGCCCTCACTTCGTAAGTGCTTTTGGCGTTCATATTGGCCATGTGCTTTGCTTTGGCTAATGGAGTATTAGTGTATGTGACATAAAACTAGAGATAAAGTAGGCTTTTGCAGAAACAGTTGATCTTGGACACTTTGTTTTCTTCATTCGAAGACTGTGCTTTCACTTAAGTAGCCCCTGGTCTAGGAAGGATGGAGGATACATAGAACAGCCAAACCCAGGTTCACACAGCCAGACACCAGCCAATCTTAGCATGTTGAAAGAGAAATAAAGCTCTCTTCGGGCTTGGGCTTCGGTTCCGGGACATGGCTAAACGCACCAAGAAGGTCGGGATCGTCGGGAAATACAGGACCCGCTATGGTGCCTCCCTCCGGAAAATGGTGAAGAAAATTTAAATCGGCCAGCACGCCAAGTACACTTGCTCCTTCTGTGGCAAGACGAAGATGAAGAGGCGAGCAGTTGGCATCTGGCACTGTGGCTCTTGCATGAAAACAGTGGCCGGTGGGGCCTGGACCTACAACACCACTTCTGCAGTCACAGTGAAGTCTGCCATCAGAAGACTGAAGGAACTGAAAGACCAGTAGAAGCCCTACCCTCTGAGACTTGCCTAGCTTGTAAGAGACGGGTTAACTTACATAAAAAAGAAAGAGAAATAAATATTTAATGTCATGTACAACAGACATGTGGGTGTTTTTCCATATAGCACCCATGAGGCAACAATTAACATACATGTAAAACTCCAAAAGCATTCTTTGATCTAATATCATTATGTTAAGTCAATGGTTCTATATAGGCTCTCATGAGGATTACCCAGGGAACAGTGACTGTGTCATCTATAAATTTGTTAATAATAATCTCTGAGAGCAGGAAAGAAGATGATGATAAAGACGAGTAAGGCAGAAGAACAAGAAATGTGGGAAGTGAGGGAGATGGAATGGGAAGGAGGCAGTGGACACTGTCTGAATACATTGTATTCATGCATAAAATTACCAAAAAAGATCTATATGTTCTTTTTATTATGCGAATGCTAGCTTTGAGTCTTCAGATATATGTGCTTAAACTGGATACCCATATAAGTCAGGAAAATAGTAAGAGACCATAAGGGAAGCTTCCAAAGGAAGGATAGAAAGGAGATGGTATAAGTAGAAAGTGAGAATAATGGGGCAAGAAATGTTTTATATGGTGGAGGAGGGGAAGGCAGGGTATAAGAGGCTGTGTACACTTGGTAATAAGACACTATTACTGGTTGTAGGATATTTGACCACGTTGTGAACCTCAAGATTCTACTGCTTGCTGGAAAAAAACCTGTTTCTCATTGTGGTGTGGCTCAGCTCTAACACACATTTAATCCAAGAGCCTTCTGTTTATTGTAAACAGGATTAAATAAAGTCAAGGATTTCATCCCTACCATCTAGCTTTCACAGTGATGGATTAAATAAATAGGTCAAGAGGTGGAGCAAGCAACCAGCTGTCAGGGAGCGAACACAGGAAAATACCATAGAGAGTAAGAGGAAGTCAAGAGGATGAATAGAAAGACTCATGAGAAGTATAAGAGAAGAACATTTAGTTTGAAGGGTTTTTGAGATAGCATGGAAAAAAAGAGCTTCCTTCTTTTTGGGGACATCAGCTAAGGAGGAAGGTCAGCTGAATGCTTTCTCTACTTCTCTGAACTAGCAGACCTTCACTCCAGCATCTGGCTCTTGAATCTTTTTTGGTAAAACTGAACATTTGAGATTTTGTTTAAAAACAACAATTGCTAATGATAACAAATTCCTGAATCATACAACATGTAAGGATCAAGCTGATATTAACCTGGACATTTCATCCCTACTGTCTACCTTTCACAGTGCTAGAAGGTTCTATCCAAGCTATTGGGGAGCTTTACGCAGCTCTGGAACCTGTGAGGCATGATAATAACTGGCCTGACAGCATAAGACCACCAGTGCAATAGTGGCACAAATGTTATAGAAGTAACCAACCACTTCTTGATTAGGATTCAGGCCTCCTCCACAAAATGGATCTCATATCAGGCCCTGTTAACTAGGCCAAGAACTTCAGGCTGAGTAGGCTGAGTAGGCTGTAAGGGAGAACCTAACTATTGTTACTGTGCTACATGGACATAATGCTAAAATTTGTAAGTTTCTATCCTTATATCCATAGACAGTGCATCTCTAAACCCTCATCAGAGAATCTTCCTTTTTAAGTAGATGGTGACTGATACAGAGACACAACAGTAGCCATTGTGAGGAGAATAATAGACTACAAAGTACTCAGCTCTAAATGAGACATCTGTATTAAGCTTCCCTACACCTCCCAAGACTCAGACATCATCAAAGAAGAGGAGTCAAAAAATCAAAGAGTCAGAGGCAGCAGATGATTGCAGAAAAACAGTTTCTCTGGGCATGACAGGGCTCTTTCACGCAGGGAATTAAAGTGCTTGGGTAAATTCAAGCAAGACAAAAATCCCAGCAAGGATGAGAAGGGGGTCTTAAAGTTTGACTCCTGTTTGTATGAGACTGGCAGTTTCCCTTTGGAAATGGGGAGTCAGCTTTCTTTTGGGATGCAAACCATTAGAGGTTACCCATGCTCAATTCCTTTCCCAGTTTTTCCTCCTAACTCTCTGTACCCTTGTTGTTTTTAAACCTAGTAACTCCACTATTCTGCCAGCATAAGCATGAGTATAGGGTCATCTAACGGGGCAGAGAAGGGAATACACTTCAACCACTACTCCAATCTTATTGAAAGACAGCTCTCATGCTGGCTCAATGGATAAAAATGCTTGCTGAACAAGCATGAAGATTAGAATTCAGATTTCCTGCACCCACAGAGAAGCCAAGGATGGCCACTTGTGCCTACAACTCCAGATTTTGGAGGCGGGAGTAGGAGACTGGAGATTTCTAGCCAGCCAGACTAGTTGCCCCCCCCAAAAAAATTAGAGACTTAGATTCAGAAAGAGACCCAGTCTCAAGAGAATAAAGCAAAGACAGATAGAGAAGGTTACTCAATGTCCTCTTCTCTGGCTTCTGTATGCACATACAGATACATACATCTGCACACACACATATATACACCATACACACATAAAATACATATACGTATCACATTATGCAAAATGTGTGTGTGTGAGAGAGCGAGAGAAAGAGAGAGAGAGAGAGAGAGAGAGCATAAATGGAAGACATAAGAGAAATATCAATGTTCCCAACAATTTGGTAGGAACAAGAAAACTGGCACCAAAAAGAGAAATCTCATCTGTCTCTGTTGTTCAGTTCATGAAATTGATTGAGACAAGCACTGATATATTTATCTCTTCATTTTTGCTGAAATTCAACACAGATCTGATGAATGAAATAAAAGACAGGTTTGGGATGCAGCAAGCTGTGTATCATTTTAACTGCGATATGAATTGTCACACTAATCTTTCTTAGTACAACTAAGATAAATATAGTGCTTAGAGAAACAGTGTCTATGTATCAAACAGTTGAGTTACTTTGATCCAAAGTGATGAGCCAAGAGAGCAACCTCTAGTTTTGAGTGACCCAAGATATGCAACGATCTACAGACTCTGGTGATTAACATTATTTTTAATCTATTCTTGAAATCTAGAAACCAAAGAATTTTAGAACTCAATGGAGATATTGCATACCACGAGAAAACAGGCAATATTCTGTCCTAAACTTTTCATATTGGTCTTTCACACCAGTACAGTTTAAATGATCAGTAGATTTTAAGATTCTGACTTCCCTTTGAGAGATTAATGATCTAAATATACACAGTAGGGAGTCTTGTTTAACCTCTATGGACAGTGAGTCAGAGAGAGCAGCTGTCTTCCTTCAAAGATTCTAGGCACTCCTGTGACAGCAAGTTGATGGGGACACAACCACTTTGCCCAGCTTTTGATTCAAAATCACCTGTGCTCTGTCACTTGCTAGGCCCACCTGGATCCTGGGAACACACACTTTGCCCTCCTCATCCTGACAAACCCCCTTACTTTCTCAATGTAATCCTGGGGTGCCTGGCAACCACTGACCTTATTTCACATCATCTCAGTGGGAAGATGAAGTTTACATTGTTGGGGTTGGGTTTTTTCATTGTTTTGTTTTGTTTCATTTTAATAATGTCTCACTCACAGACATTTATTCACCATGGAAAAATGCTATTACAGAGTATCATAATATAAATTTTATCCAGTCGCTACAAAAACAGATAGCATTGTGCATGGATAATTTCAGATGGAATGAAAGAGAGAGAGAAAGAAAAAAGAAAGGAAGGAAAGAGAGAAGAGACAGAGAGGAAAGAAGGAGGGAGGGAGAGAAGGAAGGAAGGAAAGAATGCAGTCAGACTGAGAAAGAAAGAAAGAAACAAAGAAAAAAAGAAACAAAGAAAGAAAGAAAGGAAGGAAGAAAAGGAAGGAAGGAAGAAAGAAAGAAAGTAGGAAAGGAAGGAAGGAAGAAAAGAAAGAAAGGAAGGAAAGAAGAAAGAAAGAAAGAAAGAAAGAAAGAAAGAAAGAAAGAAAGAAAGAAAGAAAGAAAGAAAGAAAGAAAAAAGAAATTTATAAAGGGTGTAAGAAATGACACAATACAACTTAATATGAAGTAAATTAAGATTTGTTTGAATTCTGCTGTCATCCTAATGGCTGTGTGCTTTCTCCTCTCTGAGTAGTACAGGAAAATAAACTTAAAAAATAATTTCTACCAGGCAGTGGTGGTGCACACTTTAATCCCAGCACTTGGGAGGCAGAGGCAGACAGATCACTGAGTTTGAGGCCAGTCTGCTCTTCAGAGTGAGATGCAGGACAGCCAGGGCTATGCAAAGCAGCCCTGTCTCAAAAACAACAAACAAATAAAAATGCTAACTAAGAAGACTTATCACAGGAAAACAGAAATAAGATTCATCCATCCAAACAGATGTACACGTGACAGAATAGAAACGTGAGAAATAAAAAGCAAGACAATATGACACCTTGAAGAGATCACAGCTCTCCAGCCTCCAGATAGTGATGCAATTAGAATCCTACTTTTCAAAATGATCCATGTCCAGTGCCCTCAAAGAGGACTCAAATAAACAAACTAATGAAGCAGTTAATTCAAACCTAGATGAAAATTCCAACCTTGAATGAGAAATTCAGAAATTCTCAATGCAAAGCTCAACAAAAAGGTAGATGCTAAAGGAAAAAAATGAATCTGGAAACAAGATGCTCAGTAACTTAATTAATAAATAAATTAATTAATAAAACTTAATTAATAAAACTCAGTGAAAGAGTCCCCAGCAACAAACCAGACAGAAGAAAGAACATCAGGCATGGAAGAAAGGACTGAGGAACAATCAGAGACCAGAAAAGAAAAAAATAAACACTCCTGAACCTACATTCAAGACCTCTGGGACACAATTAGGAAACTCAACTCACAGATGTGTCTTAAAACAGGTAACTTAGATACGGACTAAAGACACAGACAACCAACTCAATAAAACCATAAAATTTTCTTGAATCCAGGAAGAGCAACAAGACATCACAATACAAGAGTTATGTAAAGTTCTACAGAGACTTGAGTAACAAAGAACCTCTCCACATGAAACAATAGTTAAAATAACAAGAACACAAGACATAAAAGAACACCGCAAGCTGCCATAGAATTTTTATTTCATGGAGGCAAACCTATCAAACCAACATCAGCCCTCTCACTGGAAACCCTGAAAGCCAGAAGAGCATGCTCTGAAATAAAAAGTTAATCAATATTGCTGAAAAAGAAGGAGAGAAGAAAACAGAGAAAGAGCTCAGGGACCTGTGTGTAGTTCCAGGACAAACAAATGAGAATTAGAAAAGATTCCAGCATTATGCAAACACGAGAACAAAATGAGTAACTGTCTCTCAGCAGCTTGAAGTAGCTGAGCACATTACAGCCATGATCAGGAAACAGAAACTGGTGATTGCATGCTCTGCTCTGTGCTTTTCTCTGTTTACACAGCCAGGATCCTAGCCAAGATCACGTGGTCAGTGAGTCTTCCCACCTCAATTTATGATATCAAGATAGTCCCTTACAGCATGCCCAGAGGCCCATGCCCAGGTAATTCCAGACTCATTAAATTAAAAATTAACATTAACCATCACACTAGGAGAAGAAGTTGCATGGTTGTCATACAAAATGCAGGGAAAGCCTCTGACAAAGTTAATCATTCACACTAAAAGACTGAAGAAACTAGGAATCCAAAAAAAAAAAAAAAAACATAGCTCAGGTTTATGAAGGCTATATATAGCAAAACTACAGTTGATATCATAATATAGTAAAAAAATTAACACAAGTCCTCAAACTTAGAAGTGAAACTAAGCTGTTCTCCCCCTTCTATTCTTACTCATAATAGTGCTTGAAGTCTTAGTTACCACAATAAGACAAGATAAATAATAATGATGTAAATGAAAAGATAAATAAAATTATGTCCATGTGCAGACAATAAAACCTCATATTTATTAGATCCTAAATACATCACCAGAATAATCTTAGATTTCATAAACACTTTTAGAAAAAGTAGAAAGATACTAAATCAACACACAACATACTAATAATAAAGATGCTAAGGAGAAAAGCAAAACAGTCCATTTTACGATAGCTTTAGATAGATAGATAGATAGATAGATAGATAGATAGATAGATAGATAGATAGATAGATAATAAATAGAAGACAGACAGATAGATGATAGAAGACAGACAGACAGATAGAAGATAGATGATAGACAGACAGATGATAAATAGATACATAGCTAGATAGATCATACATACATACATACATACATACATACATACATACATACATACATAATCTAGGAATAAGCCTGTCAGAGGACATGACTCTACAGTGAAAACTAAAGATACTTAATAACTGAAGCCACTGGAAGATGGAAAGGTATCTGGTGTTCATAGATAAACAGAATAAATTTTGTGAAAATGTTACTAAACAGTATATTACTGAAACCAATCTACCAACTCAACGAATTTTTTTATGAAAATACCAATGCCATTTCTCACAGGAAAAGAACCTAAATTTATGTATATGTACAAAATATTCCCAAATAGTACAATGAAGAAACAAAACAATGCTCACAGATCTCAACACGCAATTTCAAAATACACTGCCGATAGCAAATAAGAAAAGCAACTTAGTACTGCCACACAGGCCAGGGAAATAGAACAGAGATCCTGAAAACCACTAAAGAGCAATGACCTAATCAGTTATGGTCATTTGATTCCCAACAAAGGTACCCAAACATGCATTAGAGAAAAGATAGCATCTTCTGGAATCAGTGCTGTCTTCTTCAAATCTTGTAAAATACAAACTTAATATTCATTAGACAAAACTTCCCATGTACTTCAGCCCCTGGCAACCACTGTTCTGCCTTCAGTTTCTATGAGTCTCACAGTTTCAAATACCTCACAGAAATAAGTCAGTTGTGTGTGACACTATACATGACACGTATTATATATCCCATTTCTATTTAGCAAGATCAGAAAATAATAATAATAATAATAATAATAATCACAAAATAATATTTAATTCTACTGAACTGTACAGTTAAAAATGGTTAAAGTGGTAAAATTTTATGTGGTTTTTACTGTAATAAAAAATAATTTTAATAGAAGGATTTCTTTGCCAAGTCTGAGAGATTTGGGGGGATCATTTCAAGGGTTGCAATCATAGAACTGTGGGATCAAAAAAATGAAATAAAAGACAGATATGTTTTACTCTGTACCAACTGTTGAGTCACCCTGTGTATCTGTGAGGAAGAAAGGCCTTTTATCCACATGAGCAGAGCTGAGGAAACTCACAGACACAGTCAGACTCTGCAAAAACCCTAGTGTGAAGAATAACGAGTGTGCTCTTTGGAGCTAGAAATAAAAAGAGTTTAGGTTAGAATTTTATCTCCTGAAATGGCAGCAAAAATTTTTGCATTTTATGTTTTCAACTTGTTCCAAAACACTCATGTGCTTAAAAAAAAAACAAGAGCTGAGGCTGGAAGTTCAGTTCTGTGAACAGAGTGCTTGCCCACCATCCAGTAAACCCTGGGCTTAACTCACAGCAACTCATTAGCCAGATGGGGTGCGGTATGGCTTTAATCCCAGCCCTGGGGAAACAGAAAGAGGAGGGTTACAAATCAAGATCAGCCTCAGCTACATAGTGAGTTTTGCTGCAGCCCGGGATGCATGAGCAGTGGTTACGGTAAATGAATATTTTCAAATGAGAACTCTACCTGCTAACATTAACATCAGTTCAATATGGGAAGGGCAGAAAACATTGTATGATGCTTCATTCTTGTCCTCTGAGTTTCACAATCTAGATCTTGGATTTTAATTATCTCCTTGTTATAGATTAATTACTCCTGCTCATAAATCCTAGAGTTGCTCCTGGAATGAGCAGCTCATATGGTCTCCGTTCTAGCTCCATGGGGTCATCAATCATTGAGTAAAGACAAGCCCAGTGGGTCACTGGGCAAAAGGCAGTCCTAATGCTAACCACTCCGTGATGACTTTGTAATCAAAGGTCTACTGTTGTCTCCGGGGAAAGGTGTCTGTTGGTTGCAAGTACAGATGTCACTTTGTTTTACCAGCTTTCCACACTGCCATGGTGTCTGTTAAGAATGTCGAGGGAAGAACCATGCCACAAACTTGCCAAATGCAGCTCAATAAATCTGAGTTTACTTTGCTGAAGAACTTTCATCTGGCTCCACTCTATCAACGTCTCATGGCCTCACTTCTCTGTGAATACAACTGAGCTATAAATAGTGAACACTCAGTGCTATGAAATGGAAACTGGAATCTATCCAGGAAACAGACTGGTGTAGTGCTCCGAGGTAGGCCATCCTTGAAGCACAAAGTACAGACTCCATTGAGCGTAACAAAAGAGCCACGGTTGCTACGTATGTGTATCTCAAAGCTTAGTCGGACTGGCAAACATTATCCTGAAGTAAGCGCTTTTGTAAGCACTGTGAATGATGGAGAGGGGATTTGGGGGTGAAGACTTTAAGGCAAGGCAGGCAGAATTTGCCGTCATGAAATTTATTTGCAAGTCAAGATGATACACACTACTTACACCATTCTCAAAAGGCATAATCAAGTGTCAAGTTACATAGTGTCTGCTCTATTTTGGAAAATAATTCAGAGGGAGAAAAGATCGAGTTGATATACAATGTTAAAAAGGGTTGAATAAACTTAACAAGATTCCAGTAATAAAAAAAAAACTTAAATAGTGAAAATTGCTATTTAGGAATAATTTGAGGCTGGTGAGATTACTCAGTGGGCAATGTCTTTACCACACAAGCATGAAGGTCTCAATGCAAATCCTCAAGCTCACATAAAACCAGGAGAACCGGCTTCTGAAATCTTGCTTCAGTGAAAGGAGAAACAGAAAGAGAAATTTGAGGGACAGCTAACCTGGAGTATGCATTCCAATAACAAACTAAGGTGACCTACCTCAAAAAAGGTAAACTCCTGGCCTTGTCCACTAACTCCCATACAGTTATCATGGCCCATGTATGCCCACACGCTCACACAGGAATGTGCACACGCGCGCGCGCACACACACACACACACACACACACACACACACACACACACATACACCTCTAATACTTCAGTATGCATTAAACTACTCATAATTTCCCTATTTTCTTTTTAAAATAGATTATCAATCTATACAGTCCTGTGATAACCCATCATCCATCCCATTTTATATTTTTTCTAAATTGGGTCTAGAGAGATGGATCAGCAGTTCAGAACACATACTGCGTTTATACCGAATTTGGTTCCAGGGCCCATGTCCAGCATTTTACAACCACCTGTTATTCCGGTTCCCAGGGAATCCAAGGTCTCTTTGGCCACCTGCACTCACACACAGAGACCTACTACAGACTCGCAGGCACACACATAATTAAAATTGTTGCTGTTTTTAATCAGATTTTTGGAAGATTTTATGTATTTGAGTGTTCTATCTGCATATACACCTGCATGCCAGAAGAGGGCATCAGATCACATTATAGATGGTTATGAGCCGCCATGTGGTTGCTGGGGATTGAACTCAGGACCTCTGGAAGAGCAGACAATGCTCTTAACTGCTGATCCATCTCTCCAGACTCTCATAAGGAAAATTTTTAAAAATAAATCTTAAACTGCTAGCATCAGCACAGCTTATCCATATAAAACTTCAACCTGGACATTATTAATTAGAGTTTAGCATTAGTTCATAATTTTGAGGAATAAAATCTACACAAACACTAAGGAAAGTACAAAAACCTTAAATGCATGCCAATGAGTTGGACAAATGCTGATCCTGTGTACAATGCAACCTCTCTGTTTCATGGGATATAACACTACCATCACACAAAACAAAATATACATAGTAACGTTATTGTCACACCTTCCCAGGCATAGTCAACTCTCTAGATAGCTTGTGACAAGAGTCAGGTGAAATACTGGATCTTATCTTCCCACCTTGAATCCGAATAACAAAAACAAAAAACAAAAAACAAACAAACTAACAAACAAAAATAAACAAAACAAAACTGTGGGCACACAATTCTCTTTTCTGTGCTCTGATGGATACAAATGGCCACAGCCTGCCTCAGAATGTTCCCTAACAGTAGGCAGACAAGAAAGCGGGCCTGCAGGTGCATGGCTACAGCATAGTTGTGACACTCTGAAAGCCATAACCTTCATCTGTTTTCTTGCAGCTTTATCTATCAAATCTGTCTTGCCAGATAAACTCATAAGTCAAATGATAGCCAGAGGTATTTAGGGTTTGTTTGTTTTTTTGACATCTGCTGCAAGGCAGGAAACCACAATTATGACAATTTTCTATGTTGGCACAATGTTCACCAATAACTCCTTCTATAGAAGTTATAGAGTTTAGTTTCTGCAGACTCCTAGGTCTGGTAATTATGATGCCACACAACCAAGAAGTCACTGTTGTTGAGACCGGAAGTAAGACCTGTAGGCATGGGGCCTAGAAGAACCTATAACTATGACAGCACTCTAATCACCTTGCCCTCATCCTAAAGATTCAGGAACTGTGAACAAGGTACCTCTATCCTTCACCAGAGGATACTTACTGTGTCAGGGATGCCTTGACCCAAAAGTAACCAAGCAAAAAGCAAGAGCATTGCACTCCCAAATGGGACGAGTATACAAAAAACCAGACAGTTACCCAAACGCACACCTCTTTACCTGGCCTTGTGTATAGCCACAGGCCTAATAGAAGGCTTCCTGCCCACACATCTGAGCTGACTCCCTTGCAGACAGGTCTCCAAGAGGCTGGAGGACACCATTGTGTGCACTGACAAAAAGGTCACATTTTATTTTTTTACTTTTGACTCAAGGTCTCATGATGTTCCCCAAATTTTATACTTCTCATGCCTCAATAACCTTGAGTGTGCTAAGATCACGTGCATGACTGTTTAACATCTGGCTTCCTGTTTGTATCCACACATCAGTTTTTGCCATTTTAGAACATAGCATAAGTGGAATTATATTGAAATTTTGTTGTAAGGCTTCTCTCATTTGGCATAAAAAATCTGACATTCATTCCAATGCATGCATGAATCAGTAGTTTATCCTTTTTGGTGCTTCAGTAGTCCACTGGCTGAACACACTGTACTTTGTTTATCTTGTTGATAATCACAAGGCTTGTTTCTAGTTCAGAGTTATTTTAGATAAATCTGCAATCAACACTGAAAATATGTCTTTTTGTCCATTTACGTCAAGACCTAGAAGCAAAATCACCACATCAAGTGGCAGACTATACATCTTAGTTTTACAAAAACAGCCAGACCTTTATTCAAATTGATTGTTTCATTTCATGTTTCTAACAAAGATGTAGGAGGCTCTGTCTGTTCCACAGCTTCATCAACACCAAGGCCAGCAGCCCCTGCATGTGTTCCGTTCTAATAGCTGTGTCTTGTCTTCCGGTTCTCTTCTTAATGATGTTGTTACATCCTGGGACCAAAATGAAGGGAAAAAATAACTCCACAGATTATACCAGCATTGCACTGACAGCACAGAATGAAGAAAAAAGAAAATTAGGAAGACACGCTACAGCAAGTCTTCATGGCGTGTTTTAATTAGATTTTGCCCTATAACACTTTCATGGGTACTCATTAGTTATATGTGTTTCTGAGAGCAGGTTGGGGACGGCATATCAGACCCATGATTTGTATTTTATTTCTGCTTTGAAACAAAAAACAAGAGAAACATATGCAAAGGGCTATTTACAGAACTGCATCTCATCAGGAATCACTGGGAAAGCCAGGAGCGTGGTTCAGTCATTGAAGATCATTAGTATCTATTTGTCCATCTTGTACGAGGGCGTGACCAAAGTTTGAAGAACTCAGCAAGATAACATGGGATCTTGCTTCTAGCCTGGGTATATGGGCATTATCATCACACTCAGAGAAAACAGTCATTTTTTTTTTAAATCTGAAGTAAATACAAGTAAAACTTTCTCTAATGATGCCCAAAATATCTCAGAAAATTCCACTTGTCCTATTCACCAGTAATTTTTCTAATGGAAAAAGTTATTAAATATTTTTCTAAATTAGTGTGCAGTTTCATAGGTAGAAGCTTCAGGAAGATCTGAGTATCATTTGAAGAAGTTTGTGAGCTTATTTGCTTTATGATAAGATCAATATATTTGCTCAAACACTATTTCTGGACATTGACACACACTCTCTTACGTTTGTAAACTAGAAGCTCATATTACTTCTTACTCTAGAGCAAGTTTCTGAGCTGCTAAGAAGCCACCAGGAATGTAGGCAGAACATCCAGGATTAACTTTGCCCATCATATGTCCCTTGGCCTTCCCACTTTGGTGCTGGGCAAGCCAGTGGCTGTTCGTGGACTCTTTTTTCTTCTTTCTCATTGGTGAAAAATAAGTAGTTACAAATGTAAGTCTTATCCTTCCCTTCCCATCACCGTGCTCTGGCAGCTGCACACAGACTGAGAATAGAAAAAGCCTTGCAGCAGCTTCCAGACCAACGGGATGGAGTCCATGACTCCCTCTGTGTCACCATACCATTAGTGTCCAGGCTGATGAGGAGTAGGCACACTAGCCTTCTCAAGAAACCAATTGTAAAAGTAACTATGTAATTCCAAATAAATAGAGAAAAATGGTAATATAACACAAGCATAGCAATTTTAACTATTTTCAATTGATATCCTTTAGCTTTCTGATACTCTTAAAATTCCATATCTTTATATTACTAGTTTCTATATGGATAACAATTAAAAACTCACACAGTTGATAATATTTTTCTCCTTCGATCACAAGGCCTAATTCTGGAGATGACCTGAACCTCGGTTGAGTAGATGGATAGCTGCCTATACAAACCCATGGTCATTTGCTTAATTTATAAACACTTCCAGAGACTAAGCATGTGAACTGAATACACACAAGAATAAAATGTTAATTTATAGCAGGTATTTTAGTACATCACAATGACAAGGAAAGTCTGTATATTCAGTTAACTTAAACTTCTACATCTCTATAGCCGTTGACAAAGTTTCATAGATGAGCTCACTGAACCAAAACTAGAACAGATTTCATTAAGAGTAAACTAGAAGTGAATCAAATTTCCAAGTCTTTTCCCTGACTTGTAATCCTGGATACTTCAGAAGGGGAATTCTGCTTACCTTCTCAATACGTGTCACAGCCCTGAAGGCAGTGATCCCACTGTCTGGTAAGCCATGGCCAGGACCTGGTTGTTTCTCACACAAGCTCCACTATGAGAGCAGGGACCGTCTGAATGTTTCCAGCCCAGCTGGACTGTGTGAAACCACATGCCTACACCTGCATCAGCTTGGGCTCTGGAATCAGGTACTCCCACCATTTATGTTATTCATCCTTTCAGAAGTAGACTCTGGGCTTGTTTGTAAGGACACTAGCCATCTCTTTCAAGAACTGAATGAGTGGGTATTCTTATTTCTTTCTCTACCAGAAGATATCTGCTCTTTTTTTTAAAAAAAAAAAACAAATTCAGAGAAAACGGCTATTCCCTTTTGCTTTGTCCAATGTGCTCTAGTCATCTAGGGAACAAACAACGTTCTTTGTTCTAATACAATGTAGCAGACAAAATTGTGCAGTTCACTTTGAACAGTCTCTTATAGAAACAATAAAAGAACCAAGTGTAAGGGTTCATCTCTTCTATTTGGGATAAGTATTCTGTCCCACAGCAGAGATTCTATCAGAAATCTCAATTAGACCGTTCATCCTCAGCTAAATCTAAGGGTGTCTCACCACTTAAATTAGCCATGGCTATTATTTCTTGAAAATAAAGTGTGTTTTCCTATGACAAGCAATGAAGTCATGCAACAAAATAATCCTTGCAAAGAGAGAATAATGAGATCATTGTTAAGTTTGATGTTGAAAACAACTAAAATATTATCTGTCTACAACAGGTAATATTTTACCTTCTTGACTTTACATTTTAATAAGTTGCAAAAATATCCTAAATTATCCTGTATCCTCGCTGTCTTAGTCAGGGTTTGTATTCCTTCATAAAACATCATGACTAAGAAGTAAGTTAGGGAGGAAAGGGTTTATTCAGCTTACACCTCCACAATGCTGTTCATCACCAAAGGAAGTCAGTCAGGGCAGGAGCCTGGAGGCAGAAGCTGATGCAGAGGCCATGGAGGGGTGCTGTTTACTGGGTTGTTTCCCCTAGCTTGCTCAGCTTGCTTTCTTATAGAACCCAGGACCACCAGCCCAAGAATGGCACCACTCACAATGGGCTGGGCCCTCCCTCCTTGATCACTAATTGAGAAAATGCCTTACAGCTGGATCTCATGGAGGCATTTCCTCATCTGAAGCTCCTTTCTCTGTGATAACTCCAGCTTCTGTCAATTTGATACACAAAACCAGCCAGTACAACTGACACCTTGTCAACTTGACACACCAAGAGATCACTACTAAGCCTCAACCCTTACTTTCTTATACATCCCCAAGATTTAAATAACTTTAAAAGTCCCACAGTCTTAACAAATTCTTACATATTAAAATTTCAATATTTTTAAAATATCTAATCTCTTTTGAAATTCAAAGTCATTTTACAATTCAAAGTCTCTTACCTGTGGGCTCCACTAAAATCCTTCAAGAGATAAAAATATCAGGGCTCAGTCACAATCAAAAGCAAAACCAAACTCTAACTGTCCATTGTCTGGGATCCACTCATGATCTTCTGGATTCCTCCAAGGGCTTGGGTCACTTCTCCAGCTCTGCCCTTTGTAGCACACATCTTGTCTTCTAGGCTCCAGATGCCTGTACTCCACTGCTGCTGCTGTTCTTGGTGGTCATCTCATGGTACTGGTATCTCCAAATCACTGCTGTATTCTGCTGATACTAGGCTTCACCAATAGCCCCTCACAGGTTCTCTTCATGGTGCCAAATGTCAACTTCTCTGCATGACCCTTTCAGTCCTGGGCCTTCAACTGCCACTGAGGCTGCACCTTCACCAATGGCCTCTCCTGACCTCTCACAGTACCCAGCCTCAGCTGCTACCCCTTCATGTTTCAAAACCTGTACCACCTGGGTGACTCTCACACATTACCAAGTCTGGCCACCAACATGAGGTACAACTGTGGCTGCTTCTGGAATACAGCTTCTATGTGCTCTCAGGAAACACTTTCCAGATTTCACCTTAGTGATGCTGTTCTCTTCTTCATCACTGCTAATTTCTTTCTTTCTTTCTTTCTTTCTTTTTTTTTTTTTTTTGTTTTTGTTTTTGTTTTTGTTTTTGTTTTTGTTTTTGGTTTTTTGGTTTTTTGGTTTGGTTTGGTTTGGTTTGGTTTGGTTTGGTTTGGTTTGGTTTGGTTTGGTTTGGTTTGGTTTGGTTTTTCGAGACAGGGTTTCTCTGTGTAGCCCTGGCTGTCCTGGAACTCACTCTGTAGACCAGATCACACTGGCCTCGAACTCAGAAATCCCCCTGCCTCTGCCTCCCAAGTGCTGGGATTAAAGGCATGTGCCACCACTGCCCAGCGCCCACAGAGCTCTTAACATCCCAATGGCTTTTCTAGCCCAAAGTTCCAAAGTCCTTCCATAGTCCTCCCAAAAACATGGTCAGGCTGTCACAGGAATACCGCACAATGCTGGTACCAATTTGTCTTAGTCAGGGTTTGTATTCCTACACAAAACATCCACCTCCACATTGCTGTTCATCACCAAAGAAAATCAGGAGGAATTCACACAGGTCAGGAACTTCGTGGCAGGAGCTGATGCAGAGACCATCAAGAGGAGCTGCTTACTGGCTTGCCTCCCCTGGCTTGCTCAGCTTGCTTTCTTATAAAACCCAGGACTACCAGCCCAGGGATGCCACCCCCCACGATGGGCTGTACCCTCCACCTTTGTTCACTAAATGAGAAAATGCCTTACAGCTGGATCTCATGGAGGCATTCCCTCAAGGGAGGCTCCTTTCTCTGTGATAACTCCAGCTGGTTGACACCCAAAACCAGTCAGTACACTCAGATTTCTTACCCAGCTACTTATTGTCTACTCTGTTTTACGGCCCCAAACACCTTTTAAACCTTAAAACACCAAACAAACAAGCAAACAAAGCATTTAAGCCAATCACTCTTGGGTGGTTTGCAAGGCCTTTGACAGTCTGGCTGAGCTTCCTGAGGGTTTTAATGTTTCTGAAAGCTATTCATGGCCCTCATCCCCAAAGAACATTGTCTGGCTAGTTTCTTCCTGATGCTAACAACAATCTAGATTTTTATGATCTTATGTATCTATTTGACTGTCCTCTTTATTCTAGGCACAAAGCCTGTCTTTTTCCAGAGTCCAATACACAGCCAATACACAGGTATGTCACACTTAGTATGTCATTGCCTAATATATAAATGAGTGAATAGCTTCAGTCTCTCAATAGTCACCCCCTCTATGTGTCTCTCTGTGTCTCTGCATCTCTCTTTCTCTGTCTCTCTCCCCCTCCCTCCCTTTCCCTTCCTTCTTCCCTGCCTGCCTTCCTCTCTTCACCCTCACCTCACAGTGCCAGGCTGATGATAAAGAAATCCCTCCAGCCGGGTAGTGGTGGCGCACACTTTTAATCCCAGCACTTGGGAGGCAGAGGCAGGCGGATTTCTGAGTTCAAGGCCAACCTGGTCTACAGAGTGAGTTCCAGGACAGCCAGGGCTCCACAAAGAAACCCCATCTCGAAAAACCAAAAAAAGAAAGAAAGAAAGAAAGAAAGAAAGAAAGAAAGAAAGAAAGAAAGAAAGAAAGAAAGAAAGAAAGAAAGAAATCCCTCCAAACTACTGTATTCCTGAGTCAAGAACTCCAAAGTTGTTCACTTTATGCTGAGAGTCCAGGGTACACTCTCAGACTTGTGTAAAAGTCCTGAATAGGAGGAGCGTGATGCCCCAGCCTTGGGTATGAGCTCCAAGCATCAAAGGCTATTGCTGGTTAGGCATCTGTGAAACACCCCAGATTGAAGCCTTCATTCACACAGCAAGTGCAGCTAAAACATGACCTCGATGAAGAACTTGGAGAGTAGGCAGGCATTTTGGAGGCCAAGCCTAAAAGGGGAGTAGTGACATCTGTGCACACAGTATTAGTTGAAGTATGTCACATGATTACACTTGCTGCACTTAAGAAAGGACAGCTTGGAATAGTTTACCTGTGAAGCAAGAAGAAAAAATAAGTGAGATTAGTAAGCACATTAAAATGTATTCATTTAAGGAACAAATTTCCATGTGAAGATTGTTATGTCAATCCCAGAGCTTTGTCTTGCATTTTTTAATGGTTTCATTTCCTCTCTGGGACACGGGTGCTTTGTAATTCCGACAGGGTCAGCCTCTTGGCAGTGGGAACAGAGACCTCTATTCTTGCCGATATTAACTGTCTTCAGAGACTTTGACCTACATCTCTCTGCTGTCTTACTTTCAACCTCCAAATTCTCATGTCTTTATGATCTTATGATCTTCATTACCTTTAATAAAAACTCTCTGATCTACTAATACTATTCTTCACATAGTCTTCCAGGCATGTTAATTAAGAGTATTTGTCTTCTTTTCCTTCAACTGTTTATGCTCATTACAGGCATTTTTCTTCTGCTTTTGGCTCTTGCCTTTCACAATAAAATATTTCCAGGTTTTTTTTTTTCTAATTATTTGGTACCAGGCATAGTCAAAGTGAGGTATTATGAATGCATGTTAAACTTAGTGTATGTTAAATTATGTGTATCTGGGTAGGAGAGCGAAAGAAATTGTCAGAAACAGAGAAAGAGACCAATACAGAAATGACACCAACCTCTTCCTTGGCGGGGTTCACTACTGGGTGACCACACAGATGCATATTTGTCCATCGATGGTGCCACATTGCATGTCCACAGCCACTGGATACTTCCCAAGTCACTGGTCCTGCAGTTGATGGAACGGCTTTAAGGATTCCGTCTAGACTTTCAATCTCAGCTTTCCTATGGCCTGTCAGGCTGGCTGTCACTTAACTTACATATTTGTATATCATTTCATGTGTATGGGAGTTGTCTGCAGGCAGTCTGTGTACCACACACATAGCTAGTGTCCTTGGAGGTCAGAAGAGGAAGTCAGATCCTCTGGAATTAGAGTTATAAATGGTTGCGAGCTACCATGTGGATTCTGGGAATCAATTTTAACTTGATTTTTAGCTTTGAAATTTTGTCACCTTTTTCTCTTCCTGGCCTTTCTAGAGACATTTGTCCTTCTGTTTAGAGAAGTTCTGAGAGAGAGTGCAGAGAAAGCATTTCTGTTCATCCTGCTGCACCAGACTGTAAGAACTGGGGCATCGCTTTCTTTACCCCTGTTGTTAAACTGTGTTATTAAGGGTTTTTTTTAATTTTTTTAATTTTTTAAATTATGTTATAATTACATAACTTCCCCTTCCCTTTCTTCCCTCCAACCCTTCCCATTGATTGCCCTTTCTCCTTTCAAATTCATGGTCTCTTTTTGAGAGAGAGAGAGAGAGAGAGAGAGAGAGAGAGAGAGAGAGAGAGAGAGAGAGAGAGAGTACATATATGTTTCTGAATACATAAATAAAACCTCAAGCTATATAATATTACCTGCATGTATATGGTCATCTCAGGGATGACCAGCTGGTATTGGATAGCCAACTGGGGAGCTCTTCCCTGAGAAGACCATTTCTCCTGCTCTCCACATTCATCAGCTGCCTGTAGCTCTTTGTCCAGGGTTGAGGCTCCAAAAGATTTCCTCAGTTTTAAGCTTTTCCACTGTAACCAACATTTACCCAGATTGCACTACCCCCCCCCCCAAGTGTGGTGATTTGAACAGGAATGTCCCCTGTAGACTCATATGTTTGAATGATTGGCCACAGGGCACTATTAGGAGATGTGGCCTTGTTGGGGTTCATATGTCACTGTGGGATGGGCTATGAGGTCTCAAATTTTCAAGCCTGGTCTCAGTGGCTCACTCCTCTTTTCCTGCCGTCTGTGGATCAAAGTCTAGAACTCTCTGCTCCTCCTCCAGCACCATGTCTGCCTGCACAACACCATGCTTCCCGCCATGATGATAATGGACTAAACCTCTGAAACCGTAAATTAAATTTTTTTTCATTTATAAGAGTTGCTGTGGTCATGGTGTCTCTTCACAGGAATAAAATTCTAAGCTACCAACAAAGCCTCATTTTGAGCACTGCTGTAGAAAAAGTTCATTCATAATTAAGATAATAAAGACATGATTAGACCTACTCTCTTGGGAAGATCTTATATCTTCTAATTACCAGCACTTTACTGGTGATGGCGTACATTTTATTTCTATGGTTTACATGAAACCTGTTTCTGTTTTTCTAGTCCTCACCTTTACAGGATGCATAATACATAGGTTTATCAGCTTAATCAGATTTATCTGCATTCATATCCTTCTGTAAGTATATGGGATGTGTCAGATATGTATTTTCCCAAAAAGCAAAGATACTTAGCACTTCAACATCCTATAGTATTTAATGTCATAAGTTATGAGATTCTAGTTCCAGATAGTGTGCTATTACTTTTTTATATTACACATCAAGGATTACTAAGACAGCTCAACATTTCACTGGTTTATTTACCTGTTGATTCTTACAACTCAGATTTTAGTCTTTTCTGCTTCAGTTTGTCAATTTTTGCAGCATATCCTTAGTTCAATCTTTCACAGAGCACTTGTAAATGGTAATCCTTCAGAGTCTTAGCAAGTCTGAAAATTCCTTTTTAATCACAGTCTCATACATAAATGAGTGTTGTGCCAAATATAGGATGCCAAATTCAAAATTATTTTATCTGGAGACTTGGATGGCAGCTTCTTTTCTTAAAAGCATCCAGTGACTTAGGGCTCCTTCTCCTGAAGCTTTTAGGATTTTCTCTCAGAGGTTCTGAATGCATTATGATTCTTCTACATATGTAAGCCCTTAAAGACACACAAAAGGCTTCAGCCCAGAGAAGTTTCCTCTCCTGTTTTCTAACCTCTGTTGTAACTGCATCGATTACCTCCTGCTCATAACACCCCCAAACCATGGCTTAAAACAATATATCTTTGCTTTTCTGTTCTCTAAACCTATGGGTTAGCTGGATGGCTCTTCTGCTGGTCTCACTTAAGGTCACGATGAGTCAGTTGCAGTAGGCTCAGGTAGTCAGATGGAATGGATATCATGCTGAGATACGCTCTTTACATGACTTCTTTGTAGCATGAAAATCTCGGGACAGCATTCAGATGATTGCACCTTCTGTCAAGTAATCAACTTTTTGCCCCACCCCCACCCCCAGAGAGGCAGATCCTCGATAATACATTTTTTATTCATCATTTTATTTGTTTACATTTCAAATGTTATCTCCCTTCCCTATCTCCCTGCCATGAATCCCCCACCCCATCCCCATCTCCTTTGCCTCTAAGAGGGTGCTCCCCAACCCACCCACTCCCTCCTCACCCCCTAGCACCCCCCTTCTACTCACATTTGATCTCTCACAGATGCCCATTGACTCTTTGGAAACTGCTTCTGAAAAGATGTTGGAACTTCTGGATTTCATCCCGGTGTTTCTAAACTCCTCCCTTTTGGGCCTAGACAATGTAACAAACACTCAAGACTGTACTGAAGCACCTTATGCTCACTATTGTTCGTCAGCAGTGAGATCACTTCTTGCTAGAGTTTCTAGAAATGTCAAACCCCAGGCCATGGGGATTAGACACATGGCTCATATGGTATTAAACACCCCAAGTCCCTTCAGAATAGTACAATAAACCTTCTCAATTATGATTCTGGGAATGTGTTCAACTTGTAGAACATGGAGACAGAGAATCCCCTCTCACTCTCTGGTGCCATAAACATTCTCATTTGCATAGAGATGCCTCAGATACTTGTTTGTTCAAGAGGAAATTATCACATTTTCTTACTTAATCCTGGTACTTTGAAAACAACCCACAAACCTTTCAAATACACTCTCAAACATTTTTCTAGTTAGTTTTATGTTTCCTTTAGCTATTCCTTTTCATTCCACATGTTAGAATTGGTAACAATAAGATAGTTTGCCTCATTCTGACTTAGGGCAGAAAGAGCACATAGATTATTAATGGAAAGAGGCAAGGGGCGATCAGGCTTTCAGAGATCTGGGTGCCTTCGAATTATCTAGACCTTAGCCACCTTCTAAGTGTGCCTACAGTCGTGTGCTAATGCTCATGTGCTTAATAATTGCCATATAGAAAGGAATTAAATAAATGATTGATGTCTAAAATGCATAAATAAAATCTGAATTTACGTGCTCTCCATTCGTCATGGCTGCTATAATTTGAGGATCTGATGTGAAACATCCCAGCAATCTCAGATGCCATTGATTTGGCTAATACTCATTGAACATCTACCATGTGGCAGCTACTTTCCTCAGATACATAGATCCACTAAAGACAAGGCAGACACACCCCACAATCACAGGATCTATGCTTTAGTGGAAGAGGCACATGATGAATAAATAAACTAATTATCTGTCATATGGACCTTCACCAGGAAACTGGAGAGATGGCTCAGCAATTTAAGAGATATACATGCTGGCAAAGCATCAATTCACATAAAATAAATTATAAAAAAAAACAAAGCAGCCAGGCAGTGGTGGCACACGCCTTTAATCCCAGCATTTGGGAGGCAGAGGCAGGCGGATTTCTGAGTTCGAGGCCAGCCTGGTCTACAGAGTGAGTTCCAGGACAGCCAGGGCTACACAGAGAAACCCTGTCTCGAAAAACCAAAAAAAAAAAAAAAAGCAAAGATGCAGAATCATGGCATGACAAGAACAGCTATTTTAGACAGTGACAATTTCTTCTTTGCCGTCCACGTGTTCACAGGCCAGCAGAACCCTGAATGAAGTAAATGAACGATATGTCTTCATTCTTGCCTCCAAGATACAGTTGTGTCTGTTATTAAATTATATAGCCAGATCATTAAAAGTAACACAGAGCTAAATTTTCAGCACGAGAATTAATAAATGTAGAACATAGAACTCTAAATATCTAACCAGAACCATTCTGTTTAAAACATATATAATTATATGATTGTAACACTAATAATCAAAGAGAAAGAAGCTATCAACTTAAGAGTGAGAAAAGGAAATGAAAGAGTTCAAGGGAGGATAACTAGGAGAGACTCGGTGGAGGAAGGGGAGGGGCGTGTGATGTAATTCTATTTCAATTAAAAATCAACTTCTGATAACAAAATACCATAGTGGGGGTATCTTTTTTAACGGACACTAAATTTCTTACAGACCTGGAAGCTGTAAAGCCATGACTAAGATGTTGGAAATTTTGTTTTCTGCAGATGACCTTTTTGATATGTCCTCACTCGGCCTTTCTTCTTTCTATACGCAGATCAAGGAGTCATGAGTTCTCTGGAGCCACTTGTAATGTGGACACTAATCCTATTGGTTAAGGGCACCACCCTTATGGTCTCAGTCACTTCCTTAGAGGCCCCATTCCACATACAGCTCTCCTTGGAGCTAGGGTTTCAACATATAAATGTGGGGGGCATTCAATCCATAAGAGCTTTATACCTACGGAGTGGCACATGTGCCACTTTAACCCAGAGATATGTGGCTATAGAGCTCACTCATTGTCTATCATGACACAAGGTAACACCCAACTGAACAAGATGCCCTGTGGACAAAACAGAACAGTGTACTACACAGGTACAAAATATTATTCCCGATAATACTGCTATTTCTTATCATTTAAAATCTCTTGAAGCACTGGAGTTTTATTTCATACTCTTGGGTATGATAAGTAAGCCTTAAGAAGTAAGGGATCAACATTAATCAATTTAATATTTACTAGAGGAAATGATAATATGCAGCAGGTTCGAATGATAGCCTCCAGGTAGCAGTAACACACAGAGAGACACATGCACACACTGCCTGTGTCTCCTACCCTTCCACGTGCTGCTGATAAGAGATATTTGTCCTGTATCTCCCAAAGGTGTCAACCTCTAATATGATCAGGAGTAGATAGGACTTCAACACAAGAATCTGGCAGTGAAAGAAGAAAGGACATTTTAGTCCATGACACTTCTCACAGGGAAAATGAAGTTACCTATCTCCTGGAAGCCTTGAATGGGAAGCCATGAAACTTAATCCATCCCCACTGACTTGTTTTGTTGGCTTTGTGCAGTGTAGTGTAAAAGGCTGAATATGTTGTTTAAAATGAGAGTATCTCATGGAATTTGGATTGCAAAATTTTGGGGGACTGAGGATCTAACTCAGTTTGCAAAGTGCTTGCCACACACGCATGGGGTCCTGAGTTCAGTTTCCAGCACCCAATAAACAAGGCATGGTGGTGTGCTGTGGAACACACTGCGATCACAGCACTTGGGATTTGGAGGTAGAAGTGTCATAAATTCAAGGCCATTCTTGGTTAGAGAATTCTAAGTCAGCCTATGCTATGTGAGACCTCATCCAGAAAGGGGGCAGGAGGGGCTGGAAATGCAGCTCTACCTGAGACCTCATTCAAAAAAGGGGCCGGAGGGTGGGGCTGGAAATGCTAAAACTTCACCCCTTCATGGCAACACCTAGTTGGAGCTAAGCTGTTGCCTTGCTCAGTATTCCCATTTATTTCTTTTATTCATCCTGTTTCTAAGGATATTTGATTTATGCTCATGCAGTGCTTATATCTTAAGTTATGATCTCATATGTCCTCAGTTTCTCTTTTACCAAATCAATATTTTTCAATGTCTATCAATCTTAGAGTGGGGAATGAAATACCTATTTTCTAAACAGACTCACTATAGGTCACAAATGTTATTCTTTCCACACCTATGTCCAAAAAAGTCCCTTTAAGTGCCAAGACCAACTCACATCTGGCCACGCATTTGGTTCATCTCTTTCATGTGAACTGACCCAGGACAACCTTAAATCTCTCCCAGGGACTTATCACCATGACACAAGCACTATGTCCATCAAAGTCTTGTGCTTTCCACCTGCTTGTCACAAGATCACTCTAACACTGTATAGTCTTCAAATGTCAAAACAACAGCAGAAAGGCAACCTGTCAGATGTGATCCTGAGTCAAGACCCACAGCAACAGCAGATGCTTCTAATCACCAGGGAGAAAAATCACTATGACAATAGCTGTATATCAAGTTCATGGTCACAGTGAACTGTCAGCAAACGCCACACAAGTAGAATTCCTCAGGAGCAGTTTAAATAATGTATGACAGAAAGATAAGTGTCTGCTTGGAAAGGAAGACATACAATTTCATGCAAGCAACCTTTTCCCACTGTGTCATCGAGGGTAAGGCAATTGGATATCTCTGCATGGAAATAGATGTGACTGAATAGTAATGATCCAGACAAATCCCCTGTGTTCTCTTCTGACCTTGCTTGTCTTCTGCCAGTGACCCACGTGGAAGGTTCTGACAGGTGAGGAAACCTCTAGTCAACCCTATTCCCAATACACTAGCAAGGAATGATTTGTGTCTGGTAAAAGTAAATTTTATATCATAATGTATTTGAGGCAAGTAGAAAGAAAGACTTTTTGGTTCCAAGTCTCTCTCCTCTAAAACCAGACATGCCAAGGAGAGGAAGCCCCCTTGAAAACTTTACTATTGAATTTTGGGACAAGCTCAACAATCTTGCCCTGTTTGGCAAAGCTACATCTGACAAACTCTGTAAGGATGCTCCCAGCCTAAGCTTATAACTCCAGCCATGGTCTCTGAGAGACTGAAGATTCACAGGTCCTTGGCCAGGGCCATCCTCCAGGAGCTACTTAGTAAAGATTGTATCAAGCTGGTTTCCAAGCACAGAGCCCAAGTAATTTACACCAGAAATATAAAAGGTGGAGACTCACCCAGCTGCTGGTGAGGATGCATGAACAAGTTCAATTTGGGAAAATAAAACTTTATTAAATAAAAGAAAAGAAAACTTCATTTTTAGATCTAAAAAAGCTGGCCATCTGTACTCTTCTCCCATTGCTTACTGATGCTAAGACATGAGGCCACTGGGTGACACTGGGTGATGTAGACAAACAGATTGTCTGTGTAGGTATCTGAAGGGGACCTGGAAATCTATACCATAAGATAGCCACACGCTTAAAAATAAATCACTCTCTATCATAAGAGAGTCTAACCAGTTTTGACTTGTGTGACCATTTAAATATCCTGTGGTAAGTATTGGGGAATAGAACAACTTTGGTGTAGAAATTAAGAAATCCCAGTTCTCACAGATCCTAGGAATGAATAATGATTCAGTTTTATCAAAGCCTGTCCAAAAAAATCCTAAAGAAAACAAAATCTAACACTGGTGTATTTTATTAATTTTCTTATTATATAATTTCTATTTTCATCATTCAATATATTTATTGTAGAAGCTTTTTACATAACTATATCATTTTGAACACAGATAGTGTGGTGATTTGAATAAATATGGCTCCCATAAGTTCATGTATTCAAATGCTTGGTCCCCAGTTGGTGGAAGGATTAGGAAGCCATGTTGGACGTCTGAGAGAGCACAGGTTTGAAGTTTCAAAAACCCAAGTCATTTCCAGTTAGCACTTCTCCACAACTCTGTTTGTCTGTCCGTCCATCCATCCATCCACCCACCCACATACCTATCCACCCATCAGCTCATCCATTCAGCCATCCATTCATCTACCATCCATCTGTCTGTTTCTGTCTCTGTCTGTCTCTGTCTCTGTCTCTCTGACTCTGTCTCTCTGTTTCTCTCTCTCTCTCTCTCTCTCTCTCTCTCTCTCTCTCTCTCTCTCTCTCTGAGTGTGTGTGTGTGTGTGTGTGTGTGTGTGTGTGTGTGTGTGTGTGTGTGTGTGTGTGGTGGTTTGAATATGCTTGGTCCAGGAATGACACTGTTAAGAGGTGTAGCCTTGTTGGAGTGGGTGTGGCCCTGTGGGAGAAAGTGTGTCATTTTGGGGGTGGACTTGGAGACCCTCCTCCTAGCTGTCTGGAAGACAGTAGTCTTCTCCTATTTGCCTTTGGAACAAGATGTAGAACTCTCAGCTCCTCTAGCACCAGGCCTGCCTGGACACTGCCATGTTTCCTGCCACGCTGAAAATGGACTGACCATCTGAATCTGTAAGCTAGCCCCAATGAAATGTTTGCCTTTTAAGAGTTGCCTTGGTCATGATGTCTCTTCACACCAATGGAAACCCAGACTAAGACAGTGTTAGTTGCAACACCATACTTGCCTGCCTGCTGTCATATTCCCCACCATGGTGGACATGGACTCTAACCATCTGAAGCTACACCCCAAATAAATTCCTTCTTCTATAAATAGACTTGATAATGGTGTCATATCACTGCAATAAAAATGCAAATAGGACAGGTGGCATACATGAATATGTAAAAACCATCCAAACAATCCTATCACTGTGAGATAGGAATGATTTTCCTTTTGGATTATTTCTTTTCAATCCTCTTGTACAAAATTTAGGTTTTACTGTATATACCACTGGCTACACTACATTTTTCATTCAGCATTTTGAGGTCCAGAATACTATTTTGTTGTATAGGTAAATTTTATTCATTTGTTATTATCATTTGAACATTTAAATTATTCCCAAGGCTTTGCTATGGACTTGTAGTGCATTCAAAATTTTAATAGTTTACAGTTAAGAACTTGTGTGTGTGTGTGTGTGTGTGTGTGTGTGTGTGTGTGTGCACGGTATTCATCCATGTGTGTTGTGCATTTGTGTCGTCATGAATCTATCATGTGCACTTCCTCTACTGAACCATTTCCCTATACCTAGTGAGAACTTCTTTAAATGCTTGTTTTCTTTTTTTTTTCCATTTAAAAAAGATTTAAAATGTCCACTACCTTCTTAGGCCTCTCCAATGAATATTTCATTACTTTAATATCTAAAATTACCCAGAAGTCTGGATTTTTTCCATGTTTCTCCTCTTGTATTCTTCCTCAGAACTGCATGTAACTTTGTCCTGAATGTCATGGGTATCACTATATTGTCATCATAGCTTTGTATTATATCCAACAGTCTAACTAGACAGTCTCTGGAAATAAGCCTTCCCTGTCAGATGTTGCGGATGATTGTCTCCAGATGACCTTTAGAATGATTTTGCCAGTCTTTCAAGTCCCACTGAGATATTCTTTGGGCTGTCATGAAATGTATAAATTATTTAAAATATACAGTCTTCTTGCCAGGAACAGTTACTTTTTTTTTTTTATGTTCTTTTGTATGCCTCAGTAAAGTGCTAGCATTTTCTTCATTACAAAAAACATCAAACTCTATTTTTAAAATCCTTGTGCACTTTAGATGTGAAAAATTCTTGTCACAGGAATATTTTTCTGATCTTTTTCTTCATAGTTACTGGTAGTGCTTAGGAAAACTACTGATTATTTTAAAGTATTTATTTTGTAGCAAAATAAAATTTTGGATCCATTTCCTCTGGTTTCTAGAAATATAATCAAATTGTCTATAACTATAACTCTCTTGCAATTTCTAAAAGCTATATATTATTTTGTGTCCTGTGTCATTGCTGAAAACAATTGCAAGAGAGAAATATAATTTCAATATTGAATATGATTTTAAGACTGAGTTTTACTACCCACTTGTGTAGAATAGTTTCTATAAGACAATACAAGTACTAGAATAGAAGCCTTCAGAAGGATGGCTTTACGGCTGGATAGCCTAGTTCAGGAAGCCTACTGTGTTTAAAAAGAGTGTCTACAACGCACACAAAACCCTTGGAACTACATTAAACAACAGTCAAGGAGGTAGAAGATGTTAGTTCTGGAGAATAGAGCCTCATTTGAACCTGCTAAAGCAGTGATTCTTAACCTTCTTGATACTGCAATCTGTGACTACAGTTCCTCATGTTGTGGTAACCTCCCCCTCAACCATAAAATTATTTTTGTTGTTACTTTATAACTACTGTTCTGAATTGTAACGTAAATAATCTACGTTTTCCAGTGGTCTTAGGTGACCCCTGTAAAAGGGTCATTCAGCCCCAAAGAGGTCATGACCCACAAGTTAAGCACCACTGTGCTCCAACAAGAATTTCATAAAAACAAAGCATAGTTGTGTTGCCAAATGTTTCTGAAAAAGAAGTCTGAAATCAATCTCCTAGAGGTTGGTTAAAAAGCAAGAAAAAGTTGGAGCTGTAACTCAGCTGGCAGAGTGCTTGCTTAGCATTCATGAAGTCCTGTGTATGATCCCTAGAACCAAGTGTGGTGGTGCAATCCCATCATGTAGAGGCAAGGAGACCAGGAGCTTAAGGTCACTCTAAGCTACATAGAAAGTCTTGAGTCCAAACTAGGCTTGTGAGATCTTACCTCCACACTGAAAAGTCAAGTAACAAACTCCGGAAAGAAGAGTACTCAATAGAAGTACTCAAAAATGGGGCCCATGACAAACAAACTATGAAACACATCTGACTATCCAGTGTTAGACAAGGCTACCATTAAGATCCTATCTCACTTTATAGTCTGTATTTCCATCATCCACTTACGTACTCTCTAAGGAGCCTCATACCTAAGTATTTGCTGAAAACTCATTCACATTAAAATAGAAATAACATACCAGAATAACCCACTTAATTTAAAAGATTTATTTATTTATTTTATGTATATGAGTGCTCTAATTGTATGTATACATGCATGCCAGAAAAGGACATCAGATCCCATTATAGATGGTTGTGAGCCAACATGTGGTTGCTGAGAATTGAACTCAGGACCTCTAGAAGAGCAGCTGGTGCTCTTAACCCCTGAGCCATCTCTCCAGCTTCTAACCTACTTATTTTTATATACTAAGTTTTTAATAAACATATACTAAACTTTGAACATATAAAAAATTGTTGGCTGGAACTGTATCACAGTAGAGTGTATTTTCAATCAAGCTCAAAGTCTCAGGTTCAATCCCTGGTCCTGGTAATAAATAAACAAATAGTATTAAGAGGCAAATTTATTTGGTGGAAAGAATAATAAGACTTGGTCCATTCATCCCTACCTATAGCATGGGGTCAGTCAGTGAATGTCTATTAGGATGGGCAGAAAGTGTCAACATACACAGGAAGAAGAAGCAAAGTTTTCTAATCAATTTCACCCTGTTGAGAAACTCATTTATGTTTAAACATTCACTGGATTTCCAAAGATTTCCATCAGAGTATGTGCTATTTAGAATTGTATTTCGTTTCCAACAACAAACCTCTTGAGGAGATAGGTAACGAAAGCTGTAGGTGCCTTATGCATTTCTCATTCAAGATTAATGTTCACCCTGGGTCTTCTCACGTTCCAAAATCTCCCTAGGAAACCCTTGCCAAGAAAACATCCTAGAAGCCAATAATAGCAAAGTATATCTGTGTGGACAGAAACCTGCTTATCTTGAGGGATCTATGAATACTTACCAATAACACATTTCAGTAATATCCTCATAGTTCATATACCACCTTGTGGCAAACATCAGCTTTTCTTAATCCATAAGTGTCAAAATTAGTCATTTGTCCCAAAATACAGAACTATGGCTTATGTTACAAAGAAAAGAATTATTTGTGCATCAGTTTTGATGTAACAGTTGGTGATCGTGTGAATATTTGATCCCAGATGCGACAACAGAAAAGACTGAATGGTCATCATGGTGGTGAATTAATGGTGAAAACAAGAAACCCTGCCCTTTACTGGAAATCTTTGTAATATTCTCTTCACTCAGACACAAATGGTATTCTATGTCTGTTGATTGACATGAAATGAAAGACAGAAAAGTACTGTTCTGGAAAACAAAACCCAGGATGAATAAGTGATGGACGTCCTTTCCTTCCCTGGACAGTCTAACCCAGGTGCTGAAAGACGGTAAAGAGAGACATGAACTTCATCGTTCAAGTGACATATTCTGTTTATGGGCAGGATGATCCTGCCCACTGAGTAAATTGAGTTTGACTCATGAGAAAAAGGTGGTCTGTGAAAGCCAGCAATGGAAGCTAGCATGCAACTCGTGCGGGTTATCCGAGAACTGCGGGCAGAAATCAACAGACTAGAGAAAGAGAATAGTACTCTCCGGGTGAAGCTGACTTCAATTAGTCAGACAGCATCTAGCTCAGGGAGAGAATCCGAAGATGAAAGGGCAGACGCGGTGGCATGTGACCAGTCTCCGGGGACCCTTCCTGGTGATATTCCCATCAACTCTGCATCAGCTGTGCGGGAACATCAAGGTACCAAACATAAGTACCTGGGCTATGTTCGCCTTTTCAAGTATCTCCCAAATCACTGATGTGTTGGGCTACGTCATCATTTGGTGTTTGCAGTGTTTGTGGTGATGGGTTCATCCTCTTCCTCCTAGTAGATGAACTTTGTATCCCTAGTCAAATTTTCCTTTAGGTTCTTCAAGGTAAGTGTTTTAACAATAATAAAATGACCTCTGAGTGTACCAGGAGAGATAAGAACAGAAGTGTAAAAACTGGTCACATTCAGAACAGCTCTTTCACTTTGATTTTAACTATATGCATTCTGTCATGTAGAACAACGGTTGTTCATATAGATTGGTGTGCTCACTTATTAAACTCAAATAGCTTTTTAACTGTGTTAGCACATGGATCAAAATCAGACAAATATGGTTCTTGAAGATTTGTTGCTCAGCCACTTGACTCTGATCTCCTTATTAAACTTCTTAAACCTTATCCACTTGGAAGTACTGTAGTACCTGCCTCTGTGCTGATGACAACTGTTTGCAACAATAAGTAGTGCCTGGCAGTATGCAACAAGCGACAGATACTATCTCTTGTCTGCAGAGTTTCTCTGTCCAATGTGAGCATACATTAGACACAAATCAGCAAATATATATGTTGATATATGCTTGCAGTGATATATATATCAATTGATATATATACCAATATCTGCAAGCATTTATATACATATATATATATGTATATATGCATATATTGAATACCTCAAGATACAAGGTCAATTTTTAGCATATTTTAAAAATCAAATATCCCATTTTTCACCAAAGATACTTGATTCAATAATTACTTAAAAGGTCGGAATCAACAGTAAAAAACTGTTCTACATTTCAGTTGTCAGTGGTTGCCTACAGCAACATATTCAAATAAAATTGATATACATAATTAACTACTCATAGCTCTTAATACCATCCATCAAAGACTCCAGGCAATGCCAATTAGTGGTTGTGAACAGTTTGACAGTGGAACATGTCACATCGGCTGGTTGGTCTTATTAGACATGTTCCTTTCTAGTAATGAGTCAAAGCACTTCAAAGCTGCAAATGCATTTCTGTCTGGATCTGCATAACTCTGTCTACTGATTACCTAAGAACATTACAAAAGGACAACCTAGAAGATTAGACCTCCTTATTTTAAAGCAGGAAGAAAAAATTCAGCTATTTATAATATATCCTTACTACAGACTTTCTAATCCCTTGCAGTGGTGACAATGTATACTGGATAGTTCCTCATTGTGAGGGTGAGTCTGGGTGAAGCACGGTGCTCAGCATCTTCTGTGCCTCACAGCAACGGTTGCTGTAGCACTTACCTGTCCAATGCCAGTTGCAACCATCAATTGTCTTCAGGCAGTTAGGATGGCACATGTTAGTAACCGCAGGATGCGGGAGGCTGAAGCGGGAGAATTGTGTTGGCACCTAGCCTAAGCTATACAGTAAGTTCAAGGCTAGGCTGGGTTATGGTGTGAAAGCCTGTCTCAAAGCAACAACAAAATGTCTCTGAGCATTGCCAAATGCTAGTTGTAGATACTTCACTTGTCATCACAAGTGACAGACTTACTCTAAACATAGATAGTTCTTCCTCAAATCCCTTCTCTATATCCAAACAACGGAGCAAGCATGGTCTTCACATCTTAGTACCTTACTCTAAGATAAGTACTGCACCACTCAAAGTATTACCCTTTATACTCTCAGGATATGAATATTATTAAGCTTGAAAGATGTTAGAACATTAGTAAGATCTAAACACACAGTTGGAGTTGCACTTCTTCAGCATGTAAATAATAACTTCCAGAAAAAAATATTATATTAAGTTTGAGAAGGGCTAGCTACATGTCATAAAAAACTAAGAACTTTTTCTAATTGTACCCCCCAAAAAACATGCATGCACGTGCACACACACACACACACACACACACACACACACACACACACACACAATGTAATGTAAAGGTAGGCTTGAGGATCCAGTGGGAAGTTTGTAAATTGTATTTGTCACCAAATGATCACCCCTGAATACATATATACAGGTAACAGGTGAAACTACGCAAATTGAGCAGTTTGTAGCTATGTATCAAGGAATGTACACACACACACACACACACACACACACACACACACACGCACGCACATACACACATACATATACACACACACATACATACACACATACACACGCACACACACACATACACACGCACACACACACATACACACGCACACACACACATACACACACACATATGTATGTAACAGCAATCAGAAAAAAGATTACATGAATTTTATATATTAATTGGGGAGGTATAGGAGAGGGTTTGGATAGGGATGGAGCAAATGATGTAATTATATCATAACCTCAAAAGAAGAAGAAATGTTTAAGTGATGTTTGTTTTTCATGTAATAAGGATTTTCAGGAGTAAATAAAAGGAAGGAAGGAAAAAACCCTAGCCCAACAGTCCCCCACATAAAATCCATGGTTGTGTCCTAATCTCCAGCTAAGTGGTCTTTATCAGATCTAAGTTTTCTGGTGAAATATCTATGGTCTTTTAAGAAGAGAACAATATCATCTACCATAGCAATAAATTGGCTTTTGTATAATAAAAATAAATAAAATTGTTTCATTTTCAGGAAATGAATGGAACTAGAGATCCTCATTCTAAGTGAGATAAGCCAGACTCAGAGAAGCAGATGCAATGTCTTTTCTATAACATGCGGAAGCTAGACTTGAAAATTATCTATGTGATGTGAAAAGAGAAGGGAGACCGTTTAGCAAAAGGAAGAGATGTGTGTGGGAACAACAGGGAGTAACAGACAAGTTGAATCCAACACACATGAGCCTATTAGCATCTCATAAGAGACTCATCATTTTAAACAGCGAGTACACAATTGTTCAAACCATCAGGGCCCGAGAAACAATTCCGTTGTAAAGTGCTTGCCTGGCACACCTGAGGACGCGAGTCTGAGCCTCGTGTGGTGGAGGGCACTGGAGTCAGCGACAGGTGGGGCCGGGGGCTTGTTGCCCTGCAAGCACAGCTCACTCAATGAGTTCCAGGCAGCTAAGGAGACTGTCTGGGAAGGAAACAGAAAAAAGGAAGGAAGGGTAGACAGCATCTGAGGACCAATATCCAAGATCATCCTCTGGCCTCCACACACACACACACACACACACACACACACACACACACCTAAACATACATGCACGTGCACATATACACAAAAACGCACATGCATACACACACATATACACATGCACACACAAACACATATACACAAATACACATTCACACACATATATACCCATACACACACGACACACATGTACGTACACAAACATACAGACACACATACACATACATACATACATATATACATACATACATACACACAGACACACACAATACACACACACACACACACACACACACACATATATATATATATATATATATATATATATATATATATATATATACACAAATTAGGAAAAAATCAGCAAATTGCACCTTTTTCCAACAATAAAATTCTTGGTACTATGAATGTGACAATCTGTTAATGTGCAATTGCCTCACCTTTAATGTAAATTTAGTGATATTCCTTATATCACAGGCTCTGAAATATGTAATATATAAATATATAATATATAAACATGCACATATAATATATAATATATAATATATATAATAAATATAGAATATATAATAAAACATTACAGGAAAGATCAATGTGAATTTTTCAGTGATACTTATCAAAAAATCATTAGCTATGCCAAGAAAATATTATTAATTGACTTACAGACACATTTTTATTAGAGGTTTTAGTAATATATTGCCAACATCATTTGAAATTCGATCTTGCAATCAAATCTGAAAACTCTATTACTTAGGAATTTTGGAATGCATCCCATTTTTTAAAAATTCCCTTATTTTACAGTTAAGAATATAAAACCCAGAACATTTAAGAAATCAACATCCTCAAAACCTCTTCAAAAAACAGAATAATACAAAACTACCTATGATAACTAGATGACATAAGACAAGACAGATATGTGCCTCTCTTCAAGAAAGGAACCGACTCGAAGAACCTGCAAGCAAATCATTTGGAGCCATAAGTTCTTCCAGATGTTGTGTGATAGATACGGTGAGAAAAACAAAGGAGACATTCTATGAGCCAACTTAGCTTCCCCTTTAATTGCTCAAGGCCAAGAACTGAGTTCAGGGGTATATTTGTTGGCTGATAAAAATATATATATATCATATAATGAGACTACAGAGTGCCTACTCAGAATGAACCTCCTTGGATAAAAACATGTTTGCAGAAACATCTGCATTGCATAGTTTTTTGTGGGTATAAAATCTAGCCATGACTTTATAGAATGTTCCCCCTGTGCTTCTTACCCTGTGCAATCTCACCTCGTGACTACTACAGGTGTTAACATTTGCAGGAGAAGATAAAAGAAACATCTCATTTCAGGGAGCTTCCAGCGCTGCCGGGACTTTACCATCTGCTCATATCCTTAACTGGCAAGGAAACTGCATTTGGCAGTGATCTTTGAAATTGGACTAATGGCCCTGTGATGCTATGTTGAATATTTCTTCCCTTGTGTTGATAAGAAAGAAAAATAATAATTTGTGACCCAGGGAGATGAGCAAAGAGTTTATTTGGTAATCAGTTCCACATTAAGCAGAGGTCTCAAATAAAACAAATTTAACTTTGCTATCATCAGTGTAATTTCCCCCTGCTGAGGTTGGATAGATAGTTACCTAACTCTTTTAAACAGAAAGTTTTGTGCTTGTCAAGTTTCAAAAACTGGTTGTTACATAATTGCAGATGGTATATACTACAGCCCCTGAAAGGGCTTAAAGACAACATGTAAATAGCATTTACAGTTAATCACTTCAGATAAATTTGCACATATCTGTCCTAAACTCTTGCCTAAAAAAGCATCTTCTAGTCTTCTAGACTATGCACAGCCAAAACAATCTCCTTTTTTTTTGCAATGGCACAGAAACCTTGTCTCCTTCCTGCAGTGACAGGTGGCAAATTTAAATCAATTATGTGGTTCTGGCAATCTCAAAACATCAACGCACTGCATAGTTTTTATTACATTCCTGTGGTGGCTAATAACATAGCTATAGCAAGCAACATAAGGATTTAGTGAGCAGAAAGGTCCTCGGAAAAATGAAAATCAGCCCATGAGGTCAACATTGCCCTCATAGGTGACAACCAATCAAATGACCGCCCTCCAGTCACAGCGTTAAGAGGGACTCCGAGAAATCAAAACTCCCTAAAATAAAGTTTTGTGAACCAAAGTTCTTGATCTAAGAAAATGGAAGGTTTGGTCTTCTTCTAGGAAGAAATGTGTTGCAGGACATTGATGGACAGAAACTGAACTTCGAGGCCTCAAGAACTAAAGCCACCCATCTGCCATCAGGAAGAAACATTCAGTTGTCCATACAAAGCACTTTTGCTTTCTACTGTGTTGTCTTGCTCTTATCTCCCAGGGGGCTATTTCATGATGACCAAATAAAGCCTGGCAAAGCAAGTACAGGCCAGTTAGCAATCACCAGCTGAATTCCTGTGGCCATCCAGGTAACCAAAGACAGTGGATGAACCTACTCTTCTGGACTTGATAGTGAGGCCTTCTGAGCTTCTGTTCATATTATATCTAAAATGCATACTTCCTATTTAACTGTGTACATTTATGGAGTATACTATGATGAATTTTATACAGTTTTACAGAGACAATGCTTAATATTGTCAATATAATTAGTATTTGAAGCTCATGAAACACATTTTCAGCTTTTATTGGCACATACTAATTATACATGTGTAGAGGGTATATCTTGCTAGATCAATATATCTGAATAAATTAGGGCACTTAACATTTCTGTATCTTCATCATTACTTTGTGTTTGAAATATTTGAGCTCCTCACAATCTTCCAGTTAACCATAAAAATCTACAATAATCTATTGTGAACTATTTATATCTTAGTGAACAGTTTTCTCTGACCACACATTTAAATGACCTAATCTCCCCTTTCACATGTGCCTACCCTTGCTTTCATCGGGCTTCTCTTCCTAGAATCTATCAATATCTGAATTGCATCATGTATTGCTTGCTTACAGTGTATTTTCTACATGAGCTACATACTAGATAAGCTTTATGCAGGTGAAATTTCATGATGTTTATTACCCCTAGTGAAAAAGTGTCCAGCATGTGGCTGTGACCAACTAACAATTATAAGATAAATGACAAAGCAGATGTCTTTTTTCAAAATCAACAAAGTATGGTTGACATAATTTTTTTTCATTTGTGAAGATCCTTAAGGGTTTACTGTTTTTTAACTTAATTTTTGTGCTTCCTGTCCAGGCAATGTCATGATTGTCAGACGCTACGCCATTTCTCCATCAGCTCACTCCTATGCAGCAAATGACCCCTGGGAAGCTAGAAACAGACTTTCAAATGATGGAACATCATTGACATGTTCTTCACCCAGAAAACAAGACAGTGAAGAAAAGAGGCTGGCAGTAGACACTTATCGCAGCAATAGCTCAAGCCAGAGAGCTTCTTCTGATGACAATTTTGTTTGCAGGTAATGCTTTCTGTTCCTCTGGTGAATTTATAGGTACCTACTGAGAGATCACCAAGCATCCTTTGAGATAGCCAGGATGTACCCACTGGAGGAAACAAATCAAAGGGTATAAATAATTTTCATCTCATTGATAGAGAATCAAAAGAACCTAGGGAATCAAAAGAACAAATTTTAATGGGGTCAAATGGCTCTTTCCAACAGATTCTGTAATAAGCAGAAAACTTAGTCTTTAGCCCTTCTTCAAAAATTAATCATACTCTGAACCAGGTACTAACGACAGAACACTCAGCGCAATAAGTCATTGAATGACACAGGGGCAAACTGACCACTCAGTAGTATGTCTCAAGGAAAAGAATAGCTACTTTGGGAGCTAAATACACAATTTCTTTCAGAGAGAGTGTGTCACAGAGGCAATGTCTTTAATGGATTTGAGGGGAAATTAATATAATAGACTGATTAGGCATATACTCAAAGGTGCAAAAGACAAGTAAGAATTCTCCAAAAGACATGAGTTGCTATTTAAGGAATGTCCCAACTTTAATATGAACTGTTTTCCCATGGTCCCACGTGTTGGGCACTCGGTATCCCAAATTATGGCAATATTTAGAGAGGTTGTGAAAACTAGAAGATGGAACCTAGCTGGAGGGAGTCATCAGAATCAATTCCTAGTCTCCTCCTATAAGTTCTCTTCGATCTGTCTGCTGTGATGTAAACAGCTGTCCCCTGCCATGCACTCCTGCCACCAAGATGTCCTGACCATGTCAATGTATAAAGTGAGAACATGACCACTCCAAGGTATGGTTGAGAGAAAAGTTTTTATTGTAGATATGAGGGAGGGTACAGCCAGAGGCATCTGAAAGAGTCTAGAGCAGAAAGAGAAAGTGATAGACTGGACATGGCCAGAAGACTGGATTGGGCCAAGAGAAAAGAGGAGGAGAGGGTTGTGAGCAGGAGAGAAAGACAAAGAGAGGATCAAGAGAGAAGGGACCAAGAAACGAAGACAAAAAAGAGGTGCATAGCTAGAACAGTATAAGGAAATGAGCAGCCAGAGAAGGAAGTCTATGAGTTGGAGAAGTTTAAGACAGGGGCAGAGTAAGAAGAGCAGAGAAAGCCTGGAGGCCAGCAGGCACGTTGGTATGCTAAGAGGTACCACAGATAGCCATTGGTCCCTTCGACAGTGAAAAGGAACTGGCTCCTTCGGTGGAAAGGAATAAGGCTCTAGAATCAGGAGAGTGGAGATTCCTTTGAACCCGACAGTGAAGACGTTCTACCCACCAACACTGGACAACAAACTGTGAACCCTCTGATACTGTGAACCAAATGTATTTATTTTACTCCCTCAGGTTGTTTCTGTTAGGTGTTTGGGTCTTAGCTACAGATAGTAACTAATAGGAGCTAGGAGACTGAGAACTAGAGGAAGTTGAAATAATTGACAGACTAGCTTGGGTCTTGAAGATGAAATACAGCTCACAGTCACTGCATGGGTAGGGCCAACAGCCTCTTCAGAGCAAGACTCCCTACTAGAAAGGCTGCATACAGGAGTGCAGCTTCTTTTCCCTACTCTTCCGCCCACCCCATCCCCACCCCCCACCCCCACCACCCCACCCCCGGTAAAGCTCTGACTCTGGCAATGGCTCCAGGCATCTGCCTTGTATGAGTCAAGTAGAAAAATAAAGAAAAGAAAGCGTGGGTTTCATGATTGGCTTATCACAGCGATGAAAAGGGGAAAAATAGCATTGTTGAAAGAAAACATGAGTCATCGCGTTTGGTGGTAGATGGAAATCAAATCAAGGAATAACCACAGGCCTGCAAGAACTCTTCTAGATTTTGAAAAAAAAAAAAAAAAAAAAAAAAAAAAGACTTCCCACTGGGTGTGGGGTGCAGAGGCCGAAGCACTTTGATTTGGATTTCAAAAGACAAAATGAAATGTGTCACTTGTACAAAGTTTCTCTAAACCGAGAGTTACTCTGAGTCATAAAGGTGGTTAGGTTTGGTCAAACAAAGAAAAGTGGAAAAGTTATACCCCATAGGACAAAAACAGATGTTAAAGACTGAGATACCACAACTTAGGGAGAAACTGCAGGAGTAGGGAAAAATGAGGACAGAGAGCCAACAGGATCCATCACAGAAGGACTTTGGGGATATGCTATATAATATTACCTCACCCCATGATTATTGAAAACCTAGTTTTGAAAAATGTCTTGAAATTTTTCAAGATATAGATCCTCTGTGATATTATAAATACCAGTGTATTCATCAATTAGGGTTTTGTAAGAGGGAGATCTTTTGTGTCTGTTCCCCATCCTCACCAGGGGTAAATGTTATCATGAGTTTGATCCTTTCTATCCATGATTCTTTTCTTTCACTACACCCACCCATCCATCCACCCATCCATCCATCTACCCATCCACCCATCCATCCATCTACCCATCCACCCATCCATCCATGCATCCACCCATCCATCCACCTACCCACCCATCCACCCATCCATCCTTCAACAAGTGTCTCCCGAGGTATCACCTTCTAGGAAGGATTCTGGGTCTTGCTACTCAGCAAGAAACAACTGGCAAAAATCCCTTTTTTAATGTGTTTCTTCGGACGTGATAAACAATGAAAAAAAAAAAGATGCACAAAGTCTATATTATGTTAACTACTACAGAGGGAAATAAAGCCATAGAAAGAAGTTAGAGTAGCGACCATTATTAAAATGCTTGGTACTGCAGCCAAAACCTGGGAAGGGAAAGGGGGGCAAGGGATACAAAGATAAGAACTCTCTGGGTGTTGAGAATAGCTAAATGCAAAAGCCCCAGTTAGGGGGATCAAGCCATGTGAACTCAAGGAGAGGCAACGGGGTGAGCAAGCCACAAGAAAGAAGCTCAGCGTGCCTCATGGGCACAACCAAGGACTCTCTAGCTTAATCTACTCTTTTTTTTTTTTTTTTTTTTTTTTTTAGTTATTTCGCAGGAAGTCCTGTTGAGAAAAGACTGCAAGAGAATAGCAAAACTAAAGAAACCAAGCTTAAGATAAAAAAGTAACCTAGACAAAGGCTGATTATTTCTGGGCCAAGAATACTCACAGTGGATGTGGTTTCTGGGTGTATCTCACAGTTGGAGATAGGAGAGTTCGTTAACAAGTCCAACATGGAATAGGGAAACAGGAAGTACGCAAATAACAGTTGAGTTCCTGCAGACTTGTATCTTCTGAGAAGAAGAGAGAGGAAAGATAGAGATGGGCTATTTATTTTTAATAATACAAATAAATATACTATATACATATATGTAGTGTATACAAACCCACAGATGTATACATACATATATCATTTGATGCTTTTACAAAATCAGTTTGCTATTACCCACTGAAAAAAATAATAAAAGGTAAAAGTATACAACTTGTACATTATTAAATATACTTGTAATTTTTAAAAAATAAAATATGCTTGCAATGGTAAAAAGTATATCTTCTTTGGAGTATACATAAGGGAAATTTTTCATTATCATATTCCATGAGTGACTGCTCTTTAGATTTTGATGGCTATCTTGTATCTATACGTTTTGAAATTGCATAGTGACTGTTAGAATATTTAATTTTTGCACTTACTGAGACCCATAGGACTGAGAATTACAGTACTTTTCCATTTCAGTTTATATTGTTTTCTAAATGACAGTTTGAGGAACTAGCCAATGTTTACAAAGTATTGTTTTCTAGCTTCCAAGGTGCCAGCTAATAAACTCTGTAGAACAGAATCCAGTTTGGATTTAGGAGTTAGTTAAATTTAAAAGAGCAAGCCAAGTGTGACATTGTATTAAGAGAAGAAAAGTCCATGTTGGCTTAAAAATCAACATCTGGATTGGCACAAAAATCTGCTAGTGACAGAGAAGTACTTCCTAGAAATTAATATATTTTATTAAAGTCCTTTTTCACTCTGTCTCTTCTGCACTCAGGGATTAACTGGTGAACGGCATGTCATTCCTCTAACTTGGAAGGTCTGCTTACCTCCGCACAGCTTTCATGATTTTACAAGGATATATAGAGGGCCCCTTTTCTGTAGCTGGACTTTGAAACATATCAGACATCAAGCCTAATGTGGTTGTGATATTGTCCGTCATTAGACCATGAAAGGAATCTCTTTTCAGAACTCTTCTATCAACATTTCTAAGAACTCGAGCTTTCAGGCACTATGGTTACAGTTTTAATTTTACTTGGATTTTGACATGGAAACAAATTTTTTTGTCCTGTATTTCAAGATTAAATAATTTCATGATGTTTATAAAATTAAGGAAATAGGTCCAAAGAGACAACAAAAAGCAAAGATAAAGACGCTGTTTTATTAAGTTTACTGATTGGAGGAGCAGTGCGTTATCTCAGTGGGTAAAGGCACACTTAGTGTCAAGCTTTAGGGTCTGACTTCCATCCCCAACCCCACAATGTGAAAGGAGAGCACAGAGTCCTACAAGGCCTCCTCTGACCTCCACACGTGTCCCATGGCACACGCATGCATACATATATACACAGAGACACGAACACACACAGGAAATAAATGTGATAAGTTTTCTTAAATTTGATGATTGGGGGGAAAAAACAGACCTAATAAAAATAATAAATAATAAAATAATAAAATAAATAACAAAAAAAAAGCTGTACTTTTCCACACCAGTGTGCTTAGGAAGGTCGGCCTTTGGAATGAGAAGGCTAAAAGGCTAGCCTCATCACTTTCAAATAGCAAGTTCTTGGAAAGAGTCATTAATACATCATTTGCCACAATCTATTCTTTGGTGCAATGGGAGTCATTATTAGCAGTTACCTCACAGTGTTTGTGGAGCAAAGGGAAATAGTTGAGTGAGTGGGTTATTAACTGGCAGTGGTTGCTACTATTTATTGACCCTAACACATGGAAGCACTGGACCACCTCCTTCCCAAGGGGTGGTGCAGATGTGTTCTGAGATGCAGGCCACAGAGTGCCATTCTTAAGCTACACCCTTATTTACCACAAAAGACAACAGCAGCGAAGAACGAGCAATCATTTCAAACACTGCTCTTTATATGGAGTCTTTTTTTTTTTTTTTTTTTTTTTTTTTTTTTTTTTTTTTTTTTTTTTTTTTTTTTTTTGGTTTTTCGAGACAGGGTTTCTCTGTGTAGCCCTGGCTGTCCTGGAACTCACTCTGTAGACCAGGCTGGCCTCGAACTCAGAAATCGCCTGCCTCTGCCTCCCAAGTGCTGGGATTAAAGGCGTGTGCCACCACTGCCCGGCTTTATATGGAGTCTTAAGAGCAGTTTCTCATGGGGAAGGTCAGAAACCTACATAATACTTTGGAGATAAAAGGAGAAGTGAGCTAAATGAAAGGATTCGGTTCCTTAACTGATGTTGGCTGTCACTCTTTCTTCTTATCCCTATTAGAATTCATACACAAAGCCCATTCTGTGATTAAAAGAAGCAGGTTGATCTGGTGTTTAATATGTGCTTCCATAGTTAAATACATCTGACATATTTAAATTATAGGGTTGTGAAACAGCACGATAGTCAACTGATGTCTTCACATTTTTATCAGCACTATACACAGGGATTAATTAAAAGGCCAGTTCCGATCTATGTTCTCACATTATTATTAAGCATCTAAGAAAATAAGTATTATGATATATAAACTTTCAACAATGTGGGCAGTATTGAATGACTGGAAAAAAAAGAAAATGTTACATACCAAGGTTCACTAAGATATCTCTCTCTCTCTCTCTCTCTCTCTCTCTCTCTCTCTCTCTCTCTCTCTCAATTTGTTCCATGTAGGGAGAAGACAAAGACAGTCAGTTTCCAGTTACCCAGGGATGGGTCATCAGTTTCCAAAAATTCACATCCTTTGGAGTACTCAACAAATGAGAGCACCGACCAGCTAAGCCTCACTGCAGAAAAGAGTGTGTGAAATAAGTAGGTTCCCAGGAGACGGGCACAGCAAGATCTGTGTCAGTGACTTCCAGGGAGGAGGAGCTCTACCAGGATGTTCAGTAAGACACACATAACCTCACTTGGTATTCAGTTGCTGCCCTTACTGGCCAAGGATTAGGAGTGATTGTGTTGTCTTGTTGCTGAATTTGAAGGACAGGTGTGTGTCCGATGTCTAGCATGTAACACTTGACCATATGTGTGCTGAGTGTGCAGCGCTTCACTGTGTACCATCTGGAAACACTACTGGGTCACTTTCCACATGAGATCACAGCAAACCTAGAAAAGCCTGTTTTGGTTAAGCAGTGGTTCTCAACCTGTGGGTCACGACCCCTTTGGTAACCCTCTATTTCCAAAAACGTCTGCATTACGATTCACAACAGTAGCAAAATTATAGTTATGACATAACAGTGGAAATAATCTCATGGTTGGAGGTCACCACAACATGAGGACCTGTATTAAAGGGTCTCAGCGTTGACATTAGGAAGGCTGAGAACCATTGAGTTAATAATATAAAAGCAATCATGCTGATCCTTCTAGCTCATGCTGTATTTATTCATAGCTCATCATTACTAGTTGATTTGTTCTGTAACAGATACTCCTTGATTTGTTCTGTACTAGTCAAAGTCACTGGAATGTGAACACAAACAAATCTATAGCATACACTATGGACTCAGAACCACCATAGGCAAAGCCCACTACAGTTGATTAGGAAGAGAGAAGAAGCTCAAATCATCATCACCCAACGATCTCACCCCAATTCCTGAGCTTTCAGTCAATAGACTCTTTCCCACTCCTGTTTATAATAACTTTATTTATAAAACTCATGTCATTTTCAAATGAAGATTTTGTTTTATAATTGGCAGTGTTAAAATGCAGATCCATAGGTCTTGACTCACACTGGGTGGGCAGAAAATAGAAAGGAGACTGGAAGTTTTCATTTTATGTAAGCTTTGCAGGATGGTGCCAGGGAAATGTTAGTGATCCCCCAAAAACAGACAGGAGCCAACCTGATGCAACTCAAAGCAGGGTGTTTATTCTATTCGAGCTAGCTCAGGCCCCTCCAACACACTACCATCACGCAGGATGGGTTTTGATGGTGGGGGAGCCCCGGATATCTATCAGGGCAAGCCTTTATGTAAGCAGCAAGCGGGGGTTCGGTGTAAGTGTGCAAGCATCTGATTGGAAAGCTACTGTGGCCTTTAACATAATTGACTGGTGTTGGGAGTCATATCATAAACTTTAATTTCTGCTCCCCTCTGTATTGGTAGTCATTAGGCAAAGGCTGGGCTTGTAACCTGGGGGTGCAGGTTTGCTGGGAAAATAACCTGGAGATACTGGTCTTGTTGAGAATGTAACCTGGAGATCTTGTTGGGCATTAGCCTAGAGACTGGAGCTAGGCTCGGGTTTTATTGGGGGGGGGGGGGGAATTTGGGAACTAATGCTAGGTACCGGCCTGTTAATTTACCTGAGTTTAAACTTAGGTCAATTTCTCTAAAATGGAGTCTGAACTTAAAAGATTTGGCCTCTCAGTGGTTTCTGTTGTATAGCTATGATTGTCATGCAGTATTGTAAACACCTAAAAAAAAATTAAAAAAAAAAAAAAAAGGTCCAGGACTCTCTCTGATTCCAGCCACCTGCTGAAGGCGAAGCAATAGCCAGGCAAAGGTAGGAAGAATCCATGCTGACCCTCTGAAGAGGTTTCTAACAGTCCTAGCTAGACCCCTGGAAGGAAGAGAAATGTGGCACCCAACATCTGCTGTAAAGGGAACATAATAGCATCAAATGTTTCCTTTATCACTTTCATTCAAGAATAACAATATTCTCCACAACCTAGCAGACTGGAGAACAGGGCAAGGTTGCAACTGGAGGGAAAAGATACAGATGAGATATAAAAACACAATCACCAAGAAATAAAGCCACACTGAGTAGAAACTACACCGTTAACGATGAAGCTGCCTGATGCTTTTGTTGTTTGTGCACAGTTACACTCACTGCATTTTACACTTAAAATAGCTTGGCTTTTTTCTTTTTTTTTCAAGAGTAAGAAACATTGCTCAAACTCGGGACTTTTTACAAGTAATACATAACATCCACTCACATTATGTCATACTTAGAATTGTTGCAGACTAATTATCCCTCAATGACCAGTGTGTGACTGGTATTTTGTTTATAGTCATTGCATCAAACTGAACTAGCAGGTCTATGAATGAGTCTAAGCAACCAAACAAACATGTAGCAGCAATCTAAACTTTGAAATTGAACCTTCTGTCCCCTGACTTGCTAGGGTACTAAATATTAAGACTTCTGACACTGTTGAATGACAAGTGAACATGAAATAAATTTCAGTCACACTCCAACATGTAAGTGATGTTGCAGTTGTTATGTACCAGACTCCCGGTGGTCTGTATGTGAGTCCGAAAATCAAATGCCTCCCAGGAACAGACAAGTACAGGAATGATCAAAGATTCAAGAGCAGAGCCACATGGCCCCACCCAAAATGGACCATGGTTAGTCACATCTGTTACACAGCATTGCCATTAGGTCCCATTGTCAAGAGGTGTTAAAAATCTAGGTACTTATGCACAATTTCCTGATTCATAAATAGACGAATTCACTTTAAAAAAAAAAAAAAAAAAAACTCTGTCAAACGCAGGAGCCAGATCTAAAGGCTCCGAGGCCAGATTTCAATCTCTGATTTAATCATAATTTCCCAAGCATAGATCCAAAACAAGAAAGTGGATCAGGAAAGCTATCTTTAGAGGCTGCCGAAAGAATAAGGAAGTTTGGGGTTGAGAAAAAGTTGCGTGGTAGGAGAAATCTTCTTAGACAGTAAAGAGCCAGGGACCTGCCTCAGTCATTTAGGGGGTCTCAAGAATGGGAGGATTGGATCGGTGTGAAATCAGAGTCTCAGGCAATAATGCAACCTAGCAAGTGACTCATTACTGTGCTGAAGCTGTGCTTGGAGACAGCTTGCAGTTTTTCTCTCTGTCTCTGTCTCTCTGTCTCTCTCTGTCTCCCTGTCTCTCTGTCTCTCTCTCTCTCTCTCTGTCTCTCTAATAATATATAATCAAAACCCTTTTCATTATTTTCTTCAAGCCTGTTATTTTTCCTGAAAAACCCCATATAACTATGTCACCAGAAAACACAATGTACACACAGAGTCACAGTTCAGTGTCTGCTAAAGCAAGCTATACTTTAACTTTTAACTCTCAGAAAAGCCTCCACATCACAGGTCATCTGGGAAAACTTGTGGTTACTGCATTAGCATGAGAACAGAAAGGTGACAAACAGGGAAAAGAAGTATGAATATTTTTAACTTGTCTAAATTTGCAGAATCTCTTCCTTCAATGTATTGAGCTCATCTGAACATCTACTTCTACAATGCTTTTCAAACTCTTTCCCACATGCAATATTAATTCCTCTCGCAGCTTCCCCCAGAGTTCCTTCACCAGCCCAAATTCTCTCTCTTAGAACTTGAGCCCTAGTTTCCACAGGCAGGCGATGCTAGGGGGTCAATCAGTATGTCCCAATCTTTCCAGGAAGGTCAGTTCACTAATCCACTGGCCCCCTCCCAGGGTCCAAACTCTTCTACCCATCCCTTGTCTTTTTTACTATACATATATCTTCCAGTTTTCCCCAATAACATTTCTGAATCAAACTTTCTATTATTAGAGATCTCCCCCCTTGGGGGCTCTCAGCATTGCTCACTAATCCAGTAAACCCAGCTATTTCATCCTCTATCTTGTCCCTTGTATTTTCTAAGGACATCCCTGTCGTTAGTGACCTAGGACAGTGTTCCTTTTCCTTGGGATCTTTAATTATCTTAAATACTAAAAATGCAGGTTTCTCAAATGCATTTCCTGCTTCAAATGTTTCCTGGCACAACTTAATCATCACAAGTTGGCTAAAATTTCCCAGAGAACAATTAAGGCTGTCAGCCTCCACATCCAGACCCCTCGTCCCGATATGCCAGGGTTGGCTGCTTGAATGGCCAGGGCCAGAACAGTTTCTTCCTAATAGACATCAAAGTCATTTCCTTCTCTAGTAATGCCCTCAATCCCTTTCCCAAAAATGTTTACCAAAATTGTATTTGAGGACAAATATGATATAGAAAAAGTCAAAGCAGACAAGCATACAAGAAAAAGCAATGCCATAGATGCCTTGTTCAGGTTGATGGTGCTCCTGCAGTCAAAACTGTCAGGCAGCCGGTTTGCAACCATGTCACCCCTAAGAGTAAAGTTGAAGCTCTGTGACATCATAGTCTAATTCAGAGCCAAATGTATCTCACAAAAGAGAAACAGAAGGCGAGGACACCTGAGCAGATTGTGTTTTAAAACTTTTTCTAGCTGGAGGTGTGCATTGTCTTGACTAACATGCAGAGACCCTAGGTTTCAGTACCACATAATGCTCAAAGTGAGAGCACACACCCGTAATCCCAGAACTCAGGAGATAGAGGCAGATACATCAGAAGATCAAGGCCATCCTGACCCTCTAGATGCTATCTAGGAAAAATAGACATAGTACTGGTCTTGCTCCATTTAAGGCCATTGTTAAAGGAGGAAAGGTGATTGACAGGAACACTTCCAGATATCTTTACCTCTCATCAAATCCTGTCAGACGGGGATGTGTTAGCTTGTATTATGGATTTAGACCTCTCCTAGGGCCACAATGCTAGGCTGAGCATAAAGAACAAAGAGCATCCTCCAGAGACTTCCCTCTCAAAATATTTTAGCTGCAGACAAAAGAAAGGATGCAGTAAAGGTCAGTTAGCATATTCAGACACACCCCTCAAATGCTGTCTACCACTAACTGCTAACAGCTTCAATGAGGTTCCTTCCTAAAGAGACTGACTCTTGATGCCTGCACAATAACTAATTCTCCATTCATCAGTCTGTGTTTGAAAACACATAGTCAGAGGACACTCTTCGTCTGTCATGCAGGAGTAAAGAAAAGAGTCATTGAGGATTTTCCTACAGTGTCTGTGTACCATTAATGCCCCAGAGACTCATGGTCATTGATGGCCTTTTCTAAAAGGAGAGAGAAGAAAGACTAGGTTTCCTAGGTGTCATATTTCTGCTTAATAATTTGGAATTGCTAAAAGCTTCTGGAAATTTTTAACTTGCAATATCATTCACCTTGAATTCAGGGAAAGAGTAAACTTTCTGTTGTCCAGAATGGTGATTCCCTGTGGAAGTCAGTTTTCCAGTCACACCTCCGACTGCCCCTCTTCCTCCTCTTCTTGATTATTTCAAAATTATTTGTTACTCAAACCTTCTCAGAATTGTATACACAAGTACTGTATTTACATCATTTCCACCCCTTCCTTGCCCCTCTGGTGTCTCCTCAACTCCTTGTCAAATTATTAACCTCTTCATTACTGTTGTGCACATGTGCACACACACACACACACAAGTTGTCATCTGCTTGGTCCCAGTTCTGAAACCCATGTAGACACTCATCTATATCTTAACACCACAAGAAACACAACAACACTCTCCTTCAAAGACAAAATGAGCAGTCTCTGCTTCACTCATTCATCTCCACATTCATTCCTGAACCCTCACCTTTTCTTGTCTCCCTTGCCCTTAAGATGTTCAGTTTAGGCACAGCTGCTATAGACTAAGAACGCTGGGAAACTGGGTGAAACAACCAAGACTTTCCATGGAGATGAAAGCACTGGTCTCTGAAACACCCTTGATTCTTGAAATAACATTTTGGCCAACGTCTTAGTTTATTTTCCTGTTGCTGTGATAAAATAACCTGACAAAAAGCAACTTCATGGAGAAAGGTTTAACCTGGCTCACTAGCTCATGGTCATGGTTCTTAAGAGCACTGTCTAGCACGGCAAGGAACCCATGGTAAAAGAACAACAAAAGCTTGAAACAGATGATCACATTGCATCTACCACTGAGGAAAGGGAGTGGCTGCATGAACTTAACTCTCTCTTTTGTATTCAGTCCCAAACCCAGGGAACAGTACTGCTCAGTTTTAGCCTGAGCCTTCCTACTTCAATTAATCCTGGTAACATAATCCCTCACAGGCATATCTCCTGGGAGAGCCCATCTCCCTGGTAATTTTTGATTCTGACGAGTTGGTGGCTAACAGTAGGCATTACAGCCAATTAACTCTGTCCTCTACTGCAATAAGAGATTTAGCACTGAGGGGTATGAGAAGAAATGGAGAGCTTGGGAGAACTATTCTCTGTTCTCATTACTGTACCGTCTAACATGCTAGAAAAAGCAGTCTGCTAAATGGCAGCAGCTGAAGGGTATCCACAAAGTAAGCCAGTTGCTGCCGGTCTAATTCTATTACCTTAGCTGTTGAGTGAATGGCTTTATGCTGTCTGCTCAAACTAAAGGATTATTTGTCTTTCATCTCTGTCATAAGCTCTGCTATGGTCACACCTGGACTGGTCCTGGACCCCCTGTTGTTTCATCGTTACATGTGTTTCCTTCTTGAAGCAGGAACACACCCTGGCACCCTGGCATCAACTCTGTCCTGTTCTATGCCCACTCATTCAAGTGGTCTTCCCAAATACTCTCCACGTGCTTTCCTGGTATTTTTAGGGTCACGCTGAAGCTTGGTCTCTAATCCAGAACCTCAACATTGAAAAGCTGATCTTCCAGAAGCTATTTCAAGAAAAGTAGCATTCCAAAACTTGGAGCTTAGATGAGAAAGTCTCAACACTCCCAGAAACTGCATGTGACTTCCAACCCTGGGTTCAACACAATGTCAAATGAACTAGGATGCACTTGGAAGCCTCACTGATGTAGCCACACCTTCAAGGGGCTAATGTCAGCCTCTCTAAATAATCTTTACCTCCTCTCCACCCACTCCTGATGGCAATCTTCCAGATAGATAATCATTGAAATTGTAAAGGTGATAGGTTGCTAAGACCAGCCCTACTGGTCATCAGTCTTACAGTGGAAGGTACACTGGATTGAAATCAGATAGCCTCCTCTATAAAATATCCATAAGACCTTAAGCATCGTTAATAGATTCCTTTAAGTCTAGAGTCCTAGGTATGAGACATGAAGATACTCTAGCATTCTCTACCTCTCAAAGATTTGATGAGCTAAATTATGCAAAGTACTGAGAGTATCCAACTGCCAGGAAGTGCTGAAGAGGTAATTGTCCTGAGAGAAGTAACATTAGGAACAAGATGTGGTTTTTACCTTCAAGGATAATGAAAGTAGAGATGTATTCAGAATCCAAGCCTACACAGGGAGTTAGGGACACCCTGTTTACATCACAAAAAAATTCATTTTCTGTCTCACGATCTAATATCCTTTCTGCAGCTTAAAATCTGCACAAGATTTCAGCCTTTTGTTCAGCAACTGACAAAGATTTAAGCAATGAATAACACCAGATGTGGCCCCAGAGTTCTTCTTCATTACAAAATTATGTGACAACTCTACTTTTAAAATATAACACAATTAGTACCTTTTTTCTTTTGTTTAAAGACCAGGGTATCTTTTAACAGTTTCAATTAATTCCTGGCCATTTCTCCTCAGTTGTAGTTCTACTAAAAAGGACCTCCTTCCCACAGCGATTGTCAATTATAGGTTGGCCAAGCTGCAGGGAAAGTCCTTGTGTGAAGTTGGTATCACCCCTGAGGCCATTTCCAACCCAGTTTCCACACTGACTACTTTATACCAGTGAAGCTTGGCATTCTGTTGCTCTACTGGGCCTGGAGCAACCCTGCGGCAAGGAGCAGGTAATCAGCTGAGTAATCTGGGAAATGGACCAGGCCAAGGGATTATATTTGGGAGGTAAAAAAAAAAAGTCACTCTGATAAAGCATAAGTTTACTAGTTGCTGTGCACAGGAAGTCAGAGATGCTCAATGCCTGCCCCGATAGGTTTTAGCCTTGCTTTGATCTGATGCTTGTTATTCTATGTCTCCCTCTTGACATGAGGTGGTCTCCTCTGTGCTTTGCCTTATAGAAGGATGTGGCTTCTTTCTTGTTTCCTAGAAACACACTACAACCTTAGCTTTGTTCTGAGCAAAGACTCTGGACTTTAACTTTTGAACAATGTAGAAACTGTTACGATTATGGGAGCTCTTAGAGATGAAAGCCATTTTGCATTATGAGATAGACATGAGCCTTTGGGAGACAGGCACAGAGTATTGTGCTTTAGCTACTAAGTGCCCACAATGCCACACATGGAAAACTTGGACGCCAGTGCACTGATCACATTAATTATGACATGAGGATGTAGAGCTAGTCAATACATTGATACATTGATGATATATTCATAAAGAGATGTCACTGGGAGGTTGTGGAAGTTGAAGCAGAGCCTAGGTGAGGAAGTGGGTCAGTGGGGGGAATGATGTGGTGGTGTACTTCTTTGTCACTGGCCCGGAAATGCAGAACTAAGTGATGAACCATGGAGAGAAGCCTCTGAAATTTATGAACCAAGATAAGTCTTTCCTCATTGAAGAGTTTGTTTTAGTCAGGTATTTTTGTCATGGCAACAGGAAAGTTATCACAGTGACAGTCTGGGTGGCTTAGGACATGGCTTTTGGAAGGAGGTAAAGGTATCATTACTTGGCCTCCTATAAACAGAGCTAGGGCAGAGTTCTTCAGACTGCATCATGTCAGACAACAAAAGGGCTGATATTAAATGGAGTAAAACCAACAAACCTATATTATATATGAAGGAGAATAGTCCCTGATCTTTCCTAATTAATGTATATATATGCCAGGTCTATCGCTGCATTCTGTACCTGAGGTGGTAGTAATATGCTCTAGGAACTATACCTTCTATTGGGGCTGGAGATATAAACATCTCAGTAAAGTCCTTGCCACACAAGCATGAAAAACAAAGTTCTGACCCATGATACTTATTTAAGAACTGGGCATGGTGATGGAGGTCTGGAACCCTGGAGCTAGGGACAAACACATGCAGATCCCTGGAGGCCTTGGCCAGCCACTCCAGCTAAACCAGTGATATCTGAGTTCAGTGACAAACCCTACCTCAAAAATAAGATGGAGGGTATTAGAGGAAGACACATGACACCCACCTTTGGCCTCAACATGCATGTGCTAATACATGCTCACCTGAGTGCGGCACACACACACACACACACACACACACACATGTATTTTATAATTTTTTAGAGAAAATAAACCCTATCTTGTTATATGTTGTCTACAAGCATTCTCTGGGATTCATTATCTTACTCTGGAGCTATATTGACTGACTGAATAGAGACCGTCAAGTCTGCCCACAGAGCCTTAAGGACGACACTAGTCTCCCCAGGCTTCTTTTGGTGCAATGTTGTTTGGGTGTTGGTAAATTGTACAAGGATTAAAAGATAATGTCAGAGACTTTTGTCTGAATGTCCTCTCTCTGGATAGAACTTGCTGCCTTATCAAGGGCTCACTCAAGGCAAGACCACACTGGAAGAAAAGAAGAGAGGGATATTGCGGTGATGAAGAATGTTGGAGTGATATTAGCCTTATCCTTAAGAAACTGAAAATGAAATACAGAACCTTTGTACAGAATGGCATTTAAGAGGATATATACAAATGGCTCGTGTGAAAAGAAGCTATCTCAATAATGCTAAGGTTTGGGTTCTTTGTTTATATTGTTTTGGGTTGGCTGGTTTTTGTTTTGTTCTGTTTTGTTTATTGTTCTCGTAGAGAAAAGTCAATTCAAAAATTATAGACATAAATAATATTCAGGATAAAAAAATAAGTCACGTAAATTTAGTGTCGACTTTAGCAAAGAAAGTCATTGCCATGTGTACTGGCTGATTTTGTGTGTCAACTTGATGCAGGCTGAAGTTATCACAGAGAAAGGAGTTTCAGTTGAGAAAATGCCTCTATAAGATCCAGCAGTAAGGCATTTTCTCAGCTAGTGATCAAGGGGGGAGGGCCCCTTGTGAGTGGTACCATCTGTGGGCTGGTAGTCTTGGGCTCTATAAGAAAGCCAGCTGAGCAAGCCAGGAGAAGCAAGTCAGTAAGCAGCATTCCTCCATGGCCTCTGCATCAGCTCCTGCTTCCTGACCTGCTTGAGTTCCAGTCCTGACTTACTTTGGTGATGAACAGCAGCATGGAAGTGTAAGCTCAATAAACCCTTTCCTCCCCAACTTGCATCTTGGTCATGATGTTTTTGCAGGAATAGAAACCCTGACTAAGACACCACGTCATCAAATGCAAACCTAAGAAGAATAAATGTGTAAGCGTACACATCTAGAGTTACAGGAAGAGGAGCTATCATCTGGATTGCTTTTGTTTATTTTCCATGCTTTGTCGTGTAATCTTTCTTATTATCCAGATTAGATAGAGCACCTGCATTTTATCATTTAACATGTAGGGATTTTTTAAATATTCCTTGTGTGTAAATGATAGCACCCTACTAGCTCAGTGAATACAATGAGCACTCTCTTATAAAGATCACAGAAGGAGAGAAAAGGGTTATTTGGTGATTTTTAATTCTATCTGACCATTAGAATCATGCACAGAGCCGGGCAGTGGTGGCACACGCCTTTAATCTCAGCACTTGGGAGGCAGAGGCAGGCAGATTTCTGAGTTCGAGGCCAGCCTGGTCTACAGAGTGAGTTCCAGGACAGCCAGGGCTACACAGAGAAACCCTGTTTCAAAAAACCAAAAAAAAAAAAAAAGAATCTGGGACTACTAAAGAAGACCCAGAAAGCAATGAAGTGTTAGAAGTTACCAGGTGACCAGTGTGAGTCCCACACGTACAGGACTATGTGACCGTAATCACATCTCTGAAAATGGTCCTAGGTGACAGCTCTTCTATTCTCCCTCCTCCAGCATCTAGTTTAAATTCCCTCTCTGCTAATTTTGGTGACTTCCTTATGGATCCCTGGCACTCATTCCTGAAGGGTCTAAGGTCCCAGCAATCAAATGCCACTCTGTCCAAGATCACTGTGCTTGCATAGTCACAGTGACAAGCAAGGGAAGAAAGAGGATGTACCATAACTGCCACATTTGCCTTGATCACTACAGCTCCTCTGATTTCATTCAGCACCCACTGTGAGGGCCACTGCTCATACTGTTAACTGCCAGCTGGCAGGAATGGGTTTTGAGGTTTTTGTTGTTGTTGTTATTGTTGTTGTTGCTGTTTTGGTGTTTTGAATCATTGTCTCTTTAAGGCTTCTACTCCAACTAGCATAGTGTCTTGCATGTACCAGATGTTGAATCAATGGTTTTGGTTGGCAAGCTCACAGTATTTAAGCTGGGGCTATTTGACAATTGTTGAGTCTTCCAAGGGGCTTGTTGACTGACAATATTTAGAATAAAACAACATGTGTTTGGTTTTTGGGGTTTTTTTTTTTTTTTGCTTCTAACATAAATACAAAACATTTGGCTGGCTTAAATTAACCTTTTTAAGAATATTGAAACCAGAGGGAAGACAAGAGAATCTGTAAGTGAACATGCAAGAGTATGTAAACATATGTAAGAAGGATTTTGAGTAGGACACAGAATATTAGAGAAATAACTGAAAATAATAGTGATGGATCTCAAGGCCCATGACTCCTGACTAATCAGCACTTCTCTCCAGAATGTGATACTGTCTACTGAAAACACACCTGCATATGATTTTATCATATAAAATAAGAATTAAAATATAGTCTATTAATGTACACCTGAACAATGGAGATATGGTAAATTACATCATGATGTTTTCATCCCTCTGAACAAGTGAAAATAGACTTCAACTCCATGTTTGTTCCTTTTAACTTTTCACAAGTAGAAAGCATTGCAAGGACTGGCGTTGTGGCTTGGAAGTAGAACGTTTGTATAACGTCAGAGAGGCTCAGGGCTTAATCCCTAGTACAACCGAGGTTTCTTTAAAAAGGTTTGGGATAAGCATATGTCTTGGTCGATAGGATGCTGAGACAGGACACAGGAATCTTTTGATACAGCACCACTTAAACTGAATGTGCTGCGTGTTCTTGAAATCACAACACTAGAAAATTGGGATCAGGAGGCTCAGAGGTTTAATGTCTGTCTGTTGTGTGTGGGTGGGGGGGGAGTATATGTCTAAATTGCAGAGCATTCTGTCACACAAACACATACAATTACCTAACATTCCTCTAGTTAAATGATTTCTTCACAGTATATCACTAATAATCTGTTGGATCCTGGACGTGCAATGATAGAATTCTAATTTACCTGAGAAACTAATCTTTTATTTATGGGCTATCAGTAAAATATGTATGATACTGCTAATGCAGAATTAATTCTTATTGTATTTATCTTTTAACAAGTTTTGCATATTGCTTACGATGGCCTCCTTTTTTCAACTTGACTCACGTTTATTAAATATAAGCCAACAGCATAGATTGAATTCTAAATCATGACAATCAATCTCTCTACCTCTATTTTCAAGTTTCTTGTTTGTGAGAGGATTGCACTGCTAAATTTGTAGGCCTTCCTATATTAATATCACCATATTGTTATCTATTTAAAAAAGAAATAATAGATATGCCAGCGAATACAAAGCAGTAAGTCCTCAATCGAAAAGATATTAAGGTGACTTCAATGAAACCTGACTATAAACCGGAAGAAATTCCATTAGGTCATGAGATATCCGTAAGTGCTCCTGTTTCTATATTGGTTTGGTGAATTTTGATGTGGTTGAACATCTCAGAGATGTCAATGTAATCCAGAAACTATATGATAGAGTCAGTGTTTCTTGGTATTTATTCATAGCAGATATGTTCTGTAAGGTTAATATGATACGTATTAGTGAATACTGAACCATAGTGCTAAGAGAAGTTAGGGTCCCGTGAAGCACTGGTCTCAGTCATTTCATCAACTGATTTATACAATCTTATTTAATGTATAAAAGCATCTCATCTCCTATGTGTGGGATTCATCACCAGTTGGACTCACAGGCAACAGTATCAAAGTTCTTGCCCCAAAACATCCACCAATACTTTCTCTGTAAGTCACACATGGCACAGTCTTCTTGCATTCATGCCATTAGACAGCTCTTAAGCACTAGGATTGAGGGACATTTTAAACAGTAAAATTACTAACAACAACAACAGAAAAGTGACACCATAGATTAGAGAAGAGACACTATTTGCAGCAAGAAAAGGTAAAACAGGCTTATTTTAAGAATTGGAATCTTCTCAACCCAAATTAAGAAAAAAAAATGTAAGGCAATTTACATACTAATTTAGGCATTATACAATGTATACATGTATTCAAACATGCTGTGTACCACAAATATATGACAACTGTTGACAGTTGTCAGACTTCAAAAAAAAAAGAAAATGTTTGCATGAATTCTAAAACTCATGAAGGAAAGGAGCCATTTCATGATGTGTTTGCATATCGCCAGAAAGATTTTGTACATCTGGTTTGAAACTTTGAAGAAATATTCTGTATCTATTTGTTTATGTATTATTTATTGATTTATTGATTTATTGATTTATAGGTGATGATAACAATTAAATAAGAAAGGCCAGGAATTTGAGGGGAGTATGGAAGGATTTGAAGTCAGGAAATGAAACGGGGGACATAATGTAATAGTATCTTAATTAAAAGTATTCTGTGACAATGTAACCATTTGGGAGAGTGGCAGAATTTAGTATCTATGCAAAATATCTATGGCCACTAATTCTATTCTTAGAATGTCCTCACGAGAAATAAATACATGCAGAGAAGGGCCTTACATGAGGATGCTCAGCTGAGCAGTGATGGCACACACCTTTAATTCCAGCACTCAACAGTGGAGCTCTGTGAGTTTGAGTCCAATCTAGTCTACACAGTGAGTTCCAGGACAGCCAGGGCTATACAGGGATTCGACAAAACCCTGACTCAGGGGTAAGGGGGAGCTCAAAGAGCCATACTACCATTCATTTTAAAACAGAGAAACTAACAAAAAAAGTAAATGAAAAAATTGTGATATAGTCAATGAAAATAATAGCAATAAAAATAAGTTACATTCTACCTCCGCCCCACTCTACCCCCAAAAGTACTAGCTTAGAAAGGAAGCAATCAAAGAGAACTCTTAAAAATTGCGATAAAGATGCTGAAGTGTAGCTCTCCACAATCCCCTGGCAGGTGGGAAAGGACTTAGTTTTCTCTAAGAGGCTGGCCACTGGGAGTTTGACCATGCTCCAATGAGTGTATGAGCAATACAAATTGGACTTGATGTCTTCTTCCTCATCTTTTTCTTTTTCTTTTAATTCATCTTCTCTTTCTTCTCCTTCTCCTTCTCCTCCTCCTTCTTCTTCCTCTTCTCTTGCTCCTCCTTCTTCCCCCCCTCCTTCCTTTTTTAAAGGGAAGTCCCAAGGGTAAGGGGGCAGACTGGGAAGTGAGTGTGATCAGGTTACATGGTACGAAATTCACAAATAATCAATACAAATATTATGTATTTTTAGGGGGAAAAAAGATGAACTTCAGAAATGTTACATTAAAAGAAAGAAGCCAGACTCAAAAGAGCATGGTGCATGGTTCTGTCTGTAAGACATCAGAAAAAGGCAAAACAAATCTACAAAGATAGAAAGTGACCAATGGTTATTTCCGATGAGTGACATTGACTGGGAAGGGACATAGTGAACTCTCTGGAATGGAAGAAATAGTCTATGTCATTCTAGGTGGCTGGTACACAGATTTATAGGTACACAAAATTCATATAGCTGTGAAACTATGTTTCTATTGCTGCCATAACAAATTATCATAAGCTTAATGGCTAAAAAAAACACAAATTTAATCCCCATGATTTGTAAGCCAGAAATCTAGTGAAAGTCGCTCTGGGCTAAAGTTAGGGTTGTACCAAAGCTGCACACCTTTCTGAAAGTTTTAAAGGGAACACTTGTCTTGCTTTGGCCTGCTTCATACATTTCACCCATTCCTTGATTCACGGCCTCCCTCCCTCAAAGCCAGTAAGTAGGATTTTCAGGTCTCCTTCCCTTGTACCTCCCTCTTCTACTTCCAAGAACATCTGTGACTGCAATGTGTCCACACGGATAATTCAAAATAATGTATCCCTGTAAAGGTCTCTTTGTTAAGCCCATCTGGAAATTTTCTTCTATCATTCAAAGCATCGTATTCAGAGATTCCAGTTACTGAGATGTGGGATTTCTTTGGGGGATATTATTCTGTTCACTTCAGCATTTAAGGTGCATTGGTTTTGCTGACTGGGTATAAATTATACACCCAGAAATGTCATAAAGAAAGCTTTTCAAGAATACATACATATGCCATTCTGAGCATCATCTTCCAGTCCATACCTCTACCTGCAATCAAGGATCTGCTCTCTACACCCCAGCTCACAGTTCTGCCTGCCTCCCAGAGGGTGTGCTCCCACCCAGGACAACCAGTTGAGACACTCACACCCTAATCCCCAACTTCTGAGCCCCTGGCAAGCCCAATGGCCATGAGATCTCCCCAATCCTGTCTGGGCTCCATCTTCCAGTCCACACCTCTGCCTGCAATCAGGATTTGCATGCCACTCCCCAGCCCACAGCTCTGACTGCCTCTCAGGAGGCCTGCTGTCACCTGGGACAACCAGTCCCTGAGGCGTGCTACTCCCAGAGAGTACCAGCCCAGCCAACATCACAAACAACTAGATGGCTAAAGGCAAGTGCAGAAACACAATCAACAAAAGCCAATGCAATATGGCACCATCAGAACCCAGCTTTCCAACTACAGCAAGTTCTAGATATCCTAACATGTGTGAAGAGCTAGACTGTAACTGTAAATCTTATCTTACAAAGAAGACAGGGGCCTTTAAAGAGGAAATAAATAAATCCCTAAAGAAATACAAGAAAATACAATCAAACAGGTAGATGCTTTTAAAGAAGAAACAAATAAATCATTTAAAGAAATATAGGAAAATATAATCAAACAGGTGAAAGAAATGAATAAAACTGCTCAAGACCTGAAAATGGAAATAGAAGCAATAAAGAAAATACAAATGGAGGCAATCCTGGAAATGAAAAACCTAGGGAAGAGAACAAGAACTACAGATGCAAGCATCACCAATAGAATACCAGAGATGGAAGAAAGAATCTCAGGCATAGAAGATACAATAGAAGAAACTGATACACTGCCAAATCTAAAAAGTAACACAAAACATCAGGAAAATTTAAACACTATGAAAAGAGCAAAATTAATAAGAAGAAGAATAGAAGAGGGAAAAGATTCCTAGTTCAAAGGCCCAGAAAATATCTTCGACAAAATCATAGAAGAAAACTTCCCTAACCTAAACAAAAAGATTACAATAAATGCACAAGAAACATACAAGAAACTTACAGAACACCAAATAGATAGGCTTGGGGAAAAAAAGTCTCCTGCCATGTAATAATGAAAACACTAAATGTATAGAACAAAGAAAGAATATTGAAAGCTGCAAGGAGAAAAGTCCAAGTAATGCATAAAAGTAGATCTATCGGAATTACACCAGACTTCTCAGCAGAGATTCCAAAAGCCAGAAGGTCCTGGACAGATGCCTTGGAGACTCTAAGAGACCACAGATGTCAGTCCAGACTACTACACCCAGCAAAACTTTCAATAACCATAGATGGAGAAACCAAGAAATTCCATTACAAAACCAAATTTAAACAATATCTTTCAGTCGGGCAGTGGTGGCGCACGCCTTTAATCCTAGCACTTGGGAGGCAGAGGCAGGCAGATTTCTGAGTTCGAGGCCAGCCTGGTCTACAGAGTGAGTTCCAGGACAGCCAGGGCTACACAGAGAAACCCTGTCTCGAAAAACCAAAAAAAAAATATATAGATATAGATATAGATATAGATATAGATATAGATATAGATTTCTACTAATCCAGCCCTACAGAGGATACTAGAAGGAAAACTCTAACACAAAAATGGTAACTACAACCAAGAAAACACAAAAAATTAATCATCTCACAGCAGAACCAAAAGAAGAGAAACACACATGCACGCACGCACATGAACTCACACACACACACACACACACACACAAAACAACAACAACAACATCAAAATAACAGGAACTAACAATCATTGGTCATTAAAATCTCTCAATGTCAATGGAATCAGTTCACCAATAAAAAGACACAGGTTAACAGAGTAGATACATAAACAGGATTCATCATTCTACTGCATACAAGAAACATACCTCAGGGCTGGAGAGATGGCTCCATAGTTAAGAGCACTGACTGCTCTTCCAGAGGTCCTGAGTAACCACATGGTGGCTCACTACCATCTATAATGGGATCCAATGCCCTCTTCTGGTATGTCTGAACACAGCTACAGTGTACTCATATACATAAAATAAATAAATCTTTAGAAAGAAAGAAAGAGAGAGAGAGAGAGAGAGAGAGAGAGAGAGAGAGAAAGAAAGAAAGAAAGAAAGAAAGAAAGAAAGAAAGAAAGAAAGAAAGAAAGAAAGAAAGAAAGAAAGAAAGAAAGAAAGAAACCTCAGCAACAAAGATAGACACTACCTCAGAGTTAAGGGCTGGAAAAGGTTTTCTAAGCAAACAGACCCAAGAAACAAGCTGGAGTCACCATTCTAATATCGAATAAAATAGACTTTCAACCAAAAGTAATCAAAAAAGATGGAAAAAAACACTTCATACTCATCAAAGGAAAAATCTACCAAGATGACATCTCAATTCTGAACATCTATGCCCCAAATGTAAGGGCACCCATATTTGTAAAAGAAGCATTACTAAAGCTTAAATCACACATCTAATCCTTCACAAAACTAGTGGGGGACTTTTCAAATGGACAGGTCATTGGAAAAGAAACTAAATAGAGAAATAATTGAAATAACAGATGCATTATAAACCAAATAGACCTAACAGATAGCTACAGAATGTTTCACCCAAACACAAAGAAATATACCTTCTTGGCACCTCATGAAACCTTCTCCAAAACTGACCATATACTAGGTAACAAAGCAAGCTTCAACAGATGCAAGAAGATTGAAATAACGACTTGCATCTTATCAGACCACCGTGGATTAAACTTGGACTTCAATCAACAACAACATAAACAACAGAAAACCCACATACTCATGGAAACTGGATAACTCTCTACTCAATGATCTCTGGGTCAGGGGAGAAATAAAGAAAGAAAGACTTTCTAGAATTCAATGAAAATGAAGGCACGACATACCCAAATGTATGGAACACAATGAAAGCAGGGCTAAGAGAAAAGTTTATAGCATGAGTGCCCTCATAAAGAAATTAGAGAGATTTCATACTAGCAACTTAACAGCACACCTGAAAGCTGTAAAACAAGAAGAAGCAAACACACCCAAGAGATGTAGGTAGCAGAAAATAGTCAAACTCAGAGCTGAAATCAGTCAATTAGAAACAAAGAGAATGATATAAAGAATCAACAAAAACCAAGAGCTGGTTCTTTGAGAAAATCAACAAGATAAACAAACGCTTAGCCAAACTAACTAAAAGGCAGAGAGACAGTACACAAATTAACAAAATCAGAAAGGAAAAGGGAGGCATAACAACAGAAACTGAAGAAATTCAAGAAAATCACTTGTCTTACTTCAAATGCCTGTACTCCACAAAATTGGAAAATCTAAATTAAATGGATGGTTTTCTAGACAGATACCACTTACCAAAGTTAAACCAAGATCAGATACATTATTTCAACAGTGCTATAACCCTTAAAGAAATAGAAGCAGTCATTAAAAATCTCCCAACCAAAAAAAAAAAAAAAAAAACCCAGGGCTAGCTGGTTTCAGCATAAAATTCTACCAGACTTTCAAAGAAGAGCTAATACCAATATTCCTCAAACTATTTTACAAAATAGGAACAGAAGGAACACTGCCAAGTTCATTCTATGAGATCACTGTCACCCTGATACCTAAACCACACAGACTCAATAAAGAAAGAGAACTTTAGACCAATTTCTCTTATGAACATTGATGAAAAAAAAAAAAAAAAAAAAAGATCTCAATAAAATACTTGCAATCCAATCCGAATCCAGGAAAATATCAAAAACATCATCCACCATGATAAAGTAGGGTTCATCACAGGGATGCAGGTATGGTTCAATATAGGAAAATCCATATTAACAAACTGAAAGAAAAACCTGATCATCTCATTAGATGCTGAAAAAGCCTTTGACAAAATACAACACCCCTTCTTGTTAAAAATCTTGAAGAGATCAGGGTTACAAGGTGCATACCTAAACATAAGAGCAATATATAGCAAACCAATAGCCAACACCAAATTAAATGGAGAGAAACTTAAAGTAATTCTACTAAAATCAGGGACAAAACAAGGCTGCCCACTCACCCTGTATCTATTCAATATAATACTCTTATAGCTAGAGCAATAAGACAACAAAAGGAGGTCAAGGGGATACGAATTAGAAAGGAAAAAGTCAAAGTATCACTATTCTCAGATGACATGATAATATACATAAGAGACCCCCCAAAATTCTACCAGAGAACTCCTACAACTGATAAACACCTTCGGCAAAGTGGCTGGATTGAAAATTAACTCCAAGAATTCACTAGCCTTCCTTTATACAAATGATAAACACACTGACAGAGAAATTAGGGAAACAACACCCTTCACAATAGCCACAAATAATATAAAATATCTTGGTATAATTCTAACCAAGCAAGTGAAAGATCTGTATGACAAGAACTTGAAGCCCCTGAAGAAAGAAATTGAAGAAGATATCAGAAACGAAAAGATCTCCCATGCTCATGGATTGGTAGGATTAACAAACTGAAAATGGCCATCTTACCAAAAGCAAACTACAGATTCAATGCAATTCCCATCAAAATTCCAACAGAATTCTTTACAAACCTTGAAAGAGAAATTCTCAACTTCATATGGAAAAACAAAAACCTAGGATAGCTAAAACAATCCTGAAGAATAAAAGAACTTCTGGAGAAATCACCATTCCTGGTCTCAAGCAGTACTATAGAGCAATATTAATCAAAAAAATGCATGATATTGATATAGAAACAGATAAGTTGATCAATGGAATCGAGTTGTAGGCCCAGAAATAAACCCACACACCTATCAACACTTGCACAAAACTCAACTCCAAGTGGATCAAAGACCTCAACACAAAACTGGATACACTAAATCTCATAGAAGAGAAAGTGGCAAATAACCTTTAATGTGGCCACATTCAGCTTCCTGAACAGGACACCAATGGCTCAGGCTCTAAGATCAACAACTGACAAATAAGAACTTGTGAAACTAAAAAGATTCTGTAAGGCAAATGATACTGTCAATAGGACAAAATGGCAGCCTACAGATTGGGAAAAGATCTTCACCAACCCTACATCTGACAGAAGGCCAATATTCAAAATATATAAAGAACTCAAAAAGTTAGACACCAACAAACCAAATACCCAAATTAAAAATGGGGTACAGAGCTAAACAGAGAATTCTCAACAGAGGAATCTCAAATAGCTGAGAAGCATTTAAAGAAATGTTCAATGTCCTTAGTCATCAGGGAAATGAAAATTAAAACAACCCTGAAATTCCATCAGAATGGCTAAGATCAAAAATTCAAGCAACAGCACATGTTAGCAGGGATGCAGAGAAAGTAGAGCACTCCTCCATTGCTGGTGGGAGTGCAAACTTGTACAATCACTGAAAATCAACCTGGAGATTTCTCAGAAAATTGGAAATAGTTCTACCTGAAGACCTAGCTATACCACTCCTGGGCATATACCCAAAGCTTCTCCACCATTCCTCAAGGACTCATGCTCAACTATGTTCACAGCAGGTTTATTCATAATAGCCAGAAACTGAAAACAACCCAGATTCCCTCAACCAAAGAATGGATACAGAAAATGTGGTTCATTTACAAAATGAAATACTATTCAGCTATTAAAAACAAGGACATCATAAATTTTGCAGGCAAATGGATGGAACTAGAAAATATCATCCTGAGTGAGGTAACCCAGACCCAAAAGAACATGCACGATATGTATTCATTTATCAGTGGATACTAGCCATAAAATACAGGATACCCATACTATACTCCATAGACCCAAAGAAGCTAAACAAGAAGGAAGGTGCAAGCAAGGATGCTAGAATCTTACTTAGAAGGGGGAATAAAATAGTCTTAGGAGGCAGGTGTAGGGAGGGAACTGAGTGGGAGAGGGGATGGGGAGGGGACTGGGGAGGCTGGGATCAGGTGTGGGGAGAGATAGGAGGAAAGGCCAGAGGGCTATGAGAAGGAATGGAAATCTGCAGCTGGTGGGGGTGGGGGGTGGGGGCATCTCTAGGATGTGCCAGAGACATGAGATAGGGGAAGCTCCCAGGACTCAATGCAGGTGACCTTAGCTGAAACAAATAGCAATGGGGATATGAAACCTGAAGAGGCAACCTCCTACAGTCAGGCAGGACCCCCAGTGTTGGCATAAGGACACCAACCTACCCACAAAACTTTCAATCCAAAATTTGTCCTGTTTACAAGAAATGCAGGGACAAAGATGGAATAATGATTGAGAGAATGGCCAACCAATAACTATCCCAACTTGAGACCTTCCCATGGGCAAGCACCAATGTCTGACACTGTTAATGATACCCTATTGTGCTTGTGGACAGGAGCCTAGCATAACTGTCCTCTGAGAGACTGCACCCAGCAGCTAACTGAAACAGATGCAGAGACCCACAGTCTAACATTGGATAGAGCTCAGGAACTCTTATGGAAGAGTTGGGGGGATGGATTGAGGGCCCTGAAAGAGATAGGAATGCCACAGGAAGACCAACAGAGTCAATTAACCTGGACCCTTGGGGGCTCTCAGAGACTGAGTCACTAACCAAAGAACATACATGGGCTGGACTGAGGCCCCATGTACAGCTCAGTTTTCATGTGGGTCCCCAACAACTGGACCAGGGGCTGTCACTAAAGCTGCTGCCTGTCTGTGGAAACCATTCTCCTAACTGGGATGCCTTTTTTGGCCTCAATGGAAAAGGATCTGCCTAACCCTACAAAAACCTAATGCACCAGGGTGAGGGCATGGGAGCCCTCACCCTCTCTGAAAAGAAGGGAAGGGGGAAGGGATTTTGTGATGGAGACACTGAGAGAGGACAGTGATGAAGATGCAAAATTAATAAATAATGGGAAAAAGAATACATACATACATACATACATACATACATACATACATACATACACACATACATACATTGGAGAGATGGCTTAGCAGTTAAGAGTGCTTACTGCTCTTGCAGAGATCCCAACCACATGCCCAACTCTAGCCCTGAGGGATCTGACATCCTCTTTTACCCCACCCCCACCACACACACACACACACACACACACACACACCAAGGGAGGGAGCACCCAAATACATGAGCACAAATCTTGGTCCTAAGTATAACAAGCCTTGGGAAGAGATTTATCAAACTTCAATACAGAAACCAACCAAAGGCCTAACTACTGAAAGTTAACTCATGTCTCATCCATTAATGTAACAACAATAACCAACCTAATTTAGAAACAATCAAAAGCTCAACCTTAGGTCTTAATTTAACTGAGGGGCCTATGGAACGACTAAATACAGCACACTACAATGTATAAAAGCATTAGGGAGCCTGACAACCCATGCATCAGTGTTCGTCTTCACCCCTTACTTCTCCCAGACAACTATTATTGATCATATGGCTCCTTTAATTGGCGGTCCATGTTGACTTTTAACTGGACAAACAAGCCAAGAGGAAAATCATTATCCAGATCTCAAAAGCTTTTATTTTGAGCTCTAATGTGCAATTAGACTGAGAAGCGTGCTAAATTTAAAGGATTTTAGATACAGAAACATGGGAAGGTTTAAACATAGAAACAGACCCAAAAGGATGCTCTTGACCTTATTTTTCAATCGTAGTTTAGATATTGCCTTGTTCACATCAAAATGTAATCAGAGCAGATACCTGCTGTGTGATAAGTAATAGTATTTGACTAATAAGACAATAAATACCCCACCATATGGTCTCAGTCACATTTACACTGTTTTGCCAACATATATTATCGCATTTCCTTGAAAATTGCTCTGTGGATTATGCTTCAAAAATAGCATAAAATGAAATACTATCCCTCTGGCCCTAATCCAGTCTAATCCTGCTTACCTGCATGAGCGCCTGCTGTCCTGCTAGAGCTCAGGGCTATCATGTCCCTAGCTTGCACCTGGGCCTGGATACTGTGCCAAGAATCTTTCACCAGAAGCAGTATTACTTCTCTGCTGGCTATAAACAACATTAACCAGAAAACTGGGGGGTTTCCAGGAAGGGAGAATACATGTACACAGTGTTCTAGGCAATTCCTAACTGTCTGAGCATGGGAAATGTCTTCTGGTGTCAGAAATTTGAAGAGAAAGGGGTTTTTACGGACATGAAATTTAGCTTCTGAAGGTAAGAATCCGGACACCAACATCACTAGGCAGTCTTTCAGATAGAAAAAGCCATTTCTGTAGTCATTTTAGGCTGCTATAATAAAATGTTGTAAACTAAGTGTCCTGTAAGTGACAGAAATGTATTCCCCATAATTCTGGAGGTTGGGCAAAGACAAAGGAAAATTCAGTGTGTGATGAGGACTCACATTTAGGGTCAAAGATATGCTTCCGTCTTCATGTGGCCAAAGAGCCAAGCGCCTCACTGTAGTCTCTTTTCCAAAGGCATAATGCCTCACCCTTGTGACCTAATTACCTCTCAAAGACCCCAAGTTATGGTTTGAATTGCTATTTTACTTCTATTTGTGTTAGAGAGTAAACCATTTAAGGGCTTAGTTAGGCAGTAAGCACTCCAGCTTCGTGAGTGGGTTCATGGATTTGCTGTAAAGGTTGTGTTTCAGAACTTCTTCTGTACAGAGAGAGAGAGACAGACAGAGAGAGAGACAGAGACAGAGAGAGACAGAGACAGAGAGATACAGAGACAGAGAGAGACAGAGACAGACAGAGACAGAGAGACAGAGAGACAGGGACAGAGAGATAGAGAGACAGAAAGACAGAGAGAGACAGAGGGAGACAGAGAGAGACAGAAACAGAGAGAGAAAGAGAGAGAGAGAGAGAGACTCTTAGCCCTTATATTCAATGCCATGGGGTGATATAGCAAAGAAGTTCATTGTCAAATGTCAAACATCTTGATCCAGCCTCCAAACTGTAAGAAATAAATTCCTGTCGTTACAGATTATCCAGTCCCATATTATATGTGCTCACCACATAACCAGACTAAGACACATGCCACTTCCAGATTTGTTTCTTAAATGTCCTCCTCTGTTACACGTTGCTTACCAAAATTTGCCCTCAGTGAGCTAGAATCTCAATTTCCCACACCATTAATTTCATCTGGCATTGTCTTCTGCTCCTGTTCTTCATGGGTTCTGAGATGCCTCCTTTAAAACTTTATCTTGACATCATTTTGTCTCCAGGCAGATGGTTCCACCTGTCACTGGCAACTTCTGGAGTTTAGTCCATGCCTGGCCTACAACACACTGCACAGGAAACAGTGGCTTATTCTCAGACATACTCGCCACTCACCTACACTAATTCCTACCAAACTGTCCACCTGAATGAAAACAGGACACGGTGTTGTTCTTTTTTTTTGGGGGGGGGGGGGGGGCGAGACAGGGTTTCTCTGTGTAGTCTTGGCTGACCTGGAACTCACTCTGTAGACCAGGCTGGCCTCGAATTCAGAAATCCGCCTGCCTCTGCCTCCCGAGTGCTGGGATTAAAGGTGTGTGCCACCACTGCCCGGCCACAGTGTTGTTCTTAAGATGGCTTTTTTTTTTTTTTTTTTTTTCACTTTCTAAGCTTAAAGATAAGGCTCTGCTGCAGTAAATGGAAGTCAGGAGAGTGCCCACCTCACAGAAGTGAGCAGGGGCTGAGAGCAGCCCTGAGGGGATGCAGGAATAGTGTGCCACAGATGAGCAAACCTTCCTGGCAGTGACCCACTGAGCAGCACAGTTACAAAGCTAAAACAAAGACAAAGCAGGATTTGAGCTCCCTTAAGCACCACCCTTCTTAATCCTCTGCCAACACAGACCAGGTTTTCCCTGATCCATAGTCTGGGTGCTTTCCTGTCTGCTAAGCATTGTCTCCCTCCAAATAAGCTTGGCTTCTTTATCTCAATGTAAATGTTAACTGCTGGCACTGGAGAGATGAATTAATGGTTAAGATGCTTTCTGAGCATCCAGAGTACTCAAGCTCAGTTCCCAGCACCCACCTCTGGCAACACACAACCAACTGCATCTCTTCTAGCTCCAGGGTACCTTAGGCTCTCTTCTGGCCTCTACACACACCGCATACACATGGCACATACTCACACAGACACGCACATACAGAAGGATAAAAAAAATATATCTTAGAAAAATAAATAAATGCTCTGACTACTCTATGTAAAGCAGGCACCTCCCATTATTAGCCTGAGCCTTTTCTTGATTTATTTTTTAAGAGTCACATAATTCATTATCCATTGGCCTAGTCACTTGCCTGCATCTGCCTTCACCAAGGGCAGCTAAGTTCCATAAAGGTGGATGTCACATTTATCTTGTTCTCCACTATTTCCCTGCTTCCTAGGACACAGCAACTCTCAACACATACTATTAATAGATGGATGAAGGATGCATAATTTATGTACTGGTTGATTATTACTATAAAATCAGAGAAAGAATTAACAGTACTTGAACCCCTGGTTTTTAAAATGTTTTTATTTAGTGGTAGGAAGCATTCTGAGTAACTCGTTCTCATTCTTGATTTATACTTATCTATTAATCTTATTATATTAAGTTTGTTAGAAGTTATAAACTTGTGAAATATGATGTGCTTAACATGGAGTTTTTTATTTTTCTTCCCAGGAATTTTGTGATAAACTATTTGGAAGCTGAGGAAAGCTCAATCAGTGAAGTGTTTGCCATGCACTCTTGAGGACCTGGGTTTGAGCCCACCCTAGAACACATATTTTAAAAGAATGGCATAATGGTACGCTCTTGGAATCCCAGTACTGGGAAGACAAGAGCTATGCAGATCTTTGTGTCTTTCTGGATCCATCTTAGCTGACTTGCTAATCAGCTAATCAGGGTGCTCTAGGTCCCAGCGAGAGACCCTGTCTCCAATTTAGGAAGAAAGGAAGGAAGGAAGGAAGGAAGGAAGGAAGGAAGGAAGGAAGGAAGGAAGGAAGGAAGGAAGGAAGGAAGGAAGGAAAAGAAGCAAAACAAAACAAGGTTGACAGCTCCTGAGAAAATACACCCAAGGCTGATCTCTGGCTTCTACCTACATTCCCACACATGTACCCTACACACACATGAACTCACACATGGAAACATACACACACACACACAAATGACTACTCACACAAACACTAACTATAATTATCTTTTTGAAAACGGATTTGTCTAGAAACATTATTGGAAGTAAGTGGTGCATCTCCCCTACTTTGGTAAGCAAAACCTTCATTATGTAAAAGAAAAACACACAGTCTTCCAGTAATAACGCTATGTTTACTTTTGCAAGTAAGCCTAAATCCCTTTCTTTATGAAAGAATTCCTAATGAACACAAACAGCTGTCTGCCACAAAGTTGCTTTTAAAAACATAATGCCACTTGGCTGAGCTTCACCAGGCTGTGTTTGTTCTGCTTTGTGAACATAGAATGCATATCTTCACAGAGCTCAATGTGCAGGGTTGTTTTAAAGCTACCCTCTTAGAACAATCCTGTGGGGTACTCTGAGCCCAAATTGGTGCAAACAAGATGCCATTTATGGCTATTGATTTCTTTTTTTTTTTTTTTTACTGCCTTTCTTTTTTCTACTATATTTTCTAGCCTAGCTTTTTCCATATGAACATTGTTTTTCCTTTTTGGGATAGAATTTTACACAGTCCAGGCTGGCCTGGAATGTTATGTACTTGAGACTTCCTGTCTTAGTTAGGGTTTTACTGCTGTGAACAGATACCATGACCAAGGCAACTCTTATAGGGACAACATTTAATTGGGACTGGCTTACAGGTTCAGAGGTTCAGTCCATCATCATCAAGGTGGGAGCATGGCAGCATCCAGGCAGACATGGCACAGGAGGAGCTGAAAGTTCTATGTCTTGTTCCAAAGACAAACAGAAGACTGGCTTCCAGACAGCTAGGAAGAGGGTCTTAAAGCCTACCACACCCACAGTGATACACTTCCTCCAACAAAGCCACACCTTCAAATAGTGCCACTCCCTGGGCCAAGCATATTCAAATCACCACACTTACCTTTCCTCGTGCCTCTCTACCTCTTGAGTGCTAGGATTACTGTCAGGCATCACCACACTTGGTTTTATGTAGTTCTGAGGATTGAATGCACAGCTTTGGGTATGCAAAGTAAGTGCTCTACTAACTGAGCTACATCTCCAACCTTTGTTGTTGTTGTTGTTGTTGTTAGTGTGTGTGTGTGTGTGTGTGTGTGTGTGTGTGTACATGCAGATGCACACATGCTACAGCATGTATGTAGAGGTCAGAGGACGACTTGTGGAAGTCAGTTCTGTCCTTCCACCACATGGAACAGAGGGATCAAAGTCAGGTCATCAGACCTGGAGACAAGCACCTTTCTTGATGGCCCTCTTGATGGCCCAGGGTGCTGACTTCTTACAATCGAAACAGAAAATATTAATGATCATTACCAATAAGGTACTTGAATTCAAATATGTTGAGAAACTTAATATATGATTTTTGTTCAATGAGTTCAACATTATAGATCATTGGGTTAACCCTAACTAACAAGGATGGGGGTGGTGAGATTTGAGGAGAGTATCTGTAACCTAGTGCTTTTGTCTAAGAAGCTGGAGGTTCTGATTCTGAATTAGTACTGAATGAATGGGTATGTAAAACTCACCCAGGGCCCTTTCTAAAGCTCCTAGATCCCGTCACAAAGACAAGGTGATACTGAGGTTGCTAACCCCAGGTTGATGTGAAAAGCATCAGCATGAAAGTGTAAAAATGATTATTAATATTCAGTGTACATAAATGCTGGACATTATGGTGGCAATTATTCCTTAACCAGCTTGTTACCCAAATAACCACACAAAGATCTTTTAATGTTTCAAAGCTTAGGCCTTAGTTGGGCAGACTCTCAACTAGCTAAACTAAGTAAACCAGACCACCTACCCCAATCCAGCCACACGATTAGCTCTATCTTCCAGGTCCATAGTCACCTCTCATGTCTCCTGGCAAAAGGGCCTACTTCCCAGAGTTCCAGGAAGTCCTGCCTTCCTCTTTCTACTGCCCAATCACAGACTTTAGCCTTTGGTTGATAATTAACTTAGGGAAGCAACATTTGCACACCAAAAGTTGCTGCACTTGTGGATCCGCTTGTCTGGGGCGAGCAGATCTTGGGATACAGATTTTAGCATTTAAGTACACTGCAGCACCAGACCAACCCCGACGTAAGAGGACACTTTGTAATCTTTCAGCTTTCTTAACTGATCACACATAGACACTATACCACATATCCTGTAAATATAACCTGTGAACTTCCTTTTATTTCTTCTGTGAAGCAACTTTACTAGTTAATGCTGAAGTAGATTCTATGGAAAGTTGGACTTTTTGTTTGGTGTTGCAAACCTTTTACAAAGTTCTGGCGATGTCTTTTAGTATTAAAAATATGTAATTAACTGAAGAATAATGGCGACTTGTTATAATGCCACTGAGGTAGAGGACTTAAAAGCCAGAAATTTTCCCCCACCACACACATCAGACTGTCAGTGAAACTCTACTACTTTTCCCATACAAGGCTAGAATTCATCTTTCAACCACCAAGCATTCTATTGGCCTTTGCAGCTTGCCTTAACTGTACAGTGTGCTAGCAGTAGAGTGTGCAAGTCCAAGCCCCCAGAGCGTTATAGCCTTTGCCTTCATCTTTTTTTTGGAAAATGATGCAGAAATTATTAGAAGATGCTGCTTTAACATACGGAGAGTAAGATGGTTACATCCCAGTTCAGTTCAAACAACTACCAGCTCTGTAAACAAAAGAGCCCAGCTGATCTCCTAATGCCACTGCATGGGTATCCCCAAACAAACCAGCAGATGGCCTGTCACATCTACCCTTAGAAACATGACAAGCAATAAGCTGCTGCTTTTAAGTCACTGACTTTTGAGGTGCTTTGTTGAGCAGCAGTAAGTAACAAACACCCATCCTTTGTGTTTCAGGGAATCTTAATGAGGCAGGTGAAGGGCTCTAGCAGGCCCTAGCAAGAAGGTAAACACAGAGCCAAGCATGGCAAATACCGTGCAAGAAGGTTTGCCCTTTCCCTGCCCACTTCCCTGCTAAACCATTAGATTTCACTTTTTAAAAGTAGCCACCTAGGTCTATTCCCTGACTTGGCCACCGACTCATCCCTAAGAATGATCACCAAGGTCCAACTATCAAAACACCGAGGTCCAGCCACCAAAGTTCATTATTTTGGCTCCCCTAATTAAAATACCCAGCCAGAACTTACCAATGCACCCCAGCTCATTCTAACACAGACCTTCCCCTTTCCCCTCTTAAAATTAACACTTGCAAAGCTTTTTGCTGCTGGTTCTGCCTGGTTCAGATTCATCCACCTTGTCTCTTTGCCTCACTGAATAAAGGACCCCTTTGCATTTGGGTTGTGCTGAAAATTGGTGCTTGGGCATGCTCTGTGCCTAATCCAGGGTCCAGACAGGAGCACTCCACAGTACTCCTGTCCCTTCAGTAGGGTCCTGAGGTCTGTAATAAAAAAAAACTATTCCAGACCTAGGATTAAAATTGTGTTGACAGCCAGGCAGTGGTGGCGCACGCCTTTAATCCCAGCATTTGGGAGGCAGAGGCAGGCGGATTTCTGAATTCGAGGCCAGCCTGGTCTACAGAGTGAGTTCCAGGACAACCAGGGCTACACAGAGAAACCCTGTCTTGAAAAAAAAAAAAAAAATGTGTTGACAGCCTATTTTTTAATCTACTATCGTCACTTATATTTAGTTCACATGAAGCATTTTAAATTGTTAAGAAATCACATTTTTTAAAATAAATTAAAAAAAAAAAAAAAAACAAAACAGAATTATCCTGAGGAGCCAATTATGTCATGTGTCCTATCTGGGAAAGGTATCTACTTGAGATTGTCCACTGTGTGACTGGAAGTCCAATAGACCTACAGTATTTCTTCCCCTGGGTTAATGCTGGATCTGATAACTGAGTGAGGACATTTTTATATAACTTGCCCCTTTGATACTCAGAACAAAAATTGAGTGTAACATCATACTTGTTATGACTACAGAACCAGAACGCTCGAATCCCCATACCAGATCATGAGAAATACTCCATGGTTGCAAAGCTTGCCTAAGAAACACAGAGCGTGGCCAACAGAGAAGTGAGTGCTGGGAATTCCCCACACAGTAAGACAGACGTTGCAGTGCGTAAAAGAGAGTAAATCTTTCCAGAGCATAAGCACTGAGAACTTAGCAGGTACCTCTTGAAGAAAAGTAGGTAGAATTTGCATTCTTCTTCCATAATCCCAATAAGATGACTTAAGTCATCACCCACCACTGCCTGTTTACAAACCCTCTTCAGTTTTAAGGCATTTGATTTGATCCTCGGAGGTACAGTAGGTCTGGCTGAATGTCGCCACTTTGTGAAAGTAAAAACAGATTAAAGACTTGGCCAGCGTCTAGTTGATGAATCATCCAGTCTCAGGAGGTCGTGATGAGGTGGCCAAGGCATCGGATAATTCTGCACAAAGTAAGTATTAAGCATATTTAGAGTTTACATTTCTTCCACGTTTGTCCCAGTTACATGCTCATTACATCTGGAGTGGGTCCCTGAGTTTTCACACTTAACGATTCCCAGTGCCTCTTATGTGAGTGGTCCTTGAACTAGGTGTTAGGGAATAACGGAGAGCCCTGAAAACACAGTGTTTGCCACCCCTAGTTACTGTTTGACTTTTGATATGTTTATCTCTGAGCTTAGAATCTGTGTCTACATATCATGACAGCACCTTATTGATATGCTCTGGCTGCCATGACTCAGTCACAAGGTGGACCACTGAAACAACAGAAATGTATTAACACATCATGGAGATCCATGAACATTTGAGAGCAGAGTAGTTTACTTCTTAAGGCTAAGAAAGTCTGTTCCAAGCCCCTCCCCCAGACTCTAGGAATTGACGAGCAATCTCTGACATTTCTTGGCATGTGAATCTCTGTCTTCACCTTCACATAGTATAGTCCCCAGTGGCTACATCCCAATTCTTTCTCTTCTGGGGGCAGCAATCGTATGCATGCATGGATCCACCCTACTTTAAGACTTCATCATAATTAACTGCACTTGCAGCAATCTCACTTCCAAATAAGGAAATACTTGAAAGTCCTGAATGGTAAATTAGACCATGTGGATTTTAGAGGAACACAATTCAACCCATGGCAAGTACACACCTTTCAAAGCTACACTCAAACTTTAAGAAAATAATATCTAACTTATTTAGCAGTATGTCTGGAGTTTATAAGCCCTACTCAGAGCCGAAAATGTAGCTCAGTGGTAGAGTACTTGCCCAGCATGTGTGTAGGTCTGGTCACTAGAAACCAAAGACAGGAAGGGCGTGGTAGTCAGACCTTTAATTCTAGCACTATGGAGGCAGAGCTCTGTGAGTTGGAGCCAGTCTGGTCTACAGGTAGAGAGACAGAGACAGAGACACAGAGAGGTGGGGGCAGGGAAGGAGAGAGGAGAGGAAAGGAGGAGAGAGAGGAGATTAATGATAGCCATTAACTATTACTATTTTTTCATCTCCCCCAAAATTTCCCCTTACAAAAGAAAACCATACATGTTTTACCAAATACAAGAGGAAAATGTAGCGCTGTGCAAACCCTACTGATGCATGTTGGGTCTGAAAGGTTCTGGAAAACAGGTCATCAGCCTTGATGCTCTTCTTGCTTTATAAGGCAAGTTATTTTTTTAATGCTGTTTTTAATTATATTGCTGAGGCCCCAGGGTGCTAAGTCTTCGCTGATCTTTTTCCTGTTGTATAATGGTTTTCCAATTGTTTTTCGAGTTTTATTTACTTATTTATTATGCAACTAATAGGATTGTTGAATCCTTTGGAAATGAAGGTAATTTAAGGAGTTTATTGTTTAACTTAATAATTAAATTCCCCATGTCCTCTCCCCTAATATGGCACTCCTTACTTCTTGCAAAGTAAAGACTTACCATTAAAAGTAAGTAGATTTGCACAAGAGCGATTTTCAGAATAACTGTCTCTCATTATTCCCTGGTCAATTATCTGCTTTGCATAGAAACAGAGTTAGAGCACTGGCTTTGCCTTTAACCCTCTAGTAGCTTTTTGCTAGCCTGAGAACTCTCAAAAGACATCATTTCTTGCCTGTCTGATCAGTCAGATATGAGCAGATATATTAGCTTCTTTTATATGTGAACTTAACTAACTTGGAAGTTGGAAGTGCCCACATTTTAAAAACAAAACAAAACAAAACAAAACAAAACAACGCTTTCTGGGCTGGAGCTGGAGCTTGATAGTAGAATGCTTGTTTAGCGAGCAAGAGATCATGGGGTAAATCCCCAGGGCGAAAAAGTTACTTCTGGCTGTATTTGTAAGGGTATTTCTGGATGAGATTTGCATTTGAGTCAGAGGACCGAGTTTAAACAAATCACAGTCCCATGAGAGGTGGGCACCATCTAATCCATTGGGCATCGGGAGCCTGAATAGAACAAGAGATAGAGGTGGGGGGAGAAAATGGCTCATCTTCCTCTCCTCACTGCTTAAGTGTGGACAGCTCAGCCCATCCCCCCCAACATTGCCTGATGGCAGTGACGTCGACTGGACCGCTCTGCCAGCTTTCCTGGGTCTGCAGCTTTCACACAGTAGACCCCAAGACTTGACCACCATAACTGCATGATCCAGTTCCTCATAGTAAATTTCCATTTATCTCATATCGGATCTGTTTTGCTGGAAAGTCTTCACTAAATGAAATACATTTAAGGTTTCCATAAAGATGTGTGTATATATATACACATACATATATATATACATATATGTGTGTGTGTGTGTGTGTGTGTGTGTATATATATACACACACACACACACACACACACACACACACATCAGCTAAAGTCATTGGCATAGAATATATATTCACCAAACCTCTTTCTATGCTGTATTGGCATCTATATTAATAAGATAAAGAAAACTAGAAATTATTTGCATTTTACTAATATCTTTTTACATAGTCCGTTAGCCAAACAAACCAAATAAAATAATTTAGGATGTTAGCCTCCCTTCATAAACTCCTTTATAAGTTTTTGCAGTTCAATTAAGGGTTTGAATTTGGTTCTGTCTAGTAAGACATGTTTCATGTTCCCCATCGCAAAAATTCGGATTTCAAAGCCCAGTGGATTGCAAGGACTGCCCCTCTTCCCATTAAGTCTTTGCCTTGTCTACTTTCAGGGAACTACCTCTTCTGTGACCCTGGTCATGTGACCAGAAGAGCTGATCCCTGAGCACAATTACTGATTCAAGAATGGATCTGGAAGGCAAGATGTTTCAAAAAAAAAAAAAAAAAAAAAAAAAAAAAAATGACTCTAGTCATTTTGTTAGAACTTCCAAGAAAGAAGTGTTTTCTAGAAGGTATGATGCTAGTGGTGAGCTGTCTTTGTTACCACAGAGGGAACACCAAGAATAAAACTAACATAAACGGGGCTGGAGAGATGGCTCAGTGGTTAAGAGCACTGACTGCTCTTCTGAAGGTCCTGAGTTCAAATCCCAGCAACCACATGGTGGCTCACAACCATCCGTAATGGGATCTGATGCCCTCTTCTGGGGTGTCTGAAGACAGCTACAGTGTACTTACATATAATAAATAAATAAATCTTAAAAAAAAAAACTAACATAAACAAAAATAGAACCAAGAACTTAGAAAGACATATTACTAATGCTGGTATTGGATCCCTAGATCCAACTGGTCCTGAAACACTACTGTTTCTCAAATATTTATGGTCAATAAGCTGTGGCCTGGAATAATTTAATGGATGCTAACATTAATATGTGGACAGAACTGCAACATGCACATAAAAATATGTGCATTGTAGCCAAACATTTCAATGAATCATTTGCTTTTCCTAATTTTGGCTGACTAATTTTCGGTTTGTAAACAAAGAAAGCAAAATCACCTCATGTCTCCACTGTATTCATTCACTAATTTTACTGTTTTACAATAAGATATTTACAAGGACACTTAGATAAGGAGCAGAGCCTGGATTATAATATCCTTTAGACTGTCTTTCCACTGCTATGGTTCTATAATGATTCTATAAAATATCAGGGAAGGCCTAAAGTAAGCATGCTAGGAGAAACCGTGTGATTTTGTAAGTCAGCTTACTGCCTTTCCTTTCTCTCTTTACTGTCTCAGATCTAGTCCCCCAGAAGATGACCTTGAGATTGGGTTTCATGTACAAGGGATCGATTTAGATAAAGGGGGAAATGATTAGGAAAAAAAAAAAAAAAAACTAGGGAAGGAAACCAATCAAGGTGCAATTTCAGGCAGAGACCTTTGGGGTGGGGCCGTAATTTCAGCCTGATCCTGCTGGGGTGCTCTGGAGTGTAGATAACAGGTCACAGTTACTCCTGTTGGAGCTAAGGTAATTCATTTTTTCAGATTCTTGCTTTTTTATTATAGTCCACAGGGTCACGAGTTCTATAAACAGGCAAAGTTCTCCAGTACCTCCAGGGTGGTGCTCTGCAAAGACAAAAGCTGTTGAACACAAAAGTACACGGGGGCGGGGGGAGAGAAGATTCAGAAATAGTATAATACAGAGGACTATAGTAGTATCTTAGCAAATCCCAATATTATCTACTGCAACCATCAGACTTCTGGGAAGTCATACTTGCAGCAATGTGGAAAGAGGCTAGCTTTTGCATTGATCAAATATTGTTCTCAATTTTCTACAATCAGTTTAATAACTGCTCTTCAGCAATACTAAGGCATCAATACTCTAAACTTATTGAAATGCCCACCGCCAGCTGGGCTTCAGAAATTCAGCAGAAACATTACAACAAAATTCCTGATGCTTCCATTACTGCCCCCTCTGGCTACCGAGGTTAGGAACTTTGAAAAGCTTCTGAAGTTATTCCAGGGCCTTGTGTCCAAGTCTCAGGATTCTTTGGGGTCTTAGATCATTCTCACCTAACTTATGAGTGAAGAATATTTTTATGTCCTATTCTACCTCAGCCTTCAATATTTTGTATATATGAAAAGGCATGTGTTTCAAGCATCACGGTATACTGTACATTTACCATGTACCAAAAACTACAAACATATTTTAAATCTTGTCATGCTTGACCATGACTTGAAGTATGATAAGTGTAAAGTTGCATATATCTGGAAACTTTCCTAAGTCAATGATCAGTTTCTCTTTTCCTGTTGAAGAACTCATTTTTTGTGCGTAAGATCCATCTTCCAGGCATTATATTACAAGACAAGCAGAAAAAGCACAAGGTGGACTGAGGAGACCAAACAGAACAATTTGGGTAAGTCTTTGAAAAGCTTTCTTTCTTTGGATAAGTCTTATGTTGATGGTAGGAGACAAATCCACTGTCTCCTAAAAAAGTGAAAAGACATTTATAAACGTGGAGAGAAAATATCAGATGAGTTTCAGATCTCCACTCAGAAGGAAATCATGTCTAGAAAAAGAATATCTCCTTAGAGTTAATAGTCTTGGGCTTGAGTGCCAGAGGCTTTCAAGTTGTCCTTTCAAAGCCAGAAGCTTATAGCAACAAACCCTAAGAAGCAAAGGCTCATGGCTCTAGCTTCTGAAAACCCAGAGGCTTAGAAGGCTAGAGCAACGGTTCTCAACCTGTGGGTCTCAACCCCCACAGGGGTCACATACCAGATATCCTGCATATCAGATAGTTATATTATGACTCCTAGCCGTCACAAAACTACAGTTATGAAGTAGCAACAAAAATAATTTCATGGTTGTGGGCCACCACAACATGAGGAACTGTATTAAAGGGTCGCAGCATTCGCAAGGGTGAGAACCACCGCTCTAGATTCTTGAGTCTAAATTCTTATTCCAATGGCTCAGTACCCAGCAACTAGGGTGACAGTTATGAGCTCTGCGGGTCAGGTCCTTATCTCTCAGCTATGCTCGGTCACTCAGTAGTTCTATGCAGCTCTTCTGGTAGCTGGAGTTTGCAGTTCCTCTGCAAGCTTTTCCCTCTCAGCACTTCCACAGTGGCTCATAGTCTCCACAACCTCTGCTTCCTGAAGCTCTCAGGAGCTCTTCAGTCACCCTTTAGATCAGTGGTTCTCAGCCTTCCTAATGCTGCCACCCTTTAATACAGTTCTCCATGTTGTGGTGACCCCCATCCATAAAATTATTTTCATTGCTACTTCATAACTGTAATTTTGCTACGGTTATGAATTGTTATGTAAATAAATATTTGTGTTTTCTGGTGGTCTTTGGCAGACCCTGTGAAAGAGTCGTTCAACAACCCCCAAAGGAGTCTGACTCACAGGTTCACCAAGTTCACATGTGTTGTCTTGGTGCCTCTCTCAGGGTGAGCAGTGAGTTGCCAGGCCTCTTCCCTTACTCTGAAGATTTGAGGAGCTGTTCTGAGACTGGTGCTGAACTACATGAATCCATCCTTGAGCCTGCTTTCGTTCCTCAGACTTCCCCACAATATCCTCCTTATATTCAAAGCTATCTGGCTGCTCTCCTGAAAGTCCTCCAACCATAACCATAAGAAATAGATTTGCCATCCAAATCTCATCAGAATGCAAACTTCATGCAGGTCACTGGGCTCCGCAGAACTGCCAAGGAACTCAAATGCCATCCACCTTGAGCAAAAGTCTTGCTAAACCACGGCAGACACTGCCCTGCTATGATAAACATTGTAGCGAGGTGTCTTATGCCTTAGTCATGAGAATGTGCATGGCCGATGCTGTACTAATGGTACACACACACAGCATCACTCACTGTACTGAAGCCATTGGTTATTTGGTCAGTCAGTTTCACATACCCTATCTAGGTTAGCTGACTTTGTTGAAGGTGAAGAGTAATATGCAGCGTGGTGTACAAAGGGCTCTCTGTGTTATATTATTCACTGATCACGAAATGTGCCCCAGCCCTTTTACAACCTCAGTAACTAGGTCTGTAACAACTATCTTTTCTGTCTAGAAAGGGGACCATGTCAAACACAACAGACTAGACTTTTTGTAAATTTTTTCATTAATTAATTTATTTATTCACTTTACAACCCAATCAGTCTCCCCCCCTCCTTCTGCCCCACCCCCCAATACACAGCCTCTCTCCCTCTTTTCCCTGCCTTCTTCTCTGCGAAAGGGAGGCCCGTCCCTGGGTATCACCCCACCCTGGCACATCAAGTCACTGCAGGACTAGGCACATTCTCTTTCACTGAGACCAGACAAGGCGGCCCAGTTAGGGGACCAGGCTTCACAGGCAGACAGAGGATTAAGCTTCAGTTGTTGGGGGATCCGTAAGCTGCATATCTGCTACATATGTACAGGAGTCCTAGGTCCAGCCCATGATCATTCTTGGGCTGGTGGTTCTGTCTCTGGAGCTCCAAAGGGGCCAGGTTAGTTGACTCTGTTGGTCTTCTTGTGGAGTCCCTGTCCCCTTCAAGTCCCTCAATCCTTCCCCCAAGAGTTTTATGCAATTTTAACTAATCGCTAAGTGCTAAGTAATCTTATTACCAAGAGATAATATTTCCATGTGCGGGAAGGCAGCTCAGTTGGTAAAATGCCTGCTGTGCAAACATGAGAATTTCAATTCCCAGCACTCAATGTAAGAAACAAAAGCAAGGAGGGAGGGAGGGAAGGAGGGAAGGGAGGGAGGGAAGGAAGGGAGGGAGGGAAGGAAGGAAAGGACAGGGAAGATATGACCCCTACCTTGACCCCATGCCTCTGCACAAATGAGCACACTCCTTTGTGCATATACTACACTCAATATAGAGAGACAGAGAGCACAACACACACACACACACACGCACGCACGCACACGCACACACACGCACACACACGCATACGCACACACACATGCACACACGTGCACACACACACGTACACACACACACATGCACACACACATACACACATACACACACACGCACACACGCACGCATGCACACATACACGCGCACACACATACACGCACACACGCACACGCACACGCACACGCACACATACACACACACGCACACGCACACATACACACACGCACGCACGCACACATACACACACATGCACACACACATGCACACACACGCACACATACACGCGCGCGCACACACACACACACGCACACACACATGTTTATCAATTCAGGCTTGTAATCATTTTCAGTGTCCTTTAGGATCAGCAGAGACACTTCCAGGACATTTTTAAATGGCACCTTCCTTTATTAATACAACCCTTAGGGAATATAAAGTAGGTAATACTTACTGGCATGTTATTTAAGCTGTAGGGAAATCTAGTCCCTAAAGAGTATTCTCTGGCCGGACTTTCCATGGATCCTGTTAAGGTTAAATCGGGGGCCCAATATTTCTGTGCTTTGTCAAAAAAGGCTCTTCTTTTTCCTCCTGGTCGTGTGGGTCTGTATCTACGGGCTTCATCTTCCAAGTCAGTTCCACACCCTGCCTTTCTGCTTTGCACTTCCCCCATGCTATAAGTCTTGTTCACTGATTTTGTGCCTGACTCTGAGAATTTATGGCCTGGGAAGAATTCTTGCCAGTCAAGACTCAATCAGCAATTCATTTTCAGCTCGCTTTGAGTGAGAAACCAAAGAAACTTTCAGAAGTATAGCATCTGGAAAGAAATGTGGGGTTTTTTTTTTCTCCTTTTGAAGGCAGCTTTCCACACATGCTAATATAAGTAACAGAGAACTGAGTGCTATTGCTACAGAGTCCCATGTACCCATTACCAAAGTTTCAGGGTTTTGCCTAGCCTCAGAGATGACATAACAGCAACTCCACAAGTTTGCTGTTACAGACATAAATCATGCAGTGCTGAAAGCAAGTGTCCGCATCATAGATGCTAACATGAATACACTAGAGTCTGTCTGGTCAAAGTAGACATCTATCTTTGGTATGTGTGTATTTCATAATGAAATCTATTTTGAGAGAAGACAGTTTGTTTAGATTTGGATGTCGTTTTTACCCTGCTTAGGCCTTCTTCACAAATGTTTATTACCACCTACATTGTGTCTTCAAAAAAGATGTTTCCTGCTCTCTGTCTAAATCTCTCCAGTCTTGACCGTATCTTTCACACCTTTAATCATATAGTTAATTAATTCTAGGACATTCCTGGACAAACAGTATAAGATGGAAATCTAAGCAAAATTTAGTGGCCCTGATATTTCGATACATTCTAGTCTTAACAAATGAACCAAATTATAAAGATGATGTTTAAACAGTCACTCTTGTCGCCATGGCAGAGTCGAAGAAATGTGCCACCTCTCGCTAATTAACTGTTGTTTCTTTTGTTTACTGATTTTTAATTTCCTGCTTATGAAAGGGATTTGTCATTAAAGATCTGCTGCTTTATTCAATTACTGTGACGAGAAAGCCTCAGAAGGGAGGCAAACTGGATTGTCTAATTACCTAAATTGTACTAATTAGCCCCACGTGGTAAAGCCTGCTACCCTTCGCAAACCTTAAACCCATGGCCTCTCAAATTAGCAGTTGTTTTCAGCTGCAAGGTCTTCATGAAGGAGACTGTCATCTGCCCAGATCCGCCTGGGTTCACAAGGATGCTGTTAACGCGGCCTCTAGAGGGCGATCCTTCCTAATTTTCATAGGCTCGGGGTCTGGAGGCAGGGGCGGGATTGCTCACTCAAAATTAGGTTACCGTCACCTGTGAGGACTACAAAGCCGGAAACGTCACTGTGGCTTCCAAGTTGCCTGTGGCTCCTCAACAACCCGCTTTTCACTTCTCACACTCTACCACTGCCGTTCCTTCATCAATCTGATGTTGATCCAGGGAAGTACCATCCATCCGTGTACTGAGCCATGCCGTCTTCCCCAGGGTACTTTATTTCTTAGTGTTCCATATGGACATACTAATTCATTACCTGTCCCATCTTCCTGGCTTTTACTTGGTTTTGTTTTCTTACACAATAGATTTTACTGCACTAAATAAATAAATAATAAATAAATAAATAAATAAATAAATAAATCCCTACTAGTAAGCAATATGCCACCTAAGAAATGTGTCTTGCCATGTACTGTGAACACATACGTTATATAATCCCTGTTCTTGGGAGTCATAGTCCCCCAAATCATTTTCTAAGGGACTTAATTCTTCTTGGTAAAGAGGAAATTGAACCTCCAAGTTTTAAAACGCTTATCTGAGAGTTACCTGCAAATCCAATCCCAGTCTAGAATTCCACCACTAGCCTCTGTGTATCCATAAGGACTCACATCCACTGAGCACTTCCTGTGTGCCAGGAACCACCTGGTGCCTCACCTGGTATCATTTAGTGTGGCTGTATCTTTAGTGTGTGTGAGCTTCATACAAGGACTAAGCGATGTGTCGCTCATCTTACAAATGATGGTGTGGAAGCTCAGAGATATTAACTGGCCCTGCATTACTTTGCTGTAGGTTTAACTACAACACAAGCCACTAGGTAGGTAAGCCTACCCCAGTCCATTTTCCTGTCTACTGCTCACTGATCTATCTGCAAAACCTCCTTAAATGTCCACATCGTCTACCTTTTAAGTGTTTGTTGTCCTTTTTAGTTTCCAAGGATAGTTAAGAGAATTCAAATAAAGCTCAGGGAAAAAAAGGAAGAATTGATTGTTTTAGTCTCCCCACCTCACACCCAGCAAGACGGACTCAGGTGGCTTGAAAGTTTTTAAACCTTGATTGCAGACCAGAGTGCAGAGGTGGTACTGAGTGTGTGTAAATTGTACCTTCTGGGATTAGATCACCTACCCTGAAATTTCAGAACCCCCACCAACACCACTTACAAGCTGACTTTAAACAAATTGCCTGGCCACTCTGGGCCCCACTTTTATCATAGACACTAGATGATAATGCTTCCCAGCTATAGCTTATATCAACAGCTATATGAAAAGCACTTAGGGTATCTGGTCAATACTCCATACATATGAATTCTTCCTGTTTTTTATGTCAGGGGTGAGAAAGAGGATTAATAACAGGCATTATGAGTACATCAGCTTGAAAAGGCGATATGTACAGCAATTTAGCTTCACAATGAAGTATCTCGTGTAAACAGTCCAGTGTTATGTTTGTGATTTTCTAGTTGAGATGTTTTTCATGGGTTCATAATACTTTCATGATTTATAGACAAGGAAGAAAGTCTACCTGATTTATTAAGTCATATGTGAGTTTCATTCAAAAGTCAACTCCCATCCCTGATCCCTTACAGTAAAATCAAAATGCTTATTTCTTTAAAAATTAAAAAAAACTTCAGAAATCAAAATTGTCCTTGCAGGAAAAGAAAAAATTCTGTCACTTCCTTTCCATCCAACGCTTTAAGAAATTCAATATTTCACCAACAGCTTTGTCTCCATTTCAGCCTAACACCTATTCCTTCAGAATTAATGGCCCACAATCTCAGGGGTACTTCCTAACAAATATTGTACCTGACAGATAGAAAGTCTGCTGCACAGTATACACCTTCTCAGCCTCTATTTATTTGTCTTTTGATTTTGTTAATATTTAGAGTATCCATTAAGTATAGAAGTAACTTTTATTTGCCAGATGTAATTGTTATCTCGGAAGCATATTACAGAGTAAACTCACCCTTTCTAGTTCTTTCTGAACTCTGACTGGCTGGTTTAACAAGGCTATGCTGACTCAAACTCCTCTCCAAACTGACTGATTCAAATTGGCTTCTTTCAGCTTCTCACTGAATTGTTCTGCTTGACCTCAAACTAACTCTAACAATTCGTTCTAATCTTCTGGTTCATTCTGTCTTCACCTGTGTCTAGCTTGTTCCCTCTGCAACCTGTCTCTGTATAATTGTCCTGTTAAAATAACCTCTGCTGACAAACTCACAAATGAACTCAACTCTACTGGTTGCACTCACTGACTGATTGAACTCAACTGTACAGACTGGAACTGACTCCCAACTTACTAATTCAACCCCACAGCACTGAACTCAACTGACTGAAGAGAAGTGATTTCCAATTCCCCTCTCCCTTCCTGTATTGCTCTTAAATAGCCTCCCTTTCCTGTCTGTTCTTGTGAGAGTTGAGTATATCCTATCTCTGACTCATTCTGTCAAATCTTTCCCTGATTCGTCACTTTGTCTGCCTCTCAATTAGGCATCACTTTCAAATGCAGCTGCTTCCTTCTACAAACTAACCTTACCTATGTTGTTTGGGATTAAAAGTGTGTACTCAGGGGATGTCTGTACTTCAGCCAGAGCGTTGTTAAAAAATAAATACGCCGGGCAATGGTGGTGCATGCCTTTAATCCCAGCACTTGGAAGGCAGAGACAGGCAGATTTCTGAGTTCAAGGCCAGCCTGGTCTACAGAGTGAGTTCCAGGACATCCAGGGCTACACAGAGAAACCCTGTCTTGAAAAAACCAATATATATATATAATATTATTGATAATAGTGTATTATATTATCAACATTATTATATTTATGTCTGTATTCCAGCTATGTTGCAGGATTAAAAATTCCTCTACAATTAACAAAGCAAATGACAACAAAGATAAACCTTGCAACCAGATGCTGGAGGTGATATCATTGGTGGGATTGCAGGATTGCAGACCTCAGTTATCTTCTGAATTATTTATATGATTACTACTCTGTGTGTTAGCACATCCATCTTTTGGCAGTCTTCCCTGTGCGGCTTTAGCGTCTTTTTATAGTGAAATTGACTTTTGGTTATAAGAGGAGGTAGATGGCCCCCTGCATATATAAGTGACTTAACTGACCAAGCTAAGATTTCATGAAGGAATGGATAGTTGTCACAATCACACAGTGCATACCTATAACTCAGTGCACTGTATGTCGGTCTTTATGCTCCCAATTTCATTTCCAAAGTTACCTTCTCATAATGCCACTCACATGAATTTTTTCCTTTAAAATGATAGCAGCTTTCCTAGCCTTGCCACCATTGACAAACTGAACCTGAGAATTCTTTACTGTGGTAGCTGCCCTATTCATTATAGGATACTCTGAAACATCCCTGCTCTCTATATTGCATACTAATAAAAAACTCCTTCCCCAGGTTGTAAAAACCACAAATGTCTCCAAACATTGCTAAGTGTTCCTGGCAGAGCAAAATGGTACCTTGCTAGGTACCCCAAAAGAGACATCTGTACCTCCTCCTCGAAGGGCCCCATGAATATCATGAAAGAGGAGGCAGAAAAGTATGCATAAGCTGGAGGAAAGAGGAGTGTTGTTGAACACAAACCTCCAAGAAGAATATGGTCCTTGCACTTGTGAACTCTCGGCGCCCATAATTAACCAAACTAGATTGTACCAATCAACATTATATTGTAGAGACAAAGGGTTCACAAGGTCCCAACCATCCCTGTGGCTTCCTAAGCCATGAATGGTTGCTGAGGGAGAGGGGACATTTTCTTCAGTAGGGCCTTGCCTGTGCTACTGTAAATAACCTCTGACCCATGATTCTATAAGCAAATCTGATTAAAGTCATGGGGTCACACACAGGACCTGGAAGTAGATGGGGGACTAGTTGGGAAAGGAAGAAGACCCATGGGAGTAGAAGGTGAACAAGGGAGGGCAACGAGAGTAAATATGATCAAAATACACTGAATGCTTGTACAAAGATGTCATAATATAAAACCAGTTATCTGCACAGCTAATATATAATAATAATAAACTTTCAAAGCCAAAAAGAATCGTTCACCAACTGGTTTTGTCCTATAAGTCTTAAATTACATCTGATACTTGATTCTTATTTACAATTTTAGCAACAAACATTAAAGATTTTTTTCTTCTTTATTATTCTTTGCTTCTTTTCTGCCAATAGAGGGAAGGTCATTTTTCAAAAATTATGAAGTCTTAATTGGGCCTTGCTGAATTCTGAAAACTATAAGCCAATAGCTTCATGATAATAGGAGCAATCCATTAATGAACCACAGCGCTGTCTGCACACCTGTTCTCTCATTCAGCTTATCTATGGGCTTCCATTGTCTGACTCCAGTGAAGTCTTCCGGCTTTCAGAATATGAACAGGCTCACAAGAGCCTCAAGACAAAAGCAAGCAGTTGCCTAACTGCAGATGATGCATAGCTATGCATAACAGGTGTAATTCAGGGCCCAGGAAGCCGTGGGACTTAACAATACTGCCTCTGTGTAACCTGATTGCTGAAGTAAAAACAACCTGTATATTCAGAGTGCAGACATTTGTGGCATTGGGACCAGCCTCAGATGAAGTTGTCACATATACCCAGGTCACTTTGGGTCACATGCCACCACCTTTTTAACATCCTCCTACTTTGCAGCAGCTTATGAACACAACTTTCCTCATCCTGTCTGCTGCAGGGCTTCCAGGGCTTAACCCAGGAGCCCCATTTCTGAGTGATCTCAGCAACTAATCTGCTGCCCTCTAGATCAGCAGGTGGCCCAGGATGGGTTCACCTTCCTAAAGCACATTTCCTGGAGAAACAAGGTGTTTATTGAACTCTGTGGCTTAAATACCAAAGTATATACCACCTGAAATTTTATCTAAAGATTCCAGATCCTCAGCTTCCCTTGAAGAATTCACCTGTGACACTGCTGATATTGAAACAGTCTGCTGTGGCTAAGACGCAGCTACCTGTCTAGACAAATCAGACTGTGCACTCTGATTTACCCACTGCTTGCTTCCTGTGTTTATTTCTCTGACCTGCTTCACTTCAGTGGGCCTATAAGTTTGGGGTTTTGTCATTTAGTCCTAAAATATTGACATGTTAAAGTGGCAACAGTTTCTGAAAGACAAAATCAGAGGGGATAAGGTATGATAAAGTTTAAAATAACTAATTTTATTGATCTTATAGCACTTTACAGGCATCGTTTTGCTTCATAATAGTCATGCATGCATACAGCGCCTGGAATCGACAGCTATGCTAAGGTGGTCAAATGCTAGTCACAATTTTTAGTACTTAAATGGCTTACATTGTTGAATTTTCACGCTGACCATCTGATGGACATCGTGTTATTATACTCTTATTGGCAGTGAGCAATCTGGAGGCAGAGACAGGTTTAAAAACTTATTCCAGTGTACCACAGCTAAGTGTTGCAGATGGGAAAGAATCCAAGGGGTCCTGAGTCCAGACTCCAAGGTGAGCTTTCCCAAACCCATTGCTGCCTCTCTAATTTGATTGTCCTCATAACAATTCTAATAAGTGGTTACTATTCCTATCCGCATTCTACTGGTGAGAAAGTTACACATTCTGCCTCAGTGTCTCTTTCCCTACTGCTTTCTGCGACTGTTTTTTCTCTTGTGTCCTAATTCTTACAGGTTGCTTTCTTGATTGTTATTCTCCAAAGAGCCCCATTCATTGTCTCCCTGCCTTATATCAACTATCTTCTCAAACTGCCTTCTCTCCTCTCCTCTTCCTCCCCCTCCGGATCCTGCTACTGCTACTTAATGCTCCACTTCCTCTTTCTCTACTCTCAGCCTTGTCTGAAATGCAGAAGTATTTCTATTTGCCTGCAGGGGTCTTCTTAGTCTTCCTCTGAAATGTAAACGTTAAGACAGAAGAAGCCTGTTTGAGGTAGTTTCCTCAGGACCTAGAACTCCACCTGGCACATAGCTTTCGCTAGATGTAAGAATGCAGTTGTAAACCACCATCACACTTACGCTCTAAGGAAATAAGGAGACAGTAGGAAGACAAGAAATTAGAAGGAGTGTGGGGCATAGGAATTCCTTAAGCACCTAGAGAGAATGAGCACAGTGCCTTGGATATAATAAGCCCAAGCAAATAGTAGCTGTGAATGTTGATACTGTAGGCCCATTGATTTACGGGGGCAATTGCACTTAATGTCATTCACCCTATAAAGGGAACAGTAGTGTCCCCATTGCATAGAAAAGGCAGCCAAGGCCTGGAGCAATAGAGTATCATGAACCAGTCAAATGGCTGAGCTAACAAAAATAACATGGCAGAACTGAGTCCAAGGCCAGGGATATCTCCCCTCCCACTATCCTGTAGCTTTGACTACTGTCTCTGAAATTCATTCTGTGACCTTTTATCTGTGCAGTCTCCTTTGAAAAGTTGGTACTAAAGAGATCTTGCTCCTAAGACTATAGTGAAAATAAGCAGATAAGGCTTTAAATTTTTTCTGTATCTTGGAGGATGAATGCTCTGTGACAACGAAGTGCCTCGGGGATATCTGAAATGCCAGGACAGATTGTGCCTGTGTTGATAAAGTGACCTCAACAAAGGAAGGCCTGTTGATTGATGTGTCTGTTTCCTGCTCCCGTCCATCTAATATAACAGAGAATTGCTGGTCTGCCATAAATAATGTACTAGTATCTTTTTTTTGTTTTGTTTTGTTTTGTTTTGTTTTTTTGTTTTTGTTTTTCAAGACAGGGTTTCTCTGTATAGCCCTGGCTGTCCTGGAACTCACTCTGTAGACCAGGCTGGCCTCGAACTCAGAAATCCACCTGCCTCTGCCTCCCAAGTGCTGGGATTAAAGGTGTGTGCCACCACTGCCCGGCTGTACTAGTATCTTATATGCATCTCTGCATTATTATGACGCCTTGCAAAGGGACTATGATACAGTTAGAGTGGTTTAAAATAGATTCACAAATTGACTTTTCTCATTTAGGGATTTTATCAAAAGTCAGTTTCTTTGTGGTTTTTTTGTTAGTTGGTTGGTTGGTTGGTTGGTTGGTTGGTTGCTTGCTTGCTTGCTTGCTTGCTTGCTTGCTTGCTTAGTTGGTTGGCCAGTTGGTTGGTTTGGTTTGGTTTGGTTTGGTTTGGTTTGGTTTGGTTTGGTTTGGTTTGGTTTGGTTTGGTTTGGTTTGGTTTGGCTTGGTTTTTTAAGACAGAGTTTCTCTGTATAACAGCCCTGTCTGTTCTGGAACTAACTTTGTAGACCAGGCTGGCCTCAAACTCGTAGAAACCTGCCTGTTTCTGTCTCCCGAGTACTCAGTTTCTTAATAAGTCACCCTACTTATTAAAGAAAAAAATGCATACCATGAATTTAAAATGGTCACTCTGAGAAGCACTTACATTTTAAAAAAAGACTAAACATGCATTTAACCATATTATCTAGCATTTAGCCTAGAGAACTGGAAATATATGTAGCCCCCAGACCTATATGTGTCTGTCCATAGCAACTTGATTTGAAGTAGGCAACATGTAGCAGTACAGTCACTCTTAAGAGTTCTACTCAGCCACAAGAAGGAATAAATAATTGATACACATAACTTCGATGGATCTGAAGACTATTATATCGGCCAACACCAAAAGGGCATGCATTTTTTTTATTCCATTGATATAAATGTCTCAAAATGGCAAGTTTAGAAAATTAAAAATAGACCAATGATTGCCAGAGTCTGGGAATAGTGGATAACGAGTAGGTAACAAGAACAGTCTTTGTGTAAATCAAGTAACTCTGTATTTTGATTTTGGCAATTTTAACTGGGTCTGCATGTGTGACATACTAGCACAGAACCATATATGACATCATATAGACAGCAGGTTTCCTTGTTCTTGTATCCATTGGGGGAAACTAAGTGACTTGAACACAGAAACTCCTTCTATTACCCTTGCAACTTCTTGTAAGCCTATAATTTCAAATAAATAAATAAATACCATGCTTAAGTCACTTTGGGCTTTTAGGAGACACCTGGTATGGAGCAGGTCACTCATCCTCTAAAAATCCTAGGATTCATATACCATAAGGATCTATGATACCTATCTTAGGTATATTTTCCCATCATTGAAAGTGGCTAGAACTCAGTACCTCCTAAATCACTGGCTCCCAACAACACTCTTGCAGCCTCTTGGACCCTCACTCAGAGTTAACTGCCACCAGGTAAACAAGGGTTGGCATCCCCAGTTCAGAAAAAACCAGCATACAGCAGTTAGGCAAGGTGAGTTCATAAATATAGAAGTTTTAAAAGCAAATATATAATAATACAAGAAAAAAGCCAGAGATGCCTTTATAGAAAATCTAGGAAGAAAATTAATAAATATCATGTAACATTAGAAAAATTTAAATGGAAGCATGGACAAGAAGCCATTTTTACTGCAGTGTTTATGTGAATTCTCAGGACTCTTCTAAAATCAGAAATTCTAAGAAAACTTGTCAAGAAGAAATAAGGTTTGAGCTTAGTCCAAGAAAATCCCTCAGAGTACCCATCAGGCCTAAGCCTTGATTTTATGTAGACAGATGTTAATAGCCAAGTTCTGAAGGTCCTGCTACGGCTTCCTTCCTCTAGTTCTTGAAACAATGATTCTAATGGAGACGATCCATTATCTTAGGGTGATGCATAAATGTTTCTTGTATTCTGGGCCTCTCTACACCTAACCTAAATAAATTTAGTCTTAATATTATTTCCTTTCTTCCTCGGTTTGGTCTGGTAAGGCCAAGGCCTTTAGAAGTTGGTCAGGTAATGGAAAAATGTGAGTCAGGTGAGGAGTAGGAAGTCTTACACTAATTGTATAAGTAGAGCTACAATACAGTCATTCACATCCAATTACAACAGGAAAAAGAAGTCACCTTATGCAACCGCGGCTGCCAACTTGTGACCTCTGTTAAACCAGGAAGGCCTAGACCAGGAGTTGCGGCACACTTCAGTAAAGTACCATTCGCCTTTCACAGGCCTACAGGTGACAAGGCTGACCAGGCTTGTTTGTTTTCTTTAGAATCCCTGGGAGGAGGCAGCCACCCAGAGGAAATGCTAAAGCCCTTTGGCAGGAATGACAGAGGGCTCCTCCCAAAGTCACCCACTTGTCGAACTGTTTAAATTATGGGGAGTTTAGCAGGAAGTATCATGCTATCAGCAAGGCAGTGAAACAGGCTACTACCCAGAAAAAGTCCAGAAGCTGCTGCCAGCTGTTCACTTACCTGCCACTCCCTCCTACCTGCAGAAGTCTAATACTAGTAAACTTAAGACACTGATGCAGTTCTGGGGAGCACTGAGAAATAGGGAGCGAACCCTAAAAGCTAATGCCTTGCTTCCTATTGAGCTTCTGTCCCAACAGTCATAATAAAATCTGAACACAACACTACAAGTTACCAACCCAAGAGTTCACTTCCCCAATTCCAGTGAAGTAATTCTCAACCTATTAATGTGGGCTAGGAATCTGGCAGCTGCTCTCATGTCATATTCAGAAGCAAATTTAGTTCATGATCCAAGTTGTGTATTTAAAAATGCAACGTTTATGTCTGTTCACTGCCAAACGCGATACAATGGTTGATGACTGGTCTATTATAAAAAATCCTACACAATTGGAGACCTGACTACATTATTGAATCTTGCTCTGTACCTCTCTGGGGTAAATAAAAAAATGCTTTACTCTTGAGTTTTAGAATATTTTAGAATATATATCCATGTGTGTGTGTGTGTGTGTGTGTGTGTGTGTGTGTGTGTGTGTGTGTGTATACACATATATATGTAATATACTCATATATGTAACTTTGGACAGATGTGTGTATATGTGTGCATCTGTGTGTGTGTGTGTCAAGCTTACCACCTTTCTGATTGTTTGTTTATTTATTTATTTCAATAAGGATTTTTGAACAACCATTATTTACTAGCCACTGTTACAGAAGAACAGGTATTCAAAGCATGGTACCCACCTTCTCAGCACTAGAGTCTCCTTGTACTTGCAAATAAGGTTGTGTAATACACTTATACCAGAGCCTCCTTCAGGAGACTCAGTTTGTTCTGATTATTTCTCCAAGATAATAGCATGCAGTGGCAAGCATCTCACACCATTTGAATTAGGTGAGATTCTGCTTCTCAGCTCAAACACTTGATGCCAGGGAAGATTTTCCCATTTTTATCTTTGCCCATTGGTGTCAGTGTCTCTTCCCTGTTCCTGCCTAACTTAACTGAAACCACAACACAAGAAGGGTTAGGCAAAAGGAAGTTCCTCAAAATGGTCTTGTAAGCTTATTGTCAGTCGTAAGAGTATGGTTTTGGTAAAGCTATCTTTAAAATTAGAACTTGGTGATGTCTATTGGGATGGAGGAAAGGTACCTGAGCCAAGCAAGACAAGAACGTAGAGAGTATACAGAGAACGAACAAGCTCTCAAGAGGAAGTTCCTGTTCTGGAAACCTCCAAACTATTGCTCGCTTGTTTTCATAGAAGTCATTGCTAAAATTACAGCTGAATTGTATTCATCTCTATCCTGGTAGAAAAGGGCCAAAAAATGGAAAAAGGGTGGCGCTGCAGGTGGCTCAGTTTAGGAATGGGCTCTATCACCCAAGCGACTAATTCTGATCCTGAGCGTCTGCTAGCCCTGGCCTGGGTGCAGCTTTGGTGTTCACCCACACAGATGACTATCTCAAATCCTTCATTCCATTCACAAGACATCATAGATTCAAACTGACAGTCATAGTTGGCACGTGACAAAAACAATCTCCCAGTGCCGGCTTCAGGACAATTGTGTTTTGTTCCTGGTCCACACAAAACCAAGGGTAATACCAGAGGATGCCATCTTGCCTACTATCTGTAGCCTTCCCTTGCTCATTCATCATAACTGTCAATCAAGTAAGTTCCTACACTGAAGAATAAGAGGTCTTGGGTTTCTGTCTCGCATTCAGCATTGATCACACTTTGGAACAATGACTGCAGGCAACCATTTATCTAATAACCCGATCGTATTAACATGAAGTGAGTAGTAGATCCAATGTATAAAATAAAACAACTAAGATATTTTTTTCTATTTCAAAAGTATTTAAGTGGATTAATTTTTAAAATAAAGCTCTTTAATATTTACTACCTTCCTTTGAAAATATCTCCACATCACCTTTAGTATAATTTCAGATTTTTTTTTAAATTTACTTAGTCTTTGTGGTCTATGTTTCAACAAAAAAATTAGGGTGATTCTAGTTTGTATTATTCCAGGTTTTTTTCTCGGTTAGATATTAAATCCAAAGAGAAATTTCCATTTCAAAGAGTCATAGTTGGCTCTTGCAGCTGCTACTGATGAGCTGTGTAATATAGCGAGTGTTTTAAAGAGTGCTTCCAAGAGTTCTATAGAAGACACAGATTAAATATACAGAAAGTATTCCAACATTTCTCACTACAACAATAGCATCTACTACTTCTCTGCCACTCTCTGCTTGTATTACTTCTTTGCATTTGGTATTGAATTTTATTTTTCCTTTTTCTATGAAGTAGTCTTCATTGAATGCATATTAAAAGATCTGAAAGGTGAAGAGATTAAAAGCATAAGAAGTCTTACTTAGCCAGTGAAAATGTAAAATTTGAACTCAAGTTTGTTGGCAGAAATTTTTAATTCTATTATAAATTTTAGCTATTTGAATTCTGAGCTATCTTAAATTTAAAGGCAAGGCTCTTATAAAAAAAAATGCTATTCAACTCGAACATCACTGACAATGTGTCCCTGAGGATTTTGTCCACTAATAACAAAGGAGCACATTCCCTGTTGTTGGCTCAGTTTGGTTATGTTAGCCTGTGAGGAAACTATTGTTTTGATTTTAATATGATAGCCACACACAGTTTAAGGGTAATGCGAACATCATTCCTTTGTCCCCATATTGCTTACTTCATATGTAATAGGACCTCCAACACCACAGGCCTCCCATTGTATACAAAGAGAGATCAATGGAATAATAGAATGTATCTTCCCATAACAGTATCCATCTTCCTTAGAAGTTCTTAAAACACATAAACAGGGTCAAAAAAAAAAAAAGCATCTTCCTCTCATTTCTTCACTTCCAACAGGGTCAGAAGGGAGTCTACAGGTGCTACTCTTTCCTCTGTTCCCCCCCCCAAAAGTTCACCACCTTTGTCTTGAATTTCTGTCTTGAATTCTCATTATGTTTTGTGTCTTTATGCATGTCCACCATCACAAAGAGCCAGATTCTCAGATGTCTTGGGGTCTTTCTCACCCTCATGCCCACAGGCTCTGTTACGGTTGGTGAGCTTTATCTTCTACCCCTCCTCACACTTGGAATGTTGTTCTCTGCATTGTAGTCCATCCTTTATAGGTCCCTAAATTCTCAAGCTATCCCTAAATGTTTGCTTCTTTTTCTTGCTCTAGGCTACAAGTCTTTTTGTCAACGTTGGTGTCACTTGAATTTCTAAGCAGAAAACTAAACAGTGCGAACAGTCTGATCTCCCCCATCCAAACTCCTTCACTACTGACACTCCTATTTTGTTGCGACAACTCCATCTTCCTGGTTGTTTAGATCAAAACCTTGGATTCCCTTTTCTATCACAGCCCACGTTCCATCCATGAGGAAATGCTGTTGGCTCTACTTTTAAAATATGTCCAGAATCCAGATTCTTCTTGCTTCCTGTTCCTATGCCACCTACCGTCATCTCTTCCCTGGATTTCTTTTTTTTTTTTTTTTTTTTTTTTTTTGGTTTTTCAAGACAGGGTTTCTCTGTGTAGCCCTGGCTGTCCTGGAACTCACTCTGTAGACCAGGCTGGCCTCAAACTCAGAAATCCACCTGCCTCTGCCTCCCAAGTGCTGGGATTAAAGGCATGCGCCACCACTGCCTGGCTCACTCAAGTCTTTTCTATTTTTTCAGAGTGTATTTTCAACAGAACAGAACAGAGGAAGAGCTTGATTCCATAAGTCAAATCATATCACCATTCCACAGGAAACCTTCCACAGACTACCTACCTGAACAGAGTAAAACAAGCCCAGGTCTTTAGAGTGGCCTGCGGGTCATTGGTGATCTGACCCTTGGTCCACAGAGCTTTTCTCCTACTTTCCTCTTCCAGTACTGCCAACAGGAACTTGTACGAACAATCCAATGTGCTTAGGGCATCTGAACTGTTTCTTCTTCCGGAAACACTCCCTGTCCAGATACTCTCCACCCCAACCCTACTGTGGCTGCTCTGTTATCCTCCTGGCTTTTGCTATGTCTAAACCATAAACTTTGATTATGCCTTTCCATCCTCAGCCTCTCTGGGAACATACTGCCAGGGCCATGGACCTTTCTTGATTTTCTTCACTAAGTTATCCCAATTGTCTATCTAGAGCAGACTGTCTTGAGATTATTTCTCACAAACCTGCCCCACCACAGATCCCCGCACCCCTGCCTAAGGGGACAGCAACTCCACCCTTCGAGTGACCCAAAGCACAGGAGGCATCCTTAACTCTTTGTGTTACACCCACATCCATCCAGTCAAAAGGTCCTGTCTGTTCCACCTGCAAAACAATTGCTCAATAATTTTACATTGGAGGAAAGACTATAAAGTTAAGTAATAGCATGGATCAATCTTACTGCCACTAATCATTCTACATATCTCAAACATTGACACACTATCGATTACATGCACAGGTATTGGTAGTCTCGCTAAACATTAATATTGAATCTTTATTTGTCTGACTTGGTTCCTACTCTTTATAGAATTCATTAACTGACTAAGTGCTGGGGTTGTGCACAGGACACTGAGCAAATCTCATAGTTCTTTTAGCTATGAAGATCAGCACATACCAGTTTATACTAATGGTGCTTTTGATTTCATAATCAGCTAAGTCAGAATTCAGTGTTCTTACTTTATTAAATAGTCAATCCAGGAGTTAGGGATGTAGCTCCGTCAGTGAAGTGGTTTCTGTATAAGAGGAAGACCTGAGTTCAGATCCCCAGCATCCCCGTTAAAAATCAAGTGCCCATGACTGTGACTGTAGCCCTGGATAGGACGAGACAGGAGGAGCCATGGAGCTCACTAGGCAGCCAGTCCCGCTGAACTAGTGAGCAGCAGATTCGGTGAGAGACCTTCTCTCACAACGTAGGTGGGGAGTGGAAGATCTAGAGCTTCACCCTTAACCTGTGGCCCACACATACACACATGCAAATGGACCTGCATATACATATGTACACATACAATACTACACACAGAGACACAGGCACAAACAATTAAAAGCAACTCTACTAGGAAGTCTACTGAATGCTAGAGATAAACAAAATTACATAAGTCTGAATAACTATATGATAATGAAAGTCAATGTCTCAGTACAGTGTAACAAATGGAATATGAGTCGTGACACACACGAGATGGGAGACACAGCTCTGTAAGACAGAAGGCTTAGGGCAGGACAGAGGTCATGTGGGAAAGACATTCCCCACAGGGGAAAGCTAAACCCAACTTCTTCATTTGCTTCTGACCTTCTGTCCTTTGTTATAAACGACACCACTTTGGCTTCAGAGGACACCTGACAATAGGTTGTTCAATTCATGATCCAGGATTCGTGCGTTGTGGAAGGATTTGGATTAAATCATTTCTAAAATCTTCTACCAAATGTTGAAATATGATGATTCAAATGATCAAAAAAAAAAAGGACTGTATTTAGTCTAGTTTTGACTCAGAATGCTTTTGGCAAAGACTGCATGAATAATACTATTTCATGTGTCTCATGCCAAAACTAAAATATTAATAGATTGTGTGAAGACTTAAATCCAGCCCTAGACTTGTCTCCAAGATGCATGCTAATTAGGAGACAAAATAATCCGAAGCCATTTCTTTCTGTGAAGCTTCGAAACTGTGAACAGCTACAATCTGTCCTTGCATTTTCCTTGAAAGTAAAATCACCAATAAGAGAGGCATAAGTCCCTGTTCCTATGCAACAGGCCAGTAGAATTCTTTTTCAACTCTGTTTTAGGAAATTTTGACCGCTTGTTAGGGCAACATTTTCTTCTCCATGCTGTGAACTGGGCTCAGTATTGTTTTTCCAACAAGCAGGAGTAAAACACTGACATCTAAAACCTAAAAATATGAAACAAATTTCAGCATTCCTTGGGGACACTATGCTGCTTTTGACACTCTTGAGTGTGTGCACATGCAGGCCCGTGTGTGCATGTGTGTTTGAGTGCATTTGCACAAGTATTCACATGCGGAGGCCTGACAAAGACTGACGTCAGGTGTTCTTCTATTGTTCCCCAACCTTTCTTTGAGACTGTCTTTCACAGGACCCGGAGCTCACCACCAGGTTAGACTCTGTGGCCCACAAGTCCCTGTCTCTACACACCAGCACATCAGTTGCAGACTTTTTCAGCCGTGTTAGGATTTTTCATACGTGCAAGCGATGTGAACTCAGAGCCTCATGCTGGCTTGCCTAGCAAGCACGTTACTTACTGAGCCAACTTCCCAGCCCCTCTACTCACATTCTTTAAACCACGGTTATAGAATAGAACTAGATTGGAGCACTGATTCTAGCATGTATTAGACAAGTCTTTCTAAGAACCTCTATTTCCTTGCTTATAAAATAGAAATAGTGAGACCATCTTGTTCCACACAATATTTGTGAGGGCTAATGAGACAAGAGGTTTGAAAGCACATCACAAATACACTTTCTACAAACAAAGGAAGGAACAAACAAACAAACAAAAAAACCCTGTAAACTTTTGGCTGCATTATTTGTAACATCTGGAGAGTAGAAAGAATCAAATATCTATCAACTGCCGAATGTATGAGTAAAATGTTTCACAACAGAATATTATCTAAACATAAAAAGGAACGGAGAGCTGATTTGTGGCTACATAAAGCTTGAAAACATCATGCTAAGAGAGACAAGCTAGAGCAGAAAAGCCATGTCTGGGTAATACCACGTCTGTAAAATGCAAGAGTGCGCTAGTCCCCAGAGGAAGAAAGGAAATTGGCAGTTGTCAGCACCTGGGAAGGAGCCCATGAAATCGCTACTAACAGCTACAGGTGCTGAGAAGGTTCTGAACCTTCCCATAGCCATGTGCATCATAAAGGGATTTTTAAGTATAAAATACAAATATAACATGTAAACATTTAACTATTGTCATCACTTGTGAGTCACTTGTTTCCAGTTTGGAGATATTTTCCTGAGAATATAATGATTGCTTTTGTTTGTTTGTTTTTTCATAAACAAAGCCATCTCTCTTAGGGTTGCCCTAAACAAGTTAGAGACGACTGGTATTTAAAAGGCAGCAGGGACTGGACATAGCTCAGTTAGTGAAATGACCGCTTGCAAGTCTGAGAACCAGAACTTCATGCGCAGAGCCAACAGAAAAGAAAAACCAGGCAGAGAAGTTCACACTTCTAATGCCAGCACCGGGGATGCAAAGATGGGAATCACTGGGGTGTGCTGGTCCCTGAGCTAGTGGCCAATGAGAGACCTTATTTTAAAAGGCAAGGTAGATAAGGAGCTATACTTAAGGTTGTTGTCTGGCACTGACAAGTGCAACACACACATGCATATGCACATATACAGACACAAACACATACTCACACATACACACACACGGAGAGAGAGAGAGAGCGGGAGTAATGGAAGACTTTTGAATTCATATACATGACCACATGCAGTAACAGCTCCATGTGTTAGGGGCATCTTGGACAGGTAGAGTCTCTTTTTTTTTTTTTTTGGTTTTTCGAGACAGGGTTTCTCTGTGTAGCCCTGGCTGTCCTGGAACTCACTCTGTAGACCAGGCTGGCCTCGAACTCAGAAATCCGCCTGCCTCTGCCTCCCAAGTGCTGAACTATACACATTATTATACAAACAAGCTTTGTGCCTATAACAACTGTCCGCACTCAAGAAGACCTACGCCCACCTGGCTCTGCTCCAAGAGCAGGAACCGTGTTACATGTTCCCTTCCACAGCCATGTCGGACCTGACACTGGATGACTCTAAGTGGTGTCAACTTGACAATAAAAAACCAGCACAGAGGCACTGTCTTGACATTTCTCCAGATTATAGTACAAAGAATTACATAATACAGGGGCCAAATCACCTTACCAATGTCAACAAGGAAAGGAAGGCTGAAGAAAATGAGGAGTTTCAATGTTCCTTTTCACAAATTAAATGTTTGATAAATTATCATTAAATTTTGGTACCTTTTTGATATTTTTATAACTTTATATAAAATAAAGGAAAGACTCCAGAAAACCCCACAGTCTTAGGATTCTAGAAGATCTCAAACTGGGCTCCACCCACATGCATTAAGTGGCAGGAGGTTTTTGTGGGCCGGAAAGAGTTATGCCAAGTGAGTTGGCCCCTGTGCTCTGAAAGCCTGCCATATGATGGAACCCACTTAATATAAATGAAGAAATAAGAAGAATAGAAACAGCATGCATTCAACATTTATAATACACTCTGGATAGAAATCCATTCAGCACTAATTGCTTAGCAAATTCGCAGACTAACAGAATTGCCCAGAAATTGTTATTTAGTTATGTGTAACATAATACATTATGTTAAATACAAACTATTGTTAACCCTAGAGGAACTTTTATTTAAGAAGAGGGAGGAATCATGCCTTAAAGCATTCTTTTGTTTTTTTGTTTTTTTAAAGCTCTATGCCATCTGTTTGGGTGAAAGACTGCATAAGGCCACTAATCACCATTATCACTAATTATCTGTATCTAGAAATCTTTTCAGTTAACCATTAGCAATACATTTGAAGCAAGAAATGGGCTTGTTAAATCCTGGGCTAGGTTTTATTTTCCACAGAAATTTGTCTTTTACAAAACACTTTGATATTACTGGGTGGACTCTAGGGTCAAAACATCTAGCAACCCAAACACTGGAGTCTGTCTGGCCAACTTTGAGGAACTAGTCTTCATCGTCATCCTCAGAGGATGGAAAGAGCTGGGATCTGTTGGATGTCACCAGGAAGCTTTTGAATATGTTAGAGGAAGGAGGGAGACTCTCATGTAAATTTGAAGAGCAGATTTTTCTCTTTTTGAAAACATGTTTTTATTTCTTTATAACTAGCATCTAATGCATTACATGCTTCTGTAACACATTCTATATCAGAGTGTGTCTTTGTGGTTCTCTGTCCCCATCCTCACTGACTGCTGTCCCTGTTCCTGAGGAGCAGCCTCCCTAGAGACCCCTTTCCTCTTTCACATCCACCTATCCTTCTACCCACCCCTCATCCTTCCTCAGCACCTAATACTCTCCCTTGGTCCTTCCTGCTTAGACTTTAATCTCACACATATACACGTTATAGGTTAAGATCAGTATATGAGGGAGAACATGTAGGATTTTTTTCCTTCTTAGTTAGGGTTACCTTGCTTAATAGTATACTTTGCAGATCAATCCAATTTCCTGAAATTTTCATGATTCCATTTTCCTTCACAGCTGAAACTTTTTTTATCTTACTGTTTTTTTATTTTTTTATTGGGTATTTTCTTTATTTACATTTCAAATGTTATCCCCTTTCCCAGTTTTCCCCCTCCCAGAGACCCCCTACCCCATTCCCCCTCCCCTCTACTTCAGTGTGGGGGCAGTGGTCTGTGACAGGCAATCTGACACCTGGTTGAGCAAAGGCTGAAAATTCTGGGAGACTCCGTGAAATATTCACGAGGGACCATATTATATTTTTAGCCAACGCTCCCGGAAGACTCCTGTAAAATCAGCACAGCTCTCACAACCCCTGTATAGAGAGAGGCCTGCTATGTGAGATTTGTCACGTAGAAAGCAGCCTTGACCCCTCCCATAAGCAAATGTGGCACTAGAGAGCCCCCAGACCTAGCCAATAGAAAGTATTGATTGCCAAGCCCCTAACCCCTCTCTAAACAGTATAATAGCTTGCCCCACCTCGTGGCTCTCTCTCTCTCTGCATCTCTCTGCCTGCCTGTTCTCTGTGCTGCTCTCTACGCTGCTCTCCGCCCAACCCTGCCCACTAGCCTGCTTTGTCCCCGCTTCTGCCCGCGCCCGCCGCCCACCACCCAAAAGGAATAAAGGTGCAAACTGCTCCAGTGTCAGAGAGCCTTTGTTCCACGAGCTGTAAACACTTCGGCCCGTGAAGAGACCCATTCTCCAGGCGGTGGGGTGCACGATGACAGCGGCTGTGGGTCTCCCAGGAACTGCCAGAAGTCTCCCACACTCCATAGGGTGGACTCAGCATAAGCGGTGAGCACTGAGCGGGCTCGGTCCAACACTTCAGTGAGAATACTCCCCAACCCTCCCACCCACTCCCTCTCACTACCCTAGCATTCCAGTATGCTGGGGCATCAAGCCTTCACAGAACCAAGGGGCTCTCCTCCCATTTGATGTCCAACAAGGTCATTCTTATCTGCTACATATGCGGCTGGAACCATGGGTCCCTCCATGTGTACTCCTTGGTTGGTGGTTTAGTCTCTTGGAGCTGGGGGGGGGGTCTGGTTGGTTGATATTGTTGTTCTTCCAATGGGGTTGCAAATCCCTTCAGCTCCTTCAGTCCTTTCTCTAACTCCTCCATTGGGGACCCTGCGCTCAGTCTGGTTGTCTGTGAGCATCTGCCTCTGTATTTGTAAGGCTCTGGCAGAGCCTCTCAGGAGACAGCTATATCAGGTTCCTTGTAGCAAGCACTTCTTGTAGCAAACCCTTCCACAATAGTGTCTGGGTTTGGTGACTGTATACGGGATGGATCCCCAGGTGGGGCAGTCTCTGGATGGCCTTTCCTTAAGTCTCTGCTCTACACTTTGTCTCTGTATTTGCTCCCATGAGTATTTTGTTCCCCCTTTCTAAGAAGAACTGAAGCACCCACACTTTGGTCTTCCTTCTTCTTGAGCTTCATGTGGTCTGGAAATTGTATCTTGGGTATTCAGAGCTTTTGGGATAATATCCACTTATCAGTGAGTGCATACCATGTGTGTTCTTTTGTGACTGGGTTACCTCACTCAAGATGATATTTTCTTGTTCCATCCATTTGTCTAAGAATTTCATGAAGTCATTGTTTTTAATAACACTCCTCCATTGTTGGTGGGATTACAAGCTGGTACAACCACTCTGGAAATCTGTCTGGCTGTTCCCCAGAAAATTGGATATAGTACTACCAGAGAACCCAGCTATACCACTCTTGAGCATATACCCAAAAGATGCTCCAACACATAACAAGGACACATGCTTCACTATGTTCATAGCAGCCTTATTTATAATAGCCAGAAGCTGGAAAGAATCCAGATGGCCTTCAACAGAGCTGAAACATTTTTTTTCCTTCTTTTTTCGAGACAGGGTTTCTCTGTGTAGCCCTGGCTGTCCTGGAACTCACTCTGTAGACCAGGCTGGCCTCGAACTCAGAAATCCACCTGCCTCTGCCTCCCAAGCACTGGGATTAAAGGCGTGTGCCACCACTGCCCGGCTGAGCTGAAACATTTTTAAAGGTAAACAAAGTACTGCTTCACTTACCCCACACATTCACACAAGTAGTTGTTGCTTCACAACTATTTGTTGTTGGACCACAGAAAAATACTGATTAATGCAGTTGGTGGTTGTTATAGTGAAATGACTGCAGAGATCTTAGCTTGATATTTCAATTAGTTGCTAAAGAGTGACCCACTAAGAGAAGAAGGGATTAGCCTCTCCTAGGGACGAGCCTCTTGGTTATCCAATACAAAGTTGTCAGCTCTGAAGTGATATTGAGATAAGCCACCCTGGACAGACTCGGGAGACTGGGAAACTGTATTTATATATGCATGTGTGCTTGTATATATGTGTGGAACAATAATCAAGAAGAGGCCATCAATTTGAGAGGGAGTGAGTGGAAGGTTTAGACTCTAAATTTTAAAGGGAGGACACAGAAGAGGAAAGTGGTGTCCTCTTAAAATGTTAAATCAAAAATGATCTAACTACATGAGATAACAAGAGGTCTATTTTCTTTAGTATCTTATGAAGCAAGTTCTTATTTGGTTATAAAAATCTAAATGTTTCAACTTGGCATTTAATGCCTTTGACAGTGAACTATCAGTTCATATTTCTAGTCTCATTGCCTACTGACTTATCTTTATGTAACTTGAGCTTCTATAAATCCAGTTTATAAAATGATACTGGAACTTTGGTGCCCAATTAATTTGAAGAATTTACTCAATGTATATAAAATACACTTTGTACCATTTATCTTTCTAATAGCTAATTTCTCAACTGTGTTTGGGGAGCTATAACCTCCTAAACTCCCTTTCCTGAGAACTGCTGTCACTTACCCCACACCATCAGGGCTGACAAAAGACAGCATTTTTACCACACATGGTTACTCTTATTCTTGTGGGATGAGTCATTTGAGGTGTGAGACTGACCAATCAGATCCTCCTCTAGAAATTTGGAATTCACAGAGTCCAGGCAATGTAGGAAGCTAGGTAAAAGCCCATCTAGGTGTGTTCTTGAGTGAACACCACAGTAAGCTCAAGTCAAAACATGTATATGGCAGATCTGATGCCAAGAGATGGCAAAGAGACTTAATTTGTGGAACAGAAAGTGGATTTGCAAAACCATGCATAGAAGAGTCCAGCCGCCGCCGAGAGGCAACTGTTGTCTGTCTGTACAGCTTCTCTGGTTTGCAGCTAATTTCCCAGCTGTATTTCGTCTATGAGAGCGTGCTGCATCCTAAAAATAAACTCCCTTTGAAGTAGAATGAATTGGAGAGGGTTTCTGTCTCTTTTAATCATTCAATTTTACCTTTTAAAAAAAAGTTACCCCACTGTCTTAGTCAGGGTTTCTATTGCTGTGACAAAATAGATAGATAGATAGATAGATAGATAGATAGATAGATAGATAGATAGATAGATAAAAATCAAGTTGGGGAGGAAAGGGTTTATTTGGCTTACACTTATATTGCTGTTCATCACTGAAGGAAGTCGGAATAGGAAGTCAAACAGGGCAGGAATCTGGAGGCAGAAAGTGTTGCAAACGCCATGGAGGGGTGCTGCTTACTGACTTGCTCCCCACAGCTTGCTCAGCCTTTCTTATAGAACCCAGGACCACCAGCCCAGGGATGGCATCACTCACAATGGGCTAGGCTCTCACCCATTGTTCACAAATTTATTTATTTATTTATTTATTTATTTATTTATTTATTTATTCATTCATTCATTCATTCATTCATTCATTCATTCATTTTTTGTTTTTTTCAAGACAGGGTTTCTCTGTGTAGCCATGGCTGTCCTGGAACTCACTCTGTAGACCAGGCTGACCTCAAACTCAGAAATCCACCTGCCTCTCCCGAGTGCTGGGATTAAAGGCATGCGCCACCACTGCCCGGCATTGTTCACTTATTTAAAAAACGCCTTACAGCCAGATCTTCTAGAGGCATTTTCTCAATTAAGGTTTCTTTCTTCCAGATAACTCTAGTTTGTGTGTCATGTTGGCATAAGACTAGCCAGCACACCCACTCAGCTGACAAGTTTTCCATGGTACATTTTGAAATGTATCCCAGCTGGGTAGATCCTTGTCTTTACTAGGCTGTCAGTAACTTGCCTACTTTCCTATTCGCACTGTCTTCCAGTTACTATTCCACACCAAGAGGCTTGGATTAGTAATCTGCTGATGTTAGGGTAGGGTCCTCAAGAGATTTCACCCTTGGGGTATATTAGGTGCCCTCTTTTTACACAGCCTGGGGGGCAGAAGTGCTCATGGATAGATCAGAGAATTCTGGCAACTATCCTGTACTGTATAACAGAAATGTCTGTCTCTGTGTTTGTGCAGAAAGTGGAAAATTCTATTATAGAGTCCTGGATAACCAACCTTGGCAAGTTATTTAACTTTATGCTTTCAATCTCCTTCTATGAAAATAGATATATCTCCTACAAGGACCTCATAGGAACTGCCCTGGGGCCTTACTAATCTGCCATAGTTATATTAACACATGACAAAAATAAACCTTGTTTAATTGTTATGCCATTGTAGAACTGTATTTTCTGTATTTTAGCTATATTGACGTTGAAATTCCTTAGCAGTGATAAATTGCATGTTTGCCAATCAAGTGTTTTAGGAGTCTGAAGGCTCTAATTAGAGCACTCACAGAATAAAATTGACCTTATTAGTGATTTCTAAATGTGCGGTTCAGTCATATTAAATGCATCCATATTGCCCAATAGCCACCACTGCCATCCATTTCCAGGAATCTTTCCACAGTGCAAATTTGACAGCCTAGACCCACTAAACAATAACTCCCAGTTTTCTTCCTCCCAAGCCCTTGGGACAAACAAAATTTCGCATTCCATCTCTGTGAATGTCACTATGCCAAGTCCCTCCTGTCAGTAGACCCATGGGGCTGGTACTTTTGCTGCTGGCGTATTTCATCTAGAACACTGTCCTCGAGGTTCATTTATACTACCGAGAATTTCAGAATTCTGTTTTCACTTTTACAGCTGAGCTACATCCCACTGTTCATTTTTGCCGCATTTCCCTCAACCATGCATCTGCAGTGGACACTGGGTTGCTTCCATATTTTATCTTTTAATACTCATGGCTCACCGGGCAGTGGTGGCGCACGCCTTTAATCCCAGCTCTTGGGAGGCGGAGGCAGGCAGATTTCTGAGTTCAAGGCCAGCCTGGTCTACAGAGTGAGTTCCAGGACAGCCGGGACTACACAGAGAAACCCTGTCTCGAAAAAACAAAACAAAACAAAACAAAAATACTCATGGCTCTACATACATCTCTTGCTTCAGTTGTTTAAGGTAGAGATGAAACTGCTGGGTCCCATGGTAATTCTACATCACTTCGGAGGAACTGCCAAACTGCTGCCCATAGCAGCCACAGCATTTTATATGCCTATCAACAGTGCAGAAGGGTGCCAAATTCTTCACATCTTTTCCAACAATTGCTGTTTTCTGTGTTGCCTGTTTATGTATAACAGCCATCCTAATGGGTGTGAGGTGGCCTCTGTACATGGTTTTGATTTGAACTTTCCAACAGATTAATGGCAATGAGCATCTTTTCATGTGCTAATTGGCCATTTGTATCTATTCTGTGAAGAAATGTCATTTAAGTACTCTCTCCAGCTTGTTTGGTTCGCTGTTGTTTTGTGAGGGTTAGGGGTCACTCAATGCATTCTGGACACTTCTTTTCATACCAGCAATTTTTAACCATCCTGTGGGTTACCTATTGCTCTGTGTCTTTTGATAAAGAAAAAAAAATGTTTAAATCCAATTTATTTTTATTCTTCTGTTACTAGGGTGTTTGATGTCACATACAAGAACTTATTGCCAAATAGCCAATGTTGGGCACAAGCATGTATGCTTGCATGCCACCGCATGCATGAGAATTGTCTTTCCCCTGCAGGTTCTGGGGATAAAGGGCAGCTTATCAGGCTCGGTGGAAAGTGCCTTTGCCTACCACCCATCTCACCAGCACTGGCTCCATTCTTAAGGAAGTTTTCACTGTTATTTTGTTTTGTTTAATTTTCTTTTTCAGTCAGTGCTGGGAACTGAACCTAGAACCTTGTACATGCTAGGCAGATACTCCACCACTGATCTGTACCTCCAAGCCCCTTACAAGGGTTTTAAATAATAGCTCATTCATATCTTTCACTCCATTTGTTTTCAAGAGTTTTATTTTTCCAGGCTAAATCTGTAGCTTAGACATGCCTGAACTAAAACACACACACACACACACACACACACACACACACACACACACACACACACACACACAGAGAGAGAGAGAGAGAGAGAGAGAGAGAGAGAGAGAGAGAGAGAGAGATATCATGTGGTGATGAAACACAAAAAGTCAGATAACATTGAGAATGCCTCTGTGTTATGTGTGTGCATCCTTGTGCACGTACCTGCTTGTGCACAATGTCCAGGGTGTCACTTGCTGCTAAAAATAGAAAAAGAATTTAATAGCAATATAGGAAAAGACAGAAATATTAGATAGGAGAGACTAACACCTAAACAAAGAAATAAAAAAGTTTGCATTTGTTTTTTTTTTTTAAGACAGGAAAATTATTTCTTGCCTAACATACAAAGTGAATAGTAGGCTATCCTCCAAATGATGAATCAGAGGGTATGTGTTCCTTCCTTCTTTTGCCATCTGTCACAAATGGCTTTGAAGGCTGCCATGTCCTTCCTGTCAAGCTGGTAGAAAGGGACAAAGAGAGTGAAGAAGCCAAGCTGACTCTTAACCAGGCTATTTTAGAAATGACACAAATAGCTTGACTTTCATGTTTTGTTGGTATAACACTAGTCACCTGGTGTTAGGGTCTGACTATGAGATACCACCTAAAAGACTTGGTCCTCGGCTGGTGGATTCCATGTATTGAGAGCTGATTGGATCCTGAGGGCTCTGACTTAACCAATAAACTAATCCACGGACGGATTCATAATTGGTGCTATTATTGGGAAGGGATGGAGCTTCCGAGGCGAGGGCCTATTTGTAGGACAGAGGTCACAGGAGGCACGCTCTTGGGGTATATGTGGTCCTGGCCCTTCTCTGTCTTGTTCTCTGCTACCTGGCTGCCATCAAGCAAGCAACTCTTCTATGCCAGATTATTATGCCATCATGATTCTGTGTCACCTCGAGCTGGAAGCAATGAGTAAGCAAACCATGGGCTGAAACCATGAACCAAAAATAAATCTTTCCTCTCTGAAAGTATTCTCAAGTATTTGTCATAGTGGTGAAGATCGGATTAACATGTGTGGCCATGCCAGATACAAGACAACTAGGAAAGGTAGTGCCTGCAAGCACACTTGGATTCCATTAACTCTTCTTGCAGCACGGTAGTCACCCACCACAGGTGGCAAATGAGCAGATGGAATGTGTTGGGTTTTTTTTTAAACTGATATGTGCTGAAAAATGCACATTGGACTTTGAGGATTTATCATAGAAATTAGAATGCAGATACCTCAACAATTGGAAATTGAAATAACATTGTTGACAAATCGATATAGATTATATTAAATTTATTTCATCTTTTTCTTTTCCTTTTTTTAAATAGCGTTTCTAGAAAACTTTAAATTGTATAAGGAAGCAGGACACGGTGGCACACAGCTTTGATCCCAACACTGAGGAGGTGGAGGCTGGCTGATTTCTTTGAGTTCCAGAACAGTCAAACTACATAATGAGACCTTGTCTTTAAAAAAAAAAAAATGTTTACTTAGATGGCTCACATGTTATCTTTTGGGATTATGTTCTTGTGAAAATCGGCTTCTATGTCAGGCAGACTACCTATTTACCTATTTCATGAGCAGAAAACACTTTGAAGTCATTCTAGAGTCAAGATGTCTGTAGTCAGGACTTTGGAGTTTTGGATTCTTTAACAAAAACATAGAAATAAGAATGGGCTTTTGACTGGGCAGTGGTGGCGCACGCCTTTAATCCCAGCACTTGGGAGGTGGAGGCAGACGGATTTCTGAGTTCAAGGTCAGCCTGGTCTACAGAGTGAGTTCCAGGACAGCCAGGGCTACACAGAGAAACCCTGTCTCGAAAAACTAAAAAAAAAAAAAAAAAAAAAAAAAGAATGTGATTTTTTTAAATCCCAGATGTGGGGATATGGGACGACCTCAAATCGCTGCCTAAGATTACCCTGGTGCTCTAGCAGGGGCATGATTTTGCTGCCACAGATAGTTTCTGTGATTGTGTGACATTTGGAATTCTGAGACTTTTCAGAGGGTATTTAAATGCTAGGGCCCCAGAGAGGCAGTGCGGGTTGTTGTTGGGTTGTTGGTTATTGTTGGTCACTGTTGGTAGCAGTTTGTTAAGTAATGGAGTGCAAAGGAAAAACAAGAAGAAGAATAAATTAGATGTCTTGATGGCGAAGATCACAACTTGCGCCAAGGAACTAACTCAATGCCCCTAATCAGCAGGAAATAGTCTAATGATAATCTCTCCCCCTCTCCAACTCCCGACTTTATTCAGAGATCTCTTTTCTTTCTTCTCTATTCTTTTTTTTTTTTTTCTCCTAACAAGTGGTAGGGGTCGAAAGGGTGGAAGAAAAGGGGTGGAGAGGGTGGAAGTAAAAAGAGCCTACTAAGTAGCCAAAGACCAGTAAGACTGGATAGCTGGGTGTGACGGGACAGATCTGTAAGCTGAGCACCTCACAAGTTGATGCAAGCTCCAGGGCCCCTGCTCTAGACAAGTGTGTCTCAAACAAAACAGGCGCATGTTATTCCTTCTCCACTCACTAGAGGCGCATGCGCAATCACCAGATTCTGTCTTGCTACCTATTTTTGTGGGCAAGTCAGTGGGGGAGGGGCATGCCCTCACGTGGGTGTGGACATTCTGGGGAGGACAATGGACAGCCTCGGGTACCATTCTTTCTCATCTACCATCCATCTTGTTTTTTGAGTCAGGGTCTCCTGGCCTGGGGCTAGTTGATTAGGCTGGGATGTCTCTGGCCATCAGCCTGGGATCTCCTTGTTTGCCTTTCCAGTGCTGAAATTACAAGAAGGTACCATTGTGTCTGAGTTTTTTCAAGGATCCTGAGGATAGATTTTGAATCCTCACGCTTCTGTAGAATACATTTTATGGACTGAGCTCTCTCTCAAGCTCCCCCCACCCCCACGTGGCTTTATTTAGCCTTCCTTCTCCTGCATTTGTCTATCACGTCTCCACCAGTTTGCTGTAATCAACAGTGTATCGTCATATGGTTTGCTGCCCACTTACAAGAAACAATGGAAACGGGTTCTCAAAAGGAGAATATGGCTAGGGCAGACAAACCAGGTGACGTGCTTGCTCAGCATGTAAAGAGCGTAAACATAATATTTGGCAGCTTGGCAGCTGTTCACAGTCCCCAGATTTTATACTTCATATAAAAAGCATCAAAGCAAGAGCTCGGCTAAATAGGTGACACATTTAATCTGAGAGTATATTATTTAACTTGTGTCATTACTAAAGAAAACATGTAACTGATCTTTCTTTCTAGGGCTTGTACTCATGCCCAGAAACAGTCAACATCTTTGACAAGGCTTGGATTACCAACAGTACAGTTTGGACAGCAGGAAACTCATATAGCATCAGATTTGGCCCATAAGACAGGGCTTATAAAACCACATGCATTGATTATAAGAGGGTGCAAAATTATAATGAAGGGAACTTAAGAGGTGACTCCGTGGTTAAGAGTATTGACTGTTCTTCCAGAAGAACTGGCTTTGATTTCTGCTGGCACCCAGCATACCTGTGGTACATAGACATACATGCAGGCAAAGCACCCATACATATAAAATAGTAACTTTTTAAAAAGGCTTGTTGGTTGAAAAATAGCTATAAATGGGTAACATACTACCAAACACAACTCTGTCCAAGGGTAGAGCCTTTAATGTCTACTGTCACTCTCAGTGGTTTAAACATGTCTCCAAGTTATCCCTGTTAGAATATATGTGTCCTGCAAACATCACATTACAGTCTCCTAAACACTTAGGTACCAGACACTGTACTGGCTTCATTCTCACCAGTAACAATTTAGCAGAAATAGATCTTTTGAATGTTATATTTCACCCAGAAGAAACAATGATCCCAGCAGTTGGGAGGCAGAGGCAGGTGGATTTCTAAGTTCGAGGTCAGCCTGGTCTACAGAGTGAGTTCCAGGACAGCCAGGGCTACACAGAGAAACCCTGTCTCGAAAAAACTAAAAAAAAAAAAAAAAAGAAACAATGAGGTCTTTGAGGAACTGAATAGAAGGCGAGGTGATTTGATTTGAAAGATAGGATTTGTTTTGCCTCAGAGTACATCCAGAAAAGAGGACATTTCATGGAAAATGGGGTAATTAGGGGTGGGCTCAGATCCTGGGTGGCTAGGAGGGAAGGACATGTCTGTTCTGTTCTGATGATGGACCCTAGCTGTACCAGTTTCTTAGCCTGATTTGAGGCAGTAATCTTCAGAGTCATTGGGAGATGCTGAGTCTCCTGAGGTTGCTCAGGCTAGCCTCTCCAGAGGGGAACGAATAAGGGACCAAGAAACAGAACTCAAATCTGTCACTATTCTTACATTGTGTTTAATAATCCCACAATATTCACTAAAAGACTATTTTAAAACATCTGTTGTTGGCATAATATTATTTTAATAATTACACACATATTAAAAAAACATTTGAAATGTATAAAAGCCATAAAGATCTGGATTTAATTTATACATAGTTTACAAATGCTCGTTGATTTCCCATCAGTGCTGTTTGGCTAATAGTACAAATTTATCTCAAATTAAAGTTAAGTAGCCTTCCTAAAGTCCTGAGCATTTTGATGAATTCTGAGATTATTATCATGTGGATTCACAGGAGTGTAACACAGATGGTATGTAATACTAGGAAACTGAATTTAAAATATGCTTCTCTAGGGCTAAAGAAATGGCCCAGGGGTTAAGAGTGCTGGCCACTCTTTCAGAGGACCTGGGTTCAATTCCCAGCACCAACAGGGTGGCTCACAACCATCTGTAACTCTAGTCTTAGGGGATCTGACATTCTCCTCTGACCTCTGTGGGCATATGATGTACAGACATACATGTAGGCAAAGTACCCATAGATGTAAGATTTAAATTAACATGGTTCTCTTTTATATTTTCATTCACATTTCAGAAGAAAAAAAATGGAGACTAATGCTACTGTGTTACTGACACTTCAAACAAGTTTTAATTAGTTTTTCTGACAGAGCAGTAAATCTTTAAATTAAAGAGTTCAGGAGTGCTTAGCCCCATAAATTCCCTAAGGAAATTTAAATAGGAATAAGCTTTAAATACATCATTCTCGGTGCTTCCCAGATGGCAGCCAAAGTTGCCCCTTGACACATGTCAAACATAAATACACAGTGAATCTCCCAGAGTCCATCACAGACATTTAGTAAAATAAAATGTCATTTTGTTAAGGAATTAAAAGTCAAACTCTTGTGTCAGAGAATAGTACACACAAAATATCATACAGGGAATCAATGCTGTGTTCCTCTGGAATAAAAACAACATTTACTAAGCTCTCATGAAACTGTGGCCTGTTTTTAAGTGTTTTCCGTTATTTTAATATTTCATTCTTTTACCGACCTTATATAATGGTACCATTATTATTTCCATTCTACGGATGGGAAAGCAGAACATTAAATATCTTTGAATAATACCCTAAGAATACACCACAAGAGGAATTATGTAGCAAAGGCTCTAAGTGTACCTGCTATATTTCTTTATGCTTTAAGCATGTGATATATACACAGTCTTCACCTCTGACTGCCATGGCCCATTGCAACCATCTTTGTGCTATGCAAGATTGCCTAGTGTTCAGGATTAGAATCAAAACCCAACCCAGGAGCCCTCAACAAATGACAAGTAGGAACTGGTTTACCATCTCCCAGTTCCCTCACCCATGGGTAAAATAGCTTTGAAGGTCACGTTCTATGTTGGCCACCAAGAGTTCTGGAGTAGAATTAAGCTTCAGCCATAAATTCATTGGACGTTCATAATTTATCCACTTCTTTCTACTCCTTTTTTCTTTTTCAAAAATTTATTTATTCATATTTTATCTGTATGGGTGTTTTTGCATGTCCGTGTACCGTAAGGACCGAGGCAGTGCCTATGGAGGGTAGGAGAAGACATCGGAAACCCTGGAATTGGAATGAAAGCTGGTTGTGAGCTATCATGTGTGTCATGGTTATTATTATTCTGGGGGTCTGCTACACTCCCTTGTTGCCTTTATCTATCTATTAGGGGCTTCTACTCCACTGAGACCATATAATTCCCAAATAAAAGACACAAAAACCTTTAGATTTATAATAAGCCTTAAAGCACTAGAGCTGGGCAGATATTAACTGTCTATGCTGTCTTGTCTACTTCCCTGTGGTGATTCCTGAGACATCACTTGCCATTTTCCACCTGAGCCACTCCTGCTCCATCAGCCAGCCCTCATGGCCATGTGCTCTATCCCACGGTGATCTCTTCCTTCTTTCTCTCTCCTCTTGATCTTAACTGTAGACCACAAGCCTGGGAACCTTCACCCCGTCCATATCTCTTTTGTCCACCCAGGTTGTAGGCATCTATAGTAACCAATCAGGGATAACTTGGGGAGAAAGGTTTACATAGCATAATTTGGTGTGCGTGAGGATCTCCTTGTCAGGGGCAACCGGCTCTTGGAAGCCAGTATTTAGCATCTGAATACACAGCTGCACCAGACCAACTCCTTACATGTGGGTGCTGGAACTGAACCTGAGTCCTCTGTAAAACGTGGTATATACTCTTAGCCACCGATCCAACTTTCTGGATTCTATTCTTCTTACTTTCTCACTATGTGGCAGTGATTTCTAAGGTCACTTGTAGTCATGCTCTTGTCTTGGGGTCAATTTCTGGCACAACAGACACTAAAAGAGTGCCCTCGCCAGGATTAAACCAAGACAGCCTAGCTGTGGGGGTTGTGTTCTTTACCATTGTGACGTGTGTCATCTGTTATTCAAAATTTAGTGCGTGTGTTGCAGAAAGCCTCTCACGAAATGACAGAAAGAAGAATTATTGTAGCCATATAACGTATAACTTCTTGTCAAAAGCCCAGAAAAATGTAAACTTTGACTCCTCGTTGTCTGCATCAGTTCTTTTTTATCACGCTGTGACAAATGCCTGGCAAAGGTAACCTGAAGAAGGGTGGGTTGGCTCTAGCTACCAGTTCAAGGGTGCAGTCGGTCGTCCTTGTGGGGAGGGCACAGCATCAGGGGCATTAATGAGGCTGGCCACACTGCATATGCAGTCAGGAAGCAGAGAGCGATGAATGCTCGTGCTTCTCTCTCTCTCTCTCTCTCTCTCTCTCTCTCTCTCTCTCTCTGTCTCTCTCTCTCTCACACACACACACACACATCTTTCTTTCTTTCTTCCTTCCTTCCTTCCTTTCTTCCTTTCTTTCTTTCTTTCTTTCTTTTTTTCGAGACAGGGTTTCTTTGTACAGCCCTAGCTGTCCTGGAACTCACTCTGTAGACTATCTCTCTCTCATTTTTATATTTATTTTTATTTTTTCTTATTTGTGTATCTGCGTTGTGTGGTATGTGTGTGGAGGGGTCCACAGAGGTCAGAAAGAGGGTGTCATATTTCCTGGAGTGGAGATACAGGCAGTTATTGAGCTACCCATCATGGGTGTTGGGTGTCCTTAGGATGAACTTTCATCCTAGTGCTCCTAGCCTGTGAGCAATCTCTTCAGCACCATCTTTTTTTCTTAACCATTTATTTATTTGTGTGTGTGTGTGTTTGTGTGTTTGTGTGTGTCCCCATGTGCATATACATAAAAACATAAAAGCAGTGGATGATTTGTAAGAGTTTATTCTCTTCCATCTGTGGGTCCCAAAGAGAAAAATCATCTTGTTAAGTCTTGGGGGCAAGTGCCTTTACCCACTGGGCTGTCTAGCCATGATCTTCCCTTCCCTTTTTCTTCATCCTGAAATCCCAGCCTATGCAACGGTGCCATCTACATTCAGGATGAGTGTTCCTTCCTCAATTAAACCTCACTGGATAGGGACTTATAGATATTCCCAGAGATTTGTTTCCCAAGTGAATCCAAATCAGTCAATCTGATTATGAATAGAAACACTGGCTAATGAATTTGTATGCCACAATTAAATAAAGGCTGTTAGACAAGTAAGGCTCCTGGATCAGAGACAGAGGGCTATACTCTAGGTAGCGTCCACATTTGCATTGGCACCCCACACCTATTTCCAGCAGGGTAAGCAAATGAGTGAAGACAGCTGAATGTGCAGGGTTGTATAATGGCTAATAATCCCTAAGCTAAGGAAGCTAACTCTCTAAGATAGTATATTGATGACTGTTTGATTGCTGGGAAGAGACACCAGTGACCAACTTATAGGAGAAAGCATTTCATTGGGACCTTGCTATAGTTTCAGAGGATTACTGCACGGCTATCACCATGGGAAGCATGGCAGCAGCAGGCATGGTTCCGGACAGGGGGCTGAGAGCTCACAGTAGATCTGCAAGTAGCCGGCAGAGAGAGAGAAAGACAGAGAGAGAGAGAGAGAGACAGAAAGACAGACAGAAAGACAGAGAGAGAGACAGAAAGAGAGGTTCAAAGCCTACTACCAGTGACAACCCTCATCTAACAAGGCCATGACTCCAAACTTCCCAAATAGTTGCACTCATATTCAAACATTTATGCTTATGAGAGCCATTCTTATTCAAGCCACCACATACAGAGTATGTATGTCTGTTCTTTGAGAGAGAGAGAGAAAGAGAGACAGAGACAGAGAGAGACACAGTTTTTCAAAACTGTTATTCAAAAACTATTTTTTTAAAGATTTATTTATTTAAGTACACCGTAGCTGTCTTCAGACACACCATAAGAGGGTATCAGATCTCATCTCTGATGGTTGTGAGTCACCATATGGTTGCTGAGATTTGAACTCAGGACCTTTGGAAGGGCAGTTAATGCTCTTAACCGCTGAACCATCTCTCCAGCCCTCAAAAAGTCTTACAAAGCAACTTGAAAGCTGTGCAGGGTCAGTTGGCTGAGTGCTGACAGCATACACAAAGCCCTAGGCTTGCCCTCCAGCACTATATAAAACTGGGGGCGGCTATACACCACTGCTATCCCGGTACTCAGGAGGTAAAGGCAGAAGCATCAGAAATTCAAAGTCATCTTTGGCAACACAGAAATGTGAGGCAAACCTGGGGTGCAGGAGACACTCTCACAGAAGAAAAGAAAGAGGGAGAAAAGGAAGGAAGGAAGAAGGGAGGGAGGGAGGAAGGCAGGAAAAAGGAGTGAGGAAGGAGGGGGGATGGAAACAGACAAAGGAAGAAGGGGGGAGGGAGGACAGGAAGGAGCTCAGGGTAATAGCCAGAGTCATGGAAAATCATCCTTCAACACTGAAATCTAGAAGTACGTTGAGGGTTTTGTCACAAAGTAAAGCCTCATACTGTGCATGATGGAAACGACAAAACAAATTGAGAAATTTTAGAATGTTTCTTGTTCTCAGGTTTTATAGTTTTAATTTAAAAACAAGCACTTTTTTTTTCTTTAATGCTTGCAATAAACCTACTACTGTCGGCGATAAAGGTTAGGTCTTTATAACTGAGGGGAATATCTCGGAAATTTGCCATTTGTTTTTTTAATGTTCAATTTCCCCCTTCCTGCCTTTTTAGGGTGGTTTATATGATGTAAACCAGCCACTGTTGAAGCTAAAAACAAAGGGAAGCTTTGGGCTTAGAATTCAGCTTCAAGAAAACCTCTGAGAATTACCAGAGCTACAGTATTTTCGCCCACATGGTACAATATATATTTGTTTCAGAATTTTGTGCATTTTCCAGTAGAGAAACATGCATAATTTGAGCACACTTCAAAGCTTGAGCTAATGCTCCCCTTTCAGACACACCGTGGATAGCATCAGGGTGGCTCTGCTTATGGCCTGGTTGATACCTGAGGAAGGATATACACCAAGTTCTACCACATCAAATTATAGTGGAACTGCATTGTAAATTTGTTATGCGAAGAAATCCTAAAGCGCATCCATTTGGGAAGAAACAACAATGAAACTGCAGTTAAATAAATGCCCTGGTGAGTGGGTAAAGTCTTAGTCAGAGATTAGAGTGGGATCGTAGTGATAATGGGGTGTGTGTGTGTGTGTGTGATTTGTAATAAGGGGTGGAGAAACTGAACTAGAGATTCTAAAGATCTCCATTCAAACATCCCCCCTCTACCACACAGTGCCTAACAATATTAGAAGTTAAGGTTTTGTTCTTGGCTTGTGTTTGTTAAAAAATATTTTATAACTCATTTGTGGTTCTTTATTCTTCCTTTAAAGATAAATATAACATGCAAAAATTATGTATTTATTTTTGTATTTTGGAGTTAGTAAATAAAAAATGTATTAGCTACAACATTATTAGAATGACTTAAAATACAATGTTGGGCTGGGGATGGGGCATCGTGCTCACCACACAAGCATGAGGACCTGCGTTCAGATCCCTGAAACGTACGTAAAGCCAGGCAAGGCAGTATGCATCTGTAACCCCAAGGGTCCTACTGTGAATAGAGGAGATGGAGACGGAACCCCAGAAGCTGGCCGATCATTAAGTCTGACATACACAGCAGCCAACAGGGCCATGACTCACAGAAGGTGAAAAATGAGGACTGATAGCCAAGGAGTATTCACACAAACGTATGTACACATCCCCCCCCTCCGCCCGTGTGTGTGTGTGTGTGTGTGTGTAGGAGAGAGAAGTGGGAGACAGAGAGAGTGAGAGAGAGTGAGAGAAATAGAGAGATTAAACTTCTGATGTTGAAGGTCCTTCTCACAGGCCAGCTGAACCACATCAAGACGCTCTTGTGATTTTCCCATCTGGTCACATGTAATTTGTCCAAATCCATAAAATGCACACTCTTCAGTAAAAAGAAGTATCATTATAGTTAGTGAAAAAACATCACCAATTAAGCATATATAGCTTCCTCAGATCTGTCTACTTTTTCTGGCAAATTAATTCATTTTGCTCCATAATTTGAAAACTCACTTCCTTTCTCTAACATGGCAAGAAGAATATACTCAACAAAACTACAACTTCTCACCTTAATTTGCACTTTTTAGCATACAGATATTATCACCCTGAATAAAGATCCTGAGGGTGGAAATGTGAACGAGCAAGGATGCGAACGGCAGGAAAACTAACATCACCAAAACGCCCCAACCCCAACTCTGGCTCGCTGGTGTTTCCTGTAGTTGATACTTTGTTGCTTTGGTCTGCTGTGTTATCCCGTTGCCTTTATCCGCTCCCAGTCATGTCCTCTCACTAGGTTTCTGATTCTGATCATTTAAGACTCAGCTATACAGTGTACTAATGCTAACTTCAGTCTGGATCACAGATTATTTTTGCAGAGCACGCGGATGATCCATTAGAGAGGTCAGGAGCTTGATAAAGGCCTTGGACTTTCTGCTGGGCTTCCAAGCCAGCTGCGGTGGTGTGAGCCTGGGCAAACTGCTTTACTTTGTTGAGCTTTGTCTAGTGTTACATTTTGAACCCTTCACTCAAAAGTACAACAAAGGACTCCATCAGTATCTTAGATATAGTAGCTGCTACAGCTGTTCCTCTGCCATGGACTTCTTCCTCCCTCTTCCCCCTCCTCCTTCCTTTCCCTTCCCCCTCCTCCTCCTCCCCCCCTCCTCCTCCCTCCTCCTCTTCTTCTTCCTCCACAGTGGTACGACTTGTAGGTACAGAATGTTTGAGATAAACCCTCAGTTTTTTGTGGTTTTTTTTTTGGTTTTTTGGTTTTTTGGTTTTGGTTTTTCGAGACAGGGTTTCTCTGTGTAGCCCTGGCTGTCCTGGAACTCACTCTGTAGACCAGGCTGACCTCGAACTCAGAAATCCTCCTGCCTCTGCCTCCCAAGTGCTGGGATTAAAGTTGTGCGCCACCACTGCCCAGCAACCCTCAGTTTTTTTGATCCCAAACTTTTATGCATTTCATCCCATCGTCCTAAGGCATTGGGCCATAAGCCCAAACAGATGACCTAACCAAAACCGAACCAAAACAACAATAACAAAAACATAGTGGGAAACAGACTCTGGAATTGACCATGCCTGAAATTAGTTAAAAGGGATCGAATCCTTCTATCCTGATGACTTACTTAAATGGAGCCTTTAAGTACAACACTTAACTTCCCTCAGATGGGATAAGTTACTGAGCCTGTCTGAGATGACTTTCTTATCTGTAAAACGAGGCTCACTATGGACCAGGAGGCAGACTTGGCTTAGTGCTTACTATCTGCAGGGTACTGAATAAGAGCACATGACATTTCTTACATCATAAGTACTATGGTAAGTACTGCTATTACCCTCCTTTATTCACAAGCTCTTGGGGGTCTGTCAACTAACAGAATCCTGCACTCTTCACTACTACCATAACTGCAGCAGTGGTGAGTGAGGAAGAGGCAGGCAAAGCAGTCACAGAAGAGGCATGGAGCACATGTTCAGCCAAAGACAGGCCTCCCTTCCCTCACAAAGGCCTTCTGAAATAAGAGAACTAGAAGCTGTGCTCTTTTCCTTGTAGGAAGTGAGTTAATGTCCTCTTAAAAGATGTAACAAGTTAAGATTAGAGCTGATCTGGAATACTAACAACTTTCCAAAGGACAGTTTGCTGATTATGGCCACCTTTTTTTTTTCATATCTTTGGAAAACACAACAGTAGGGTGGCCTCAAGAATATGAGTGGGGCCCCAGTAAAGGGAATTGTCAAGGTGGGAATACAGGAGTGGGTGGGCGGGTGGGTGGGAGGTGGAATACCCTCATAGAGGCGGGGGAGGGGGAGGGGAGAGGAGGTTTCCAAAGAGGAGACCTAGAAAGGGGGAAACATTAGAAATGTAAATAAAGTATCAAAAAATAAAAAATTTTTAAAAAGTGTATTTTAGGCATGCACAGAAAAAAAAAAAAGAATATGAGTGGTTTTGGAGTGACTGACACATGTTTGAATCAGTCAAGTCTAAATATTTCAGAATTGCTACTGTAACTGTAAACATGTTCACCAAGACGTATAGACTTTGGGACTGGGCTTGTTTGAGTGACTTCATTAACCAGCTGCATGGCTGTTTGTTTGCTTGCTTTAATTTACAACTTGTTTAAAATAAATTGATTTTTAAAATGAAGAAGTAGGCAAAGAGGCCTCCTCCTCATCTTTCAAATTACAATGTGGGGCAACCACTGTGCTTCTATTTGGCTCTGGCTACCCTAGTCTATAGGCCACATGACAAAAACAAACAGGGAATAAGATTTTGCTAAATGCCTCTGAAAGAGAAGTGCAGAGAAGTATTTTTACACATATCTGTAAAAACATGCACCTCTGTCATCTCCATGTGGTTTTACCTCTCTGTGAGTCTTTGGCTGTAATATGTTTCTCTTTTCCTTGATCTTAGTATTTGTATATGAGAGATCTCCTTACAGTGTGGTTGGGCCTGAGATCATGGATTTTCATTAGCTATCTTCTCAATTTAATACACACGCACACGCACACACACTTACTTCTCGGTAAACTTTCAATCCGTTGGTTGCCATTTGTAATCTCTTTAACCGAGATAAGTATAAATAAATGTGTGCTGCACTAGCAGGTGATAATGGTCTACTTGTAGGGCCTATTCTTCTCCCAATGCTAGAATTCGGCATGTTTATTTCCCCTGCCATCTAGTGAGAGAGACTAGGCTTGTAACCTAGTCTTGGCCGATGAGTCATGACAGATTATCTCAAGTTCTGCTTCCGGGAACCATTCTCTGCTCACAGCACCTGTAAAAGTAAGTCTCCCTCTGACCCAGGGGTTCTCAACCTTCCTAATGCTAAACACTTTAATACTCATGTTTTGGTGACCCACAACCATAAAATTATCTCATTGCCACTTTATAAATGTAATTTTGTTATTGTTATTAATCATAATGTAACTATCTGATATGCAACCCCAAAGGTCATGATCATAGGTTGGGAATCACTGCTCTAGCTTCAAGTTAATGGGACAATTATATTATTGTGACTATAGCTGCCTTGCCACTAGCCAGTGGAGGAGGCTCGAGCTCCCAGAACTATCACAAACTTGGGCTAGAACCTAAACGTACTGTATTTGTGCTGCAAGCTGACTCTGGGCTTCTTGTTATGTAAGACAATGATCTGACTGTTCTTTTTTTTTGTTTTTGTTTTGAGACAGGGTTTCTCTGTGTAGCCCTGGCTGTCCTGGAACTCACTCTGTAGACCAGGCTGGCCTCGAACTCAGAAATCTGCCTGCCTCTGCCTCCCGAGTGCTGGGATTAAAGGCGTGCGCCACCACCGCCTGGCAGAACCTTGGTCATTTACTGCCACTGTCCCTGAATGTTTGGCTATCTTGTGTCCTTCAGCCACCCACTCAAAGGTTTTAGAATGGATTAAACAGATCCTGTATCACCGGTGCTCTCCTAACACTGAAGGGTCAGCCAAGCCACTTTGGCTAACATGCTTGGAAGTGACAATTGCTATCCACTACAACCACCTCTGGTCAGAAATTCCCCTTAAAACAAAAGATTAGGAAGCTAATAAGAACGCCTTCCCCCAAGAACAAACACCACTGTCTTCACTGTCATAATGAATTTAGCCAAATGTGTAGCCGCCTTAGCAGTTGAAGCATCTGAGGGAGAGGCACCTTTCATGAGAATTTCTGACACAGAGAAGTTGTGCTCCTAATACACTCAGACATAAAAATTCTTGTTTGGGGTTTTTTGTTTGTTTGTTTGTTTTGCTTTTTTTTTAAAAGCTCAGTTAAATGTAAAGGTGTCATATTCATTTAACATTCATTCATCTCAAACTGCCCACTCAATGGATCCTTTACTCAAAATCCAGCCATGAAAGAATGACAGGCATAGAGTCAACTTCTCTCTAGGAATTATTTCATTATACCACCTGGGGGCCAGATGCGGCTCGGTTGGTTTTGAGGTCTTTTAGTTAGTCAGTGTAAAATCTTTCCTACCAGCACTGCTTTAATTCACTCGCACCATGACTTTTAGCAGCTCTTGATAGACGAATTAAGCATTAATACGAATTAAGCTCTGAACAATGAAGAGCTTACTGAAGAAGTTTAAGAATAATGCTAAAAAAAAAAAAAAAAAGCTATCGGGGCAGTGGTGGCACACGCCTTTAATCCCAGCACTTGGAAGGCAGAGGCAGGCGGATTTCTGAGTTCAAGGCCAGCCTGGTCTACAGAGAAAGTTCCAGGACAGCCAGGGCTGCACAGAGAAACCCTGTCTCGAAAAACCAAAAAAAAAAAAAAAAAAGAAAGAATAATGCTATTTTATTACCCTTGTTGGTGGCTAGTTTATACAATTACTAAATGTAGAATAAAATGTAGACTATTTGCTTTTATGGCTCTCTGGTACCATACTATATCTCAAGTACAAAATTATGTTACCAAGAATGAGCTGATGAGCTATAAATCTCAACATATACTTTAGCTGTCATGAATGCAAGCAGTGAACATTCATAATTGTCCCCTGGAGGCTCCTTGCGACTTTACTGTTACAATGTTATCGGTAAGAGGAAATTATTTTCCTTCGAAATAAAATCGTGTGGAAGTTAGTGTGATGACTCAACAGGGTAAAAGAGCATGTGCTACAAGCCTGGTAACCTGAGTTCGAACCCAGAATACACATGAAGGGGAAGGAAAGAACTGTCACCCAGTCGTACTCCGGTCTCCACACATACATTATGGCATGTGTGTGCCTCCCCCACCCCCCCATACACACACGCTAATAAGTAAGATTTTTAAAAAACAATATGGGTGCAATGCCAACAATTTTTAATTGAGAATTTATATTCTGCCAAGATAATATATATATATATATATATATATATATATATATATATATATTTTTTTTTTTTTTTTTTTTTTTTTTTTTTTTTTTTTTGAGACAGGGTTTCTCTGTGTAGCCCTGGCTGTCCTGGAACTCACTCTGTAGACCAGGCTGGCCTGGAACTCTGAAATCCACCTGCCTCTGCCTCCCGAGTGCTGGGATCAAAGGCGTGCACCACCACCGCCCGGCTATATATATGCATATTTTTATTCACAAAAGATTCACTTAGTGGAATGAGCAGAACACTGTCTAAGTCAATGTCGAAGTTTCTAGAATTGTCCACTAGATCTAGCATGACAGTGTGATGGAGAAGGGGGATGTGTTTTCATGAAGTAATTAGGCATGTGGCTTTTTTAGTTCAAGCTATAACTTACAGGTGTCATACACTTCTTGTCTCAGGACAAAAGAAGAAGAGGTACACAGTAAAGGCGTATAGTCAAGTTTTAGTGCTTTGTTTGCTAAAGGTCGGTCTATTCTGATTTCCCTTTGATAACATGGCATCTTACAATTCGATGTAAACATGCCATTACCAGGCATCTGAGCAACTCCACATCTATTGACCTGAAGTAGTTATTAGGAGACAAAGAAGACGACCTAGCCCCTTCCTCCAAGGAGTCGGGACTCTCTCTGTATCTGTCTTCTAGTCTGAAAAGCATAGAACTTCTCTTCTCATGGTCTTAGTCTGTTCAAAACTATAAAATTCTAATTGAATTAGTAGGCTGTAAGCTGATTTAATAATCAATATCTTTACAATCAAACATGTGAGTCTGCAGCAGTGATTACAGTGGCTTGGTTTCCTGGATACCTAGAAACTCAGGGCCAAGAAGAAGCTGGTATCCCCTTTTATAGGCTCTTCACACCTTATGGTACTTTTTACACACTAGGTTTTAGGTGAGAGGCTGGCCCACCCAGCTGCCTGGCTTGACCTGTCTGACTGCATGTCCTCCTCTGGATAATGGAACTGGGGCCACTGTTTCCCTGTGTCAGGACACTGTCGGCAGGAGCAGGAATAATAACTGTCAGGCATGCAAGATCTAGTGTGTTTCTATTGCAGTGTGCTTGCTCTGCTGGGAAGGTGGCCGCTTGCACAAAAGATAATATCCTGAAAGGTCAAATTCTATTTGGAGGTCAGGAACCACCACAGCGCACAGAAGAATAGTCTACTGATACAGAAGGTTTTTTCATATACATTTTTGAGGATGCTGCTTCCCTAGAAAGAAAAAAAAAAAAACCCTCTGATTTCTGGACTGAAGTATTCAGTAAATTATTGCTCAATTCAACTTGGGTTTGTGGTTCCTAATTTTGAGATATAGAGAAGAACTTTTATGTTCTACGATGATGGGTCTCAACACATTCATTTACTCTAGTACTTCACACGTATAGTATCAATTTAGTAAATATTTGAATAAACTAATGACTGGACAAATCAGCAAATTTCTCAATGAGATTAATTTTGAAGCATTTTTGTAGGTTTTTTTTTTTTTTTTTTTTGGTGTTTATAATCTAAGAAAGAGTTGATAGTGATTCTTTTAAATGCACCTAAATTTTGCTTATGTAACACCAGTATGAAAATCTGTGTTTGTAGAACAAACGAACAAGGTTCTATAGTTTTACAAGTGAATGGAGATAGGTCATAAGGTGGCTAATTCTTCTAGTCTGGCTTTGGGTGTTTCCCCAAGTTCACGGAAAAATGAGAAAGATTAGGGCAATGTACTGTTTTTCATAAGGCTAAACCTCTCAATGTAGAATTGTTTTGTTATTTATTTTTAAAAACTTGCAAATAAAAAATCTCCTTCATAAGACTCACTGAACTTCTACTGCTGGAACTTGACATTCAGAAAGGAAGCTTCAGAGCGTCACATGAAATTTCTACACTTTTGAGTATATTTTATGCACTTATTCACCACCAAAAGCAAAAAAAAAAAAAAAATCCACGACAGAATTATAACTAAAAATAAGGTTTTTAACCTTTTTCATAACTTGTCTGATTACCTGCGTTCAGTCCTTCCTGATACTCTTGTATCCAGTGTTGCTTCTTTCTGCATACCCACAAGCATATTTGACTGCATATTACTAATACTATGGGCTTTATTCTCATGAGAGAGAACATACAGCTTCTTTCTTTCAGAGAAAGTTATATAGTTGATAAAGTGGCAGAGATTAGATTAAAGCCAATGGCTCAAGAATGAATATTTTAATAAGAAATAGAGCCATGTGACAGGACAGCCAATAGAAGGGTTTATATTCTGATAATTATGGAAATGCTATCAATTAGCATACTAGTTATAAACACCTATGCATCACTTACTATACTTGTCAGAGGCCTTCCTTGTTTTACTTAACCCATTCTTGATGCTTTATTTTTAGCTTAGCATAAGCAACGTTCTCCTTAAGCTTGTTTTAATAAACATTTTTGCTTTATTTTTCAACCAACGAGAGCCCGAACTCTGTACGCTTAGACATTGCAAATAATTTAGGGCCAATTCAACCATAAATAAACAAGCTTTATCAAGTTTTCCATTTTTTATTTAGAGCTCAGCTTTCAAATGTAGATGCTAATACCAACAACAGTTCATTCATGAGATCAGGAACTTGGGGAGAATCTCAGAATTCCCAGCGGCGTTGGAAAAAGCAATTGAGCAAGTAGGCAAATTAGAAGTAGAATTCATACTGAATTAGAAGCAAAAGGCAGTCGAATTGGACATTTTGACTACAGGATAAGAGTCCTGAAACAAAACATGTCTCCAAACCTACAGCAAACTTAAATTTCACGGTGATTTTGGTTTTAATGATATATACTGCTCTGGAAATGGTCATGTTTAACACAAATATTGTAGTACATTAGGCACTTGTTTTATTTCAACACAAACAAAAATCGGGTTTTAACATTAGTGGGCTCTGGACCCTCCAGAGAGTATCAACTAATCAACAAACCCAGGAGCCTGCGCAGTGTAAGAAAGCCGGGTTGAATCAATTCTGAGGCGTTGCAACACCTAGCTAAATACAGGACACTGGTTTCGTAGTCTGCAGGTAACTCCGGCACAAACACTGCTTTCAAGTTTCTGGCTGGGCTCAAGTACCCATCCCTAGGCCACGTGCCCTAGAAAAACACAGGAACAGTTCTAGGACGTAGAGCCTTCCTACTCGCACCCCACGCCCTTTCCCAGGACTACCTGCAACCCGCTCCGACCAGCCCACAACAGAACACTCCCCGCTTCCCTTCCGGAGCTTTCCCCGCCCACTGACCACGTGACACATCACCTTCGCGCTCCACCAATCAGAAGCCACCTCCGCCTACCGGGTCTCGGACGCTCCTCTTTTGAAAACGCAGCCTACGCCTCCTGCCTCAGGCCCCACCCCTCAGGGCGCTTACTACGCCCATTCCTAAACCCCCCACCCCCTCTTGCTTCTCCGGGCGCTCTCCTCTCCCGGGCTTCGCCCCGCCCCGTCCCCAGCCGCGCGCCCGCCCTGATCTCGCGAGATCTGACGTGCCCGCCGCGGCCTCCCGCCTCCCCTCCCGTCCTCCCGCCCCCTCCCCCCATCTCTCCACTCTCCGCTCTCCTCCCTCCCTCCTCCCCCCTCCACCCTCTGGGCCGGATCTCGTCTCGCTGAGGCGGAGGAGGAGAAGGAGGAGGAGGAGGACGTTCGGCCTGCGCAGTGAGATGTTTGTCCGTCGCCGCCGCCGCCGCCATCGCGGAGGAGCGCGATAAAGGGAGCCGAGCCCGGCGCGAGGGGAAGCCCGCGGAGCCGCCGCGCCAGCGCAGCCCCCGGCCGAGCCCGAGCCGCCCGAGCCCGAGCCGCCGCCCCCGCCGCCGCGGCCGCCCAGGGGCCGGCCCGCCGCCCAGCCCAGCCCGGGGGCCGCGCCGCCGCCCCCCGCCGAGCCCCGCGGCCGCCCTCCCGCCTTCAATGTGACACCGGCGCCTCGGAGTGCGAGCCGCAGCCGCAGCCGCCGCCGCCGCCGAGCACCATGTCGAATCTGAGCAAAGGCACGGGCAGCCGGAAGGACACCAAGATGCGGATCCGGGCCTTTCCGGTGAGTCGGTCCTCGGCGCCCGGGACCCGGAGTCGCGGCCGGGAGCCACACGCGAGGCCGGGGCTGAACTCCGCCAACAGGCCGCAGCCGGCCTCCCCTCCCCCACGGCCGCCGCCGGTGGCGGGGCGCGAGCCTTCCCGGCAACGGGGCGGCGCGGGGCCGGCGCGGTCTCCTCCCGGGCCGTTCCCCGCGCCCCGGCCGCCCCGGGGCCTCCTTGGCGCCGGCCTCGGTGTCGCGGCCCTGAGGGGATGCGCGCTGTCGCCGCCGCACCCCTCGCGTGGGGCGTGTGTGTAACTTTTATCGTGCGGTTTCTAGAAGGACCCGGCTTAGCTCTTAGGGTGGTGGGGAGGACTGTTCACCTCTGCCCGACTCCTTAGTGTGGAGTGATCTTGCCATCCGACTGCCCCACTCACTGACAGAGATGCCACGAAATGCCCACTGGCAAAACACTACTAGCACTGAGCATAGTATTTATAGCATCTTTGATCCTGCAAGCTTCCTAAGCACTTGACCCACTCGGGTTCAGAATCGTCCGTCCACTTCTTGGAGGGCCAGGCACAGAACGAGCCGGACTGTTGCTTTTCCATTTCTTAGCCAGGGAAGTCCCCAAGAATAGTTGCCACTCAGACTTGTTTTACCTTGTACGTTTTTAGCGACAGCAAACGTTTTCTCTTCAGAAACTTTTCCTCTTGGCGTTAGGTTGAGTCATAGGCTTGCGGTGTTTAGTAGATGGAGTGTATGTAACTTTGGATGTCATGCCTCGATCAGATAGCCAGTGGCAGGCAATTAAAATGTCCTGTTGTAACAAACTGGACGTACTTGCTCATGTCGCTACAGTAACAGGTAAAAGTCAAATAGACAAACCTGCAGTGGAGCAGGATTTTAAAAGTAAAACCGGGGGAAGTTGTTTTTCCCTTCTAAGGCTCATAAGCACTCTGTTGTGTGGGAGGGAAAGGGGGCCTTTGTCATCACTTTTTGAACAGGCTTTTCCTGAAGTACCCTTTGCTGTGAGGAAAGGAAAGACCACGATAGCATTGTCCGAGTTAAGTGACTTTTTGCCCTGGAGAACTTGAGTGCCTCTGAATTCCTCATACCATAGAAGTGTACAAGAGATGCAGAATTGTGACTTTGCAAGGGACATATTGTCAGCGTGTAGAAACTTGCACCTTTATGTAAATAAATGGGCTCTATGTAAACATGTAGGGTATAATCAGGAGAATGAAGTATTTTGATATTAATTGCATTATGAATGATTTTTCTTGGCTTACATCAGAAAGTGAGAAATGCTGGAAAAGCAGCGATAATAAAGATAACTATTATGTTTTCCTTTGTAATTGGACAGTGAGCAGGTTTGTGAGTTTGAATAATTGAATTTCCCCACTGAATCAACCACCCAAATGATTGTCAAATCCGAATCCATCCCTCCTTTTTTTTTTCTTTTTTTAGCAGAATTAGTTTTTCATGTTTTTTTTTTTTTGGTTTTTGTTTTTTTTTAAATCAACTGTAACACTGATTTTTCTAAGAAATATTTGCTCTTGGTTCTGTTGTTTCTTGGAGTCTTTGTTGTTTGATAAAACGTGAGAGAGTTTATATTTGACCAGTTAATGTTTTTTAGAGTAACCAGCTCTACCTTTATCTGTGTTTTACAACTCTCTGACCTCCAGATTTCTCTACTTGACCCTGTTCTCTTCCCATCATTGGTCCAAGACACACTGAGTCCTGTATGCAGGCACTGTTTATTCCTAGAGCGCTAGGGCTTACCAGGTGTGAAAAAGGAACAGATCAGTGGTTTCTGGAGCTAGCGTTAGGGATTAGAAGCAGGAAGAGAATGTTGTACCATTAGCTGAAGATGATAATAGTTTGTGATAGGCTAGTACTGAAATTCAGATTTTGTTTTGGTTTTTGTTTTCTACTTCATAAGTAAATAACCATAGGTTATTACCATTGAAAATAATAAGCCATTGTTAAGGCTGGATAATGCTCCAGTGATCTTTCATTGAGTTCTGGGAAGTGCGTCTGTCCTTAGGCTGTCAGAATTTCTTTCATTCAGATTAGACATCTTGTATATAAGTACAGCCCACTTGGACTCTTAGAAGTTGTAAATACATAGTATTTCACACGCAAAAAATCCCATTTATGCCCGGGCAGTGGTGGCCCTGGCTGTCCTAGAACTCACTCTGTAGACCAGGCTGGCCTTGAACTCAGAAATCTGCCTGCCTCTGGCTCCCAAGTGCTGGGATTAAAGGCATGTGCCACCACCGCCTGGCCTTTTTTTTTTTTTTTTTTTTTTGCAGGGAACACTTTTTAACCATTGCACCACTGCTCTAGCCCATTTCGATAATATTTTGAAAAATTGTTCACAAACTATCAGCTGGAGCTACAGAAGGTTATTAAGGGAGATTGTATATGGATTTGGGCTAAGTAATTCCTTTGGAAGAGATACTTTCCTCACTTTTACCATGTGTCTTAATTCATACTTTTTCAGCTCTGTATCGTCTTGTTGGGTTAACCTTTCTCTAAAAAGCCATTCCTCAATGTATTGTCCAGAATTTTTGTTCCCATGGGCTTTAACAGGCTTGATTGGAATTGGAGGTGTGATTCTTGAGTGAACGTGCTATCCCTTAGATTTAGGAGACCCTGAAAATCACTTCTACTTTGTGACCTTTCTCTTAAAACTGCTACCATGAGTCTTGGAAGTAATATCAGTTAATAGTTTATACAGCTTGCTAAATCATAACAGGGACAACTCTTGATGTGATCTCCATGATTGTAGATGAATTTCACTCGTGCAGCATGGTCAGCAAATGGTGCCCACAAAGTGAGAGACAGAAATGTTAAGATCATTCCTGACAGACATTAGAGCATGAAGAGATAGGGACTTGGGAATATAGTTGATGATGTCTTTTTCTTCTATTTCTAGCTATAGAAGTATTTGGCGATTTTAAGGGACATCTTTGATCTTCATGACAGGTTTATTTCCTAGAAAAGGTACAGAGAATTATTTCGACTCTGTATATATGAGAGTAACAGTTTTATTCACACAAAGCCAGGAATTAATTGTAAATCTGTTTTCATTCTCTGTTACTTTTTTTTGTTTGTTTGTTTGTTTTTGTTTTTTTTTTTGGTTTTTCGAGACAGGGTTTCTCTGTGTAGCCCTGGCTGTCCGGGAACTCACTCTGTAGACCAGGCTGACCTCGAACTCAGAAATCCACCTGCCTCTGCCTCCCGAGTGCTGGGATTAAAGGCGTGCACCACCACCACCACCACCACCACCACCACCACCACCACCACCACCACCACCACCACCACCACCACCACCACAGGCTTCTGTTACTTTCTTACAGAGAAATTATGTAGGAAGGTGTATCAAAATGTTGCTCACACTCAGACTCATGCTTTCTACCTAATAGTTTTGGAACAGTGTTTATATTTATAGTTAGCAGTTAGTGCTTCCTTGCTTTAGAAATTAAAAAGCAAAGGAGAAAAAAATAAAAGGAAGCATAATATATTAATTTTCATCTTTAAAAAAATTGTATTTTATGTATATGAGTGTTTCTGCCTCCTTGTATATCTGTATTAACTGTGTGTCTGTTGCCCTTGGAGGTCAAGAGAGGGCATCAGATCCACTGGAACTAGAACTGCAGACAGTTGCTAGCCACCATATGGATTCTGGGAACTGAATGCTGAACCAGCAGCAGTTGTAGCAGGTGCTTTTAACCATTGAGCCATTTCTCCAGCCCCTTATTTTGTTTTTTAGTTCTATGGTATGCTTATGCCCCTAAGTACAGGTGCCCATGGAGGCCAGAAGAGGGTGTTGGATCCCCTGGAGTTGGAGCTATGGGAAGTTCAGAACTGAGGACTTGGTTGTTGGGAACCAAACTGGGATCTTCTGTAAGAGCAGTACATATTGTGCTTAGTCAGCTCTTCTGCTCTAGTCTACTCCACAGTGCCTTTTTAGGTAAAACAGCAGTTCAAAAGACTTTAGAAAATTAGTATCCATGTTGAATTCTAGTATATATGTATGTGAGAAAGAAGGAGATGTCTGCTATTTACATGTGTTAAGTGTGGAATATGTGTGTGATGTGGGCATGTGTGTCTGGGTGTGTTTGAGGAGATCAGGGAGAACTTTGGATGTCCTTGTCTGTCACTACCTTATTCCCTTGTGATATATTTTCTCCCTGAACCTGAAGATGGGCTGGGAGCCAGCAAGTCCCAGGAATCCTTCTGTCTCCACCCTTCCATAGAGCTGAGGTTACAGGTATCCATTCACACATCTATGCTCAGCTTTTAACATGAGTGCTAGGAGCTGAAATCAGATTCTTATGTAGCAAGCACTCATCCTCGCTGAGCCACTCTCCAGCCCCGTGTATTTTAAAGCCTATTTGCACAATATAGGCTATAATGTGAAAATTTGGCCTTTCATATATAGCACATTAATTATGAAGTTGAATCATTCACATAAAATAGACATTTGTTTGATCATTCATTCATTAAATGCAGCTTAGTTGTAATAGCATTTGTTCAGTTTAGGGAGAATATAGAATTATGACTAGAAATATTACCACTTTTCTTTGTATTATAAATATGGAGAACTTAGAATGTATTTCAGGATTCTCAGAAAGGTCTTTAGCAGATAGACTTGTATTGGATAGTTTTTATTTTAAAATAAGTTAATAAAGTGGTAAGTTCTTTTTTTTTCTATTGTAAAATGAACCCAAAACTATTAATACTAAGAATCATTAAAGGTTAAAATATGATTTGTAATTAATAGACATGTTTTGACAATTTAGTAGATTTTTTTTAATGTTTCATATCACTGTATGATTACATAGTTCAATTGGGTTTTATTTTGTATGTTGTCTTTTTGTTGTTTGATTTCTTTTTGTGGTGTTGGGAGTTTGAACCCAGGGTTACACATATGCCAGGCAAGCACGAAACATTGACCTATTATACCTCCATCCCTTTATTCCTTTTTTTAAAAAGTTAGTTTTTTTATTATTTTATGTGTGTGGGTATTTTGCTTGCGTGTACACCACATGTGTGGTTGGTGCTGGAGGAAGTGGGTACTGGGAGTTGGACCCAGATCTTTCACAACAAATGCCCTTAACCACTAAGTCTTCCTTTTTAATAGTGCCTTCTCGTAGTATATGTAGTTATATGTACCGTAACTATATTTTGAAAACATTTTTAGCCATTGGTACCTCACAATTCCCACATTTGCCTAATCATTTCCCTACTGTCAGGTATTTTGATTGCCTCTAGGAAGTCCCTCTTTTCTCTGTTGTACAGAATGCAGCTTGGACGCTGCATAATCCATCTGTGATTCTAGAATTACTGAGCTGAGTAGAGTTTAAATGTATTCCATAATGTTTGTACAGCAAGCTAGAAATACAGCTAAAATTTGTTGAATGTTTTCCATGTGCTGAGCAATCTAAACTTAATTCTTGAAGCTCTGTATCACTTCTCATTTAGACTGTGTGTTTTGTCCAGTGCTTGTACCAGACAGCCTTTCAAATATGGAGTACATAGCACTTAGTGTACATGGGTAGTGAGTGGTTAAACTAGTTCTTTAAACCAAACAACAGTAATTGATTAATTTAATGCAAATGCTGGTTTGAAGTGTTTGAGTCTGTAAGTAAAAGTAGTAGATTATTAATGGTCTTTGTATCATTTTTCTTAGAAGGGTAATCTCCTTAGTGTCTGGAACAGAAATTACTTGAAAGTACAGTGTGATGGGTTACCAGGTCAGCGTTAGATGAGATTCAACAGTAAAGGTCTTCATCTCTGGTTTCAGTGTTTTCTGTATCTTAGCTGAACGCCACACTATACCAGGGCAACTCTGCCAGGACACAATTGAATGTCCTCTCCCTTAGCCCACTTCCCTGTACATTCTGATCCACTTCTTTCACTGTAGATAAACTAACTCTATATGCTCAGGATTTTCTTGTTTTCTTACCATACCAGCTTTGCTCTGAGGAGGAGATAGGCTTACCTTAAATTAAGGTTCTTATTTTTCCTATACTCATTAAGGGCCTAGAATGCTGCTTACTGCCACAGCCATCATCTTTTTTGGCTCAGACTCTTAAGAACTACTATTTTCTTTTCTGACCATCTTCTTACTCATGCTCACTCAGACTTTGAGGAAATTAGTGTCTACTTCACATAAATTATCTCTAGTTCAAGTCTTCGTTTTTTCTCCATTGCATGTCAAATTATTCATTTATTTAATTTAAAATGCTTATGTATTCCTGGTGTGAGTCAAAGACAGAAATATTAGTGGAAAACCACCTTGGATGATACAACCTCTTTGTTTTTTCATTGCCCCTGTTTTCTAGACTGTGAAAATTAAAAGACAGTGCTGATTAATTTAGCCAGACATTTAGTGACTTAAAGCACTTTGTTTGTTACCTAGCTAGTAAGATCTCACTGTTCCTGCCTAGGAGTTCAGAAAGTTTTTGGTTTATTATTTAACTTAATTTTATGTGCATTTATGTTTTGCCTGCATGTATGCACATATGAGGGTGTCAAATCCTTTGGAGATGGGAGTTAACAGTTGGAATTGAACCTGGATCCTCTGGAACAGCAGCCAGTGTTCATAACCATCTCTCCAGCCCTGGCTATCCTAATTTTTAATCACTGTACTTAAAACTGTTTATTAGGAATTCTCTTACCTCTCCTCAAGAAATCTTAACAATTGTTCATCCACGCACACACTAGGAAAACTTGTGTTAGGAGCTGAAAGTTCTTCAGCAATCTTTCTATTTAGTTATATTCTGGAACATGTATCATTACTCAGCTCTTTGCCTCTGGTCTGAAAAGAAACTTTTTTTGTCTTCTTTATTACCAATTTCATTTTGTTTTCATAGCCAAGATTCCTGATAGAATGGTCTGTTTGTCCCCCCTTCTTTATTTAGGAGTATAATTTTCTTTTAGAGGAAACATCAAGTCTTGTTTGTATTGATCTTCATTAGCTTAGTTATAATAGTACACGACACAGAGTAGACAATAGTCAGTAAATGAAGTAACAACAGTCAATATTCTTTAAACTAATTTCTTCATACTTGAAATGGCACAGCTAAGGACAGTTTTGCACAGAATAAATACAAGAAGTAAATGAGATAGTATAAAAATTACTTTCTAATAGTGTAACTGGGAGATTTAAAAGAAAGAGTTGTTAATTGTAAAGACAGAAGTTTCATTTAAAAATACTTGTCTTTCCTGTGAGGTAGTCACACTCAGACACAGATTGCAGAAGACTGGAGGGGGTTTATAGTAGAAGAGGTGTTTTCAGAATTATCCTCAGTGGTCATTTAGAGCTGCTTCCATATTGCCATTGATAGAGGAATCTGTAAAAGATTTCACTGAAAAAGGCTAGCCATTGCCTTAATATCACTAATCACCAGCTTACTTAACAGGGCCCTACTTGCCTAACTGGGTGGTAATAAGAAATTGAGAACTAGCCCTGTAGTTCTAGGGTATAGCTTTTGCTATTAGAAAGCATTCCTTTTAGTATTTCTAAAGCCAACTGAAAGTCCGATGTAATTAAATAACATTGTTGCTAAGACTTAGAATAATAGAGAAAAAGGAATGGACCTATTTTGCTCTTTAGCTGGGAAATGTTACTGCTGAGCAAGTAACCAAATGTCAAAGGGAGAATCTCCTTTCCTTGGAAAATACAAGAATTCTTTGTGATCCTCTTCTAAAACAGCAAGGCAGGATCACCAAGAAAAATTCTTGAACACATTGCAAGTTATTCTCTAAAGGAGCTGTTAGTAAACCTTTAGCCTATGATACTGATGCATTCTCTCCAAGTAATAATAAACATGGTTTATTATTGTCCAGTTACTTTCCATCTCAAGAGAAGTTACTTCATAAGATTAATAAACTGCTAAGTGTTGAACACCTACTTTATTCTGGATTTCATGTTAATTTTTTGACTGTTCTCAACTCCTAAAAACAATTTTTAGTTGACATTTTTCCTCCTGTTTAAATCTAGTTGGAGTTCTGACAGACCTAGAAAAGGATAGAGCCAGGATTCATATCCAAGTGTCTGACTCAAAAAGACAGAGTTGTTTTCCATTAAACTACCAGGTCTGTCCAACTGTTGGATCTCACTACACGGCATTGTCATCTGTAGAAGTGTTGGGTCATATTCATACCTAGCCTAGCATGCATGCATGTAGTACATGGGACACAGATTGATCCTGCCTGCTATACTATATACTTATGTTGTTAAATGTTTTCTAGCTTCTGGAATAGTATGCTTTTTTACTAGAAATATGTTGGGAAAGTAATTCTAAGGTTGTTTAAATTATTGGCAGATCCATGAGCCCTGGAGCTTACATGCACTATAGAACAGTGTACCTTAAGTACATACTTAGAAAAACTGGACTCCTTACAGTTAGCGTGATTAAGTTCTTCTAAAAAACAATTAAAGTATACTAAAGTGGTAAACAATAAAATGAATGTAAAGCATGAAGATTAGAGAGTTCGGCTAATATTTCCTTTGGTATATGTAAATGAAACATGAAGTGTTGTTTTTAAATGAAATAGCCAAATTCAACTCTATTTTCTCTCCTAGTGTGTGTCTGTGGTGTATGAACACATGCAAACAAGTGCATGTGTGTAAGTGTGTGTGTGCGCGCGCGCGTACGCTCGTGCTGCGCATTATTGCGGAATGTCGAGGTCCAAGTTCGGTCACTTCAGTCTTTTCTCCACTTTGCTTGCTTGCTTGCTTGCTTATTTATTTATTTATTTATTTATTTGTTTGTTTATTTATTTATTTATAAATGAGACAGTCTGTCTTGATTAGGTTACTATTGTGATAAAACACAATGACCAGAGTAGTTTGGGGAGGGAAGGGTTTATTTGTTTTATACTTTCATATCACTGTTGTCAGGACAGGAACTCAAACAGCTGAGCAGGAACCTCGAAGTTGAGACCATGAAGGGGTTGCTCCCTACAGCTTACTCACCTTGTTTTCTTACAGAACCCCAAACCATTAGCCCAGGGATAGTACCATTCACAATGGGCTGGGCCCTCCCCCATTAGTCACTAACCTATAAAATTCCCTACAGCCCACCCAGTCTTACAGAGGCATTTTTCTCAACTGAGCCCCCTCCTCTCTCATGACTCTAGCTTATGTCAAGTTGACATAAAACTAGGCGGTACACAGTCACTCTCACTCAACCTCATTGATTGAGCTGTATTGACTGGCCAGAGAGCTCCAGGGATACTTCTGTCTCTTCCTTCCTAGCACTCTGAGGTACGGGTATGCACCACAATGCACAGCCTTTTACTTGGGTGCACGGGTATGCACCACAATGCACAGCCTTTTACTTGGGTGCTGGGGATCCAGACTCCTGTCCTCATGCATTTTATGTACTAAGCCATCTTCCTAGTTCCTAATTTTAAAAAGCTATGTAGGACTGTCTTAGAAACTGTAATAGTATACCATAAACTGAATGACTTATAAAGAACAAATACATATTTTCTCATATTCCTGGGGACTGGAAAGTCCATGATCATGGCTTTTCATAAGTTTCATAAGTTGTTGCAGGCTGTTCATTGTTCCCAAGGTGATATTTTGATGCCACATACTCTAGAAGAGAGGAATGTTTTTTCTTCTTGGCAGAAAGCAAAAGGCCAAGGGGGGTTAACTCCCTCCATCAAGTCCTTTTATAAGGTTACCTAATTCTACCCATAAGGGATCCACCCATATAACCTATATCCTGTAGGCCTCAGTTCTTAGTGTATTCATAAAGTTAAAAACCTTTGGAGCAGACACAAATAGTCAAACAATATCAAGGACTTTAAAGAAAAGTGATTATCAATTTAACAAGTGAGGAAATTGAGGACTAGATGATTTCACCTAGAAATTCGCATCTTACTTGAATTATGGAAGAGCAGCTAACATCTGCATTTTGGTTAAAAGCTTGTTTCTGTGGACTAGACTGAAATAAGTGTGTAGCCATACTAACATTGTTAATGTTGGCCTTTTAAAATTACAAATTTCTTAGTATGGCGAGGCTTGAGTTGACATGATATAGTAGGACACTTGGGCTCCTTCATTGCTCTAACAAGTTTTGCGGTCTTTGATAAGCCACTTAGTCCGTTTCCTACTTTGTAAAATGATGAGACCTTACTTTGAGGTTTACCTAAGGCATATTCTAGCTCTTAAATAAATTACAATGAAAGGTAGTTTCTTTATATGTAAATCTAGGAAGTAATGCTTGTGTGCTCTTCTTGGAATTCGTGAAACATTTTGTCTTACATAGCAGACTAGCCTTTCAGAATTCAGTTTTTCTTAAAAATGGGAATGCTGTATATTCCACTGATGGTGACTGAGTTCAGATGAAGCAGTACGGATGTTAGCTAAGTTCTGACAGCTTCGTTGGTGAACTGACCATTTTAGGTAAGGCTAAACAGATTCTGTAGCGTAAATGTATGTTTTGGGTCTTGAGCTGTCATAATTGATTGCAGTTAGTCCATTCAAACACCAAGCAAGTAGTGTCAAATTACACCATTGCATTTATTTTTTTCCTTTCTCTCTCTCTTTGGCTTATGTGTAATTAATTCTTCAATGAGCTACAATTTAGTTACGTCTTACAGTTTATAGAGGTTTTATTTGGAAAAGCTGTTTTATTAAAAAAAATAGTTATTTCAGCTAAAGTGAAATATAATGATAATGTCACTGTTACTAAAAACCTAATTTTAGATTATAGAAATAGGGATCTAAGTCATGCCTTCATGTATTTTTCTCTAAGAAGTATTCGAGATTCTGTCTTTTCTGCATCAACAAAGAAAACGGCACCATTGGTGAGATACTAGCCAGCTTTGTGCTTCAATAAGTAGACCATGTATTTACTAAGGGTATCTTTCTTAAATCTCAACAGACTTTACTTGTGGTCCATAAGCAGTGCAGCAACTATTCCTATAACATTTATATTGTATTACTATATAAGAAATCTAGACATGACCTAAAAGTATGTGAGAGGATATATGTACACAATTGTAGGTAAGAGACTTGAACATTCTCAAGTTTGCTATCCCCAGGGTTCTTGGAGCCAGTCTTTATTAGATGCTAGGCATGAATATTCTTAATGATTGCATCTTGCTATGGTCCCATTGCATTGTAAAATGTTTCTCATATGTAAAAATCATTCACAGAATATAATAGAAAGAGAATTATTATTAATACTAATAATTCAGATCTATAAGCAAACGGGCTTTGATAGATCACTCTAAAAACTTAATCTTTTGTTTGAAAAATAAGTTGCAAATTTTTAAGATGTTAATTCAATATGATACCTGAGCATTCTACTCATGTGGAAGATTGAAACACTGGTCATAATTGAGCCTTCTATTGATTCAACTTTTTTATTACAAATGTAGCTGTCCTGTAAGTTAATATTAGAGACCACTTGGGTATAGAGAGGCTTATTTTGTGCTTTCATGGAATTGTTTCACGATGCTGTTGTGCTTTGATAGTTTTTTTCCTTCATGACATAAGTTATTAGGGTGTTTCTGTTGTATTTTTGTTGCTTTGCTTTATTTTTTGCTTGATAGCACATTTTTATTCCTAAATAGACTCCACTTTTTTTAAATAAAAGCATTGAAGCAAACATCAGTGATACTTTGTTCAGTAAAGGAAGACTCGACTTTACATTTATTTATTTATTTATTTTCTTTTTTTGGTTTTTTCGAGACAGGGTTTCTCTGTGTAGCTCTGGCTGTACCTGGAACTCACTCTGTAGACCAGGCTGGCCTCGAACTCAGAAATCCGCCTGCCTCTGCCTCCCGAGTGCTGGGATTAAAGGCGTGCACCACCACTGCCCGGCTTGACTTTACATTTATTAAGCAAATGCTGTTCTGTGCGCTTTCATCAATGTTCTTTTTTTTTTTTTTTTTTCTCGAGACAGGGTTTTTCTGTGTAGCCCTGGCTGTCCTGAAACTCACTCTGTAGACCAGGTTGGCCTTGAACTCAGAAATCCACCTGCCTCTGCCTCCCAAGTGCTGGGATTAAAGGCTTTCATCAATGTTCTTCATTCATTCAGTACACCATCTCACTTTTCTTTACCTCAAATAGACAAGGAAAGCGAAGTTAAAAAAAATTTAATAACTTGTTTATTCAGTGCCTTTTACACTGTGAAGTTTGCCTCAAAACTTGGATCTTTGGCTGCATTTTTGCTGGTTGACATTATTTAAGGGATTAGTACTAAAAAAAAAAAAAATGAGGTTATTGCTGATATCATATGTCGTAAGATCCTTTATCAATATGAGCTAATGTCACCTAGTCATCATGCTATGTGTATATTATGTTTTGGTGCATACAATAACAAGGGAAGAGAGACCACCTTACTAGTCTGAGGTGTTTAGAATCTAAATGGGAGCTGCATTAGTAATTAATGTTTCCATTTTAGCTGGTAAAAATACAGTGATTACTCAGAAAAGTATACCAAGGAAGCCTTGTTGAGGCTTACAGTTGGCTCAAACCCTTCTCTCTCTCTCTCTCTCTCTCTCTCTCTCTCTCTCTCTCTCTCTCTCTCTCTCTGTGTGTGTGAGAGAGAGAGAGAGTTAGCTGTGTCATTCTGAATTGCTTGGAGTTTCATTTTCTGCTACTGACCCTGTTCCAAATTTCTAGTAGAAGATGGTTCACAATAGACTGAAAATTTGTTGTACTTTGTACATAGTGGATACAAGAGAATACAGTTCTATCTTAAATTTAACTTGTTTCATGATGTAATCTTCTACCCAAACTTGTTCTGGTTGCAGCACAGTCAAGATGTGCATGTAATAGACATCCTTTCAAATTCAAGCCTTTAAAGGCTATGCCATTTGAAACAGTGGAGATGAACAGTTTTTTAAAGCCAGTAGTTATTTTTATTGCTATTGTCTAATGAGGGAATTAAAAACTCAGAATAATTATGTTCCAATATTTATAGGAATAATTATATATATAATTATTTCCTATAAAACTAAGCTTTTCCTGTTGAAGGAATTGACTTTCTGTAGCTTGAACTTGGGGCAGAACACTGAGGGTATTTATAAGTCTATTGTAGACATTAATTTGTGTGTGTGCACACACATATGTACTGCCCCCAAAGCCTTTGTTGTCAGAACTCCTGACTTTATCTGTAGTTATCAGTGGGACTGCTAAAATTCTGGTAGGATAATTTAGATTGTTACTTTAAAGGATTTTTTTTAACGTGCAAAGGATAGAGCCCTTAAGTTTTTTTATCATCCTGTGTAAAGTGTAGCCTAATGTTCCTATGGTTAATGAAATGAGTATTGAGTGAGAGATCAAAGCTTATTGGTAAAAATTATTTTGCCAGTGTTGTGCTTAATTAATGCCAGGACCAAATCATGGAGGAATCTATACTGACAGCCTGTTTTGTTTCTTGTCTTGGTCTTAGACTTGTTTACTTAGGGAAAGAAAAATTATAGCTTGTTGATTCTTTCCTGGATGGCCTATTTAGTCCACTAGTTTTTCCCAGCTAACACTTAATAATGAAAGCAATGGTTAAGTGGGTTTCTGGGGTCTTTGATGGGTAAGATAAATGAGTAAATATGAAAATACATAGATTTTAGAGCCTGTTGTTTGTCCCTTACTATTCTTTATTTCTATTTGAAAAAGATATTTTCTATTTGAAAAATTAGATGCTGCAGATAAGTATGTTAAATGTTCTTCTATTATCCTTGTGCCTAGTACTGGCTCGCATTTTCAAAATACATTAGTGTAATATTAGCTAAAATAGTCTTTATTTGACAATTATCGCTTTATTACCACTGAAATGACATTGAAGAAAAACACAAGTCCCTTAGGATTCTCATGGTCCAGTGGAAGAAGTGGAACAGAATAATACTAATAAAGCAATATGATTGTTGTGTTAGATAGACCCTAAGTGTTAGGGAGGAGCTTTATGTTAAAAATTTTGGTGTGGACAGGGAAAATTTCAAAAGAGTGTGGTGCCTGAATTGGGTTCAGAATCTCGTAGAGTCAGTTTAAGAAAAGGGGAGTATTAAGAAAAAAACAACCCAACACTGGCTGGTGGTTGGAGGAGGTTCTGGGACTGGAAATATACTGAGAAATCTTAACTGGATCTTGAAGGATGTGTCCCCTTTACGGTACTATTCACCTTACCCTATAGAAGGGTTGATAGGAAAGAATGTAAGTTTATGCTTCTGGTTTGTAAAATTAAGTGACCGAAGGCATGACTGAATAAAAGAATACTATAGAGGACACTTTGGGCATGTGTACAGTGGTGACTTTCCTTGGAATGTAAATGGTTAGCTAAATCTGTTGCTGGCGCTGGTTGGAGATGTGCAGTAGGTAGTTGAATATAGCAGTTTTAGGCTTTGGGGCAAAATCTGAACTGACGCTTTGAACTTGGGAGCCACATAAGCCAACCAAGTATCTTTACGATTTTACTAAGGTAAAAAATATTAACAATCAAGTGAAACAAAAATAAACCCAGATTTAGAATTCTGTTTAAAAAACTAGGTGCTTGCCCTCTAGAAAAGAAGTGCATGCAAGTTATATTTGCAAAATATCGTATACAGTTCGGGAAACTTTAGACTTTCTTGCGACCAATCTAGAATCTGAACCCTGAGTGTGGATAGTAGTTGTAGCCTTAATAATGAATAAAGGTGCATAAGGGACCATTGTAGAGAGTGAAAAGAGCCAGAGAGGAATGGGGATGAAAATTACTGAGATGATTGCTAAGACTGACAGAAGGAAGCATGGAGAAATGATGCTTTTGAAATAAAGCTGCTTAACACTGACAGGCATTCTACTCCACAGATAGGCAGGCTCTTAAGGAGTTTTGTTTCAGATTCTACCTGTTTATATACAGAGAGTTTGAAAACTACTTTCTTTTTTTGTTTTGTTTTTGTTTTTGTTTTTTTTTTTTTCTTTTTTTTCGAGACAGGGTTTCTCTGTGTAGCTCTGGCTGTCCTGGAACTAACTCTGTAGACCAGGCTGGCCTCGAACTCGAAATCCACCTGCCTCTGCCTTGAAAACTACTTTCTAAATTTTGTTTGATGAACCCATATGAAAATTCAAGAGATTCTATCAACTAAGTCTCCACTGTTGTTCTGAGTGTGACAGATTATACTGTGCTCAAGAATGTATCATTCTAGCCGGGCAGTGGTGGCACACGCCTTTAATCCCAGCACTCGGGAGGCAGAGGCAGGTGGATTTCTGAGTTCGAGGCCAGCCTGGTCTACAAAGTGAGTTCCAGGACAGCCAGGGCTATACAGATAAACCCTGTCTCGAAAAACCAAAAAAAAAAAAAAAAAAGAATGTATCATTCTAAATTTACTGACATTCTCATTCACTTTTTATAACAGTCTCTGAGATAGATAATATTATTAAGCTATTTTTAAAACGAGGAAATCAAGATCTAAAGGAGCTAAATGATTTAGCTACGGTCCTGTGGCTTGACAGTGAGAAAGTTTTGATATACATCAAGGCCACTCTAACAACAAAACCTATCCTTTACTATTGTAGCTTATTGTCTTTGTTGAGATAATCAGTGACTCACAATCTGATTTACTCTACCATGTGAAATGTGAGGTGAATCCAGTACTTTGGATTTTGTAATGTTTGGTGATTTGGGGTAAATTATATAATTTCTTTGTGTTTATTTTTGTCTTGATTATTTTTACCTTAGTAATCACTAGCAGTAACATGTTTGTCCTCTGGCCCTTGGATTGTAAAACAACTCTTAAATATATAAATTTAAAAGTAGTTTGTCATAATTGTGTGAGAATAATTAGGTGATATTAGAAGTCTTTTTAGTAATTTATTTGTGTAGAAATGTCTGTATTTTGTCTAGCTTATGTTGTATAGTAAGGAGCCTGAAAAGATTCCCTTACAGACATTATGTGATATAGGTGTTTCTGGAGTTTCATTTTTTTTTCTTTCATTAAAATTGTTCTTTATAATCTCTTTGTGTGCTTATTTAATATCATGAGATGTCTTTGTTATGTACTAGGCATTGTAGAGTAAAACCTCATTGTATGTGAATGAAGTATGAGCTATCATTTTCTTAAAGTCAGATGTGAGAAAGATTTGGTGAATGGAAGGAAGTACTGTATTAACATATCACAATTTGTATGTAGCTTACCCTAAAATGTTAGAATTCTTAGACTTAGCTTGAATCATCTGTTTAAGGATCCTTTTGATTCAGTTGAGCTGCTATTTTATAGCTAGAGTAAGTGAAACAATTCTTTTCTATACTTCCTTTTTCACACTTTTATGCATAAACATAACTTGGAAAAAATTCCACTAACTGAGTAATTCTTACCCAGTTAGGCCAGAATGGTATTGATTGACTAGTGTTTCCCAGGTTGTAAATACTGAACTGACTAGATTTTTGTAATACAGAAAGACTTTCCTGGTCAAGTATTAGCAGAAAGATCACTCAGTCAGAAACTGCAGATACCTATTATGTGCCAAGTATTACTTAGGGGCTATTTTAAAAGTTCTACCTTCATGAAGCTAACTAACATTTGACTTAGAGAAGAACATCAGAAAAGGAAAATTAATAGGGGTAGATGGTGTCAATAGTGGGTAGATGTATTTATTGTAAATAGGATGGCCACTTAATAGTTTATTGTCAGCTGGGAGGTTTTGAGACATTCAGATATGTCTGAGAGAAACATTCCAGAGGGAGGGAAGCACAGAAACAAAAATGAGTTTATTTCCGTATTCCAAAGATTAGTTGGGAAGTAGGTATGCACAGAGCAGAGTGAACAAGTGGGAAAGATGAAGGAGAGAGAGAGAGAGAGAGAGAGAGAGAGAGAGAGAGAGAGAGAGAGAGAGAGAGAGAGGTGTGTGAATCAGATAAGGCTCTGTGGGAGAACTTTGCAAGCATTTGACTGTAACTCTAGGGGAAATGAAAAGTTATTTGAGGCTTGTGAACAGGCAAATGACATGACTTGATTTTTGTTTTCAGATCACTTTCTGGAGGCAGGCCAAGAATTGTGAAGTAACTGTTAGAACTATCTGAGAGATGATGGTTTTACCACGAGTGTATTGGTAGAACTAGTGTGAAGGGGTTGTGCTCTGCAAGATTGTATTTTGGGTTGGAATTAATGTGAAGGAACAGCCAAGGATGATTATATGATGTTTGCCCTTAGCACCTGGAAGGAGGAAGTAGATGTTCAGTTGGAAGAGATGGCAGGACAAGTGGAATGTGGTGAAAAGATTAGAACTTGTCTTAATGTTGAGAAGTTTGAGATTCTTGTGGGTATTCAGGTAGAAACGGAGAGTGGGCAGCTGGAACTGTCATTAGTGTGCAAGAGACAGGACCAGGTAGGATATAGGAAATTTGAGAATGACTTCAAGCTATAGAAATAAATGAGATCTCTCTCTCTAGAATGTGAGCTTAAGGTTGAGGATGGTAGTAAAAACCAGAAGCGAACCAAGTAGGAACCACTGAAATGGGAAGAAAAGAAGTGGCTATAATGATTGGAAGACAGGCAAGTTCAATTTTTGTTTTAAGCAGTAGAATTGGTGAGCACTTTCAAAATACTGTTGGAAGGGTCTAGTAAAATGACATCTGGTACTTTGGCCATTAGGTTTGTGAGTGTAAAAGTTACTGGTGACCTCGTTCCAGTGAAATAAGAGATGTGAATGTTAATATTGAGGTGGATTAAAGATTGGAAAATGGCGCTTGGAGTCAGTGAATGTAAGGGACTGTTTCTGTCCCTTGCTATTTAATTATTTTGGTGTAAATAGGAAGAAGTTAAGTTGTAATAAAGGATTGTGAAAATACATTTTAAAGATGCGAACCTAATAATTTGGGATGTAAATAGGAATGATTTAATAGAGAGGAAAAATCAGTGATGATGAGAAAAGTGAATTGTGAACCAAGTGATCCTTCAGTAGGTGACTTTACATTCTGCTTACATTTCACCTAGAGTTCCTGTTAAAATGCAGATTGGTTGTGTAGGCCTGGGGTGGGGCCTGACATCCTGTGCTTCTTTGTGCTGTTTACTTCTGGTTCCTGTTCTGTATTTAAAGTGTAAGAATTAACAGATTATATTGGCATATAACCAAAAATGTTGGTGGACATGGTCAGTTTTTGTACAGTGTCTCCTGGTGGTTTGTATTTTTCAGTACCTTGAAAAAAAGGGTTAAGTGACTTGTGGATACATAAACCATTGTGATTTTAAAGTAGAGTGTTTTGGTATACGTAGGAATGGAGGGGGTTATAAAGGATTGAATAAGAATGTTTCTATTAGCTCAAGCAACTTCAGGTGTATCCCTTATTTTACAAAGATAAAACAGTTGTTTAATGTCCCTGTAAATCATTGTAGGTTTGTAGTCATAGTCAAAATATGTATGATATGAACAAATACCCAGAATTATTTTCAACTTTTTCTCCCTTTTCTCTCTTGGATATTACAGATGACCATGGATGAAAAATATGTAAACAGCATTTGGGACCTTCTGAAAAATGCAATTCAAGAAATCCAGCGTAAGAATAACAGTGGTCTTAGTTTTGAGGAGCTCTATAGAAATGCATATACAATGGTTTTGCATAAACATGGAGAAAAGCTCTACACTGGACTAAGAGAAGTTGTTACTGAACATCTCATAAATAAGGTACCCAATTTATAGGACTGTTGCTAATACAATTTTGACTGTAGAAGTTCCTTATACTGTTGTATTTTGACCAGGACATTCTTTTCAAGGCTACAGGAAGCCTATTTATATATTTACTGTGTCACTATATTGTAAAACCTTACTGAAAACCTATAATAGGCTAAATCACAATTTATAATAGTTGAGAAGAGATGAAGTTTGTGGTCTGTTTTGAATATATAATCGTAATTAATGAAGCAAACATTTTACACATTCTTAAATTGAAATAGACTACTCATTTTAGCTAAGTTTTGTGGTAAATATAAAATCTTTAGATAAATTTAGTGGTTAACATAAAGTATTTTCATTTAACAGACTGCAAAAAAACTAATTTCAGTTACAAAATATATTTACTATAGTGTCTTGCTTTAAGATTGTCAAATACAATGTGACATATCACAGATTCATTGATACTTTTTATGATATTCATTTCTTGACTATTTTGGGGGGAAAGGTAGAAATGTTTTATGAACAGTAAAATGAACTCATATTTTTAACCTGTACATTTTGTTACATTTTTTGCAAATCAGTCTATTACATATTTTATTTATTGTAATTGTTATTGAGCAATTAGAGAATAAAGTTTACATTTCATTTACCCTAAATTATTTACTTTCATTTTTCCTATGAATAAGGAAGTTGTCTTACATAACTAAAGAGATACGAAGAAAACTAGAGTTTAGCATTAGTGCAGTGCCATGCTAGGTCTCACTGGTTGTCCTATGTAGCAGTGATGTCCTCTACAGTAATTTTTTTTCTGATCCATGATTCAATCCAGGATCACATACTAAGTTCCTCAGACTTGGTCTGTCTGCACATTGGCATTTTTGAAGGTTGTAGGTCAGTTGATTTATAGATTGTCCCTCAGATTTTGGCTTGTCTGATTGTTTCCTCATGACTAGTTTCAGGTTGTGCATTTTTGGCAGGAATAATACGTAAGTGATGTTGTGTCCTCAGTGCATCACACCAGGAGGCACATGCTGTCAGTTTATTCCATTATTGGTGATGTTAACTTTGATCACTTGGTGTCCGCCAGATTTCTTCACTGTAAAGGTACCATTTTTCCCTTTGTAATTCCTAAGTAATCTGTTCAGTGATATTTTGCTACTGTATGAATGTCCTGTCCTGTAGAAACTCCCATGCGGTGGTTTCAGTGTTCACTGAGGGTTCTTTGATGAGTCATTGCTGTAGGGTTGCAAGCCTTTCCGTTCCTGTCTGTCTTCTAGAATTTCTTTCTCTGGAAGGTGGAGTGGAGAGATTACATGAGCTAGGTAGGTTAGCATTTCATGACTTTCAAGAGGATTATGCTCATCGCGCAAGCAAGTTTTTGTTAGATACCTGTGCTTTTCAGTTAAAAGAAAATACAGTAGGTGCACAGAGGTAGTGTGTATACTATCCCTTTCCGGGGTTGTTTTTACTTCAATGTGAGAGATGACACACTTTTAGTAATAGTGTGAAACCCTAAGCATTAAATGTCAAATGAGTTGTGTAGGTGATAATAGCTTAGGGATTATGAAAAGGAAAAATTAACCTGAACTCTGTAAGATTTCATGGGAAAGGAAATTTAACCAAGTCTTTATATTAAAGGTTGCATCCAAGCACTGGGAGGCACTCTAGTATAGCAGATCATAAATGGTTTTCAAAAGAACAAGGGGGGAATACTCTTAGGGGCAAAGAGGATGCTGACTGAGGAGTATAATAATTACAGGATTATTGAATTATTATATGGCAAAGAACATAGGAAAAGTAATTAATTTGAATGCATCACTAAGGAATTTGAATTTAAAAGTGGAAGACTTTGAGAGGTCCACGTGGGTGACAGTATAACAGCATTTAGAGAAGACTGATAGGGTGAGATATGAAATGTACAATCAAGATGGTGTTTGTTAGACTCAGAAGAAAACCTTGAAAAATCTGAATAAAAGGAGAGATTAGAAAAGAGTGAATAGGTGGGCAGTGGTGGTGCACGCCTTTAACCCCAGCACTTGGGAGGCAGAGGCAGGTGGATTTCTGAGTTTGAGGCCAGCCTGGTCTACAGAGTGAGTTCCAGGACAGCCAGAGCTACACAGAGAAACCCTGTCTCAAAAAAAAAAAAAAAAAAAAAAAGGAAAAGAAAAGAAAAGAGTGAATAGAAATAAGACAGGCAAAATTTGTTTGCTTGGAAAGTTGTGGTATATCTAGTAGGAGTGCTGTGACATCAGACTATAAAGTGATTTGCTGGTAAAGAAGGGGTAAGTTTTGCTTTAGGTTACATTGACAATATTTATCACTGGAAAATTCCTTAGAAGTCATTTTACATGTGAGCCATAACATCTCAAATACAAGTACGTGTTTGTAGATACACTTGGAAACTCAGAACTACACGTGGAGGTTTGGTATTTTGTATTGAGTAAGCATGTTTCGGAGGAGGAAGTGACTAGAGTCAAGGGGTGAATGTTGAGGGAGCTTACAGGCAGTTGTTGGAAATAAGGAAAACCGACTTAAGAGGTTAGACTTTAAAAGAAAGAGGAAGAATAAGAAGAATAGAATATTTTGCTTAAAGCTACCAAAGGGTGGTGGATGGGAATACTTGACTTCTTAGATGTGGGATCAAGAATGATGGAGAAATAAATTAAGAAGTTATGTTCATATTTGTCAGGGAATAATGATAATACTGATTATATATATATATATATATATTTTTTTTTTTTTTGCATTTACTGTGTGTTAGGGCCAGCCCTAGTTGGGGCTTTCAGGTTAGTTGAATATAAGAATTAAATAATGCCTTTTGAAAATGAGAGAAGTTACTTGACATGATCATTTTGAAGATTATACTAAAGAACTGAAGAGTTTTAGTAGGAGTTGGTTAGAAGGTGTGATTTGTCGTATTACTATTTTAAACAGTGCTTTGTGACTTGGACACAGACTCAGGAAAAAAACTAATCCATGTGTTGATGAAAACTGGCTCATGGAAAAAGTAAGGAGAGAAGAAGTGAGAGTGTGAAGTCAGTGTTTAAGTAAAATGATTTTTGGAATCTGAAATGTAATTAAGTACATAATAATAAAGTCATAAGAATATCTTGCCATGAGAAATGTTGAGAGATTTTAGGCTTAATGCAGTCCCATAACTGTTGTCTCAGCTTGAGAGCCATTACAAGTGTCATAGCCCAGATGACGTGAACAACAACTCTTCACAGCTCTAGATACTATATGGTCCAAGACCAAGACATCCATAGATTCGTTTTCTAGAGAGGGCTGTTTGTCTGGTTTGCACATAGATTCTTCCTTGCTGTATCTTCACATGGCAGAGAGAGACTATGAATCATGTACACGAAGGCTTTACCCTCAGTATGTTCTTAAGGACGTGTGTTTAAGCTAATTATTCTAAATTTTTAAGTTAAAATTTTAATGTATATACCCTAAATTCTGATTTTCTTCTTATACACAATCTATAATATATCCCTACCATCTGAAATGTATTTCCCCTTTCTAATGAGGAAGTGTACTGACTGCACATCTGTTCTGTGTTTCATATAAATTAGGTATGAATGTCTGCTAGTATCTTTGATCTCTTTTAGTTTTGTCTTTTCTATTTATTTTCAGTTTTATCTTAGGGGAGAAAAGTAATAGCTACAGATAGAATGTTATTATATGAATGGGCAACTACTAAGAGAGAACTGTTACTGGATAGGAGAGGCCAGTATATAGTAGCTCACCATGCTTATCTCTGGATGTAGGAAGTACCAGCTGCTTTGGTGAATAAATTCCTTGGCAATGCTAAGTATGATATAATGTACAAAAGTGTATTCTGCATGGAACCCACATTACCTATATTGCGTTGCATTTTCTTGTCTGTAGTTAACCTGAGCGATCAGCATAACATAATGAGGTAGTAGATAAATAGGCAGGCAGGCAGGCAGGCAGGCAGATAGTGGATAGATAGATAAGCATTAGTGCCATTGCCTAACCAAGACCTATCTTTTCAGACTTGAGAGGAAATTGAATTTTTACATGGAGTCAGGCTGTTTTTACGTTGTTTTTAGTACGTGGACGTTTTTGTGATGAAAATAGTAAGCACTTTGATATACATTTTTGTTAGAGCAGTACAGACAATGGAGGTAGGTGAAAGATGTTGTAGAGAAGACACAGGACTATTATTAATTTGATTATTAATTATATTATAATGACATAATAATTATTTTAATTATTAAAGTAGCTGATTATTTAAGAAATGTTTCCAAAATTGAAAAAAGGTGCAAATAATCCAAGTGCTATCTATCTCTAGTCCAGTACTGGTAGTGTATTCTGTCCCTAGAATATTTCCTACTAGGAAACTGAGACCCAAAGAAATTAGTGAAATGCTTGAGAACACAAAGCAGAACATTGGGTATGAGGTCTCTGTGCCTTCCCATAAGAGAAATACTGTATTTTAGTAAGCATGAAAGCATCAGTTTCTCACAGATGTGTTCTCTCCTATTCTTTTCTAAGAATTGACAGTATAGCTAAAAAAATATTGCTGATGTTTTCTGTATTTAAGGAATTTTACATACTAGTTTTTTTTTTTTTCCCGAGACAGGGTTTCTCTGGGCAGCCCTGGCTGTCCTGGAACTCACTCTGTAGACCAGGCTGGCCTCGAACTCAGAACTCCGCCTGCCTCTGCCTCCCAAGTGCTGGGGTTAAAGGCGTGTGCCACCACTGCCTGGCACATACTAGTTTTGTGAGTGCCTCAGAAGTATCCTCCTGGCTTTGTCATTACAGAATTCAGCATAGTGGATATTTCTTAATTGCCAGGCTCTGAGTTGGATGTAAAGAATATATAAACAAAACTTGTTTTATCACTACACATGGAATAAACCATGCTTAATTTTAAAATACAGTAAAAGCATGATAGAGGAAAAATACTGAGAATAACTGCAGGGGTCCATTAGGGCTATGTGAAGAAGTGGTGATGTTTAAATTGGGACTTCAAGATGAGCAGGCCCAAGGCATGGTTGAAGAATACTAGGCAAAGAGAATGCCTATATATATTTATTTTTTTTTGTAAAAAGCCAGATAGTATTTTTGCTTTTCTGTGCCTGTCTCTGTTACACTCCTTAGCTTTTCTCTCGAAGCACAGAGAGCAGCAGTATGCCATATGTAAGTGAGTACTTATGGTGGGATTCCAGTGAAACTTGATTTTAAATAGCAGGGCATCCTTTACCAATTCCTAGAGTCTTCACTCTTATGAAATCTGCTTTGAAAATTTTGTGTAAGAGTTGGTAGGTGCTAGCAACAGGACAAGATGAACTTGAAGAGAGTGGCAGAAACCATCATGCCAGACCTGGAAGCTGTGGCAGAATGTCTTGATTCTTAACTATATGTATGTTAGAAAGCCAACAGGGGTTAAACAAACCGGTGGTATGCTGTTACATTGGTTATTAAAATGCTACTTGTGCTGGGCGGTGGTGGCGCACGCCTTTAACCCCAGCACTTGGGAGGCAGAGGCAGGTGGATTTCTGAGTTCGAGGCCAGCCTGGTCTACAGAGTGAGTTCCAGGACAGCCAAGGCTACACAGAGAAACCCTGTCTCGAAAAACAAACAAAATGGTACTTGTGCTGTTGCTTGGAGAATTAAGAGGGCTTGAGAATTGAAGTGAAGACTAGGAAGAAGCAATCCAGAAGCCGATGATTTATACCAGTGATGGTAATAACATACACCAGTATAGTAAGAGCTACAGAGCACAGAAGTTTTCAGACACATGGGATCTTACATTGTGTTGCCTGCTGATGGTTGATATGTAAGGAATTTAGAAATGTTGAAAGGCTGCTTTGCTTTGTGTTTAGAAATAGTGACCGTTTTTCTTGTCAGTTGTAGATACAGTAAGGATGAATCTACTTTCCTTAGATACTTCCTATTTGAGATGCTAAATGTAACTGACAAGTATCTATAGAGTTGTGCTGTAGTAAGGAAATTCTTCTTCTGGCTTCTGCTGAGTATTTATTTAATAAATAACTTGGATATAGCTGTAGTGGGGAAAGTACTAAGTAGAAACGAGAATGGCACCTACAAGATTAATAGACTAATTCTGCTTCTAGTGATCTTGAAATGAACTTTATTGATTTGTAAAATGAAGCTGAGGTTAGAATTTATACTTTCTTAATCTTAACTAGTTAAATGAGTGTATGATAAATATTTGTTACTTCGGCTTGTTTCAGTGACTTTTAAAAATTTACCCTTTTAATATTTATGTATTTATTTATTGAGACAGAGTTTGATTATATAATCTTGGCTGGCTTAGAATTGAATGTGTAGAACAGACTGGCCTTAAAACCCACGGATTACCTACTTGCTTCTTGCTCCATTTCTGCCTTTGCCTCTGCCTCCTGACTGCTGGGATTAAAGGCATGCATCATCATGTCAGGCCATTTCTTTGTTTTGAGATAGAATCTCCCAGATTTACCTCAGACTGCTATCTATCCTAAGCCTCCTGAGTTAGGATGATGGGCATGAGCCACATTTGGCACATTTAGGTGATTAAGACTTGGGAACACAGTTTCTGATGCTTACTACTCATAATCTGAACCATAAATGTATGTAGAGTAAAGCCTTTTTCATTAAGTCCAAGAAGAAACTAGTTTTGATGTGATTTAATTATTGTCATGGCCTTTGTGTGCATTACAGGTTTTAGATTGACATACTTGGATCTGTGGGTTTATAATTCTGACCTTACTTCTAAATGCTTTAGTTTACAGAAGGAGAAATTAGAGCTATGAAGATGCTAGAGTTTAAAATTTTAGATGGCTTTCTTTGTTGAATTGATTTGCAAATGCAAAGTCTTACTTGTAGAACAAATAACTTGCTTCCTTTCTCTTTTTTTCTTTTTCTTTTCTTTTTTCTTTTTTTTAGTTACCCTCTTTGGTAGAGAATTGTATCTGTAAACCAATTTCTCAGAGTCTTGATACTTTTTCTTCCATATTTTAGGAGAGGAGAATTAATGTATTAAATGTTGTATCTAGCTGGGCAGTGGTGGCGCATGCCTTTAATCCCAGCACTTGGGAGGCAGAGGCAGGTGGATTTTGAGTTTGAGGCCAGCCTGGTCTACAGGGTGAGTTCCAGGACAGCCAGGGCTACACAGAGAAACCCTGTCTCAAAAAAACAAAAACAAAACCAAAAAATGTATCTATAAATAGATGATTTAGGGAATGTTTATGTGAGGGTGCTAGTTGTAGAAATGAAGTTGATAACTTTAAAGCTTTGAATGTAGACCAGTTTGTTGAGAAGACTTAACTTTTATATTAAAGCTTTTTTTAGTTCTCCTCTTGTTCTTAGGCAAATGTAAAGCAATGTAGAGAGATAGTCTAATTGCATTTATGCATAAAATACAGTGATAGCAACTATTAAGAAGACTATTTACTGGTCAGAACAATAGGAGAAAGATTTCCATTAGTGTATCTGCAGATTCATTGCCTCGTTTCATTAGTTTTAGTTCAGATGCCCAGTTTCTTCTCATCTATCCAAAAAGAGTCCCTTCCAACAAGAAGCTTTAATGAAGTAATCAGAATTGGATGACAAATTATTTTGCCTGGGAAATTCAAGGCAAGATACAAAAAGGTCAGTTTTGGACAACTGTTGAAAGATAAAGATTTATCATGACAAAGACAAATAACAGTTCCAGTAGGTACATAAATACTACATGTGAAAGAAGTCGGGTATGCATTGCTCAACGTCACTTTGGCATCATGTGCCTTTACCCATTGAGCCATCTCTCAGGCCTCATGTATTCTTTTTAAACAAAACACAAAAAAATCCCACTTTCTTTTTCTTCATGGTACTGTAATATACTTAGAAATAATGATTTTCTGATGTGGATTAAGACAAATTTAAATGTATTTTAGTACTGGGGACTGAAGATATATAGTCTCATACTTGCTAGCATCAGATGCTCTACCATTGAGTTGTATCCCAGCATTGAAAGGATATTTGAAAATAAGAATGTTTTCTATGGGAGGCAGAGACAGGCGGATTTCTGAGTTCGAGGCCAGCCTGGTCTACAAAGTGAGTTCTAGGACAGCCAGGGCTATACAGAGAAACCCTGTCTCGAAACCCCCCCCCCCCAAAAAAAAAAAAAAAAAAAAAAGAATGTTTTCTAGAGGGCTAGAGACATAGCTGCTCCTCTTCCTCCTCCTCTTGTTTTTCTTATCATTAATTTATTTATTCGTTCACTCTACATCCTGATTGCAGCTCCTCCTCTCTCCTCCCAGTCCCACCCTCACAAACCCCTACTCCCAGAAGAGGACCCCCCCCCCCCCCCGGGACATCAAGTTTGCAGCATGACTAGTCACATCCTCTCCCGCTGAGAGTCCAAGGCAGTCCAGCTAGAGGAAAGAGATCCAGTAGCATGCAATAGAGTCAGACAGCCCTCTCCCTAGCCATTTATATTGTTAGGGCACCCACAGTGAAGACCAAGGTGCATATCTGTACAAATGTGTAGGGGACCTAGTTCCATTCTCTGCATGCTCTTTAGTTGGTTCAGTCTCCGTGAACCTCCTTGAGCCAAGTTAGTTGACTTTGTAGGTCTTCTTGTGGTGTCCCTGACCCTTCCTTTGGCTTGTTAGCTTCTATCTCCAACCGGGTCTCTGTACCTAACTTCATCTGCTGCTGGATGAAGCCTCTCAGGGGACAGTTATGTTAGGCTCCTGTCTGTAAGCATAGAGAGTATCACTAATAGTGTCAGGTGTTGGCTCTCTCCTGTGGGATGTGTCTCAAGTTGGGCCAGTCATTGGTCGGCCATTCTCTCAATCTCTGCTCCATATTTATCCCTGTGTATCTTGTAGGCAGGACAAGCTTTGGGTCAAAGGTTTTGTGGGTGGGTTGATGTCCCCTCCCTCCATGAGAAGTCCTGCCTGGCTACAGGAGGTGGTAGCCACTTAAGTCTCCATATCCCTAGCTGCTTAGGAGTCTCATGGTAAGTCCCATATACTCCCAGGAGCCTCCGCTATCCCAAGTCTCTAACTAGTCCCAGAGAAGTCCCCCACTGATTTTTGTTCTCTCTCCCAGTCCCTTCCCTTCTGCATACCTGATACTCATCCCCATTCCCCTCCTCACGCCCTCTCCCACCCAATTCCCTCTCTCCCTCGCTTCTAATATCTATTTTATTTTTTTATTTCCTCTTCTGAGTGAGACTCAGCATCCTCCCTTGGGCCCTCCTTGTTACTTCACTTCTTTGGGTCTGAGGATTATAGCATGGTTATCATGTACTTTCTGGCTAATATCCTCTTAAAAGTGAGTAGTTATCATGCGTGTCTTTCTTGGTCTGGGTTACCTCCCTCAGGACGATATTTTCTAGTTCCATCCATTTGCCTGCAAATTTCATGATGTCCTTGTTTTTAATAACCAAGTAGTATATCACTGGGTAAATAAATGTACCACTTTTTCTTTATCTATTCTTCAGTTGAGGGACATCTAGGTTGGTCCCAGTTCCTGGCTATTACAAATAAAGCTGCTATGGACATAGTTGAACAAGTGTTCTTGTGGTATGGTGGAGCATCTTATGAGATATGCCCAGGAGTGTTATAGCTGGGTCTTGGGTAGAACTGATCAATTTCCTGAGAAAGCGCCAAATTGATTTCCAAAGTTACTGTACAAGTTGCATTACCATCAGCGATGGAGTGTTCGCCTTGCTCCACATCCTCTCCAGCATCTACTGTCACTCGATCTTTTGATTGGACCCATTCAGAGAGGTGTAAAGATGGAATCTCAGTCGTTTTTTTATTTGCATTTATTTCCCTGATGACTAAAGACTTTGGATATTAAAGTACCTTTTGGCCATTATAGATTCCTCTGTTGAGAATTCTTTTTAGCTCTGTACCCCATTTTTAAGTTGGGTCATTTGGCTTGTTGCTGTTTAATTTCTTGAGTTCTTTATGTATTTTGGATATTAGTCCTATCAGATGTGGGACTGGTGAAGATCTTTTCCCATTCTTTAGGTTGCCATTTTGTCCTATTGATGGTATCCTTTGCCTTTCAGAAGCTTTTCAGTTTTATGGGGTCCCATTTATTGATTGTTGATCTTAGTGCCTGATCTAAGGGTGTTCTGTTCAGGAACTTATCTCCTGTACCAGTGCATTAAAGGCTATTCTCTACTTTCTCTTCTATTTAGTATATCTGGTTTTATGTTGAGGTCTAGTGTCCGTAGGTATGTGGCTTTATTTCTGGGTCTTTGATTCAACTGCACCGATCAACCTGTCTATTTTTATGCCAGTACCATGTAGTTTTTATTACTATTGCTCTGTAGGACAGTTTGAAATCAGGGATAGTGATACATCCAGAAGTTTCTTTTATTGTACAGGATTGTTTTAGCTATCATAGGTTTTTGCTTTTCCATGTGAAGTTGAGAATTGCTCTTTCAGAGTCTGTAAAGAATTGTGTTGGAATTTTGATGGGAATTGCATTGAATCTATAGATTGCTTTTGGTACAAGGGCCATTTTTACTATGTTAATCCTACCTATCTCCATGAGCATGGGAGATCTTTACATCTTCTGATATCTTTCTTAATATCTTTCTTCAGAGACTTGAAATTCTTGTTGTACAGGTCTTTCACTTGCTTGGTAATAGTTAACACCAAGATATTTTATTTTATTTGTGGCTATTGTAAAGGCTAATTTCTTTCTTGGCCCATTTATCATTTGTATAGAGGGCTACTAATACTTTTTTAGTTAATTTGTACCCAGTCACTTTGCTGAAAGTGTTTATCAGTTGTAGGAGTTCTCTGGTAGAATTTTGGGGGCCACTTATGTATACTATCTGTGGATAGCAGTACATTGGCTTCTTCCTTTCCAGTTTGTATCCTGTTGATCTCCTTTAGTTGTCTTATTGCTTTGGCTAGAACTTCAAGTATATAGACAGACTGCTCTTCTAAGGGACCTCATTTGAAATCCCAGCACCCATATGATGGCTCACAACTGCACCTTCTGTCCCAGAGCATCTGACACTCTGTTCTGGCTTCTGCATGCACTGTGATGTGGAAATATATATGCAGGCAAAACAACTATGCATACAAAATTTGGAAAATTAAAATGAATGCTCCTTAGGTTGGACAAGAAGGCTTTTTCAGGAAAGGCGCCTACTGCCAAACCTGACAACCTGAATTCAGTCCCTGGGTTCCACCTGGTGAAAGGAGACCTGGTTCTGGCATGTTGTTCTTTGACCTTCTCATGCACACAAAATAAATAACTTTTTCTCAAAAAGAATACTTACAAAGAAGTACCAAGTTTACATGCTTTTCTTTTTGCCCTAACATGCTTATCTTTAGTATATGAAATTATGAAAATATACAACCCCAAAACTTTGTGTAACTTTACTTTTGAGTCTAAAATTAATCCTCCTATTCCTCTACTATAGAGATTATAAAGTGATTTAATGCATCTTATATCCCACTATAGCGTTGTTATGGCACCTTGCTTTGCCTGATGGAAGCTGTCATAAGTCTGTCAGTACAAGAAAGGGTTTTTGTATATTCTTTTGAATGGTAGCTGTTATCTGATATTTTGACTTCATTTCTTTGTAAGCTTTTAGGGCATTTAAAAGAAAGACTAGTGGTGGAATATTTGATTTGAAATTCAGAGTTTGTGTGATCTTTGTGAACTCTCAAACTATATTATTAACTATATATTAGTAAGATTACTTCTAGAAGAATGGGGCATCAATCAGAAAAGAAATTTCTAGAGAATATAGTAGTGTTTTTTGTTAAAGTTATTCAGATGATATTTTTAATTCCTACCTTTATTCTTAACAGTTAATGAAAAGTAATTAGAATGATATGATCAACCTAGCTAATAATTAATGAGTTTTATGACAGACATTTAGGAAACTCACTTACGGATTTTTTGAAAGTTGAAAAGGCTACACAATATGAATTTTCTTAGCCTTGATAGATGTTTAGTTTGAGATACAGACACCTAAAGAATGTAAGTGAATAATGGCAACATCTATTCACCAAATTCATATTAAAGATAGAAATAATTGGAATTTTGGCGTTGTGCATTAACTAATGCTACTATTTCTGTTTTATGGGGAAGGATAGCAACACCTGTAGTCTTAAGTGCTGACACTGTTCATAATGTATGAATATGATATATAACTATATGTTGTTTGATAGCATTCCTTTGAAAAAAATGTATAAAGTAACAAGGACTCTACCTAACCACATACAGTTAATACAAGACTCAGGTTTTTAAGTAGAAACAGATGGTTTATTTTTGTAGGTCATATAAATGTTAGAAGTCATATTTATTACACTGGTGTCCTCAAATGAAATGATCAACATACCTTAGAGTTATTTAGCAGGCATCTAGTGACTATTATTTCAAAATCCTAGAAAATCACCTTTAAACACAAAAATAATAAAAATTGTATCTGATTAGTAAGGCACCTCAGGCATGCTAGGAAATCACAGGTGTGATTAATCACAGTCATACTTTATGTAAGAAATGGGCTGCAGATGAGACCAAGTAAGTGACTTGGTCAGAGACCTTGCATAGGGTTGTCTGAAAATGATGGTTTTGGTTATTTTGGTTTCTTAGGGATGATTAAAATACCACAGACTTCTAGGACAGTATGCCCAGAGTTATGCCTTTGTACTTTTTAATGTTCTTGGCATAATTAGCATGTATTACACATAATTCACACCCCATTTTAATTACATGTTTATGTTTTCCAGTGAACGAAATAGATTTGTCTATTTTTGGACTAAATATTACCTTGTATTTTGAGTATTAAAGGGAAGTACTCAATTTTTACTTCTGCTTTGTTACAAATTATATGGCTTTGTTACAGTTTTGCTAAACTTTAGAATTATATACTTATCATTTTGTTTTAGGTGATGATTTCTGCTTTATCTAGGCATTTGATTAAAATTGGTTCTTTGGAATTTTTAACCTTGGCCTTTAAAACTTTAAAGGTGAGAGCTTTATTAGTGGTTAAAATTGTGTAATGGAGAGTGGAATATTCTGGCAGATTATCTCATGGCCTAGCATCAACCTTCTTGTCCATCTACAGGAAATCTTAGCTATAGAGATTCAAGAACAAAGAATTGGGTATTCTGTCCCATCTTGTCTGGTTCCATTCTTCTGTGTGCCAGGAGCTTCACTGACTTAAGAATATATGTATTGTAGCTTGAACTTAGTTTGTGGGTGAGCAGGTTTTATTTATTACTGAAAAATAAAAGATTTCTTTTTGATTCAATAATTCTACTTTAATTTTAGCTAAAGTTGACATTTTTTAAAATGTAAGAAAAAGCTGTATCCACAGAAGTAAATAGTATGCAAACCTAGTTTGTTATACTATTAGTTTAATATGTTGAAGTTACTTAATAATTCCAGCATTTTTTTGGACATTTAATTTGTTTTAACAATGCTTGTTTTTGACAAGGTCCAACTTGAATTTTATTACCAATTTTTTAATGAATATATACAAATTGGCTTTTATTTTCATGTATATATAGTTCTTTGATGCAACCACCACTACCTTCAATGTGGAACAGTCCTTCACCCCACAAAACTCTGAATACTTCCTTCCTAGCTATGCATTTCTTGTCTTCTCATCTCCATAACTACTGGTCAGCTCTCTTTTCACTATAATCTTGTATTTTGAAGGATATTTTGTAACTGGCATCACAGTTTACTACCTTAAGTGACCAGCTTCTTTAAGCGTAATGATCTCTACCAATTCAGTTGGTTCCTTTTGTTAATGATTAACTCATACTCTGTTGTCTCAGAGTATTACCATTTGTTCACCCAATTACCTGTGTTTAATGAAAGATATTTCTTGTATACAGCTTTTTGAGATTGTGAATAAAGCTTATAAATATGTGTATAAATTTTGTGTGAATAAATTTTAATCCCTCTGGGATAAATATTTAGAAGTGAGATTGCTGGGGCATATGATAAATATGTATGTATATAACTTCATAAAAATGCCTAGTTCCTTATATGGCTGTACTAATTTGCTTTCATTTGCTCGATATCTTTGTCAGCACTTGATACTGTCAGCTGACTTTAGAGTTCTAGCATGGTTAAGTTTCCCCTTGAAAAACTGCCTTCTGCTTTTCCTCTTTTATAAAGGGTCTGTTCAAGATTTGTCCATTTTTAAAATTGAGTTCTTTGCCTTCTTTATTGAGTTGTATGATTTATTTATTTAGTTTTTTCCCCCTCATAGTCTGTGGCTTTACTTTTCTCATTTTAACAGCATCTGTAGAACAAAACTTTTAAGTTGTCTGATGGAGTCTGGTTTATGTCTTTTTTTTTTTAAAGCCATGCTTTTCAAGTCAGGGTGACAGTTAAAATTCTCACATGATATATTTTCATTATAAAATAAGATGCTTTGCAAATATAACCAATATTATCAGGAGCCAGAATTGCGTTAATACTGTTACAACAATATAATAACAGTGATGTTGAAGTATTGCAAAAGCTAGCAAGGCTGGCCAGTGGTCTTCTGCACCTGGACCTTATCGGTTGCCTAGGTAGCACTTTACTTTTGTGTATTGTCCGCCTTTGGATTTAGGATGGCCCCAGAATTTGTTTAAATCATTTGTTTTCCAGAGAAATTTTAGATTCTTAGCAAAATTGAATAGAAGGTACAGCAATTTCTCATGTAGTGGCCTCACCGCCTCCCCCTCAGCCAGCATTCTTTGTAGAGTGCTACATCCTTTTTGTTAACCAATACTGATGCCTCATTACCACCCAGAGCCTTAGTGTGAGCTGAGTCTGTGGATTTAAAGGTATAAATTTGGGGATGTATGTAACCATTACAGTCTGCTGAATTCTTTGACTTCCCCGACACACACACACACACACACACACACACACACACACACACACACACACACCACAAATCTTTCTGTACTGACAATCCAATATTTTATTGTGTTCTTAGTTTTGCCTTTCCCAGAACATCATGTAATTGTAGTCACACAGCATGTAGCCTACTCAGATTGACTGTTTGCTTGACTGATGCATTTACGTCTCTTCTTCACATCCTGGTTCCATATTTCCTTTTAGTGCTTAGTAGTATTTCACTGTTTGCATGTGCCACAGTCTGTTGATTTTTGTATTGAAGGGAACAAGACTTTTGTTTGTTTGTTCTCAATGAAAACTGCTTACTTGCATTAGTGTCAACAATGAATAAGAGGCTTCCTGTTACATGTATTTGTCAATGTAAGGTTTTGACTTTAGCCATCAAATAGGCATGTATGATCACTGCCACATTATCCCTAGTGGCACGGCGTTGAATATTTTTTCATACAGTTATTTGCTGTCAGATTATCTTTAGTTAGGTACCTTTTGTTGCCCATTTAAAAAATAGGGTTATTTAGTATTTTGTTAAGTTTTTAAAGTTCCTTGTATGCTTTGAATTATAGTCTTTTATCAGATAGGTCTTTGTAGCCAGTGCTGGTCTTCTCATTCTCTTGACTGTAATCTATTTTTCAAAAGTTTTTAAGTGGTTTTAATTTTCTGTAGACTGATCCACTGTATTGTGAGACTCTTCCTCTTTTGCAAGGCCAAGTACCACACACAGCCATTAGTTCTCCACTGCTTGTTCTCCTTCTCATCACAGTTGGTCCCATCTTACTCTTAACTTCTGACGTGGTTACTTCTTCGTGTTTCTTCTTGTGTTGCTCTTCAAATGTCAACTCTTCACCTGGATGAATTTAATGTAAGTTTTCTTTCAGTATTTGGTGTATAATAGTTCCTTTATTCTAGCACTGCCTCTACAGCAGGTTCTGATCACTTGTCTTGCTGGTGGAAACAAAATAATGGTGATTTTAATAGATTAAGAACAGTGTTACTACACAGGTACATGTTGCTCTGCTAGTCCCAATTTTTGTGTTAATGTTGGAAACAAGTCATTTAGTAACTTAATGTAAATTTTATTTTAGTTTCTGTGTCAACTTACCTTCCTTTAAAAAGGTGTTAATTTTTATTAAAGTTGAATTTTATCTTATTTTTTACTTATGTTTGAATAAATATCTTCACTTTTATTACTTAAGGGTAGAAAAATTCTATAGGAAATTGTTAAAAGAATTTTCTTACAGTATAGTCTGGAATAAATACAAATAGAATAACAGCTGTGTCTAAGATACTTCATTTTTTGTTAGGTTTTGTATATGTGCCCAGTTGTTAAAAAAATAATCATGGGGCTGGGGAGAAAGGTCAGGAGTTCAGAACACTTGCTGCTCCTGCAGAGAACTTGAGTGTGTATCCCAGCAGGTCTGTAACCAATAAAACAGTCATAAAACAGCTTTTAGTCAGGTATTTTCTACCTGGTAAAAGCTCACTATAACTGATTGTCAGTCTTGTTCTTTGAAAAATGATGCAAATAGCATACTCATTTGTGATGCCTGTGCTGGTTGATGTCTTTTAAATTTTGCCCAAAGGCTGGTTGTCATAGTTACTTTTCTGTTACTGTAATAAAACACCATGACTAAAGCAAAATATAAAGGGAAGAGTTTATTTAGGGCTTACAGTTCCAGGGGTTTAGGATTGATAATGATGGAACTGCATGGCAGCAGACATGACAGCAGTCATGGAGGCCATAATAACTGGGAGCTCATGTCTCACCCCAAACAGGAAGCTTTGAAAGAGCTCACTAGAAATAGCACATGACTTTTGAATCCTCAGAGTGGGTTCCAGCAACATACTCCCTCCAGCAGGGACACACTTCCTAATCTTACAGCCATCAACAAGTGAGTAAGTATTCTAATGTCCAAGAATTATGGAGGACATCTCAATCAAACCACTACACTGATAGAAATTGTAAACATTATATTACATGAAATATTTGCTGATATATTTTCAAGTGTATAAGTCAGTACATTTTAGAGAACATATTTCATAATACTAACTTTTTATTAGATTGGTCAGTTTTTCATTCATGTGTCAGGTACATTTAAGAATTAATTTCCTGATTGGAAATGTATAGCCAGTTAGATAGTGGCTCATGCCTTTAACCCCAGCACTTGGAGGCAGAAGCAGGGTGTATCTCTTGAGTTTGAGGTCAGGCTGGTCTGCAAAGCTAGTTCCAGGAAAGCCAGGGCTATACAAAGAAATTCTGTCTCAAACAAAAATAAAAGGAAGAAAAGTAAGAAGGAAATGTGTTTCCAATAGAGTTTATATTAAACTCAATCTAACTGGCTAGATGTTTTGATATTTGGAATACATGATTTTCATATGTAGATTGTCTAAGGTTTTTGGTTTGGTAGCAGTCTTGCTCTGTAATCCAAAGCTATCTTTGGAACTCAGGATCATCTGTCTCTTACTAATGCTTGGGTCCTTAGTGGTCCTGTGAAGTATAAGAAGCTTGACGAAAGACTCTTTCAAGATGGTGCTTTTTTTGTGTGTATATGTGTGCATTCACTATTTTGCATCTTACAAGCTCTAGACTTAAATACTTGTATAGATTATATATTTACTCATTAATAAATAATTTTACAAATTTGTCCCTGTTATGTGAAAATATTTCATTATCATAGCCCTATCAATTAACATATTTTTCTCTTTTGATAATAGTCAATGTACTAGTGGACCAAATCATATTTATGCATGCACACACACCCAATAAATAAATAAATAAATAAATAAATAAATAAATAAATAAATAAATGTTGGAATATTTCTTCAAAAGTTAAAAAATAAATTAGACATAATTTTCCTGGTTTTAACTTTGTTGTATGTTGAGGGCATTCTATATGTTTAATCTTTGCTTCTACCCACTTAATAATTGATCTACTGTGGAATGAATGACATTTTATTTATATGCACTTACAACTCAGATTTATAGATATACATATCTGAATTCATTAATTCATGTGTTTCAAAAATGCACCATGGCTTGAGATTCTCCCTAATGTGACAATGTTTAAATACGTTTGGTGTTACAAACCTGTTTAGGCTAGAGTTAATGAGAGTTGTGTTGGTCTGTGAAAAACGTGGGAATTAAACATTTAGAGGTTGGCACCATAGTATTTATTTCTTGTCATCTTGGATTGCTTTCTTGTCCCCCATAGCAACCAAACTCTGTAGTTGGTTGGTCCTTTATTGTGAAATCTGTGTGCACATACCATCCAACACATCCTTCTCTATACTTGAACTCATTTCTAAGTTACATATAGCGAACACAGTGCAGATGTTCCAAAGGCCTTTATGCTGTGTTGTTTGGGGAATGGTGACAAGAATAAGAGATGTGTACATTTTTAGTAGAAAACAGGCATTTTCTCCCAAATATTTTTGATTAATTGTTATTTGAATCTGTGGATGTGGAACACATAGATAAGAAGGTCCAACTGTGTAATTTCAAAGAATTATACAAACTTGGGATACAACTACATTACCTCTTCATTCTAAAGTTATAAGCATAGAAGAAATCTGTTTTCTGGGCAAATAATCTTTTCATTGAGCTGATAGCACAGTAGGAAACTTAACTAGAGAAGGTGGTAGCAAACTTGTAGATTAGGAAAGGGAAAATTAATAAGTGGTCTTTTGTTATGATTGGACTAAGAAGATTTCGGATATGAGGTAACTTCCTGAAAATCTTAGCTTGTTAAAGTGACTGATAGTTGATCTGATCTTCCATATACCACGCACTGTATTATTTGTAGAGGAAGAACTCTAATAAAAGGAGGCATTCTGCCTTTAGATTTTAGTGGAAGAGCAATAAATAAATAGGTAATGTAGACAGGTAGCAGTGAGTAGTAGGAAGAAAGGTGAAGCAGAAGGTAAAGAAGTAGAGAGATAGAAATGGAATGTATAGAAAGAGAATGTATAGAGAGATAGAAATAGTATAGGTGGGAGAGGGAGGGAGAAAGATTGGGGGTGAAATTTGAGTAGAAGAAAGTAAAGTAGGGCCATGTGATTTGAGTGACAGTGGCCGTTGCTAGAGGTTTACATTTTTTGTGTTTGGAGAATTAAGTACGTTAGTATATTGTTCTCATTTCGATCCTTCAAGAGGATACTATTTTATATGTCAAGAAGCCAAGGTCCATAGGTGAACTAGAGTCCCGGCGCTCATCAGTGGCCTAGCATTGGCAGCACTCAGACAGCTTGATTCCATATCACTGATCTTGAGTTTCATACCTGGGGAAGAGGACTAGGAAATTTCATGGGCATGGTAGTCTGAGGCTAAGAATAAAGCCTGTTTGTTGTAAGGATTTGGGGTTTTATTTTATGTTAAGCCACTGGGTGTTTTGAAATGCCTAGGAGATTGCTTTTGATTATAGAATTCAGGAGAGAAATCTGAACTAAATGAGCACATTTGATAGCTGCTCTGTGTAGGTTATAGATGAAACTTTTGCCTGGCCTGTAACAATTCTTTGATTTAAAGCTAAGGATTCTATTTGATTACTTTATTGAACAAATATATGTGCATGTATCTGTATGAGTCTTTATGTGCATAAATAAACTAATGACCTGTTCTATTAATAGGTGCGAGAAGATGTACTAAATTCATTGAATAACAACTTTCTTCAAACACTGAATCAAGCTTGGAATGACCATCAAACAGCCATGGTGATGATTAGAGACATACTAATGTACATGGTAAGCAAGGCTTTCCTGTCTTTATAAAGCCCAGCATTTAAAACAGTGACTTTCTGTTAGTATTAGTTGGGTGCTGCCTAGATTTTTGTTGAGGGCAGTTTGGGATTTTGTTTCTTTCTTTTTTTTAAAGGACTGTTTTATATAGGAGTGTTTTGCCTGCATGCTTGTATGTGTGCCTTGTGTTGCAGTGCCCATAGAGGTCAGAGGACATTGTATCTATTCCCAGGAACTGGAGTGAGCTACCATGTGGGCAGTAGGAACTGAGACTCAGCTCCTCTGCAAGAGCAGCAAGTGCTCTTTACCACTAAACATCTCTCCAGGTCCTGGTTTTTTATTTTTAAGTAAAAATACTTCCTTTGTAAAGGCCACCCTCAACCTCTTGTCAGTGAAGTCTTAATCATCCATGTTCATTTAAAACACTGAAAGGGCATGACTTAAAAAATTGTTTTGTTGGGCTGGAGAGGTGAGATCTCAGTGGTAAAACACTTGGCAAGCAAGCAAGCAAGCAAGCAAGCAAGCAAGCTGGGGCTTGGATCCCCAGCACCCATACCAGGGCTGTGTGGGTGTGGTGGCTCATCTGTATTTCCAGCTTTGAAAGGTGGAGGTAGGGGTCCCCAGAGAAATCTAACTAGTTACGCTATCTGTATTGGCAAATTCTGGGTTTGGTTGAGAGACCTTGCCCCCAAAAGAATGCGGAGAAAGAATTGAACCTCCATGCATATGCACCTGCATTACCAGGTTTGAGCATGCTTATGAAAAGGAGAGGAAAACAATGATTTCATAATATTTAGCACTGTTCTTCAAAATACAAAGTATTAAAAGCTTTTCTTAGTACTTTTCCTGAGGTAAAGGTAGTTAAGACAATATGAGTGGAAAGCCAAATCTTCTAAGTTTATAAAACCTAGCTATAAATATTTTCAGATAAATATGTCATATAATAGAAAGTTTCTCATAGTTATAGTTTTCATAGTTGCTACTTTTGTAAATACTTGCAGTGTAGTACTGCAGTCAGTCTTGTTTAAGTCTTGTACTTCATTGGTGTTGCTGTTTTTCATTTTTTATCAGTCAAGAAAGCGATCTTTAGAGAAATGGCTTGGGAAACCTTGGAGATCTCCCCCCCCCTCCCTCCCTCCCTCCCTCTCTCTCCCTCTCCCCCTCTCTCCCTCTCCCTTCCTCTCCCTCTCCCTCACTTTCCCTCTCTCCCTCCCTCTCCTCCTCCCTCCCTATGCTTACAGAATAGATCTAAATTATTTCAGTTTATTGTGTCACTACAAAATTAGTAAGTCTAATGACTTGTTATCCATGTTTCTTGTTTCTCTGCTTATGTGCATGTATGTTTGTCTGTCTTTGCTTTGCCTGCATGCCTGTCCACCATGTGCATGCAGTGCCTGTGAAAAAAGCATTGACTCCTGTGGAACAGAAGTTATAGTTGTAAACAGTTTGGGTGCTGTGAATGGAACCTAGGTCCTTTGAGAAGCAGCCAGTGCTCTTGTCCACAGAACTCTCTCCAGCCCTTGTTGTCAGTGTTTATGTTGGAGAATTGAACATAGTGATTTTAGTCTAACCCTTTAATTTACTCTCTTCAGTTTTATTTTCAGTTCTTCAGGTGCAGTGTAACAAGAAAAACTTGTCTTAGTTTACTTCACTTAATAGAATAAAGCACTTTGGAAAGTATTTCCAATGAGAACAAGCAAGTAGAGTTTTGTTTGTTTGTTTGTTTGTTCTGCTGAATGAGTTCAGGCAAGCCTTTATTTACCCCTAATTTTATGAGAGCTCCTAGTGGCCAAAAGGGAGAGGCTACCTTATTTTTCAGGGATGAAATAAAAGATCGACCACTTTCTGAGCATTGCATTCTGTCAGGTTATGGGTTCAGCTTGTGTTAACAGTGTAAGGATAAATGAGATAGCATGTGAAAACAAATGTCTGACATTCAAGTGTGAAAGAAGCTGGCTACTCCTGTCCTTTTTGCAGTTTTAATAGGAATGAGCCTTTAAATTCAGTGCCAGCTGTCCAACACAAGCACACAACCACCGGGAACTGGAATTTAATTACCCATTGTCTCTTATCTTAAGCTTTTTTTGTTTTTTTGAGACAGGGTTTCTCTGTGCAGCCCTGGCTGTCCTGGAATTCACTCTGTAGACCAGGCTGGCCTCGAACTCAGAAATCGCCTGCCTCTGCCTCCCAAGTGCTGGGATTAAAGGTGTGTGCCACCACTGCCTGGCCTTAATAAACTTAAATTTATGTTTACACAATTTTAAAAGTTGTTTCATTTCTGTTTTCAAAAGCAGTGAAATCTCAAGGCTTGTGTACTGGCTCTAGTTCTTACGTGACCATGTCAAACAGCAAGTTCAAGCCTTATGCTGCTCATTTCTAGAGTGAAAAAATTACAGTTGGGTACTATTGGGGTTTAGATAAACCATTTATTGTAGAACATGGCCTAGTAATAAACTTAGGTAAAATGAACTAATATTGATTCTTATCCCTTAATGCTTTTGATAATCCATATAGTAGCACAATACTGGATAAATCCAGTGACTTACCCTACCATTTCAGATGCTCTACTGAAGAAACCTTACTAGATGGGTCAGTGTCAGGATATGTCCACTGTCACAGACCTTCTGGCAGCCCTCTACCTTGCCTGGCTTTTAGACTCCTTTTCTCTGGTTAGAGTGCTCTCCTGATTATTGCTCCTCAGTCTTCAGCTCTGTCCTCATGGCTTCCTTCCTGAAAAAGGGTCTTACTTACTATCTTCCTCTCAGAAAAGAGAGAGAATCAGGTAGGATCTGTGTGTTTCTCTTTTTTCTCCCCTCCCCCCCTCCCTCCCCTCCCCTTCCCTTCCTGTCCCCCTTTCCCTCCCCCCTTCCCCCTTCCCTCATCTGTCTCCCTCCCTCCCTCCCTCCCTCCCTCCTTCCCACCTGTAATAATGCCAGAAGACATCTTCTGTCATAGCCCAGTTTTTTTTAACCTGTGTTAGGGATCATATCCGCTACTACCTGGTCTGCGTTTGGGAGTTCTAATGTTTTGTTTTTATTGATCCCATAAATGTTAGGCATGTTTAAGTCATGCATGCTTGGGAGAAAATTCAACTATATTTTTCTGATGGACCACCATCTTCTAGGGTTGGTTTTGTTTTGGGTTTTTTGCTTGTTTATTTGTTTTGCTTCTCGAGATAGGATTTCTTTGTGTAACCACCCTGGCTGTCCTAGACCCTGCTTTGTAGATCAGGCTTGCCTCACACTCTCAGAGACCTGCCTGCTTCTGCCTCCCAAGCTCTATGATTAAAGGCATGTGCTACTACTGCCTAGCTTTCCCGGTGTTCTTATCTTCCTTTCAGTTAAAAATCTGATTAACACATTTTGAAACTTGCTCTGTTTTTATATTCACTCTAAACAAATCCCAGTTAAGCATTTACCTCAGTTTTTGTTCTATTTCATCCTTACTGGGATCACCATGGAGATGTTATACATCTGGATACAGAGTGCACTGCTAATCCTCCTCCTTTGTTAATTACTTTTCAGCAGCATTTGGCACAGCTGGGTGCCCTTTTCTTTTAATATATTGGTCTCTGCTTACTGTGACAAAACACTGTGTGCCTCCAACCTTCTGCTTCTTCCTTCTCATCTACTGCTCCTCTTCTACATCCTCCTCTTCCTCCTCTTGAGTAAATGAAGGTATCTTTGGATTTTTTTGATTTTTCTTCTACTTACCCTTATAGCTCTTTGTGCTTCTTTACACAATTTTCAAATTGTATATGTAACTATTGTCAGAGATTTGGCTAACACTATCTCTTTAGATGATGGCACCATTTATTGTCTGGAAGGTACCTCAAACTTGGCATTTCATTCATTTGTTGTTCAGGTTGCCTGCATCTTCCCTTGCTAGAATCTGATTTCTATGTTCCTATCTATTGGCCAAGATCAATCTTCCTTTTTTTTTTTAAATTAATGTAACTAGTCTTAAAAGTGTGTGTGTGTGTGTGTGTGTGTGTGTGTACACCACTAGACATTTCTCTGTTCTGTTTTACATATTTCTCTCCCAGAGGAATTTTATTGTTATTAGGGGTTTTTGCTTGTTTTGTTGTTTTTTTTCCTTCACCCCCCCCCCCCCCCAATCTTACCACTTAAATTTTCTGGGATTCTCATATCCTTTCTTTTGGAAGGTTTTAAAAACTGTCCTTGTTCTGATTAAACATTTTGAAATTTTTTGTCAAATCTGGGGTGGAATTAGTGGTGACCCACCCATGATCTCTGCACTTGGAAGGCAGAGTCAAGAGGATCAGGATTTTAAGGTCATTTTCAGCCACAGAGTGAGATAGCATCCTAGTCTCAAGGAAAACGAACAGTTGTTACTAGTGTTAAGATGGGTTTTGCCCTGTAGTATAAAAGTATGCTCTCTCTGTACTCAGAACTGTTCTTTAGCAGCATCCACTGAAACTGGAGCTAATAATTAGTATGAAAATTACTTAAATAAAAGAATTTCAAACATGTAACTTGTGGTTCTAAAAACAGTTTCTAAGTGGAGATTGAGGGTAGGCTACTGGCTAACTCAGTGTGGAAATTCCAGATAGAGCATTGATTCAGTCTGGTAGTTCAGAGTGAGATGGTAAGGTTTCATGGCCTTACTTAAAATGCTGTATAATTTTCAATTTAGGGATTGTTTATTTCCAAAATTTTCTGTTTAATACTTAAAGCCACTAAAAGCAAACTTTCAAAAATGTGGATTATTGTCCTAACTATTGTATGGCTTATGTGCTAGACTGAATTGAGGACGGGGACAATGCCTTTACAACCATTTTGTGTCATAACACCTAGCCTAGCTCCTTGTGCAAGCTAGACACATGCAAGCAGTATAGTAGTATATGATCTTTTAATTGACTACCTTTTCAAAATACTTAAATCTTATTTTAAATTCAGAAAGAATTATCTTCATCCCATAAGCCAAAAATTTTTTATCTTTATATCCTTCATTTTCCTGTTTGAAACTTTTTAAATACATGCATTATTCTGTTTTTAATTAAAGTATTAACAGAAATGAAAATTTAAAACTAAGAAAAATGTATACGTGCTGAAGTGAAGTAATTTTTGAAATACTAGTTCATACAGTGTATTTTAACCGTATTCACCCCCTTCCTCAATTCTGCCGGAATCCTCTCCGAGCCCCCTACCCACCCAACGTCATTGTTCTCTCTCTGTGTATCTAGTCCAGTTTGTGCTGACCAACTATTCGTGGATGTGAGTAGTTGTAGATATACCAGGTGTTGGTGCCATTAAAGATGACTTGAATTTTCCTCTCTTAGCAGCAGTCAAATGCCAGTAGCTCCTCAATTACTGATGGGACTTCATGTCTACATCCACTCTTCCAGTCTGGGATTTTATGTGGTTTAGCTTATTTGGGTCTTGTGCATACTGTCATATTTGATATGCATCTTTGTTGTATCTGGAAAACAGTTTCCTTGACCTTATCCACTACCTCTGGCTCTTCTACCCTACCCCACTTTCACATAGATCCGTCAGACTTCTGGGGAGATGTGAGATTTACGTTATCTGTTTGTTGAAGGCATTAGAGTTTGTAACTGCTTTATTTAAATTCACTTTTTCATTTTTGCTGGGTTTTTTTTTTTTAAAGATTTATTTATTTTTGCCTGTATGTATATATGTGTACCTGCTTGCTGTCTTTGGAGGTCAGAAAAGGAGGCATCAGGTCACCTGTAACTAGAGTTAACAATTGGTTGTGAATCCATCATCGTGGATTCTGGGACCCAAACTCTGGTCTTCGGTTATAATCAAGTAGGCTTCAGTACTGAGCTTTCTCTCCAGAGTTAGGTTCATTGTTTCCTTATGGTCTCTGAGCACATTAGTGTGATCTTTACCTTCCTATTAATTCCTTTATCTACTCCCTGATCCCTTAATGTGTTTTGTTTTTTCTTTCTCACCTATGCTTTGATATACCTTTTAAGAGGTCATGTTACATCCCCTCCTCCAGTCTGGGATTTTATGTGGTTTAGCTTAAAACCTGGCCAATTTTATCCCAGCTTTTAAGATTGTTTGGGGAAAGTTTCATTTTCAGTTTAGATTATCCAGAAAACTAGTGATTGGGAAAAGATTTGTAATTTTTTGAAACAGAATCTCATAATTCAGGGTGGCCTCAAACTTACTATGTAACAGAAGACGACCGTGACCCTCCTTGCCTTCACCTCCTGGGTTCCAGAATTGTATGAATGTGCCATCATGTCTGTAACAGTGAGAAGGAAACCTAAAGTTTTTATGCTGATAGGCAGCTACTCTACCAACTGAATTACATTTGTAGCCGCCATAGTTGAGTGTTTTATAGAACAGTGTTGTATTTAATAGTTTGTTATTTCACTTGGTTTTTTTTTTTCTGTATACTATAGAAATAAATAACAAAGGAGAAATTTTATGAATGTTCTATAGGCTGCTCTTAGCAACCCAAGTTCACATTAAAGAAATAGAAAGCCATTTCTATCTTGGGGGGGAGGGGTAGAGGTACATACCACTAATGCTGGGCTAGAGCATGGGTTTTCTCCTTTTACAAACAATATGCCATCCCTATATAACATGTTTAACGTGACCTCTTAAAAGGCGTATCAAAGCATAGGTGAGAAAGAACACAAACACATAAGGGATCAGGGAGTAGATACAGGAATTAATAGGATGGTAAAATCACACTAATGTGCTCAGAAACAATGGTCAGTAATCCCAGCCAGTACATTATGTGTTGGTCTTTGAAAACTGGGAGCACGGGAAACTGTTGATAGAATTTCCCAGATGACTTTGCCTTATCCTCCAAGGAACAGAAGGGGTTTGTCTCACATGGATCACAGTAACCTTCCTTTATACTTTGCCTGAACCTCACTAGAGTATTCAGTTCAGAACTGGCTTTTGAATATCTTTTAATTTTTAAAAAGTTTTCCACATATTTTGATCATATTCTTACTCCCACATCCTGCCCACCTAACTTCATGTTTTCTTGTTGATCTCGCGTTCTCTCTCTCACTTAAAAATAAAGTCAAATAAAAAAAATCAGTAAGACAAAAATTTTAACAAAATAAAATATGCCCCAAAAATCCTGGAGTACATTTTATGTTGGGTACGGGGCCTGTCCTGGAGTGTGGTTGACATACCTAGTGACACTCAGTTGGAGAAGACCGACCGATTTTCCCTTTCCCAGCAGGTACCAGTTACAAATAGTTCTGTCTAAGGGTGGAGCTTTGTGTCCACTACCCTTCTCAGTTCAGGGCTGGGATTCTGTCTGGGTCGGACCTGTGTGCAGAGCTTGTGCTTAGAGCGCAATTTTCCTGATGAAGTACGTGGAATAAAGCTTACTTTGGAGTGAAGTGCTGCCAGTTTATGTAGGAAGTTTGAAGCAGCGAGAAAATACGTAATGATGATTGAGAGAGACTAAACTTTAGTTCACTTGATTAATGCTCTGGGTGATCCTGTTTTTCCATATCTATAAAACAGATTTTTTGTATAAGTGCTCTGGTGCTTTCTGGGAGTTGGAGAACTCAGCGCATGGTTGGAATTTCTGGATCCTGCCCCAGAAATGGGCATGCACGTGTCCATGCACCTCCCAAGATGTGCTTTTATTTGTATGGCAGGGGGCATGTGTCGTCTGTAGACTCTGGTAAGGGTGTGTTGGTTAGATCATTAACATTTCTGGGTTCTTTCAGCTCTAAAGCTTTAAACTATTTCAGTACTGAAAGGCAACAGCAAGATATAATAAAATATTTGGGGAGCGGTGAGAAGGAAGAAAACAGGGAGCGTTGGTGTTGGTATTGTGTCACAGTTTAGGAACTCTTAAAGTAGACTGATAGCAGCGTGGTGTAAGAACACATCTCAGTGATAAGTAGATAAGTACTCTACTTAATGATAGCTGACAACATGTTTATAGTCCATGGTGTGGGCCAGGCACTGTTCTAAGCACTTCATCATTCAGTCTTCACAATATATGTTTTATCGTTTTTTAAGTAGTTACTGTATTAAAAGTAGTTAAGCAATAAAAATAAAATATTTACATATCTCTTATTACATACCTCTTTCTGTCCACTACTTTATATACCCAGCTCACAAGTTGAATATTAAATTATCTCCATTTTATGGATAAAGAAATTTAAGATATAGGAATTAAGAATTGGGGTTAGAGAGATTGATTCATCAAGATTACTCAGTATCTATATAGCTAAAGTAGTGAGATGATTTCAAGTCTTTTTTTCATTCCATGCTTGTGGTCTTCACCACTGGGCTGTTTCACCTTGGAGTATTAGTTATATTATAGTCAATCAATCATACATGCCAATCCATTGGTCTAGAAGAATTAGTGGTAAACCCAGAGTTGAACTAACATTCACCTTTGTGCTGTGACAACAGATTCAGTGATGAATAGCTGTTTCCAGTTCCCTCTCAATCAGCAATTTTCTAATGTAGAAATCCTTTTAAAAAGTTAATCCTGGTTTCCCATACCTAGTTTGGCAATGATGCCTAAATCTATGAAAACATTGAAAATGTTTTTCTTGCTTTATATGTTGAAAATAATAATAAAAGTTTCACTCTGAAGAAGTCAGTTTCCAAGATCAGTTATCAGTAGTTCTTAAAACCATCATGGGAATACTTAGAAGCTCTGAAACCTGGCACCCTGGCAGTTATGCCATCCATGGGCAGGTCATAATAAGCCTATGCAAATTTAAAATAGTTTTGTTTGTTTTTGTTCTGTTTTTAGGAGTGGCTAGCTTTAATTATCAACTTGACACAACCCAGAATCAATTAGGAAGAGTCTTAGTGAAGGGTCTTGAGTCTGCCTGTGAACATGTCCATGGTGGATTTGTCTTAATTAAGTTAATTGATAATGGGCAGATCCAGCCCAGTATGTGGGGTACCATTTGTTTTTCTAGCTAGGGGATCTTGACTGAACCTTGTAAGAATGAAAGAATTTCGGTCAAGCAATGAACATGCACGTATTTATTTCTCTCTGTTCTCAATTGTGGATGATGTAGGACTAGCTCTTTGAAGTTCCTGCCTTGACTTCCTCACAATGATGGACTATAACCTGGATTTGCAAGCTTAAATAAATATTAATAACTTTTCTACCTACATTGCCTTTTATAAAAGTATTTGATCACAGCAGCAGAAATAAAATTAGAACATGTGTGTAACGTAAAAGTAAAAAGTGTTTTGGTCCTCTTTTTAATGTGGGTTATGTGTCTCAGAATTTACTTTGAATAAAATTTGGCAAGTTACATGAATTGTGGTATACTGCCTTTCTTTCTAGGCTTGCTTTTTTTGTTTTTTAATGCTGTCTCTGATAAAGTTTTTCGACCTAGAATTGTAGGTGAAGTATTGTTTGGATGCTCGTTTGGTCAGGTTTGTTAATGTCTTTCATATCCTTACTCCAGTTTTTGAGTTTATTTTGCCAGTTGCTGAGAAATGGTCTTTTTCCTTTTAACTTAGAAGTTTGAGGTTTTGTTACAAAACAAAAATATGTTTAAGATTGTTTTGTCTTCTTGAAATGTCATTAACTTTTATAGAATTGCTTGTGATTTCCAGTAATAAATTCTGTGCGCGCGCGCGCTCTCTCTCGCTCTCGCGCTCTCTCTCTCTCTCTCTCTCTCTCTCTCTCTCTCTCTCTCTCTCTCTCTCTCTCCCCTAACAGTTTTCTTTCCAGCTTTCTATTCTAAAGTGTATCCTTGACATTCTTAAGTGTTTGGTTTTTTGAAGTCACTTTGAGTAAGATAAGAGCCATGAAACACTGGCTTCCTGGGTTGTGTCACCGTCCCCCTCCTTAACCCCACCCCTCACCTCCCACTCCAGTTCCACTATTCAGACATTTGAGTCTGGATAATTTGTTGTTTTGTGTTGAGGGAGGTCAGTGTTAATAGTTGTAGATTGACTACTGGTATTGTGTGGAAAACTAGAGGCAATGGATGATAACCTTCTTCTAAAGAAGGGTTAATTTTGTTTTCGTAGGTTGACAAATAGGAAAACATGATCTGGGGGAAACTACTTTAAGGCATTAGTGTTAACATGTTTCAAGTTAACATGTTAGTGTTAACATGTTTTTAGTTTTTGTCTTTTCCCCCCCTAGGCTATAGCCTTCTACATAGTGGCTATAGCCCCTTTAAGATCTCAGCTAAAAACCTGAGGTATTAGCCATGCTGTTTTCCATATAGTCATACTTGACCTATTGGACTGCATGTCTGCCAGTTAGCATCGTAGTGCTGTGTTCTCTGTATTCTGTTTTGGATTTTGTTTTATTTTAACGTTGTATTTTCTCCATGACTTAGTTCTGGAAATCTGATTGGGCTAAGAAGGAATGCAGAAAGGACACAGACCCAGTTGTAGCAAAGCTGAGATGGGATGGGTCTTGTGTTCTAAGGGAGACCCATCACCAACAGCCGTCCAGAGACTCGGCACTTACGTTTCTCCGTCTGAGTGGAGAAGGCAGGTTTATATAGTATTCAGTTGAATGAGGAGGCCTGTGGTTTAGCTAATCTCATCTTGGTAAGGTTCTTTTAGCGAAGTAGTCTCAGGTTGCAGTCACCCTAAAGCAGAAAGCTGTGGTTGATGGCTCAACATTCACACTTGAACCAGAGGAAGGCTTTGCTAATTCTCATGGGTCTGAAATGTTGGGGTCTTTGATATGGCTAGGCTCATTTCAGCAATTTACTTAAGTAACTATCTCGTGATTGACAGTTTGATTGTCTTTCTTTCCTCTTTAGAACCTTTGCCTGTTGGATAGCCAGCACCCATGTTCTAATCTGTGACAGTGTGCCTGACTACTGGGGGATACTAAGTTACAGTAGTACATAGAGCTATTTTAACTGTACTTGTCTCTCTTAGCCCCAATAAGTCCAGGTTGTGGTGATGATTTTAAACACTGGTCTGTGTGTGAGTGTGTATGTGTGTGTGTGGTAGTGGTGTAGATTTTTAAGATTATGATAAACAACACCTTGTAGAATTCTTCTTACAAAACCGGAACTCTTTTTCAACATCTCCCCAAGTCCTCCATTTCTGTTCTTTGCATCTATGATTTTGACTGCTGTGGGTATCACATGTAAGTGGAGCTATACAGGATTTGTTCTTTTTTCACTTAGCACGCCTGTTTCCTTTTTAAGTCTGAATAATACTCTGTTTTATATGTAAACCACATTTTGTTTGTCCCGTCCATTCATCAATGCACATTTTAATTATGACTTTTAGAGCTTGTAAACATTGTCCCTCCAGCTCTGCTTTCTGTATTTTGGGTGTGTACCAAGAAATACGACTGCTCAGTCACAGGCTAACTCTGGTTTTAATTTTTGACAAATTTGGATGCTGTTTTCTACATCTCCTGCCCTGCAGTACCAAGAGTTGAGCTCCTCTGCATCCTGACCACCACTTACTGTTTGTTGTTTATTTGTTGCTCTTGATTTGTTCTGTTGTTGAGTGTTTATTTTATTTATTTAGGTTTTTGGGACAGTGGTTCTCTGCGTAGTCTTGGTTGCCCTGGAACTTTTATAGACCAAACTGGCCTCAGACTCAGAGGTCTGCTTGCCTCTGCCTCCTGAGTGTTGTGTTCAAGGCACATGCCACCACACCTGGTTTTGTTTTTCATTTTAGTAGTGGGTTTTTATTTTTAAATTTGAAGGCAAAGCAGTAGCTTTGGCAGTTCTTTCCATTGCAAAAGGATGACATTTGAGGTAATGTTTATAGATAAGGAAACAGCCATGAAGGTCATAGTTACTAAGTGTCAGAAATAGGACTGATTGAAAGAAATGTTTTATGCTTCTTGAATCAGTTCTGTCTGTCTGTGTGTGTGTGTGTGTGTGTGTGTGAGAGAGAAAGTATGTCTGTGCACCACATTCATGCAGTGACTGTCAAGGTTGAAGAGGGCATTGGATTCCCAAGACTGGAGTTACAGACCACTATGTGGTGCTGGGAATTGAACCTGGATTCTCTGAAAAAGCAGCAAGTGCTCTTACTGAACCATCTCTCCACCTCACTGATTTATACCACTTGTCTTCTGAATTCCCATGAGTCAATAGAGATTATTTCCTAGTGTTATTTTCTCCTGTTCATTGGTAATAAAATTTTACAGTGGAGAACAGTGCATTTTAGTTTATCTTGTATTTTGGTAGGTGATTCCTGAGTGAAAGTTGCAAGATTGTTTTCTTTCAACAACAAGAATGTTACTTATTTTAAAATTTTACAACTTTGAGAGGGATTTTGAGCCCACTGTACAGTGGTTGAAACCATGACTGAGCTTAAGGCATCCAAATCAGCCTTTTCAGTACTACATTCTGTGCTTTTCTACTCTGTTCAGTAGCTAGTACTGTGTATTCACACTGAGTGTACAGCTTACTACTTTACACCTTACCTGGTGACCTTTGTAAAAAATAAAATCAGAATTGCATTGAGGAAATAGTTTATTAGACTTTTTTTTTTCCTTCTGATTCTGTAGAAAAACTCTTTCGGTGTTTTGGCTTTTTACTGTTGTTTTTGTCTTCATTGTGTTAAGGCCTCCCCCCCCCCCC
>CM052709.1:70568039-70592911 GCA_028551405.1 Uromys caudimaculatus | reverse complement strand
AACCTCTATCTGTTTCATGGCTTGAAAGGAACCTTGTTTGAAAACATTTCTACTACTTTCTGATAAATGACATTGTTTATGATTAAGCCTATCAAGGCGAGTTCAAACATGTCTGACAGACTAGCTATGAAAAGCTTAGTTTGGGGGCATTTAGTAGTTGTTGGGATATTGGTGTATGCTACCACCCTCTCAGTACCTGTTTAATCTTGAAAGCAAACATTGTTCAAAATAAAGACTGGATAGGCATGGTAGAACTTAAACTTTCCAACTTTTGCACACTGATTACTTCATGAGCCTGGAGCCATGTACCATGACTTGAGTACCATTTCTAGTAGTGAAACCATTTGGCCCACTTTAAAACAGAGGTATTTCTTGACTCTGTTTAGGTTAAATTTCTTAAAACTACTTTGGTATAGTGGGTATGTTTGCACCTCTAGACATGCTTTTGTTTCTGAGTTTGATCTTTTATATTCCTAGTAAATGGTTAGGTGTCTTGGTGCCTTCAAGCCATCAAGAGGGAAAGGATAAACTTTGCTAAAGTTTTTATATCCGTGGCCTTGTAGAGCCAAGTACTTCCTTAACTCTATCTGTTGGAGATAATAGGGACCCCCAGGCCTTAGTTAGATATTGGAGGAAGGAATTTGATATGGATCAAAGGCTGGTTAAGGCTATAGCTAGACTCCATCTCTCTATCGCAATTCCTACATTGATATTTTTAAACAAGTAGTGCTTTTCTTAAAAATGGTTATCTAGTTTATAGCTTAGCAAGGACTGAAAAGTTGTATTACAGATGTGTTTACAAGTTGGTTTATGAGGTAAGCCGTTGTAAAGTCAGTCGCAGGATCTGACTCCCTACCCAGTTCTGTGGATGGACAGGCATGAGATGGTACCCATTTTTGATCTCCCCTTTGTGCTATGGACTGCCTCCAAGCTTAGGAAGATTCCTGTTCACTCTGCATGCTTGGGCAAGAAATTACTACAAGAGAAATACAAATAAATTTAAAATGTAGTTTATGTTGATGAAATGCATAATCCTTTATTGAACTTTTCAGATATTTTCAGGATATTTTATATTTAAAATGTCTGAATTTGGGGTTTTAAAGGGTGAGTCAAAAGCAGGCTATTTTATTTGCATTCTTTGCAGTAGATAGTTACTAGTGTTGGACTTTAAACATAACTGTGATTGGTCTAATCCTTTTAAAATATTTAAAATTAGTCCTTAATGTATTTATTGTCTGTCTTTGGGGGTGATTTTTTTATTATTATTATTATTACTATTAAGCCCTGGTTCCTTTTGAGAGTAGTAAAGGATCTTTTTAAATTAACAAAGAAACATCTGCAATTTAAATGATTAGAGCTACATCATTGCCGTATTACATAAGATCAACAATGTAGTTAACAAAGGGGAGATTCCGACTGTAGTAAGTTGTGAAAGTAAGCTATATAGTAGACAAAAGTTCTTTTACATTTGTTTTAGTAGCCATGGTAAATTGATACAGACAGACAGACAGACAGACAGACGGAGGGAGAAGAGAGAGATAGGTACTAGAAATTTCCAAAGTGTTTAATACAATTTTTATTGTAGGCTGTGAAGATTATTCTATATATGCAATAATTTTGCTTAACATATTTTGTTTTAACTGCAGGACCGTGTATATGTACAACAGAATAATGTAGAAAATGTCTACAATTTGGGATTAATAATTTTTCGAGATCAAGTTGTACGGTATGGGTGTATTAGGGATCATCTTCGGCAGACGTTATTGGATATGATTGCTAGAGAGCGGAAAGGAGAAGTTGTAGACAGGTACACCATTTATCCTTACCTTTGGTTTTGGTTTTTCATGTTTATATTATAAGAACTGGTTGATGTCATACTTTCGTTAAAATGATAAAACCAGGAATATTCAGTACTTACTGAAACCTTCAAAGGCTTTGACTGTTGTTTTTAGTTACCTGGAATTTAAGGGCACCATCATAAGATTTATTTATTTATTTATTTATTTCAATAAATTAGTCTTCCATTTTGGTTTTTCCTTCTTTCCTTTGTTTTTGCTATGTCAATTTAGTCTTTTTTTTTTTTTTTCCTTTAAGAGCTCTTTTTAATTTTTTTGCCCCTTCCTCTTAATTTTTTATATTTCATTGTCTTAGCACTACTGAGAGTTGAACCTAGGACTTGGCTTATGCTAGGCAAGTGTGCTGCCGGTGCAAATCTGCAGTCTGCCTCATTGTATTGTAGAATGGTCAGCATGTTATGCAGACCAATGTTGAACTTTTGAATGCAAGTGTTCCTCAGTCTCCCAGCTAGCCTAAACTATAGGCATATACTCTTGTACCCTGGTAGGCTTTTGTTTAACTTTGACTCTCTTTTTTGTAGGAAAAAAAAAAAATGCTGAATGTGGCCTAAAATACCCCAGAATTACTTCTAAGTCCTACACTGTCACTTTTCTTGACATGACAATACCATTTTTGTGATGTTGCTGCTATAGTGGCTTGAAACATGTGGATTCCTTCTCTGTTTGGCTTTGGGGGAACAATGAGCTAGTAAAGTTCTTCTTACTGATTGAGCTTAGTGTCTATTCAGGATTGTCCAAAAGCCATTTATTGGACAATCTTGTATTGCCTTGGGTGTAGGTTCTCATTCTGACATGCTAAAGTACCTGCCCACCTTTTCCCCTCCAGTCACACCCATTAACTACCTTTGTATTTTTTAGTATTTTGTATTATTTAAAAACTTTATTTATGGTAAGCATACTTTCTTTAAAAAATTTTTTAGGATAAAGTAAGGATAACTTGATAAATAGCTGTATAGTCAAGATAGAATTTTTGATTAAAATTCCATTTCCATATTATATAAATAAGTTTCTTATGGAAGATTGGTCACTTTGATAAAAGCTAAATGTTATAAAGGTATTTCAGCTTTTGCATATTTTATATGTCTTTACTATATTTGATTATAAAGTAATTAAACTTCTTTTGACAGAGGAGCAATAAGAAATGCTTGCCAGATGTTAATGATTTTAGGTCTTGAAGGAAGATCAGTCTATGAGGAAGACTTTGAGGCTCCTTTTTTGGAAATGTCTGCAGAATTTTTTCAGGTAACCTGTGACTGTATGGATAAATGCTCTTTTATGATGATCATAGCGTTATTCAATGTAGTTACTTATTCTGAACATTTGACCTGTTTTGACTAGAACTCATTGGAGAGGGGATACTACAAAAAAATACTCTTCAGAACCCCTACTTCATGTTCTGACACGCCAGTGAGTTGCTTATTAATAATAATTGAAAAATTTTCACTTTAAAATTATGTTAAAAAACATGAGCTTAGAAGTATCTTAAGACTTTATTGTATTTATCTAATTACTGTAAATTTTACATATCACCAATAAAATATCTCTGCAGGCTTTTTAGCTATCAGTTACTAATATAATAAATATTAGCAATATGTGTGATTCTATATGGCATATTTTCCTAACTTTAAGGTTACTAATTAGAAAATTAAAAGCTGACTTAAGCAAGTAAAATTGTTTTAAAACATCACAGTGTCCCAAACCAATTAAATTCTAAAAGTCAGGTCATATTAGAACAAATTAATAATGATGTATGGTAATAACACTGAGTACTGACAAATGTAAGTAATGTAAATGAATAACTGTAATAGCGGCCAGGCATCCTTCCTTAAATATCAACTGTTTTTACAGAGGAAATAGAGTGGTACCCAACTACAATACTAAGTTTTTATTCTGATAATACGATTTTAAAAATAATTCAATATAAGATTACTGTTAACTTGGAAGTTCAGTAATTCATAAGAGCCATTAGATATGTATTAAAATAGAGCTTGATAATTTACCCAAAAAAGATGGAGTTGCTGCTTTCTCCAAAATTGGTTTATAGCCATCCATTAGAAAGATCTTTGTGACTGCACAGGAGAGACTGGGTCATGCTTTATGAGTTTATAATCTTAGAAGCAGTGCTCATTTTTAATTAATGTATTAGCTGATTTTAGTGCTAGTTTCTTTCATCTCCAAAACACACGGTAGTTACATGCATATTACAAGTATACTTAGAAACATACAGTGTTCATTATGAATGGAGATGGTCTCCCCAAGATTTTTGTTTAGTGTGTTAAAGTCTGTTCTTAGGAACTTGATTTTAAGAATGAAAACTACTTTTGCTACGTACAGAGTGTTACTTATTTTTTTGTATATCATGTTTTACTATATAATTCTTAGATGTATTGATTAATGCTGCTATCAAGTAGGGTAAAATCTATTGAGATGACATTAGTAACTGAAACTAGTAAGAACAAAGCACACAAGATTAATAGTTATTTAAAAGTTATTTGTCTCAAATTGACTGTGTATTTTAGCTATGGAGTGGAGTAGCACAAAAACTTCAGTAATGATGGTGTGTTGGCAAAGCTTCTAACAGTGACTCTTTGCAGTTACAGTTTACAATAATAACAGAAGACGCTCCCCTCCTGACTTAGGTTGAATTGGTAGTATATTAGCAGATCTTTAAAACACTGCTTAAAGATAATGTGTTAATTTAGTTTTATGTAAATAAAAGCTTTAAAAACTAACTTAGATTAAATGAATCTGTATAAGAAACTGCATGAAATGTCTTCAGCTGTTAAACTACTTGGTATGATTCATTGTAAAAGCTATAGAAAACCTGTTAGAATTGAAACATATTTTTATTAAGTTTTTTAAAAATCTTAATTTCAGATGGAAAGCCAGAAATTTTTAGCAGAAAACAGTGCTTCAGTATATATAAAGAAAGTAGAAGCTAGGATTAATGAGGAAATAGAGCGGGTGATGCACTGCCTTGACAAATCCACAGAAGAGCCCATTGTGAAGGTGGTGGAGAGGGAACTCATTTCCAAGCACATGAAGACTATTGTAGAAATGGAAAATTCTGGGCTAGTACATATGCTGAAAAATGGAAAGACAGAAGGTAAGCATTATTAGTTAAAAATAATTTGAACTTACGAATGTCAGTTTTCAAAAAGCTGTGCTTTATAGTAATAACTCATCCTAGTGGCACTGGGGCGGGGTCAGAGCTTTTCATTGTATTATTCACGGAACGTTACATATCTAGTGTATTCAGTTACATTTTCCTACGTTTGTTTCCTCAATTCATGTTTGCCGAAGATTACGTTCAGTGTTTAATCGTACGCCAGTGGGTTCCTCATGTACTCCTATACTTTAACTACAAATGACTTGGATTGCGTGCTTTCTAGTCTCGCATATTTTCTTACAAGGTTGGAGCATTCATGTGTGCTTTTGTATACCCTTGTGTTCCATATAAGAGTATTTAGAAAAACTAGTAGACAAGTAGTAAAAATAAAAAGTTAGAATTTTTTGAGCTAATACATTTAACTATAGTAGTCATTGTTTTTAGTTTACCATGCTTCTGTTTAGAGGTTATAAAATGATTGGGTGTTCTGTAAGAAATTCTTGGTTTCTGGTGTTCTGATTTGAAGCTTTCATTTTATATGACAGTGATGTTCTTTTTAATAGTCATGATTTTTTTTCCTGTTCCTCGATGAAATCTTAGCAGAATTCTAGCTGTGTACTATTAGTAAAAGAAAACATACTACCTATTTGTATGAGCTAGATAAGGAATGATACAAGGGCTTTTTGTTGTTTTTGTTTTTTTGACAAAAATACCAAGAGACAAGACTCAGAAGGGCAGGTGTTAGAGAAATACTGGCAGGAAAGAGTTATCCTCTTAGTCTCTAATGGAATCCTTGACTTGTGTTTTTAGTTCGAGTTTTAAGTATATTGCAAGTTCTCAAAAAACTGTATCTAAATTATGTTTCTATTATTATTTCGAGAAAAGTCTTCTAGTTTATGTCTTCTAAAATATAGCTTTCTTGGATATTTGTGTAAGCTAGATGTTAACTTTTTTCAAGATTAGCTTTACTGCATTTATTTATTGTGTGTGCGTATGTATACACACACACACACACACACACACACACACACACACACACACACACGCTCGGAAGTCAAGAGATAACCCATGATGTCAGTCCTCCTTCCGTCATGCCACCATCTGAGTGCTGGGAATTGAACTCAGGCTTGGCAGCAGGTGCTTTTACCCCCTAATAGTCTCACAGGCTCCTACCGAGCGTCTTGCCCAGGGGCAGATAACAGATATGTTAGGCCAATGTGCTGCTACGGTGAAAAAGTCACCACTGACTGTCGTCCCAAAGCTTGCCTGTTACAGAAACCACATTTCGGAAGTGGCCCTTAGGAGCTGGGGATGAGTGAGATTGCTGCCGTGCTTGGATGGCAGGGTTTCTGTAAGCTGCATGGAGAGCGCGCTGTGAATGTGCCTGGCGTTCCCATCATGGCAGGCATTCTAATAGCAGAAAAGCTACTCACCATGCACAACTTTGCTCTAGTTAGTTCTTAATGTTCTTAGCAGATAGCTACCTGTGATTCTGTTAGATTTTTAAATTGCCTTTAACTTCCCTGGCCTACAACTAGAAGCTTAAGTGAAGAATATGTTAATTGTGGGGGGCCTTGTTCATGGGCAGTTGTTGTCAGACAGTTTCATCCTCATTCTCATAAATCAGAAAGTGAAAAGAGAGGAATGAAGGGAAGATAAATGTGTATTGATCATTAGATACATGTAACAGTATGAATTAGTAAGTCCAAATGGTATCTCATATTATTATTGACTTATTTTTAACTAAGTATAGAGGAATAATACATAACTTTTAAATGCCAGATAGTTTTCAATTACTTGCTCACATTTTCTACTATCCCATGTATTAACATGTGAATCAGACAATTCAGTGAGATTATATTAATTAAAACTTAAACATAGGAACAAAATAGAAATTAGAAACAGCTTTCTTCAGTTACTTGGAATGCAAAGCATTCTCTAGTTTATAAATTGCTATTGTACTTTGTAATGACTTTAATATGGGAAGTTTTTATTTTAATGTATTAAACATATGATTTGTTATACATAGGTTACTCTGAAATGTATTATAGATAAGAACTTGTATTGATGTAACTTGTGACTAATTCATTGAAACAAATATTAGTGACCTCTTGTGTAAGCTTTGCTCATTTTTTAGAATACATCAATGTTGAATTTAGGTACTAATTTGCTCTTATAAAGTCCAAAATGGACACTATGGTTTGTCTGTAAAATCTAACTTATCAACACATTTTTTAACAGAATGAAAATAATAAAGTTTCTTTTTGAATGCATGCTTACTATGATGACAAAACTGATTTTATGTCAGAGATCATCTGACCCAGTAGCCTAAAATATTTTATTATCTGATACTGAATAGAAACTTGGCTAACCTTGACCTAGAAACTGCCATTTTAATGCCATTTTCAAAAGTTAATGACTACAAATTTTTCTATCATAAAATTCTGATATTATAGTATCCCAGTAAGCAGTTTTGTAGAGAAACACTGGGCATAAGGAAGAAAATTACTTTAGCCACATTGTGGTGGTGTTGAAATGGTATGAAAAAATGGGTGAAGACCAGAGTCTAAATTGAAACGTTGTAGTGTGGTGAACCCAGTTTTTAAAACAGAGATACAGACAATGTCACTGGAAAATGCTAGTACTTGCCCAGAATTGCTCAGGGTAAGAACATTTTATTTATTTCTTTATTTTAAAAAAGAGGATATTAGGTTGTAAATTTTTTTAAAATTTGCCATGAGATACAGTAAAGTAGTAGTAGTAATAAATTTGTTTTAATATGTTTCATTTATTGTAATGGTTGACAGTTCAGCTATAAGATATTAATTAGCTTTAAATTTCTTACTTGTGACTTCTAACTACACCTTTTAGTAGACATTTGTAACTTCTGTAGTTTCTACGTTAGAGTAACAGGATGCATTATGTACAAGTTCAAATATTTGTCACTTTAGAGGAATTGGTTAGTATGCTGTTTGTGTTCTGTCTCTTCTGAATAAGTTAAAATATGCTAACACACTTTATTAGTGCTTTCAACACATCTAGTCAAGCACTGGAGCTCATAAGTTGTTGTAACTTTCAACTAACGCCTGTTTTTTATAGTCATGTGGACAGCAAATGGTGATAATTGATAATTTTCTTGAACAGATTAGAATTTTTACTTCGCTCTTTAATGTAACCAATCTCTTTATTTTCTGATTCTAGACCTTGCTTGCATGTACAAATTATTTAGTCGTGTGCCAAATGGTTTGAAGACCATGTGTGAATGTATGAGTTCTTATTTGAGGGAACAAGGAAAAGCCCTTGTTTCTGAGGAAGGAGAAGGGAAGAATCCTGTTGACTATATCCAGGTAGATTAATATTTTATGTTCATGATAAGCATTTTACAAATATTTGATGCGTCACTTTCACTTAAGTTAGGTATTCTATACCTACGGTAATTATTTTAGAATAGTTCAACATGTCACATAGCATATGTGTCAGGGAGCTAAAACTCAGCCTGTTTTTGGATTTTGGTAACCTATCAAGATTTGTTTAATCTGAATAATAAAAAATGAGCTGTATTTTGTGGCTTGTTAGTATTTAAATACAGGAAAAGCCGGGTTGTATTTTAATTGCTTAAATGTTAAAATGTTATGTTTTAAGCAGGACCTTAAATTATATTCCAAGTTGTTTTAATATGAATAATTAAGTCTTTTTGTGAATTTTTAAAACTTATTTACTACCAGACAAAAGGGTTAGGAGAAGCAAGAGCAGGGATTTTGTTTGCTTCATCTTAAAATGTTTGCATTTCATTTATTTATACAGGGTGCGGGGGTAGAACGGGGTACATGACATACACATGTGCCTTGTAGAAGTCAAGACAGTCATTTCTTTGCTCCTTTGATGTGGGTCCCAGGGATCCAACAAGTACATTTACCTGCTGAGCTATCTCTTGGGCCCTGTTGTATTTCTGATGTATTATACATGTGAAAGAATCCTTATATTCCATTACTAACATGTGAACATATATACAAACTGGAAAATAATAACAGTCTGTGAAATTCTGAACACATAGTTACCAACAGTGTTAAGGAAGGCTAGATCGTAAATATTTTACTTAAAAGAACAGTTTTATAATGTTTCCTAAATTTGTTTTTATTCGGAAGGGCTTATTGGATCTGAAGAGTAGGTTTGATCGCTTCCTCCAAGAATCCTTCAATAATGACCGGCTCTTTAAACAGACTATTGCTGGGGACTTCGAGTATTTCTTAAACCTCAACTCCAGGTCTCCTGAATACCTCTCATTATTTATTGATGATAAGCTGAAAAAGGGAGTCAAAGGGGTAAGTAGTAATGTATCTAAGTGCATTAGAGTTTCCTCCGTGATTTAAAGTTTGGGAATGAATTTAAGATATTTTACAGATAAAAATGTAAAAAAAAAAAAAAAAAAGGCAGGGCTGTTTTTGAGACAGTTCTTTTAAAGTCCTAAACATGCTTAAAAGTTGTTTGACATTTCACATACACGTCCTTACGTAATTGTCATTTTAAAAAAATACCCCCAAAGAAAAAGCACAAACATCACACCTACAAGGGTTTAAAATGATTGCCTTTGTAGCTGAAAATTAGTGTGAGGGATGACAGAATTGGAGCTCTTGGCAGCAGTTGCAGATTGTTGCTGCTGCTTTTATCTGGTTCTGGATATAGAGTATCAAGCAGGGCTTGGTTTTGAGGAATATGAAAGATGTACTGAGATCTGAAATACTTTGAAAGTTGTACATATTGAAGCTCAATTTTTAGTTTCATCTCCGGGACCTTGGGAGCTTACTTGAAACCATAGAAAAATCAAATTAAGCTATTTTGATCATATGTAGTCTTTTAAAACTTCATCTTAGAGATTTTAAGACAAAGGAGAAAAGCCGCAAAAGGCTGCAGGTTACAGAGACAGTAGCTGAGTGAGAAACATTACTGACTGCAAAGAAATCATAATCTAGTTTAATTTCTCATTTCTAAAATCACAAACATACTACAGCCTACTATGCTATTTTCTTTCCTTTTAAGAGATGAGGTGTAAAGACTTTATCCTTTGGATTTAACAAAAACGCACCCATTTGTTTGTCAGTTTTGAGTTTTTTAACAACATTATTTTGAAAAAAATTCTTGGAGCTATGTAAGTTTCTGCAGAAAGTTTTACTCTGTCCCTTGTCAATAAGTTTATCTGTTCTTGATCATCTCTTACTTAGCTCAGTGGCAGCACTCCACTCTTTACATGCAGTAGAGAAGATAGAAGTGTGTGAAGTAGGGCAGAGCCCCGGATTGCATTCATTCCCTTAACCAAGTATTGTGGTTTTAAAACTAAATTGTCTTTTGATTAATTTTTCAGCTAACAGAACAAGAAGTAGAAACGATATTGGATAAGGCAATGGTCCTTTTTAGGTTTATGCAAGAAAAAGATGTATTTGAACGTTATTATAAACAACACCTGGCAAGAAGATTGCTCACAAATAAAAGTGTTTCTGATGACTCTGAAAAAAATATGATTTCTAAATTAAAGGTAAGTTTTATTTAAGATGAATGCAATATTACAAACTTACGTTGATTTATGATGCTAGTGTTCACCCACACAATTGTGATAGTCACAGTTGTGAGCACAGGCTTTTTCTATGTATTAAAGGTGCAGAACATCAAAGTTGTCTAGCGCTATCGCATGGAGTAGTTTTTAAACTAATCTGTGCCATAGTCACCCGAGATGTCTGTAGGTCGTTTCAATATACTCTACTTTCCCTGGAGTGTATTGGAATCTGGAAGAGCCTAGAAATTATGTTTTAAACTAAAATAGCCGTAGACTTAGAGCAACTACTAGAAAGACTTTCAGAAGAATAATTAGGGATGGCAATTAACATGAAAGACTCTGTTTCTACACTTTCTCGTGGGAAAGTTCACTATTTGGTACATATTTGTGATCTTTTTCCGTAGACTGAGTGTGGATGTCAATTCACATCGAAACTGGAAGGAATGTTTAGGGATATGAGCATCTCAAACACAACTATGGATGAGTTTAGGCAACATCTACAGGCAACGGGGGTAAGAGTCTGCATTACTTTTTAAAATTAATTTATTTACTTTATGACCTCAGTTTCACCTCCCACCTCTCCTCCCAGTCCTCTCCCATCCATTCCTCTTCCCTTTCTCTTCAAAAAGGGGAGCCCTCTCATAGCTGTCAACCAGCCTTGGCATATTAAGTTTCAATAAGACTAGGTGCATCTTCTATTGAAGCTAGATAAGGCAGCCCAATAGGGGGAAAGGGTCCCAAAGGCTGGCAACAGAATCAAGGACAGGCCCTGCTCCTGCCCTTAGGAGTCCCTCAGGAAGACCAAGCTACACAACTGTAACATTTGCAGAGGGCCCCCTACATCAGTCAGTCCCATGTAGGCTTCCTCAGTGATTCAGTCTCTGTTGAGCCTCTGTGGACCCTGGTTAGTTGATTCTGTAGGTTATCTTGTGATGTCCTTAATCCCTCTGGCTCCTACAATCCTTCCTTCCCCCCTTCCAAAGGATTTCCCAAGCTCTACTTAATGTCTGACTGTAGGTCTGTGTATCAGTTTCCATCAGTTGCTGGGTGAAGCTGCTCTGATGACAGTTAGGCTAGGCTCCTGTCTGCAAGTATAGCAGAATATTAATAGTGTCATGGGTGGGCTCCTTCTCATGGCATGGATCTCAGATGCTGGACCAGTCATTGGTTGACCACTCCTTCAATTTCTGCTCCATCTTCACCCCTGAACATAAATTGTAGGCCAAAAGTTTTTGTGTCTGGATTGTTGCCACTGGAGATGGCTGGTTCAGGTTCCATATCCCCCATTGCTAGGAGTCTTAGCTAGGATTACCCTCATAGATTCCTGGGAGTTTCCATTGCCCTGTTTCTAGCTTGTCCCAGCAATATGACCCCCCCATTCCAGGTGTCTCTTCCAGTACTCCCCATCCCAGTCCCCGTCTAATCCCTTCCCTCTGTCCATCCATGATGTTGATTCTATTAGTCCCCTGCTTGTTACTTAGCTGTTTTGGGTCTGTGGACTGTAACATAGTTATCCTTTACTTTATGGCTAATATCCACTTACAAGTGAGTACATACCATGTGTCTCTTTCTTGGTCTGGTTTACCTCATTTGTCTGTAAATTTCATGATGTCCTTGATTTTAATAGCTGAGTGGTATTCCGTTTACAGTGTGTAAGTGTACCACATTTTCTTTATCCATTCTCCAGTTGAGGAACATCTAAGGTTATTTCCACTTTTTGGTTATTATGAATAAAGCTTCTATGAATATAGTTGAGCAAGTATCCCTGTGGTATAGTGGGGCATCTTTTGCATATATACTCAGGAATGGTTTAGCTGGGTCTTGGGGTAGAACCATGCCCAATTTTCTGAGAAACTGCCAAATTGATTTCCAAAGTTACTGTACAAGTTTGTACTCTCATCAGCAATAGAGGAGTATCCCCCTGCTCCACATGAGCTGTCACGTGAAATTTTGATCTTAGCCATTCTGATGGGTGTCAGATGGATTCTCAGAGTTGTTTTGATTTGCATTTCCCTGGTGGCTAAGGGTGTTAACATTTTTTAAGTGCTTCTTGTCGAGAATTCTCTTTAGGTTATTTGGTTTGTTGATGTCAAGTTTCTTGAGTTCTTTATATATTTTGTATATCAGCCCTCTGCTGGATATGGGATTGGTGAAGATATTTTCCTATTCTGTAGGCTGCTGTTTTGTCCTTTTGACAAGACCTGCATTAATTTCTTACCTCGAATGTTGGCTCTTTCTTTGCCTTTATATTTTGAAAGTCTGTTCCTTCAGTTTTATTAGTATCTTGGGCAGTTCCATATACTTTAAGGCCATTCTTTACATACAGTTAGAGTCGTTGGAGCTGGACAGGTGGCTAAGTGGTTAAGAGCTTTTATTGGTACCCAGCCTGTGTTAGACAGCTCATGACTACCTATAACTACCTCCAAGGGCTCTGACACCTCTGTATAGGGCAACCACACTCAAGCACACAAAGCATACAGATACACATATAAACATGATTAAAACTAATAAATAAAAAAAACTTGAAAAATAACAGTTTATACTACAGAGTTTAAACTTTAAATTGAGCTTTTTCCTGTGTTGGAAACAGTTGTTGTATAGCAGCAGAGACAGCCAAACAAATGGAGTTCCCTGAATTCTTCGCATTTTGTTAAAATGTTGTGGATCTTCAGGCTGAACATAGCTCTTTCAAGGTTTTGGGCCTCCTGAAATCTAGCCAGCATAGTGGTTCTTTGATTTACTTCTTGGAGTCATGCAACAAATACTTTGGGGTTTTTTTTTTTTTTTTTTTTTTTTTTAAATCCAATAATACCTGTGATTATTCATAGTATTATAAGAATTTATAGATATTCATTTTGTCCTTTGGTTTTTTTGTTTTTTGTTTTTTGTTTTAAAAAACAAGGCAGAAAGCCTAATGGTGAGAGTGTTTGTGTTTTATTGAAGTTGCATCCATCATACAAGTAGATGCTTATTGAAAAGAGATACATGACACTGTGTCTACAGCGAGTGTTAGTAAAAAATGTTAAAAGCAGAGATAAAAGATACAGTTTTGACTAAATGAATTATCATGTGTTCATTTCAAATAATTGTAATTATTTGAAAAATATTAAACAGATCCAATCATTAAGAAGATCATTTTCTTTATAAGATTCTAGTCATGAAGGTATCTACTGATAGATAGAATCTGTATGTGTAGGTAATGAATCTAGTCCATCGTCGTTCATCTCTTTCTGTTTGTATAGGTATCTTTAGGTGGTGTTGATCTCACGGTCCGGGTTCTCACAACGGGATATTGGCCTACTCAGTCAGCCACACCAAAGTGCAACATCCCACCAGCACCAAGACATGCTTTTGAGATATTTAGAAGGTAACATTTGAATAAGACTCTTTCTGAATATTATTAATCAAATTTGAATTCTTGTATTCCTAATTGATGATAAATATGTTTCACTTTAAACTCCATCTTCTGAAGAATTTATATTAATAACTTTTAGCATGTAAGAATAGATTGCATAAAACTTCAGAAAAGTGTCAATGTCCTTTCTTCAGCATTGGCCTATGTTAGTATCAGTCACTGCCTTAGGATCGGCTGTAGAGAAAATCTTAAGAGTTGGCTTGAGCCGGGCAGTGGTGGCGCACGCCTTTAATCCCAGCACTTGGGAGGCAGAGGCAGGTGGATTTCTAAGTTCGAGGCCAGCTTGGTCTACAGAGTGAGTTCCAGGACAGCCAGGGCTACACAGAGAAACCCTGTCTCCAAAAACCAAAAAAAAAAAAAAAAAAAAAAGAGTTGGCTTGGTCAGAGTATACAGGAGAAATGACTGTGTTGGTGCCTAGTTAGCTTACATTGGTCTTATAACAACACCCCATATCCTGCCCCCAACTTTCTCTTCTGGTGAAAAGCAGGAACAGAACTTAATTAATTCCTACAGGCTTCCTTCATCTTTTAATATCTCTTATCTATATGTTTGCTAAGCGTTGTTATTTTTACAATTTATAATTTCAGATGAGTAAATTGTATGATTTTCTAAAACTTGGTTTGCTTTGCTATAGGTTCTACTTAGCCAAACACAGTGGTCGACAGCTCACACTCCAGCATCACATGGGTTCTGCAGATCTCAATGCCACCTTTTATGGTCCAGTTAAAAAGGTAAATATCGACAATTTTCAATACGCAGGGAAACTTAAAATTCATGTACAGAACTGCTGTGTGATTTGGGTTGACCTGAGTATAGCTGTTCCCATCTCATAACTTAGAAATCTTCGTTTTGATTTATTACAAGTATTTTTTCATTTGCTAACTGCATTTGGAAATATCAAGAGCATGTCTTCTTTAGAAATAAAATACTGAAGAGATTATGTATTGTATTTCTAAGATTAAGCCAGACACTCGATTGCTGAAAATAGTATAATGTGAGTTGATTTTAAGGCATACAAAGCAAAGCCATGTGCCCCCTTTTAAAAGTCTGTCTTTTAATTTTTATTTCTAGTAAATGAAAACCAGGAGATTGGCACTTGATACTTGTAAGACATACATATGTCCATAGAATCATTTTAAAAAATGTGCCAGTAATTTGTTTCTTTTTAGTAAAGTAATTTTTTTTTTTTTTTAAGGTTTTGAGGTGTAGACTAATAATTTATTTTTATTACTTGGTTTAAATCAAGGCAAGATACTTTCCTTAAAATTGAAAATTACTCAAGACTTAGCAAAAATTTTTAATCTAGATCATAACCTAGACTTGTTTTTTTATGAGTTGCAATTTTTTTTTCTTTTGGGTTTTTTTTTTTTTTTTTGGTTTTTTTCGAGTCAGGGTTTCTCTATGTAGCTCTGGCTGGTCTTGAACTCAGAAATCCGCCTGTCTCTGCCTCCCAAGTGCTGGGATTAAAGGCGTGTGCCACCACTGCCCGGCTATGAGTTGCATTTTTAGTATTGTTAACTATGTGTATAACTGTTTTTATATGCAGTTAATGTAGATGAGGAACTTTATAATTTATTTAGTTGAAAAATATTTGCACTGTTATCTATTTAAGTATATGATCACTGTCTTGGCTACATTGAAGTATTCACTGTGTGGGGAAATGGGGACATTTCCTTAGTAAAGAGGTATGTGCATGTGTGCGTATGTGCATGCTTATATATGTTTTAAGCATGTTTATATTGGAATGGGTTATTGGAGCACAGGAGCTTATGGGATTTATTTCTGAAAATACAGCTAAAGTTGGTAGGAGATAATGTCTTGTTTTTTTTAAAAATTCAACAGGAAGATGGATCTGAGGTTGGTGTTGGCGGTGCACAAGTAACTGGTTCTAATACACGGAAGCACATACTACAAGTCTCCACTTTCCAGATGACCATATTAATGCTTTTTAATAATAGAGAGAAATACACATTTGAGGTATGGGTTATAGCAATGATATGTTTGACCAGTGCTATTATTTTCTCTTATTTGTTACTTGAGTCTTAATTGAGATGCCCTTTGAATACCAGTAGGGAAAACTGCATAAAATTTAGCCTTTGTGAGCTTCATCCATTACTGGGTCATGCTTTGTTTTTGTTGTTCTTCATTGACATTATTGAGGTATAGCTTTCATATTTTATAGTAGAGAGCTTGTTAAGCTTTAAAAGTGGGGTACCTGTGTGTCCATTATCATCATCCTGAATACTACCTCTTTTTTTTTTTTTTTTTTTTTTTAAATCTGTAGTCAGTTCCCACTAATCTTGGTGCCAGTTAGCTAATAATTAATGTTTTGTTCCTGTGGGTTGCTTTGCTTTTTAAAGAATTTTATATAAATGTAATTATGTGTGTTGTTTGTGTTGAGGTTTCATAGTCAAGTGGTTTTTGTTTGGGGTTTTTGGTTTTGTTCTGTTTTTCCTTCAGATTTATCCCTAATGTGTATTGTCAGTAGCTGGTTCTCTCTGCTGAATAATGTTTTACTATGTGGATTTGCTACATTTTCTTCATTATTTCCCTTGCTGATACAGTTTTTTGGGTTGGTACCAGATTGTTCTGTTAAGAATAGAAACATAAAACTGGAAAGATAACTCAGTCACTACATTACTTGAGTTTGATCACCTTAAACACCACCATGTTAAAAGCCAGGTATCAAGGCACACACACACACACATAATCCAAGCACTGGGGAGACGAGCCATAAGCCTGTGAGAGACTGCACCAAGATAGATACTCACATGTACCTAGACCTATACATGTGCATACAAGCACACGGAACTCTATGCTTAACTTTTTAAAAACGGCCCAATCTGTACTCTAAAGCAAGAGCTCCAAGTGCTCCTTACCTTCTGCAGTCGTAATATTTTTGGTCAGTTTTGTTGACCTTCATATCTATGTGTATTTGTGTACACACACAACTGCAGACACAATTGTCTTGTCACATCTTTTTTAATTGTAACAAAACACCATGACCAAGGCAACTTATAAAAGAAAGCATTTAATTTAATTGGACTTAGGGTTTCAGGTGGTTAGAGTCTATGATGGCAGTGAAAAGACATGATGACAGGAAAAGCTGAGAGCACTAGTCTCTTGAAAACTCAAAGCCTACCCACGACTAGTGGAACCTCTCCTCCAACAAGGGCTCTAAAAATTACATTTGTTTATTTATTTATCTATTTATCTATTTATTTATTATTTATTTATTTATGGATATTTGTGTGTGTGCACACATGCTAGGATGTGTGTGTGAAAAAGAACAGCTTGGAAGATACTTTTATCTCCTACCATGCAGGTGCTGACGATCAAAGGTGGAATTTGGTGCCAAGCACCTTTACTGCCCAGTCCTTTCTAAGCCCGGCTACATTAAATTTAACTAGTCTTTTCCTGTATGTGTAAAATGTCACTTGGTGTTGAAATGAATATCATCTTAATTTTTTCAAGTAAGATCGTAAGTGTTTTTGAAAGGCATTAAAATTGCCTTCATATGGTCTGGAGAGATGGCTCAGCAGTTAAGAGCACTACTTTTCCAGAGGTCTTGAGTTCAATTCACAGCAACTACATGGTGGCTCACAACCATCTGTAACGGGATCAGATGCCCCTCTTCTGCTGTATCTGAAGACAATGATGTGTGTCGTGTACTCACATACATAAAATAAATACATTTAAAAATAATTGTCTTCATATTTATTGAAAGCAATTTTTAGCTATCACTTATAGGAAGAAAAAAAATGAGTTTGAAATTAAGAGCAAGAAGATAAAGCTCAGCATCTATTTTGGTACTCGCAATCCTGTTTCTGTTTTCTGGCAAACATTAAGAAAATGTCATTTTTATATGATATGTTAAAGCTTTTAAATTTAGATATTGTAGTTCATTGGCCAAGTCAAGGCTTTTTTTTTTCTTTATATTTAACAAATAGATTCTACCTAAGGCTAATGCTAATTTTCATTAACAAATTATATGGAATTACATGGAGTCCTAATTGAAGCAAACATGGATTATATCTTAACCAAACAGTATACATAAAACTTTTCTACAAAGATATGGAATTCAGTTATACTATTTAGAAATAGGATAGGATTACAGGCATCAATGACCACATTAAGTTTTATGTGGTGCTGAGGATCTAACCTAGGTCGTCCTGCATGCTAGGCAATTACTCTGCAAAATGAATATATAGACCAGATCCAATAGGGTTTAGTTTGGTTTTTGCTTGCTTGTTTTGAGGAACGTAGTTGAGACAGGATGGCTCTTTTATGTAGCTCTAGCTATCCTAGAATCCAATAGATATTTTTTAATTGAGGTTTTTTTTTTTTTAATGAACATTTTATGAATAGTGCCACGTATTGGGTAAATAGCAAGGTTGATTTTTGAGAGCTTTATGTATAAAGAACTAAAAAGAATGATGGGATAAGCAGAAATACAAATTCATTTTCCAAAACTGTATTAACTTTCATGGTTGAAGGCAGGTTCCCTTTTTCAACCAACTTGGGATACATTGATACTAATGAGCACATTATAGGTAAAAGTTAGATTATTGCTCTAACATTGCCAATTTTAGCTGTGTCATACAGAGTTTTCTGTGTAGAATTCCATGCAACATGATGGGCCTCAAAACCTTTTGGCTCCCTGTACCTCGAATCTAACTAAGGCCATGTGAGAATATGCATGACACTTAACTTGTGTTTTATTTATACTGTATGTTACATCTATCGCTTAGGTTTCATTAGCCAGCTCTTTTACAGAGATTAGAGGTGTTATAGTACTTAAAGTCTTGGAGTTCAGTAGGGTGGGTGTATCAGCCACATACCAAATCGCAAAATGATGTGGCTTAAAACTAACAATCTGTTATCTCTTGGTTTCTAAGTTGAGTACTTTTAGCAGGACCTCACTTGGATAGCTATGGCACAAGATCCTTTTGGCTTAAGATTCTTAAGAATCTTGTATTTAGATGTCAGGTTGTGCTTCCAAGGTGTTTTGCATGGTGGGCAGATCAGTTGATGCTCTTGGTAGAAGACTGTAGTTTCTTTCCATATAGGCCTTTGTGGTCTCCTTCACATCATAGTTCCTCATTTGTGAGCACTCTTAGAGCTCCAAGAAGAAACTACATTATCTTTGTGATCTTGGTACTCACATTATTGTTCCTCCCTCACTCTTTGGTCACCCAGTCAGTCTGGGTTGGTGAAATGGCACAGAGTACAAAAGTGCTAGCAGGTAAATATGCTTGCCACCAAGCCTGCTGACCTGAGGCTGATCCTTGGGACCCACATGGTAGAAGTTGAGAACTAACCTCTACAAGTGAATTGGGACAAATGCATGCATACACACAGACCAGGTAAATAAATAAATATAATAAAAATATTTTAAAACATTACCAAGATTGTTATGAAGAAAGGACACTATTTTGTAGTGTCATATTTAATCCATAGTAATACAGTTGTTGAGAGGTTTTTGTTTTTTTGGGGTGGTGTATTTTTTAATAGAGTTTACTGTAATCCAGAATTGTTACAAGGAGCATAGAATAGTAGCTTACATCTTAGTTTTAATAATTAACATTTGCTTTGCAAAGCAGCATGAGTAGTAATTCCTGTATTAATGCTCTATATTATGCTTTTTAAAGGTTTTTATGAGTCTCAAGTATAAGCTAATCTGGGCTTTAATCTCAGATATCTTTTTTTTTTTTTTTTTTGGTTTTGGTTTTTCAAGACAGGGTTTTTCTGTGTAGTCCTGGCTGTCCTGGAACTCACTCTGTAGACCAGGCTGGCCTCGAACTCAGAAATCCGCCTGCCTCTGCCTCCCGAGTGCTGGGATATAATTAAAGTAGAAAGCCATTAAACATTTCATCCAGTTCCAGTTGTGATGGCGCACACCTTTAATCCCAACACAACAGAGGCAGGCAGATCTCTGAGTTCAAGGACAGCCAGGGCTATGCAGAGAGACCCTGTCTAGGAAGAAAAAATTTTTTCATTTGTAATTGTTAGCAGTAATACACCACATAGTATGTGTAGTAATGCATAATAGTTAGAGGGAAATATTTAAGCATATTCATAGAGAAATAGATGTATAATCTTAGTAATTCACTATGTATTTGTTGACTAATAAATAAAAGGGTCCTACATGATTACATGATACAGTTCAAAATACAGTTGCTACCTATATGAAGAATACAGACTCTGAGAAATAGACACAAAATTCTTGAAATAAATCTGTACCTGATACAGCTGTTTTCAGTTCTTTGAGTATAACTAAAACATGTGATAGCTAACTACCTGTAGTATGAAATAAGACCTATTAATCCATATAGTATTTGTAATGTCTGCAGTAGTAGTAAGCATGTAATTATTTGAAACAAATGTGTAAAATAGTATTTCACAGAATTCTGACATTTGCTTAGTTTATATTTCCATAGAACATGTGTGAACACACACTCATATGAGTGTGTAGTTCTTTTAATTATCCCATTGACATGAGAACAGTGAGTTTAAAATTGCAAGCCTTTCTCCGGGTGCTTTTATTTTATTTTTCCTGTATAGCATTGTATTCATAATATAACATACACAAAAGTTATCAATTAGAGCTCAGAACATGTGTCTTAGATTTTGTGTTTAATGTTAATTTCCAGTAGTCAAATCTTATTTTGATCGCAGAGGCATTAAATATAGTTGATCCAGGTTCTGATGTTTATTTTTAATGGAAGCTTGAACAGAGTATGCTGTAAGTAAACTTAATATAGTAAACATCCCTGAGACTGTTGTAGCAGTTTATTTTATCTGAATGCTGTTGAGTTCCTGGAGCTGCCTGCAGATGGCATTTTTAGAGAACCTATTGTGTGTGTACTTCTTGAGGCAGAAATGCCCTTGCCTTTTAGCAATTTATAGTTTGTCCAAATAATATTTTAGTAGCAAATCATATATTGTAAATTAATTCCTTAATAGAATTAACCTTTCTCTAGCTACTGCTTGATTGACTTATTTGCTGATTAGCTAATGTACTTTTCATCTTTGTGAGGAAAATCTAATTATGTTAAATCTAATGAAATTTTCAGGAAATTCAACAAGAGACAGATATCCCTGAAAGAGAACTTGTTAGAGCCCTCCAGTCCCTCGCCTGTGGTAAACCAACACAGCGGGTCCTCACAAAAGAACCCAAGTCCAAGGAGATAGAAAGTGGCCACATATTTACAGTTAATGATCAATTCACATCCAAACTACACAGAGTCAAGATTCAAACAGGTACCTGGAATTAAGTTTTCCTCTTTAACAGTATGTACATTTTACATAGAAAAGTTTTGCATCTGCTGGATTTCTTCCTCTTAAAAAGTAGTAGTTTCATTGTTAACAAACATATGCTTGGTCCTAAGAAGAGAACTTGGGTAAGTTTTGGAATTGTAAAGCCAGTATTACGTTTAATTTAAAAAGCATAAATAATACCATTGTGAACAATTTTTAGTAAAGCCTGTAATGTTGATTGTAAAAATATTATTCAGTATATATAATCAGCTTAAGGTTTTTATTTTCTGTTTGTAAGTGGCAAAAAGCCTTCCTGCTTTTTTCATTGTTTAGAATTAAAGCATTCTGCTACCTGGTTCCAAGGTTAATATTAGTACAGACAGACACACCTCAGAACCCAGGTCCCTCGAAGTGAACTGTTCTCCTCCGTCACTGCGATGCAGTATCTCACTCAAGATAAATGATGTCTGTATGTCTACATTCTCAATTGTCTCAGGGATTCCTTTTGTATCTTAGCTTTCTGGACTGTGATTCTTTTGAGTGTTTTCATGTTACCACTTAAATTTTATTTCTTTTAATCTAAATCCATACCTTCTTTATTTTTTTCATTGAACATGGGTGGGAAACAATTCTTCGTGTAGATTATTTTTAATAGCTTTCACTCTTTTTTTCTTAGCAGATAATACTGAAGGCAGTTTTTTTCTTATGCTTGTGTCTCTGTGTATCTGAGTGAGAAAGAGACATTAGGATAGATGGATGGGTGTGGGTGGTTGGATAGACGGACAGACAGAAAGGTATGTTAAGATACTGGTGCTGTAATCCGGGGCCTTACACATACTGGGCCAAGTGCTTCTTAGCACTTGGACACTAAGCCTTGTTCCCAGCAGAAAGCAGTATTTTTTGGTCAAGAGTGCTTTTTTTTTTTTTTTTTAAATTAAGATTTATTTATTTTTTTGTATGTGAATACACTGGCCCTCTCTTCAGACACATCAGAAGAAGGAAGGCATCAGATCCCATTACAGACGGTTGTGAGCCACCATGTGGTTGCTGGGAATTGAACTTAGGACCTCTGGAAGAACAGTCAGTGTTCTTAACCGCTGAGCCATTTCTCCAGCCTGAAAGCGGTATTCTTAACCAAGAAAGTTTACCTGCAAGTAGCTAAATGGTTGTGCATATCAGAATAATCTTATAAATTATAAATCTTCTATCTCGTGTCTACATCTGTGCATAGTCAGCCATGTTTCTTTGAGATTTTCTGCTTGTTTCAGAAGTTTCATGCCTATCTCCTTTTAAAGGACCAAATAGCACAAATGGTCTTGTACATTAGTTCTTTATTTGTCTGTTAGTGGTTACTTCGAACACAATAGAAAGGACAGAGTGAGACTTTGCTAAAGTTTGCAATACAGTGTGAATATAATGATGAGATTATGAAAAGAATTTTGTTAGGTAATAAATTTCAAGGAGATATTGGCAAGGCCTACAGAGCAGTATTTCCCTTTCTGATACCTCACTGTTGCTTTTTTATTGTTTAACTGATAGGATCTTGACAATACCTACTCCTCCCTCTCTTACAGTGTCTTATGAATTAGAGACAACAGATACTTGCCTATCTGAAATATTTTTACTGAAATAAAACTTGGAAGCCATGATGGAAAAGTAAAAGTTGAGGTCTGAAAGTCCCGGACAGTTTGTAAATTATGTCCTACTAATGTTCCCACTGAAGATATCCACTACCTTGTTCTAGGATAGGAATTATTCTAGTCAGCCAGGCGTGTATCCAGTACAGTTTTAATCCCAGAATTCAGGAGACCAAAGAAGGTGAAACTCTGTGAGTTTGAGGACATACTGGTCTAAGTAGTGGGTTCTAGGCCAGCCAGGGGCATAAAATGAGACTTTTTTTTTTCTTCTTTCTTTTCTTTCTTTCTTTCTTTTTTTTTCTTTTCTTTTTTTTTTTTAAAGGGACTTTATTTTTCCCCTCTAAAACTAACTTCTAATTTTGCAAAAGAATAATTCTTGAGGTGAGCACAAATGTTTGCTTATTGTGTGTTTAATTGTGTACATACTCTAATTGAGATGGATTTTTTCCCTCTAAATAATACTAAATTATTTTACATTTTATTGTAAACCAAATTTTTAATCCCTTTTCTGATAAATGGTTTTATTTCTATTTTAGTTGCAGCCAAACAAGGTGAATCCGACCCAGAAAGGAAAGAAACAAGACAGAAAGTAGATGATGACAGAAAACATGAGATAGAAGCTGCTATAGTGCGAATAATGAAGTCTAGAAAGAAGATGCAGCACAATGTTTTAGTAGCAGAGGTAAGGACACTTGAAGCCTGAGTCAACATCATTGTCATACAACACTGCTCACCATGAACAAGATACTGTGCATAAACGCCTCTATATCAATATACCTTTATAAACAAATCACCTGTGTTTCTGAACATTAGTAACTTACCTTTTTTTGAGAGCTTCTTTTCATAAGTTAGGAAACCAATACCCATGAGAGGTAGTTAACATAGTTGAGTTAAGACTTGAGAAGTAGAGCTGGCAGTTCATTAACCAATGAGGCAAATGAGAAGGATGAGTTTAGCCTCCTGGGTTTCTGGCTTGAGTGAGTAGACAGAAGTTGAGCCCCTTAACTACAGAGTAAGAGAGAAAAGTGTGTTTCTGTGGTCCATATCTTAATAATTGCACAGTTGACCTAATGTAGACTGGCATATGAACAGGTAGGAGTCGATTGTGGCACTGAAAGTCAGTTAAAAGTTGAGAAGGCCAGACGTTGAATTGGGAACTCACGTTGTATGGAAATACACTAAGAACTGAGTCCATATTAAATTGCTCAGTACCACCATGGGAAATAACAAAAGAAAAAAGGGGGGGGGGACAGTAAGAAAGAGCCCTACAGTTCCATATTTGGGAGCAATAAGAATGCTTAATGACACTGAGAAGAAACCCTTGAACACTGGTTTTAAAGGGGTTCTTTCTGACCAGCTGTGCTAATGTCATGAGTCATAGAAATAGAGGTTCTTGATCCACCCAGACTTACTGAATCAAATTCTAGGGTCAGCAATCTGGCCTTTAACAGGCTTTGCATAGGTGATTATGAAGTGTGTTCAAATCCAGAGTTGAAGATGCTTTTGAGAGTTGATTGCAATTTAGACCTGTAAGGAAGGAGAATAAATGTAAAATCTATTCATATAGTCTGTAAGATAGAGTTAAGGATTGGCAATTTCAAGTGGGTGGTAGCAAGATTTTTGTTGCTTTTTTTTTTAATAAGTAGGTTGATTAAGTGCACTGAGAACGCAGAGAGGCTAAGGTTGGACTAGAACTACGTGCGAAGAGCAAGGTTTTTGATACTAGAATGGTAATTGTAGAAGGATGATAGATTGTAATTGCAAAGTTTAGTGATAAAATTTCACATTGCAAAGAATTTCCAATAATTACATGTTGGAAAATATCCTTGATTAACAAGAGTAAAAGGAAATCTGGCTAATAGGGTAGATGGTGAGTCAGGGTGGGGTATTGAAATGTGCATGAGCTTTGAGGACAAAGACGTTTAGATTCTCTCTGGTTCTGTTACTAATTATTAATACCAACTTTTTATTTCCTTTATAAAATGAAACAGCCTATATTGCAGTAAAAATCTCTGTCTTTCTCTGGGGGGGGGGGGGGGGGGGGGG
>CM052709.1:70549168-70567939 GCA_028551405.1 Uromys caudimaculatus | reverse complement strand
AGATGAATCAGGACTTTAAACCCAGACAGTCTGGATCCAGAGCCTTTGCTTGTAAACACGCTATCTTCCCGGGTCTGTGAACCGGGAGGGTAACCCAGGAGTTAATAATACCATCAAAATGATTACACTGTATGCTGGTGTGTATTCAGAACACTGAAATCTAATCCTTGTTAGCATCCATATTTTGACAGAAGTATATTTTAAACATCCATTAAATTTTCAAGTAAAAGCTTTAAAATTTTTATACTTTTTCTTTCCTAGTTCTTTCATCTGTCTGTCTGTCTGTTATGTTGAGGCCTCACATTACCAAGTGCTAAGATGATAGGTATGAGGCACCATGCCTGGTGCATGTAAAGTTTCTTAATTTAGATGTACAGTCACTAAATTTTTTAGTTTTAAAACGGCATGTCAGCTCTAGTAAAATGATAGGGATTTTTGTTTATGTAGAAGTGTTTTAGTTAAAATTGAACTTCACTTTTTCTTTTTAGGTAACTCAGCAACTGAAGGCTCGATTCTTACCAAGTCCAGTTGTTATTAAGAAACGTATTGAAGGACTTATTGAGAGAGAATATTTGGCACGAACACCTGAGGATCGCAAAGTATACACATACGTAGCATAAAATGCATTCAGAAATTTGATTTATTCTTGGACTGTACTCTTCGCATGGACTGGGAAGTTCTTTTAAATCACACTGTTAAGACGACCATCTCTTCTGTTAAATTGCAGTACATGTTATAGACCACTCAGATCAAGCCTCTCCTCCCTCTGAGAGTTTTCAACACCAGTTGATTGAGCTTCAGGCTTTCCAGCGTTATCCCTGTAGAGACCATCTTTACAGTTCCTTGGGAAAATGTGAATGTGCCGCGTTTTGTTTTCAATATTGTATGAAAACAGGAAAAAAATAAAACAAATTTAGAAAACACAGCTCATTAAAATAAAATTGTTGGATTTCATTTCCCCAGGTCTTCAGTGTTGATGTAAATGTGTTTCTGTAGTGTTGCTTATTAGCACTTTGCGCATTGTGTAAGTTGGGTAGCAAGAATGGCAAAAGAGATGCAAAATTCCCAGTTACCTTGCCTTGCTTGTGACATTTCCTTAGCTGGTATTGTTTAAAGGTTTGATAAATATACAAAGACCCAGGTATACAATTGGCGCATGCTTTACCCTACCACTTGCACTTCCTAGTCTCACAGCCTTATGACCAAGGACCTTTGTTTGGACATCAGTACATACCCTGAGTTTTTTTTTTTTTTTTCTATTGTAATCTGAGGTTTTCCAAATTAAGTTCTAAGATGATTAGGTTTTACTCTGAGTTATTTCTAGAGAAAGAAAATATTTTAGTATGTATAAATTGTACAATAATTTTTTTGCTGTTGTACTTACTGCTAATAGTGGATTGTATAGGGTGGTGTTTTTATTTCATTTATTGTAGACAAAATAAATGAATTTAGTATTCACATACACACTAACTCAAGTATGTCAGAGCACAAAGGTGGCAGCTGGTCATATTTAATTCAGTTCCTTTGAAAAGCACATCCATTCTACCATTTGTTTATAAATATATCCCCCATCCCCCACCCCCCAGTTTAAATATATATTTTGGTGAAGCTGTGGTACACCATTAATAGTCTGTTTCAAAATGCAATCTAAAGATGCAATAAGTAGATTCCCTTGATAGTTTGAAGGAATTCTTCAGTTCCTACAGCTGTGTTTTAGAAAGTGATGAAGCAATATTTTTCAAACGTGGATATTTAGCTATCCATTGTCTTCTGAAGAGTCGTTTTCATGTTTTCAAAGATGTGCTTTGTGCTGAAGATTTGTGTTCGTTACTCTGTGCTTCCAACTATCACTGAAGTTTTCTACCTGATTGATCTGCCAAGGATTATAGTTTGCTTTAACTTCAGAGTATTTTTATCTTCCATTTTATTTAATTCTTTGTTCCTTTTTTTTCTTACAAGATAATGTTTTAGATATGTAATTGGGGGAAACCACTAGATTTCTGTCAGAAAAAAATGAAATGTTACTGAGTTCAAGTAACCAGCTCTCCATTGAATATCAATACTGTTGATATACTTATTAGAATGTATGTCTCAGAAGATGGTTTCTGTTAAATTTATGAAGTTCCAATAACTGAATTCTAATATGGATTAAAAGCTCCACATAAATATTTTCCCCATGCGTCTTGGATTATAATTTTCCTTTTAGACTTGTTTTAATTGCATTTAAAATTGCTTTTATATGCACTGTATGATTTTAAGTCTTTTCTTAATCTCTACATGTTTTCCACCTTTACATGAGACAGTGAAGGTGTGGCCAATATGGACAGGTTCTCAGTGCACCTTGCTGTCCTCGCACAGGTACAGTGCAACACTGAAGAATGGCTTTCTGGCGTAATTAGAATGTTTACTAAGGAAGCTGCTCTTAGCAGTTTGGAAGTGAGGACAGCTGAGCTGTACAGACCAGGTCTAGTGTAACATGGAGGGACAAAGGGTTGCTGCTTGTTCTGGTCCATGCTTGTCTTCGGGGTTAAAGGAGATACATTTGTTGGGCAATGCTGGCTCTGCCACCTTCCAGAATTCATGAGATGCATTTGGTATTTCTCAGCAGTAGGTCATTGACATTTTTATCCTCTAAATGTATTAAAAGAGTAATGTGATATTTTTTTGTGCGTATGACTTGAAATTTAGGAAAGATGGATAATTTTTCCAGCTATAAAAAATGTCACTAATTGTTGTTACTCTTTGCTGTCATTCTTTGTAGGGCAGCATTTTTAAATTGTCATTTAAATATTGAAAATTTATTACAATTAGGAAACAGCTTCACAAAATAAATATGACTGTAATTGCAAGGAGTCTTTATGTCAGTGAACTACAAATGGAACGGAGGGCATGCATGTGTATGGGACACTGTGAATGCAGGGCAGGAAGGCACTGTTTCAAGATCTGGAAAATCCTAATACGCCTTTGCAGTGAGACCCTTGAGAGCAGTGAAGCATTGATGACTTTTGTTTCCTCAGTGTGCAGGACAGACAGAAAGCCTTAGGTAAGAACCAGTGCTCTACAGATAATGTGTACGTTTCCAGAAACTAGCACCCTCGCTGACACCTTAGGTTTTTTGAATAGTTAATTTCTCTATTTGGGTCTAAATTTTAGTATATTAAGTCTACACAATGTCTTTTGGGGGTTAGTTTTGAATATCCACTTTGAACAAATAATATAATATCTTGCCCTTGTCTGTATACTGTCCTTTGAGAGTAGCCTAATTTTTCATGTTACATGTTTTACACAACATAAGGTTCTCTGAGTTATAGAAGGAAAGCCTTTGGTGTATCATGTGTATCATGTTTTGCATGATAAGTACTTTATGCAGTAAGTACTTTATGTTCTATTGATGAGAATGAAAAATTTAAGTGAAACTAAATTATTTCTAGTCCTGAAAGCAGAAATCGTCAAATCACACAGGTGTTTACTGTGTGCAGTCACTTGTGAGCTCTTTCTGTTGTTTATTTAGTTGTCATGTCCTCTGACTTAACCATTATACCAAGTGTTATGTAAGGTAACTGCTAAAAAATGGCCAAGCCAAGATTTGAACCTTGGTTTGATTCTAAGCTAGTACTCTGGAGTTTATGTCTATGTCTTATGTTGCAAATGGATATATATGGTTTTCCATTTAAATCTGTCATTGTGTACTTCATTTGCATGAAGCAATGGATGTAATATGAAATGTATTTCAGTATGGAATTCTGCATGTTTTTGTTGGCCCATATTTGCTGATAACACTAGGCAGGAAGCAAGGATGATGGTGACTGCTCTTTTGGAACATGTCCATTTAAAGGAGCATATACTCTAAAATTCTTAGTGTGAGGATCACAGGTAAGTGGTTAAGATCTACACTTAATTTTTTTTCCTTATTGCATGGTTTTTCCATTCCAAGTCAGTTTTCCAGAAGTTAATAGGACACAAAATGACAGTGAATTTAATGATTGGTCATAAAGCTAGCTCTTAAGAGAACTTGAACAAAACTTCATGTAATGTTCTTAGAAATGGCACATTTGTAAACAAGACTTAAGTAATTTTATCAATATCTGGGTCTAACTTGCTCCTGAGTGGGCCTCAGTGAAAATGCCTTCAGTATATGAGAAGCTCCAAGTAGTGTGTGCTGTGTTTCTAGTTAATGAAGTAAAGTTTAAGCGTTCTAATAAAGTACAGCTCGTAGAGCATAAAGCTTTAATGTGCACAGTTCTTGCAGTGTGAAAAATTAAAATCCTGAGTCTCCAGATTATTTGTCTGTTGTGATTGCTGAATGACAATTAGCAGGATCTGGTATGGTGGATGTGAGAAGTTCCAGATGTGCTTTACCATTAACAGGTAGCTACAAGTCTTAGAAGCATTCAGCTTCTTAAATTAAAATCTATAATAAAACTCAGAAATCATGAAACAAAAACATGTACAAGACAGTTCACCCTCAAAAACTTAAGATGGCACTGTATAGTATTAATTCAGGACCTTTATTTGGTGCATTTAACACAACTGATAATTACAAAATCCACTTTGCCTGTGTAAGTGATCAACACAGACACCTTGTTGGCTCTCTTGAGTCTTCACTCTATTTGGACCATAGGAAAGTAGGATATATTACCTTTCAAAAATTGCAAAAGTTTATATAGCAAATGGTTTTAAATTGATAGGCAAGTGTTATAATTTCATATGATTTACAACCTCACAATCTAAAGTTGATTAGATTTCAGTAAAATTATCTTCTAAATTAGTCCTCCCACTTCCTGGAATAGAGGTGTAAATAACTATACTACAAGTAATATGCATGGTGCAGTTCCATGCAAATGAAGTGTGGTAGCAGCATTACAATTTAAATGCATTAAAACAAAAAATGCAGAAGCTTGCTGTTGGCTTAGATCATTGGAGCTTCTAGAAACTCTTTACTGGTTTAAAAAGGAAAAACAACCTAAAAAATGCAAAATCTCTCTAATAGGGGCAGTGCTGGAATTCGGAATTTTAGAACTCATTCTAAAGCCTGTGTTTTTAATGACTGGTCATGTACCATCTCCAGGAACCAGTGGTTTGTACAGAGTGGGCAGTGCTAATTGAATTTGTATCTTAAGAGTTTTCTTGGCATTTAGTTTGATGGAAACTTATGTTGGCTAATTGGTGTTCCTGATACTGAAAGAGCATGGACAAAGAATTGTAATGCGCATATTGGTATATATGATATGTGCTGTTTGCAAAAAAAAAACTGTCAGATATCAACACCTGTGGAGTTAATATTTTCTCTGTGTTAGCCTAGACCTACCAGCTTGATGTTTTAAAGGTAGATGAAACAAGGCTGAGAAATGCATCTGAAGAATATGGTCTAGAGTGATACAAAACAATTCGCTCTGTTCCAATGCAGCTCTTGCAAGAGACACAGCATGTGTTTACCAGCAAAACAGGAAGACATGGCGACTGATGTTTAAATGAAGGGGTTAGGGGAGAGGCTGGGGAAGATCTGGATCCAGTTTCAGAAAGTTCCCTAAAGAGGTTGCCTACGAATGGTTTTGCAACATTTCTAAGAAAAGCATTTCTTATGCAAAAGTCCGTATTCTTGTTGGAAGGCATCTATATTCATTTGACTTGACTTGAGCCATTAAAGGAACAGAGTCCTTTTTCAAGGCAGTGAAGGTTTGTTCTTACCTAGCTTATAGAAGAGTGCTCAAGAATAAAAGGCAGCTCAAGAGAAGTAGCCAGGCTTTTACTGGTGTTTATCCTAAGTACACACCAGAACCTAGGGGATTTTTTTTTTTAAAGGGGGGTTGTCTCTTGTGAAGATTATGACTTTATAGGTTCAATGTGAAACTGGGACTAGGGGAGCCATTGTTTAACGGTTGTGTTAACACTCCCTGTTTTGTTAATTAGCTAAGGTTATTCTTAATAAGTTGTAAGATGCTTTAGTATTTTGTATTTACTAAACTTTAACTGTTTCTCAAGGCAAAGTGTGCTTGTAAGAAAATGGGCTCATGGTCACAGGTCACATTCATCACAGCTAAGCTGTTCTGCCCCACAGAAAAGTAGCAACCTGTGGTCTCTTGATAGGCCTTATCACTAAGAGAAAATGAACTTAGATAGAAACCCAGCATTGTTCAGTGACTTCTACAAGTCCAAGTTTAGGCAGCAGTGTTAGGTGAGTAAAAAGCAAGTACCTATTGACTTGAGTTTGGAATTGTCCCACTAGAACCATGGCTATACAAATTGAGATTTGTATAGCCAACTTTGCAAATTATATCTGTAAATATAAACATTTTCCTGGCAATTTCCAATCTAGATGGCTTGAAGAGATTCTATTTTTAGCCTTTGGTTTGAAGATTGTCTATATAATCTATCATTAAGAGAACTTCCTGAAGAATTCAGGATTCTTGATTCCCTAATTCCCCAGTGTAAGTTTTTGATTATTTTTCAGTAGTTCATTCATAGAATTATCCAGTAAAAAGTTAAAATGTGGTCGCTCCCTCACCAGATTGGCACAAACGTTGCATAATCTAAGCATATAAAACCCTACCAGCTCTTAAAACACAATTCCAGTTTTCAAGGTTAATGAATCGTACTTCCCCCTAACTCTAAAACAATCTTCCAGTTTCAACTGTTCCCCTTCCAAGATGTACCACCTACATGCCCTTCATAGACTTCCCAATAGTGAGTCCTGTTCTCAGCCTCCATGAAACACAGCCTGGTGTTTACTTCTCATGACTCCATTCTCTAAGCCTCTGGATCCAGTGGCAGTCTGGGAGCAGGTGGTACTGCAACTCTCATGGGAAGTCATTTTCCATCTGTCTCATGGGAGGTCATTTTCCATCTGTGTCCTCTTCTAGAGGATTGACGCTTTGGCTTACTAAGGAGTAGCTGGTAGCACGCTTTCACTGAAATAGCTTTTAGTATAGTACCTAACTAATCATTTTCAATAACTGACTTATTACCCATTAAGGATAGCAGCCATCATTTATTTATGAAACAATAAATGGGTTGGGTGCCTTCATTTGCATAAAGTTAATCTGAGCCTAAGCTGCCCATTAGCCTTGCCAAATCACACTCTGATCAACTGACCTTATCACCTAAAGAATATAAAACTAGATACTCATCTATTTTTAAGCTAGTATGACTGTCTAAAATATACCTTAAGCCTCATTTTTCCTGTTCTTTATAGTCATTATGACCAAAATATGAGGAGTTAAAATAGTTACAAAACAATTATACTGAGTCCAGGTTTTTTTTTTTTTTCTTTTCTCCTTTTCTTTTCTTTTCTTTTCTTTTCTTTTCTTTTCTTTTCTTTTCTTTTCTTTTCTTTTCTTTTCTTTTCTTTTCTTTTCTTTCTTTTCTTTTCCTTTTTGGGTTTTTCTTTGGTTTTTCGAGACAGGATTTCTCTGTGTAGCCCTGGCTGTCCTGGAACTCACTCTGTAGACCAGGCTGGCCTCGAACTCAGAAATCCGCCTGCTTCTACTTCCCAAGTGCTGGGATTAAAGGCGTGTGCCACCACGGTCCGGCTTTTTTTTTTTTTTTTTTTCTTCTCCTCTTTCTCTGAGTCCAGTTTTGTGTCAGTGCTTTTGCACACGTATGTCTGTGTTTGGACACCTTTGGTCTGGGTGTGCTTGTTTGTATATGCATGATTGGAGACTAGATTTTAAAAGTTACAAGATAACTGATGGGGAAAGGATTTTTTCTATGTTTTGTTATATATACAGTTCATTATCAGACAATAATAAAATGACTTTAAGCCCTAGTTTTTTTAAAAGGTGCTTAAACCACCAACAAATTCTACTAAGGCAAAAAATGTGCACAAACCCATAAACCCACATACCTAGAACATCTCAGTAAATTTGTTTACTAAGAAAAGTAACCATACTAAGAAAAGTTAACCACTGTTACTTGTGTCATCAAAATTTATTGTGTGGATACCTCCTGTGCTTAAAAACTGTACTACAAATGTGTGAATATAAAACATCTACATCTGTACAAAAACATGTTCTATCAATTGTAGCCAAGGATTGGTATGATTTATAGTCCTGTCATTTCTGATACCAATTTTAGGTAACTATAATTTATATAGTCACTGATTTATATAGTCTCTCTAGATTGGATTCTAATTCCTTAATATAAAATTCAACCCAGATTTATAGGGGACTCTGAAGGAGGGAAGTCAAAAAGACCATAAAGTGCAGGTGATTCTCACCAAATTCTATTTCATTCTTTATATATCCAAACACAATGCATACAAATAACTTTATTTTTGGAAGTTTCCTCTGCTGGTGGTGTGTGGACTCCCAGACATAACTGGGCTGTTATAAAATAAACATCCCCAATTTGTCATTTGATTTATGTGTTCTATATAGCCTAATTTTAAAGGATATTTAAGTTACACTAACATTTGTTTTTTTCCATAAAACTCATTTTACCCTATCTGTCCAGCACTTTCTTTGTTAGAATTTTAGGGACTGGAGACTCAACAGGGAATGAGGTAGACAAAAGCCTTGAGCATGCTCTGAATGACAAGCATGTGCAGAATTTTGCGGACATGCTGTGATGGCAAAGGAAGAGCTTTGTAGTGAGGAGTAGCATGGTAGAAGGCGTAAGTTGTCACTTTAGATAAGATGGCTGAGTGTGTTTTAATGAAAAGGTGATGCTTTGAGATAGGCATTGAGTAACTCATGTCACTGAGAAAAATAAGTTCTGGCTAGAGAAAGAAGACAGGCCAATACTGTCTGTAGGGGACTAGGAGAGGGCATCCCAGGTGCAAAAATATAAGACTGGTGTGGGATGGGACAGACAAGATAGAAGCAGGGCTCCACAAAGTACAGGGCTGTGAAGTCCCCAGGGAGGGCCACAGCCTTCACTCCATTGCAAGGGTTATGAATGGAGTGCTATGGAGCATTGTGCTTGCTGGGGTGTGACTATGTCCTCAATCTCCAGCAGAAGACTGAGGAGTTCTGGGGCCAGGTTCAGAAGTGGCCATGATGAGAATGTGGAAGAAAAGGATGTCACTTAAAGGCTTTTGTTGTGAGAGGTTGTAAAAAAGATTACCATTTTAGGAGAAGGTGTTAAGTATGTTTTGTTTTTGTGGGTTGGTTGGTTGGTTGTACTTATTTTTAATAGACTTTCATTTTGGAGTAGTTTTAAATGCACAGGGAAATTGATCAATTCAAGAGAGGGGAATCAAGGGGTCAGTGTGGAACCTTGCCATTTCTGTAGCCAGAGACCACTGAGCACTGCCCCTGGGACGTAGGGAAAGGGAATGGACTACACATGCTGCAGCTGTAAGAATCACCACTCTATGTGGTGTCATTTAAAGCCCAAGTGCAGGAAGAACCTTTGAAGGCCTTGCATACGCATGATGTATTGCCTTTCTCCAAATGAATTTGGGTTTTTGAAGATGGTCACCTGCTTAACCTGACATTGAGCTTTGCCAGTGGAAGGCACCGATGAGCCACCACAGAGAAGCAAGGAGCATTTTCTGGTCAGGTTCCAGCTCTGCTGGCTCACAAACTGACTTTCTGCCAGGCAGCTCTAGCACCAGATTAGGTGCCAGCCAAGTATAGCTTTCTCTAGCTGTGGGTTTTCTGGGTTTTGTTTTGTTCTTATAAAGGCTTATTGATCTTTATTTCTGTGTCTCTGCATCATGTGTGTGCAATGCCACCAGGGGCCAGAAGGAGTCAGATCCCATGGAACTAGAGTTACAGGTAGTTGTTAGTCACCATACTTGCTGGAAGCTGAACCCAGGCAGGTTCTTTGACATACTATCTCTCCAGCCCTAGCTATGGTTTTCTTAAGCCCTTAATGTAGGTTTAGCAGCTTATCTGATTACTACCAGCCTAATTGCTACGGCCACATCCCCTCTAGACATAACACATATATGCACACATGCAGTCCTGTCAAGCAGCTCTAGTAAAATGGCTGTTTGACCTTTGCTCCTTGAAGCTTTTGGAGCTGCTTGTGTAAGTCCATTCATGGAAGCCCACTAAGTTAGCAGGATGTAGTGTCTCTAGCACGTGATTCCAGCAATGTCTGCAAAGATATCCCCACCCCTTCTGCAGGCCCAATCCCTTCTGTCAACTCACTGGCTGCCTCCACTGGCCCAAGATCTTGGACTTTGTTCACCAAGCTCTTCCCAGCATAGACAGTGTGATAGTGTGAATAGGTTTGACCCCCATAAACCCATGTATCTGAATGCTTGGCCATAGGGAGTGGCACTGTTAGGAGCTGTGGCCTTGTTGAAGGAAGTGTGTCATTGTGGAGGTGGGCTTTGAGGTCTTCTATGCTCAAGCTATGCCCAGTGTCTAGTACCATGTCTTCCTATATGCTGTCTTGCTCCCTGCCATGATGATAATGGACTAACCCAATGAAACTGTGAGCCAGCCTTAATTAAATGTCCTTTATAAAAGTTGCTGTAGTCATGGTGTCTCTTCATAGCAGTTAAGACCTAAGACAGCATCTGTCCAGCCCTTGATCCCATTGTGGTACCTATCTCCACACCTCCCCACTGTCTGGCTCACCAGCTCCTGAGAGGATTGTTGCTCCTTGTCTGTGAGCAGGATTAGGCAGGTCCTTTTTCCACACCCTCTTCACACAGGCTTGAACCCCAACATACTTGTGAATCTGTCCTGAAGAACTCTGCCTAGGGCTGGAGAGATGGCTCAGTGGTTAAGAGCACTGACTACTCTTCCAGAGGTCCTGAGTTCAAATCCCCGCAACCACATGGTGGCTCACAACCATCTGTGATGGGATCTGATGCCCTCTTCTGGTGTGTCTAAAGACAGCTACAGTGCACCCATATACATAAAATTTAAAAAACAACAAAAAAAAACCTCTGCCTAAATTGTAAAGTACCCAGCAGAATTATTTTGTTTCATGGTTACTCTCCCATAGAAGCTTAAATACTCATGTTTAATCATCTAAATAGTAATCCTCCATGTTACACTTGCTGTGGTTAATTTATTGTTTAAATCCGTCTCTTATCATTCCCAGACTGGCAGGGTATTGAGAGTAGAGAGAAAAAGGTTAGGGGAAAGTCTCTGAGACACTTAGTAGAAAATTAGGAAGATTAACAAGTTTGCAACCCAAAGCAATGCTGCTTTCCAGGTCTCCAGGGACAAAGCTCTCCTATGTGTAGGAAAAGGCAAGTTTGTTTGGAATATCACTAGCTATGAGTAAACTTCAGGGCTTTGTGTGGTTTTAAAATCACACATCAGTTATTGTAAATAGAGAAAAATAAGATCCTGGGATACCTCCTGGTGTTTTTTTGTATGACTTTAGTGTGCTAGTGTGGTTCTAGGACCTGAAAGGTCTAGTGAGTAAAATCAGGAAGCTTGTCATCACAGAGCACCCGTTATGGAGGGTGAAATGAGCAGTAAGCGTGGAAAGACGTACATGAGAGTGTGTTTTCTGAAGGACTTGTGCAAAGGACTGAAGAGTAACAGTAGATCAGAATGGTATCCATGGTTAGGAAATGCTTTTGGAAGAGGTAGTATATAGGCTGAGACCTAAATGTAGACAAAGGTATAAAATAAAACAAAAATAACCTCTGAGCAAAGAGCATCTATGCTAGACTGTATGGCAATAAAAGGAGCTTTGCAGAGTCAATTGAAAAGGAAGACAAGATGTGTCTATATGATTTTATAATTAATCTATTCAGTTGATTTATTCATCCTATTGTATGAGTTGCTTCCTATGTAGATTACTGTTCTTTTTAAATTTTGAGTATGTCACACAGTAAAAATCACTACCCCACAAGTTGTCTTTGCCTTGTACATGTGGAGGCATGAGGGGAGGATTCATGCTTTTCCCTTCACTGGCTTTTCTATAGTCTCCAACCTCTGCTGCCTCAGACTCTTCCTGCAGCCGTGTACCATCTTGACCTCTGGCTTCCTCTCCTACCCCACCTTTCTGTCTGACCCTTAACCTTCCTGCGTCCTCTTTGGAGAGCCCCAAGATATTATGTCAGTCCCAACTAGGTAAATCAGGATAATCTTCCTACTCAAGATTGTTTAAATCACGCCTGCTGCTCTGGGGATTAGCATGTAGGCACTGTGAGGAAGCCATTATATAGTGTATCACACCGAGTAAATAATTATTTTTACTTTTTGTGAAAAATAAAATAAGGTCAAGCTTTATTTTTTTCTTTCAAATGGGTACCTGAGGGATTTAGCAGCTTCTGTTTTAATAATGTGATGTGTGTTGATTAGCATAACATCAAGAGAGATGTAGATTTCTCTCACATCGATTAGTTTCTTCCACTTGCTTTATAGCATAGAACATTATTTATGACTTTACTAAAAGACAATGACGCTTGCCACCAAGTCTGATGACCTGAGTTCAGTCACCAGGACCTATACCGTCGAAGGAGAGAACCAGCTCCCACAAGTCCTCTGACTTTTACATATGTGCTATGGCGTGTGTTCACAGGCACACATAATTGCAAACACACGCACAATGTAATATAAAAAGATTAAGGCTACCCTTTACTATAGTTGTACAAGTCATTTAAAACGGACCACCTAAAAAGTATTTGACCAGTAGAAAATGAATGTGAAGTTAATGTCTAGATAAGTAATCTGAGGGTCAAATGACATTTTCACAAGGGTCACATAGCTATCCTGCATATCAGATATTTGTATTACGATTCTTAACAGCAAAATTACAGTTATGAAGTAACTACCACAACATGAGGATTTTTCAAAAGATTTAATTATTTATTTTATGCATATGAATACACTGTAGCTGTCTTCAGACACAACAGAAGAGGACATCAGATCCCATTACAGATGGTTGTGAGCCACCATGTGGGTGCTGGGAGTTGAACTCAGGACCTCTGGAAGAGCAGTCAGTGTTCCTAACCTCTGAGCCATCCCTCCAGCCCAAGGAACTTTATTATTAGGAAGGTTGAGAGCCACTGGTCTAGAGTATAATTTTTATAGCTTAATTATTTTCATGCTGATGAAATGTATGTGACAATTTACCATCCTTACATTTGAAAAACCAAAAGCAATGAAATGAACTGAGGTAGATTTAGATTGGTTTAACGGTAGCTCTCAAGAATCCCCCACATACATGAAGATGCTTATACAACCATCTTAAGGATTATATCAACTCTGACCCAAAACCACAAAGGAAGTTACAATGAAAGCAAAGCAAAAATTTTTAATTAAACAGAGGGGCCAGGCATGTTGGTGCACATCTTTAATCCTAATGCTTGGGAGATGGAAGTAGGTAGAGCTCTGTGAGTTCAAAGCCAGACACAGAAGATTCACCCAAGATAATTTGGCTCTGGATTTGCAACATTCCAAATTTCCCATAGTTTTTGAAGTCTTAATCAGTTAATAAGCCTTGCAGAAGGCTCACTGAAAAGTGGTGTTCTTTCCAGGAACCACGAACGAGCCTGACAACCTAAGTCCATTGCATGCCTGGGACCCAGGTGGAGAAAGCCAACACCTGAAAGTTGTCCTTTGATTTACACACACACACAAACACACAAACACACACACACACACACACACACACACACACACATACACACACACACACAAATTTAAAAATAAGATTATTTTCTTTTTGTTGAGTTTTAAGATTTCTTCATGTACTTTAGATAATCCATTATCAGATGCATATGTGTGGCTTGTCTGATTCTTTTAGCATTATGTGTTTTAGATGTTAGTAAGGTCCAGATCTCATTTCCTTAATGGGGCATGGTTATTTTATTCAATTGAAAAGCTCATCACCAAGTCCATGGTCAGAAGGGTTTCTTTTCTAGTAATTTTCTAAAGACTTTATAGGTTTTCGATTTAAATGTAAGCATAGAACCCATTTGAGCTCATCTCTGTGAAAGATGCAAGATTCTTTTTTTCTCTTCTTTTCTTCTGCCTGCCTGTTTGCTTGTTTCCCATGTAGATGTTTCTGCTAACGCACCAGTTGTTGGAAAGTCTATCCTTTTCTGTCAAATTGCCTTCTTTCCTTCAGTTGAATAGATTTGGTATGGAGTATATTCCTTGACTTGTTATTTTGCTCCATTGATTTGTTGTGTCTGTTCTCTGTCATCTTCACTGTTGGAACTTTATAACAAGTTTGGAAGGCAGGGGCATAAGGCTGTAACTTAAATAGGTTTTCATCAAATGACTTCTTTAGATGAAGTTCCCTCTTGAAATTAATTTTTTTCCTACATAGTAAATATCATGTTTCTCCATTTCATGATAAAGTAGGGAGCTCAGAGGACCTCATTCTCTCTAGCCTGTACTTGTTTGCATGAAATTGTTTACTACGTCTCGTGCATCAGACTTAAGTCCATCCCACTCCCGTTAATTGTCAAGCAGCTGTGATGACTAAATATGGAAGTTGGGTGGGGATAATTATTTATTAAAATTCAGCCTAAGGACCTGCTCTATGGGTCCCCTCTCTACCTGGAGCTTTAGCCATGTATATCAGCTAATGTGGAAAGAAAGCTGTTTTTTATTTTTTTTTATAAATATTTATTATTATTATTTTATTTTTTATTTTTGGAGACAGACTTACGGTATAGCCCAGGCTAGCCCCAAACTTATGGTCTTCCTACTGAGTGAAAGCAGTCTCTCAATCCTGAAAAATGAGAACTAGGTTCCAGTTCTACCCAGTGGTCACAAGTATCTACTCCAATGATACAAGTGGGGCTGACATATTTCCCATCAGCCATTTTGTAGAGGACAGATACCTTACTAGGTGATTTCCCTCCAGTCATCATGCGTAGTCTACCACAGATCACTGCCAGCTCAGAAGGGAGAAGACACATTTCCTTGTTTGGCATAAAATGTAATCTGGAGCTGCTGCAATCTGAGTACCAGGGACACTACAAAGCCCATGCCTATGTCTCCTACAATACAATTATGTTCTACCATCCAAAGTGGGGGTGGGGACAGAGAAGGATCCCCTGAGCAGGATCAGCCACATGAAAACAATGACAAACTGAATAGTCAGCAAATGGCTCCAGCACAGAATTAACACAGAAGGCAGAGAACAATGGAACAGTATTTAAAAACTGCTTTTCAGACTCACTGATTCAGGGATATTGGAACAATAAACCAATATTGTCAGGGAAGAGGCTCTGAGTGCAAAAATACAAACTTTGAAAATTTTTTAAAATGCCGAAATATTCTCAATTCACTGTAGACACTAAATGAAAAATGGTTAAAGACACAAAGAAAAAATGGTTTATAGAGTAAAGGACTCCATGAATTCAAAACAGGGAAGGGGGGAGGGAGAGAGGGAGATAGATTGAGGGGATTGGAGAGATGGAGACCTAGAGAGGACAAAGAACTTAGAAGAAACTTCATGTTCCTGATGTAGTAACGTCAAGAAACAAGCAGTAGATACTGAAAGAACTCCACCCCAAACCCCCATCACCAACCTTCTACCCGCCTACCCCACCCCATTTAAGAAAACACCTCTCAGATGCTCAGTAGGATTGTATAAGAAGTTGAAACAAATTAGAAATCACTTACTGAGACCTCTCTCAACAAAGTACATGTTCTGCAATCTAAACAAGGCAGTACTAAAGCGGGAAAGAGACTGTGTTGCAATCCCAATGCAGCGTGTAGTGGGGTGCAGCCCTGAGGAATTTCAGACATCTCAGAATTTCATACCATAAAAATCTAAGGGTCCTCACTGAGGACCTTTAGGCCTCATACAATGCTCTGAAACGAATTCCTCTGAAGTCTTCCAGCCTAAAGTAAGTGTGAATCTGAATTTCAACTGGAAAAACTTGAGCATGAACTCTTGACAACAAAGGACAATGAAGGGGGAGATGGAGAGATGGCTCAGTGGTTAAGAGCACCGACTGCCCTTCCAGAGGTCTTGAGTTCAATCCCCAGCAACTATATGGTGGCTCACAACCATCTGTAATGGGATCAGATGCCCTCTTCTGGTGTGTCTGAAGACAGCTATAGTGCACCCACATACATAAAATAAATAAACAATTCTTTAAAAAAATGTTTAAAAAAAACAAAACAATGAAGGCCGTGTCCCACCCAGAAGAACGAAATCGTAGTGTGACATTTTACAGACTCGACTCTTCGGGGAGAAGCTCTCTACTAAGTAAGCCTTGAAGCTCTTGTAAATTTTGTATTCTACCTGATTTTATGCCAATTTGGTTTGAAAGTATCATTTATCTGGGCCTAACTTGGTGTCAGGGGCATGAGTTGGCAGGCTGTGGGTTAATGCAACCTCCCTTATTCTGGGTATCATGCTCTTGGAACAGGAGTTTGGATAGAATGAGATCCACAGAGACTCATTTGGGTCTAAAAGAAATACTTTGGCTCAAGTTGGACCTTGGGTGTCACTGACTGGAAATTGGCAAACAGCGACAGTCCTGTGTTCCTCCGGGCATGCTGCAGTGATCTGCTTCTGGTTCTTGGAGAGAGAAAGCCAGAGTTTGTTTTTCTAGATTCTATCCGATCCTGGCTGCCCCTCCCTACTCCTCAGTTTTCACTGAGGCTGGCTGGAGGTCAAGCTTGTCATGCTACAGCCTTGACGTTACCTGCTCCTTGCTAGTCCAGCGCAGTACATCGTCCTCACTGTCTTCTCAGTTTTGAACAAGGTTGCGACCACAGCCCTCATTGTATCACGATACTACTTGTCTTGACATCACCAGGGCCCCCCTTGTTAAATCGGGGCTGTCTAAACTTCAGGTTCCTTCCAAACCCACGTGGGAAGGGAGTCCTCACCAACATTTCATCACAGGATTCCCTCACGGGGGCAAGGCTCCAAGAGGAGGACCTGCAAGGCTTCTTTAACTTTCCCCTCCGATGTCTCTTGCCCCACCCCTTGTCTTGGTCTTCACAGAACCAGAAAGGGCAGGCAGGCTTTTTAAGTCCTACTTCTGATTAATCCTCTCTGCCTTCCTGGTTAATCTCTCTTAGCAAGCAGGATAATTTTTTTTATGAGGTCTAGAAGAATTACTGCAACCTTCTGGGCCAGGCCTAGCATTTGATGTATTAAACAGAAGCAAAGGAATTTGGATATTCGTCTTCAACTAGCTTTCACACATATTTGTCTATTGTCTTACTGCAAAATCCCATTTAAATGTCAGAAGCTGAAAAACTCTTTGTTCATTGTTACATTGCATTTCTATAAAGGAATCTTAATAATTCTCATTTCCTGACTTTTCTTCTGGATGGCAGATGAACACCTTGGACTCATATATGTAGGAAGGCAGAAGAGAAAAGTGCACAGATTTTTAAAAAATATTGTTTTATGCCACTTAAAATTTACAGTGGATTCAAAAATAATTTTTCTAAGGTAGTTAGGTTGACAGAAGACAATTTTTTTTTTCAAGACAGGGTTTCTCTTTGTAACCCTGGCTGTCCTAGAACTCACTCTGTAGACCGGGCTGGCCTTGAACTCAGAAATCTACCTGCCTCTGCCTCCCAAGTGCTGGGATTAAAGGCGTGTGCCACAACTGACTGGCAGCAAATTATTTTTAACATAAGAATTATATAATATAAAAGTAAACATTTTAATAAAATGCTAACAGGTCTCCAGGAGCAGTGAGCAAAGGTATACATTAGTAAACAAAAAGGAAACAAGGATTAATTTCGCATAGAAAGATGTCATTGCTCTTCTAGAAACACAAAACAGTCAGAAAATAGAGCTGAAGATACAAGCTCTTTAGAATTCTGTAGCAATAGTTATTATTATAATATTATTAGCTAGTAGTAACTGAAATTGGCCACAGCTATCCAGTGAAGGAATTTATGGATTCAATGCTTTTATTTTTAGGAAGGAAACAGATTAAACTCTCAATTTAAGCCTGTAATAAAATAACCACAAACTGAACCAAAAGAAAGGAAAATGATATACCAAATATAAAACTAAAAATTAATGGATAAAGAAATTGTGGACTGAGCTAAGGTTTCAATTTTGGAGAACGTTAAATCTATGGGAGATGTATTTCAGCAAAGCCTTCAAGCTCATCTGAGAAGATGAACGGAGAAGCCTATTTATACTTGGCTGAGCAGACACGTGACCACAGGCAGGTTATGGTGTCTTTTTATTATGCTTGGAGTAGAGACAATCAAGCAGCAACTAGACTTCCTCTACAGGACCTTCCCATCTCTCCGGTACTAGACACACCAGGCACCTGTGAATATGAAAGAAAAAGGTTAGGTCAGGAGCCAGGGATGAGCTGATACTCACTTTGAAAAGCATCCCAGAACCCTTTAAATGATTCTCCCTTACTTCCAGTGGCCCCGGAGTTACTTTCAATCCTGGAATGAAGAAAACAGCCTAGAACATGTTCAGAACAAACCATTTTGTTGGGATGAGAGAGGGCATAAATAGAAGTTGACACACAAGGAAGCATGCAACATGTTCCCCAGCAGAGCTCCCTCCCAGAATCCAGGCAGCCAGTGCACACCCTCTAGAAGGGTGACGAATGGCTTTCCTTCAAAATGAGTGACACAAGGTTGACACCAGGAGTACCCTAAAGCCATGACCTGACCAGAGCTTCTTTTTTTTTTTTTTTTTATTTATTTATTTATTTTTTTATTTTTGATACTTTATTGACATTTCCAATGATTCCCCTTTTCTTTGGAAACCCTGTGTCCCCTCCCCCTCCCCGCCTCTGTGAGGGAATTCCTCCTCCCACCTACCCGCCCACCCATTCCCATATTCCCACCTTGACATTCCCTTTTACTGGGGCCACTAGCACCCTCAGGCCCAAAGTCCTCTCCTTTCTCCCTGGTGGCCATCGAGGTGATTCTTCTGCCTCAT
>CM052709.1:70534647-70548668 GCA_028551405.1 Uromys caudimaculatus | reverse complement strand
CTGTGTCTTGCGGGTTCGGGGCAGTACCTGGTGAGCTGTGGGGCGTGTCTTTGGCCCTCTGCTGGGTCTTGCGATCTCCTGAGAGGGATCTTTGTCCCGGCGCTGATTAGCTGTGGGGCCCTGTGGCCCAAGCTGAGGTTTCCCTGACCAGAGCTTCTTAAAACAAAGGTTTTGATCACAGTTACATTCAGAGCCTTGGATCTGCTGTTTGGTTCTTTAAATTTACAGGTAAATATGAATAGCAAATAATGTACAGAAAAGAAATTTTAAAAAATATTACCTGGGAACAGTACAGCACTGTGATTGTAACACATGTGTCATAGAACCATGTTTGTCCTCAGGGAAACTGAAAGAAAAGCAAAGTTTTAAGGTTAAAGTGAAGATTACATAAGCTGTTTTGCACATACTCTCCGGGGACAAGGGTCAGAACTGTCCACTTTTCAACAGGAGATATTGGGAAAATATCCTTGCAGAAGCTTCTTGTTGTTGTTGCTGGTGGTGGTGGTGGTGGTGGTGGTGGTTTTGTCTTTTGTTTTGCACTGCTGGGGATAAACACAGAGCCTTGACCTTGCTAGCCAAGTGCTCTATGATGGAGCTCCACTCCTAACCCTTTTAAAGGCAGGATCTTACTGAACTGCCCATTCTGGCTTCAAACTCCCAATCCTTCTGCCTCAGCCTCCTAAAGAGCTGACATCACAGACTTGTGCTACCACACAGCCAGAAATATTTTTAAGTAAGGTTGTGGTGGCTTCTGTACAATGTTATGGTTCTGGCAAAATCTTTTGTGGTAGATACTGTTCTTAGGCAACCATATGCAACATCTTTATAGCCTTCTGGCATTATTATTTCTTTTAGTTAGAGTTGACATAAGTAACTCCATTTTGATCTGGACAACATTTATATGAGAAGCCAAGACATAGAACAGTTGATTGCTCTAATTTAAACAGTTGACTACTTGCTCTCTCTATATAAATAAATAAATAAATAAATAAATAAATAAATAAATAAATACTTAATCCATAATTTGTCCTCTGATCTCAACATGCATGCCATAGTACACATACACGTAAATAGATGTAGTAAAAATTTTTTTTTAAAAGAAAATATATAGTACAAATGAAGCAACAAGAACCATACTAAAAATAAAACAAAACACAGCACAATAGTCCCCCCCCCCAAAGCACTGGAGAGTAAAGTGACAGTTTTGGAACTAAAAATACCATCACAGAAATGAGAAACTCCACAAAAGAACTGTAGGATAAAGTTGAGAAAGTGAACTAGAAAGCAAGAAAAGAACATCAAAAATGGAAGATAGCTCTAAGATGTTGGATGCCTATATTAATTCCAGAGACAACAGGGAAGGAGGTATATGATAAGAAGAAGCTAACATCAAAAAAATAATAATAGTATTTCTTCCTCCTCCTCTTTCCCCTCCTCCTCTTCCCCCTCCTCCTCCTCCTCCTCTTCCTCCTCTTCCTTTTCCTCTTCCCCCTCCTCCTCCTCTTCCTCCTCTCCCTCTTCCTCTTCCTCCTCCTCCTCCTCCTCCTCCTCCTCCTCCTCCTCCTCCTCCTCCTCCTCTTCTTCTTTAGACTAGGAGAGAATGATGTGAATTTTCAGATGGAATGAACCTACTCAGTGCTCAGAACAGGTCCGATATAGAATTACCATGATGAAACAAAATTTCAGACCACAGAGTAGGATGCAAATATGGTGCTTAACATGTAGAGAATGGGGGTAGAAATTCTGAGACTTCACAAAGTGGACCATGGAAGTCATGATAAGCCAGGCTCCTTTACTTGTCTTCACTAAGCCAGTTAAACAAACAATAGCAAAAAACAGAAAAAGATTTACTCAGTGTGGCCACTTTGGGAAAAGGAACAAAGAAATTCAACGATATCCCACGAATCACCTTCAGGACCCTGGAATGAGGGTTATGTTTAAGCCGAAGGCTAGAGACGTACACAGCGAACGTGTGGTCCCTTGATGTCCATGCCCACCATTGTCTGCACTTCATGGTTTCTACAAGATGATCTGACAAGTTGTAAATCTCTTTCAAGGTGACAAATTCCCCTTCAGACTGGCCCAGTCTTCAGCCTTTTTCTTTTCCCAGCATAAATTTCTTATGAAATTCCCATTTCTTGGGGTGTATTGTTTTAATAGTCTGATAGCCAAATGGAGAGGCAAAATGTCTCTGGAATAGTTTCATTCTTTCCAGGCACGCTAGTTACAGAGTCACTGGACTAAATAGCATCATACAGGTCCTAGAAAAAGAGTGTGATAACTAAGTGTAGATCACTGGTGCTAGAGGGGGACTAAGTAAATGTTCTTAAACAAGTACAGTTAATTTAAAGTATAACTTGAATTTTTTTAAACCTCAGTAAAATATAGGTCTTTCCTCTATTAGGTAATACCTCTGCTTTTGCTGTTTTTATGCAGCCTACTCTAATTTTATTATCCAGATAAAAATATCATATCAGGAAAGGATTTTGATGTTATTCAACATTATTCATACATACACATATGTATATCACAAATATATCACATACATATATATGTACTATAGTATATATGTGTATGTTAGAATATGATATGTAAAATATATAACATTACATATATTATAGGAAAAAAAATATATCAGAGAAAAGCTTGGGTATGGTGGCTCACACATCAAATCCTAGCACTTGGGAGATTAAGACTGAAGGACTTCCTGGAGTCTGAAGCCTGGGTTTCACAATATTAGGTCATCAGGGCTACGTAGTAATACTCTGTCCCAAAATAAAATAACAGCAACAATAGAACAAACAACCACTGACACAACAAAAAATAGAAACAGTATAATTACCACAACACTTAACTTTCATAGTAGAGAATTGTGCTGTACTTCACCCCAAATAATATAGAAAACAAAGCAATTTTTGCTTAATACACAGAAACAATGTGTTAATTCACCCGAAGAATATTTTCCCCACTGGGTCTTGTCAGTACATACCTAACCTGACTTGAATAAAACAGTCCTCCAATTCATTGATGAGTTTTTGCTACATTTTGCAAAGACAGAATACATCCTTGAAAGAACAGTGATCATTAATCTACAACCCAGATCTGGGTGTGACCTTGTCACAGCATAACTTTCCTGTGTGCAACTGAGATATGGAATTGGGACCAACATAATTGGCCTAATTAAGCTCCCACTCTGGGCTTTACCTGTGTGTGCTTTACCATTTAAAAAACATGGTTGTCTATGCTGTTGGCAGAGACGACTCTGTCCAGTTTTGCTGGATGACATCACAATCTACTGTCATATACAGGGTTGTCTGTACATTTACATAACCTGTCTGGTCTCTGGAGGCATTGAAGTCTTACTCTAGAAATTGCCATAAATAGCACATGAAGAATCCACCAGGGGTCAGCACACCAAGTGTGACCACCCCAGTGCTCCTATGAACTGAACCAAGGGGGGGGGAATCTAAATACATTTAAAAATTGTAATATATATATAACTAAAAAAAATCATCTCCCCCTTTCAAGTAAGCTTGCTTGGTACTGCTTTGGTCCTTCCTCCAAGGACTAGAGACTCAACAGTCACTAACTCTGATCTCAATACTGAGTAAATCTATCAGCTCTCCTTTCAATGCTATTATGAAGGCCCAGTAAAGACAGGCTATCAAAAAAGAGAAGTGTGAAGAGACGATGTGTTTACAAACTAAAATAAATGGCTTTGTGGGCCAGAAGGTGACCAGCAATGCACTGTTAAATGCAGTGTCCAAAAAAGATCCATCCTGAAGTAATTAGAGAATAGTCCTCACTAGTAAGAGAAGAGAGCCAGAACACAAAACAATGAGCAGAAGCCCAGAAACTGATAAAATATAAGCCAATTATAAACTGCTGGCTGTAAAACAGCAGAAGAAAAAAACCAAACAAACCACTCTTACATTTTGTTCTGCTTCCATAAGTTCAAAACTCCTAGGGATGGGTAAACTGAGCAGGCCACGTGGATGGTGTTTCAGGTGTGCTAAGGGCTCTTTTGCTATCATTCAAGACAAAGTTAGTAGACATTTCAGATTCGTTGGAATGTATGGTCTAATAAGTACATTACATAATTAAGATAAGCCGTTCAAAAATGAGAGCATTGTCTGTAGGGTCAGTAACAGAAAGGGAAAACACCAAGTTTTATAGTTTGGTGGACTCTAGGAGAGGGAAAAGAGGAGAATCTAAAGAAAACAAAAGACAGTCAGTCACCAGAAGGTCAAAACAAGAGAGTCATGGTAAAGTACCCAGTAACCCATGAGTCGAGGAGATAATGAGTTCACTATAAAGGAAGAAGTAAGAGACTATAGGATCAAAACATTTGATTTAAATCTTGGCATGGTGATTTAGTGATTCAGCTCAGAATACTATAACTTGTCATAACATGGGTGGCTTACAAATGACAGCATTTGTTCACGGTTCTGGAGGCTGGAAGTCTATAGGTCAGAGCACCATCAGAGTTGTTACAGTAGTATTGGAGACACTACTGTAGTAGTAAGGGAAATACGACATTCAGATCACAACAGATAGTTTTCTTTTCTTTCTTTTTTTAAAAAAAATGTATGTATGTATGTATGTATGTATGTATGTATGTATGTGTTCTAGCACTATCTGTATGTACACCTGCGTGCCAGAAGAGGGCAACAGATCTCATTATAGATGGTTGTGAGCTGCCTTGTGGTTACTGGGGATTGAATGCAGGACTCCTGGAAGAACAGACAATCCTCTTAGCTTCTGAGCCATCTCTCTAGCCCAGCCAATAGTTTTCTGATGCAGGATACACATAATGTTAAGTCACCAAGATAAATTAAAACAGGGGATTAGAAAACTTGTGCCTTGAAAACAATTAAATAACAATCCTAAAATAGTCTAAAATAGTCTAGCAATATCAAGTTCAGACAAGCTATAACTTATAGAAAAACATACATTTGAAAAATATAAATAAAAGGGACATGTAGTGCTTGCTAATACATATTCATCTAAAAATTATCTTTGGGCTGGCTCTTGTAGGGGACCCACTTAGTTGCTCATGCTATCAAATTCCAGTTCCAGGGGATCTGATGCCCTCTTCTGGCCTCCTCCAGGAGCCAGGCATGGTACACAGATATGCATGCAGACAAAACACCTATATACATAAAATATAAGAACTTGAACAAAAGAAGGAGCAGAAAGGAATAAAATAGTGTGTGTGTGTGTGTGTGTGTGTGTGTGTGTGTGTATCTCTACAAACACCATGACCCCCAGAAAGTCCATAGCAATAGCAAGAAGGAAATCCAACACAACTCAGTAGCCAATATTAGTTCAAACCTTTAGAGTGTGATCCCAGGCAGTTTATTTTAGGCATATTTAAGCACAGCAAACTTAAAAAACTGTTTCTTGGTGATAATGAACTCGATTCCAGGTGCACAACAAAGCATAAGGGATGACTACATCAGAACTGTTTGCAAAGTACAGGTGACCTCTTCCATAAAGATAGGTTTTATAGATTGACTACATGTGACCTATGAAAGGTCTGGGGATAGACCTGATCCAGTCTCTGTCATGCAGACAGCACAGAGGTCACCAGGCTATTAACCACACCCATTCCCAGCCTTCAGAGTGGAAAACAAACTCTACATCTCCTTCTCTGAAGAGATGATTTTCCTAGTGCTTATCTGTGAGTACACGACCTTTACGTCCTTCATATGCTGTGAAAGAAAGAAACTGGGAATTCAAATAAAAGGCTATTTTTTGTACAAAAATTAGAAAATGGATGGAACAAAACAGACAAATAACATTCATAATAAAAGAGAATGTCTCTATATATTTAATGGAGTTTGAATATGCATGTATTTATGGTTTGAAATATAGCGCCACTCTGAAGCCCAGGCTGGCCTCAAACACGCAGAAATTCTCCTGCCTCAACCTACTGAGTGCTGAGGTTACAGATATGAGTCACTGTACTTAGCTTTGTGGAGATTTATAAAAGAACACACCAACAACTCAAACTTTGCTGACATAATTATTTTTCTAAAAAATATGTAAAAATTATGAACCTTCAAAATACCAAAAAGACAAAGATTCTCATAAAAAAGACAATCATGATAGAAATATCAGGGCCCAGAAGGTCCCTTTGGACCTCAAAGGACATCAGATGAGATCATTTTATTTACAAAGATCATATATTTATTTCAAGCCACTTCACAGAGGAAATGGGGAAGTTGCCAGCTAATTCTGTAAAGCTAATATAACCTTCGTGTCCAAGTGTGAGATGGTATAAGAAGAGAAAGTCTTAGGCAAATTACACGGATGATTTAGACGCAAATATCCTAACTAAAATACTAGCAAATACAACTCAGCAGAGTGTCTGTTTAGGAGGCCACATGAAGATTTTAATGCCTTTTTAGACCTGGCTTCAAAATCACGCATTCCTTTTTTTTCTTGTTCACACACACTAGCCCTGATTTGGCATAGAACTTGCCTATATAGGGTTGTGAAAATTTAGAAATGTAGAAAATTTTAATTTAGAAATTAAAAGCTCATATTTCATATTTCACTAACTTTTCTAAAAATTACTACTACAATTTGTGTGTGTGTGTCTGTGTGTGTGTGTGTGTGTCTGTGTGTGTGTGTGTGTGTGTGTGTGTGTGTGTGTGTGTGTGTGTGTGTGTGTGTGTGTGACAGGTCTCATGTAGCCCAGGATAGCCTGGGCTAAGTAGTCAAGATTCCTGTATCCTCTTTCTGAGGGTTGGGATTATAACCACCATGCTTAGTTTAACCAGGGCTTCCTCCAAGCTAGGCAACCCTCTATCAACTGAGTTATACCCCGGCCCCTAAATTCTTAACATGTTTAAGAGAACCATTTTGAGATAACTATAGAGTCACAAAAGATACACACACACACACACACACACACACACACACACACGCACACACACATATATGATTTAAGAGATAATCACAGGTCCATTTACACAGTTTCCTTCTTTGGTAGCATATTGTTAAGTGCTATAGCACAGTATCATAACTAGACCTTCACACCGACGCTGCTATAAACAGAAGTGTTCTAGCACTATAGGGGCCCCTCCAGTTCATTCTTTTAAAGCCCAGGTTTTTGTTTATTTGTTTTTGCCTTTTAAAATCCTGTTTTACCATGGAATCTTTGACTTGAATAACACTATTGATTCCCTGGGTGCACAGTGGAAAGTGTTGGGCTTAGTCTTCAGTTGAAGGGAGCATTAAAAAAACCTGGCACCTTAAACTGGGCCAGCCTTTGTAAGCCATGTTCGCTTAGAACTCGGCAAGCATTAGATCAGGAACCCGAAACATGATTGGCTTCTGCAGGCCTTGGAAACGTCCTATCACAAGTGGCCTGGCTGCCCTTTCTAGGTAAAGGGTTCCTATTTTCAGAAGGCAGTTCGTCCAGGGTTAGAAAGAGCTTCCCAGCCAGGGCTGGGAGAAGCCTTCTGTGGGCTTCTGATCTGTGTGGGAGGGTAAATCTCTTTCTATTTCAAAATGCCACAATTCTTAATTCTTTTCATGCCTTTGGGTTCTGTGACCGCCCCCTTCCCAGCCCAGCCCAGCCCACACTCACAACCCTCTTCCCTTACACGTTTGAAATGTATGGGCACTTGAGAGAACTAGCTGGGTGGTCCTCCATGGGATGCCAGTCTAAGAAAAGTAATCACCCCAGCTAAGCTCAGCTGGGACTTTTATGCATTGAAGCTTATCCTCATGAAACAAGTAACTAATAAAGCCAGTTGTTTTCAGTTCTGTGCAACTGAAGACTGGAGTTGACTGGAGATCCTCTAATGTGAATGAGAACCACAGAGCTCTATCAGAGCCCTCAGCCCCTCCAGAGATGACCTTGGAAATGAGAAAGATAGTATTCCTTGGGTCTGATCCGTTAGAGAGATGGAAAGGACTGAAAACCTCTAAGAACTTTTTCTTAGATTTTTTTTTTTTTTTGAGTCAGCATCCATCATTCCATTCACAGCTGTCCCTTGTCCTGGCTAGGTGCAATCTGCTGGCCAGACTTCCCAGGGAAGGGTGGGAGTTAGAGAGAATGGGGTTCTGTCTAACCCAACAGGGACTATACGCTAAGGCAGTCCTGTGAGACTTTGCAGTGTGCATTCCAGTGTGGAAGCAATGACCTTGCAGTTATTGGTGCTGAAGAGGAAGAAAAAGAGTGGGGGAAGAAAGGTCAATGAAAAGGGAGTTCTTAAGTGTTTCTGATTTTCTTTTGTAGAGAGGACAGAACTGGGGTCAACTGCAGAATAGCTCATCTGGGGGAATTCACGGCTACAAAGGACAGCAGAAAATCAGGCCTCGCGTCTCTGGATGACTCTTAGGCTACTTCTGGGTTCAGGAAAAGGAGAGGAACCCATCCATCTGCACACAGTTCTCTGCCCAGGTGAAAGGGTGTAACAGTCAGGGCACCTGGGCCCTCTGGACCGTTTGCTGTTGTTTTGTTTGTTTGTTTGTTTGACGTCACCGGCTATTCTAGAGCAGGAAGGTCTCAAACAAAGCATCATTACTTAATGAGAAGGCAGAGACTGAGCTTCATGCTGTCAGCAAAATTGTGAAAGCCCAGCGGGGCAGCAAATGTTCTTAATCCTATCACTCAGAAGGCAGAAGAAAGTTAATTTAAAAATGAAAGAAAGAAAAAGAGAAAAGAAGCTAAGTTTTAGTACCTAACATGGTCTAGGGAGAGTGTCTTTCTTTTTAGTTCCCTATAAGAAGTCTTCAGAGATAACTTCTTCCCTAAAGGATCCTTCAGGGCTTGGATGAGCAGGTGCCTTGGGTCCTATCAGCTTATTTTGGGCTCTTGGCCCTGTTCCAAGGGGGATACAGACCTAGAACATGTGGTGCCTTCAGCCTGGCCAGGGCTTGGCCGCCTCAGTAGGTTACTGAGGTACTGGGACACAGTGAGCAGTGTGGTAGAGATGATGCACTGAAGAGACAGGTGAGCATCCGGTCTCCAGAGAGAGGTGGCAGCCACTTGCAGGGCATCTGGTATCTGCTGTGGATCCAGGTGTGGGCAGAGGCTTGCCAGTACCACAGGACTTGGCAGGATTTTGTGGCCAGGCCTCCCAATGTCAACTTTGCTGGAACTGCTGGCTCTTCCTCTACCTCCCTTGCGGGCATTCCTGACACCTTGGTGCAACCCCCTTGGGCTTTGAACTTCCTCAGCTTCATCATATCCATCTTGTCTGAACTCAAGGTGCCTCCCCTATCTTCCAGGACACACAGTGGCCCCTTTTTCACAGAACATAGAAGGACTGAAGCTAAGCTTTAGGCTCTTGACCACCACAGCCTGACCCCGGCTTCTATACTGGACCTAAAAAGACCCAGGAGATGGTCAACGTCGCAGGGGGATACCTGGCAGCTGACAGCCCAGACCCTGTCAAGTTGGTGCCTTTGGATGGGTTTACAAAATCCATCTGGGGCTCTCTCTCTACATAGCCCTGGCTGTCCTGGAACGCCCTATGTAGATCAGGCTGACAGACTCACAGAGAGCCATCTGCCTCAACCTCCTAATGGTTGGGATTAAAGGTAGATACTACCAGGGCTGGCTTTTTTTTTTTTTTTCTTTCTTGTTGTTCTATCTAAGAATAATAAAGGAGTTTCTGTGTGGTTCAGGCCTTAAACTCCAGCTGTTCAGGAGGCCAAGGCAAGATAATATCAAGTTCAAGGCCAGCCTGGATAATTTATAGACTCAGCCTCAAAAAGTACAGAGGGCTAAGGATAAAGCTCTTTTGATAGAGTGCCTAACATGCTCTAGGTTCAGTTCTGGTCATATTAAAAAATAAATAAAAGTGAAAAACAAACAAACCTGATATTTACTAAGTATGGTTGTAATTTTGTAATAAATAATGAATTAAGACAAATGAATGTGAGTAGACACTTCTGTTGGGCTGATCAGAGGACTCCTTATAATTCAAAGTCCATTTGGATGTCTGATAGTTTCCAGTTTGTTGTGACATTCTCAAGGACATTGTCTGTCTTCCAGTTGCAAAGGTGCTAGTGTGTGTGTGTGTGTGTGTGTGGGTGTGTGTGTGTGTGTGTGTGTGTAGCCTGTGTTTCCTGTCTCTGGAATCCTTAAATAGTGGACAGAAATGAGAGGAAGGAAGAAGAATAATTAAACACTAAGTTAATATTGCTCTCTTTCTGTTCTGAGGGACCACTGGATGGGATTTACATGACAAAAGGGCGAATTTCCATTATAAAAGAATCTTTTAGGCATTTTGTAACTAAATCCTCTTAGGCAAAGGCCTGCAAAGAATTGCAAGGATCTAAAAGAGACAAGAGATTGTCCATACAATAGGTGATGGACACATTTGGAATCCAGCTCAAAGGACTGGGGAGTGGGAGTGTGTGGGAGCAGGAGGCCTGCAGGGACAGAGCCTTGGTCCAGGAGAGAGGAGAGTAACGCACATGGTCATCAGTACGGAGACCTCTATAGCTAGATGACCTGCCTGGTTGATGGTATTGGAAGTAGAAGACCCCGATCATTAATCTAAAGACGCTGGTCCACTTGGTTACTCTGAAGAGGTCGGATGGGAAAGGATTTGGCTACTTCACATGAGCCTTAAAGCCCCAGACAGGAATTTTTGTGTGACATAAGAGTCAGATGGGAAGAACAATGGCAAGCTTCAGAGGAAACTCCCGAGCTTTCTATGGCTGCTCAGGAATTCCCAGTGTGGGAAGTGAGCAGGGCAGTGACTCTGCTCTAAGTTACTTGGCGATGTGCAGATCAGTGGTTTCCAGTTTACAGAACAGCTCCTCTGGAAAGCTGACCTCTAAATGAAACTCTGGGCATTTATATAAAACAGTGCTTTCTTGGGCTGTGTCTTCATGTCTCTGCACCTTGGTGGACATAAACAATGCCATCTATCTAACACTGCCTGTGGGACATAGACTGACCGATAGACAACTTCAATATAATGTATCAGAGTGAATGGGTACTATAGGAACACATGGGCATATTAAAACCCTATCAGGAAAATTAGCTCAAGAATTTATCTAACATACCAGACTGGGGAAAGGATGAAACAACCTCTCCTAGACACCCTGAACCTAACAACTGTGAAGGTAACAGTTCCCACCAACCTGTAATCTGGCCACTCAGGGTGTGAGTCAAGGTAGAGACAGGCAGAGAGCTCCTGACTTCCCCAGAACTTCAGCTTGGCTCAGTCCCCAAGAGTGATGTGACCTAGTTGAATCACCACCCATCCACATACTGTTAGTTCATCTGGAGCTGTCTACCCATTTATCTGTCTAGATCTGTCTGGATCTTCACTTCCGTGGTCTCCAGGAACCCACACTTGATTCTGCATCTCTAATTAACACTAAACTTGATTAAACTCTGACCCGGATTATGACTCTGCAGGGGAGCCTCCAGCAGACTTTCAGAAGAGTTCATTATCTGACCCCAGCAGGATCCCCATTAGTATTCTACCACCTTCTGCCTCTGCCTCTCAATGAGACCTCTTTGAAACCCTTGTACTCTACTGTGGCCCTATTTAGCCATTCCTAATGTGTGTGGGGTGGTGGTGGAGGTGGTGGTGGTGAGGTACTGTAGAAGTTAAATTAGCAGTCAGCATTGGAATAAAAGAACTTGGGTTTTCCTTTACCAGCTTTCAAGGGAAAGCAGGACTCAGTAAGTTGCTGCCAAGGAAACTAAGGTAGCTTGTGAATTCAATTGCTATTCCATACATTCTGACATTGGAAAGACACAAATGTGTCTTCTGTGTTTCTGACACAGTATGCTCATCTCAGCATCATTTTGAGTGCAAATGGTGAAGCAAAGACTGATAAATGTCTTGTTTATGCGTATAAAATATTACCACCAGTCTCAGTGCTTCAATGCTTTTATGAGACACCATAAAGGACAACATTTAATTGGGACTGGCTTACAGTTTCAGAGGTTCAGTCCATTATCCTTGTAACAGGAAACATGGCAGCATCCAGACAGGCGTGGTGCTGGAGAAGTAGCGGAGAGTTCCACATCTTGATCCGCAGGCTTCAGAAGGGGATTGTGTGCCACACTGGGTATGGACTGAGCATAGGAGACCTCAAAGCCCACCTCCACAGTGACGCACTTCCTCCAACAAGACCACACCCACTCCATCAAGGCCATATCTCCGAATAGCGCCACTCCCTGTGGGCCAAGCATTCAAACACATGAGTTTATGGGGGCCATACCTATTCAAACCACCACACCATCTATGAACATATGGATATATCAGAACCATGTCATAAAAATAGGCCTGTGAACTTATCAAACATACCAGAACAACTGTTACTGGAGCTTACTCGTCAGCTCCCTAGTCTTTGCAATCTCTATCAAATGTATTCAAACAAGACACAGAGTATAGTGTAGAAGACTTATGGCTCATTCCAGAGTACAGTGGAGTACACTCAAGGCATGCGCGTGGACAGTGGTAGCTGATGGGTCCATAGCGGAGGGAAACACTGCAATAGCCAGAAAGAGCATTGTGTCAATCTACATATGAGAAGGCAGCTTCATGAGGGGTGTTTAAATTCCACTTCACCAATCAGTCCATTTGGACTAACTCTTAAAGGAGGCGACAATCATATGTCTTTGAGGGGACAATACATTTTCGTTCTTTGCCAGAAAATCTAGAGCTATATAGTAATTTTGTGATCTTTGGGAAAGTTTAGAATGTCATGTCTTCCCTAGGGCCAGTGATGAAATCTATCTTTTGACAAGCAACTAAAGTCTTGCAGTTTCAGGTGCTAATTTTACAAGCTACCAAGGAGAAAGGGTCTATCCTCAATAACATTCAAGCCTCCTGATAGCTGACTAGCTACCTTGCAACTCCTACTCAAAAGCTGAAACCCTAAAATGTTTAAGGGATGGCTCTTAGTTACTTTTCTATTGCTGTGAAGGGATATCATGCCCAAGGTATCTTATAGGATAAAGAGTTTATTGGGGGCTCATGGTTCCAGAGGGTGAATCCATGACTATCATGGGAGGGAGGGAGGGAAGGAGGGAGGGAAAGAGAGAGAGAGAGAGAGAGAGAGAGAGAGACAGAGAGACAGAGCTAACTGGGAAGAGAGCATGGGCTTTTGAAACCTCCAATGACCCCAGTGACATACCTCCTCCAACAAGGTCACACCCCCTAATCCTTCCCAAACAGTTTTACTGCCAGGGAACTAAGCATTCAAATATATGGGCTTGTAGGGGACATTCTCATCAAACCACTGCAGGTATTAAACAGATATGGCTTCTTAAAGCTAAAATGAGATAAAGAAGGGTTTAAGGTCTTCAGATGTGTTGACTTTTAGGTCTCAGGATGATTAAGGGAACCCAGAGAGATTGAGTTAGGTTGCTACTCGATGATCTAAGGGTTGATTTATTGCAAATATGAAGAAAATTAAAACAGCATTTAAGTATCCAAAGATCACTATGAAGATTCTAATAGACACAGCCCACTTCCAACATATATATATTGAAAATATGTGGCTCAAAGTACACTTATGAGATACTCCCCACGATCTTAGTAAGCTCAAAGTATCCTATTTAGAGCTCATAGTACATGTTGGAACCCACAAAGGACCTCCCTTGGGTTGATATCCTGCATTGAGCCCATGTTTTACTTGTATGGAATACAGGGTGTATGTACTGCTGTGATGCTCAGAGCTCCTGGAGCTCCAGGGTCTCTGGGTGTAAGCCATAGCCCACCTATAGTACACCTATAAATACTGCATATTTATAGGGTTCTCGGTGCACCTTTCATAGCTGCTCATGACCACAAAACACCCAGTGTAGAGTTCATATAGCCCTACCCAGAACTTTTTTTTTTCCTCCTTTTTTATTTTTGATACTTTATGTATATTTCCAATGTTTCCCCTTTTCTGAGTCTCCTCTTTGGATACCCCCTGTCTCCTCCCCAACCTGCCTCTAGGAGGGAATTCCACCTCCCACCCTCACCCCCCGTCCACCCATCCCCATATTCCCACCTTGACATTCCCCTTTACTGAGGCCT
>CM052709.1:70498471-70534547 GCA_028551405.1 Uromys caudimaculatus | reverse complement strand
TTTTGTGACTGAGTTACCTCGCTCAGGATGATATTTTCGAGTTCCATCCATTTGCCTGCAAATTTCATGAAGTCATTGTTTTTAATAGCTGAGTAGTACTCCATTGTGTAGATGTACCACATTTTCTGTATCCATTCCTCTGATGAGGGACATCTGGGTTGTTTCCAGCTTCTGGCTATTATAAATATGGTTGCTATGAACATAGTGGAGCATGTGTCTTTATTACATGTTGGAGCATCTTCTGGGTATATGCCCAGGAGAGGTATAGCTGGGTCCTCGGGTAGTATTATGTCCATTTTTCTGAGCCTACCCAGAACTTATAGTGCCCTATGTAGATTCACAGTGAACCTATATGTGCCTGTAGTGACATGTATTAGGCCCAGAGTGGTATGTTTAAAGTTCAGTTGCATCTTCATTGAGGTCATAATGCCCTATCTTGAACTCCTACTTCACTCATATGGAGATCATAGTGTGCCCACATGGAGCTCAGTATGGTTCCCTGTGAATCCATCTTTGAACTCTGGGTTGAGTTGATAGAGCATTATATAATTCATAATGCCCTTTGTATAGCTCACAGTACACCTCTATGTGGCTCACAGTGCTCACAATCAGAGGATATCATGCTGTCTCATAGTGTCCTAAATAGAGCCCGAGTGCCCAGCACAGAGCCCACCATGCAGGTGTCAGAGCTCAGTGGGCCATGTATAGAGTTGACAGTTCATGGAGGAACTCATATATGCAGTAGTATATGATCATGCGGCAGGGTAACTATGGAGCTCCCTGTCTTCCCTGTACATCTCACAGAGCCGCTGTAACAACAGCTCACAGTAGCCTCAGAGGTCTCATGCTGTACTTACACTCATCTCATAGTGTCCTTTCTAGAGGTCATAAGGCCATTTATGGAACTCATAATGCTCTGTATAGTAGCTTCAGTGACATGTTTAGAGCTTATGTTGCGTTACTTATCGCTCACAGCACACTGTGTGGACTTCATAATGTCCTTTATGGATATCATACTATTCATGAGGAGAGGACACCAGTGTGCAAATTTATTGAGCTCACAATGTCTTGTATAGTGCTCATGTAGCACATTTTATAGCAGTCATACTTCCCATTATGCATTCACTGTTTTTCTCTGTGTGATGTCATGCGTCATGTATAGCACACACAATGCCCTACATGCAACTCCTAACATACTGTATAAGTCATTCTTTGCTGTATGTAATTCATTTTGACTGTTCTCGAGGCTATAGTGCTCTGCATAAGTGCTGTGTTAACCTATATTGGGCTCACAAAACCTGCATAGATCTTATAGAGCATATATCTATTGACACTGATCTAGAAAAGATAATTTCATTCTGCATCTAATACTTTTTTTTTTTTTTTTTTGGTTTTTCGAGACAGGGTTTCTCTGTGTAGCCCTGGCTGTCCTGGAACTCACTCTGTAGACCAGGCTGGCCTCGAACTCAGAAATCCGCCTGCCTCTGCCTCCCAAGTGCTGGGATTAAAGGCATGTGCCACCACTGCCCGGCAAGGCAACTCTTATAAAGCAAAACATGTCACTGAGGCTGGCTTATAGTTTCAGAGGTTTAGTCCAATATCATTATGGTGGGACTCATGGCAATGTCCAGGCAGACATGGTGCTGGAGGAGGAGCTGAGAGGTCTACATCTTGATCCTTAGACAGCAGAAGACTGTGTACTACCCTGGTGGAGCTTGAGCATACATGACATTAAAGCCCGACCCCACAGTGACACACTTCCTCCAACAAGGCCACACTTCCTAATAGTGCCACTCCCTATGGGCCAAGCAGTCAAACACATGAGTCTATTGGGGCCATACCTATTCAAACCACCACAGGTGCATCATGGTCTATATAATGTATGTATGTTTTGCATTGCATCCATCTCATGATACAAATTATAGCTGTCATCCTAAAGATGTCATCAGGTTATAAATAGATGACAGGGCCCAGTAGCTTAGAAGCATACCCAGAATAGACTTCTTGAAGTATTGCATGTGTTTACGACCACTATGGGTTCTTATAATCCCCCTACTCAGCTCTCAGTTCACACTGTAGATGTCCTAGTTATCTGTATAAAAATCATATTGCAGGGCATCATAGCCCCTGGTAGCATCCCATGATGCCCTGTGTACATAGTGCATGGCTACTGAATGGAGCACCTAGTGCTCTTAGCCCGCCGCTCTGTACACATGCGCAGAAAAAGAAGTGTAAAGAATAGCCTAACCCTTAATGAGTTTATAGACCCAGTAGCCCCTCTCTTGTCTCAGTTGCTCACAGATCCTGTCTGCTACACTTCCCACTGCCTGCACAAACTTCTCTCACTCTCATGACCACACAGTTGCTTGCAGACTGTTATCGCTAGGATTGTCTGCTCTCTGAGTTCTAACCCAGAAAACATGACTAGCTTCTCTCTAATGTTTTCTCTTTCTCCTTTTTCTATTCCCCATCATTAGCTAGAATCCAAGGCCTGCTTGCCCTGATGTACTAGGAATCCTCACGCTCTCTGCAGACCCGTCCTTGCACTAGGAGGCTGTGTGGCGATTTCATTTTGGAGGCCTTTTTGACTCTAACTCAATCTGCCTTCTCCAGCCACTGAGATCGTTAGCTTTTCTGCTGTGTTGTTTTAACTTTCAAGCTCCAATAAAAACGTCCTTGAGTTTTTCTTTTAAGTCCATCTTTAAATTCTGGTATTTATGAGACCAGGAGCCTACAGAAGGAACCCTTTATCATCTGGTACACTCCTTCCTGGAAGCACTCTCATGGGCATACTGCAAAATCATGTTTTACCAAATTCCCCAGTGTCCTGTGGCCTAGTGAGGTCAACACCCAGTAAATCCAAGACAGGGATCTTTTATTAATAGGTATTAATAGGGCAGTTATTGACCTCATTGTTCTCACAAAGATTCAGCAGCACTCACCGATCCCATGAAAGAGTCTCAGCTGGTATAAAAAGCAGGCATCCTTTCCTCTTCCCTTGTGGTTATGTGAGGGGTCTGTTTCTGCTCTCATCCCTGGAACTGAGTTCTCCATTGCTACCCCACTCCACTAAATTCTCTCCTTCCTGGGTGTGGGGTTGTCATTGACGTCAGCTGTCACTCTGTGTCCCATTTACAACTCTCTAGAAAGACTGCCCTCATCTGGTATCACACTTGAACTGACCAAGCTGGATTTGGGGGTGGAGTTTAGGGATGCACTGTTAGCATGATCAAGGCCCTGAGTTTATCCCAAGGACCACAACACAAGCGACAACAAAATAGCTGGCATGGGAAGGCAACAGTTACAATGGTAACCCCCTCTGCGGAGGTCCATTGTACATTACACGGCAGGCACAGTCACAGTGCTACACAAGACAAGCAAAACAGAAAGCCCCTTTCATTTACTCATTGATATTTTTCACCAAAACAGTACTTTTATTGAGTATTTGGGAATTTCACATCATGCACCCTGATCATTCTTAGTCCTCTCAGAAGAAGAAGGAGGAGGAAGAGGAGGAGGAGGAAGAGGAGGAGGAAGAGGAGGAAGAGGTGGAGGAGGAGGAGGAGGAGGAGGAAGACATGGAGGAGGAGGAAGAGGTAAAGGAGAAGGAGGAGGTAGAGGAGGAGGAGGAGAAGAAGAAGAACAGAAGGAGAAGGAGAGAAGGAGGAGGAGGAGGAAGAGGAGGAGGAAGAGGAGGAGGAGGAGGAGGGGAAACAACAATAAAAAGAGGAGAAAAAGGGGAAGAAGGAGAAGGCAGAGGAGTCCAATTTGGGCTGCCCATACAGTCACTGGAGCATGGTCAAACTCCTATTGTTCAGCCCACCACCAGAAACCATCAGTTGTGGAGAGCTACACGTCAGCATCCTTATCACACTTTTTAAGAGTTCCCTTCAATGATTTTCTGTCTAGGCTGTTACTTTGTGTGTGTATGTGGGGGAGGGGGTTGCAGGGAAAGGGGTTGCCACAGCAGCCTTCTATATTCCTAGGTGGCTTCCTTGATCTTTACAGTCAGAAGGAGCATGGATCATGAACTCCCACATAGTTTCTGGCATCAGTATGGGCCATGGGCACCACCATAGCTCTTGGCTGCAGCACAGACCACAGACATCCACATGGCCTTTGGTGGTAACACTGCCCAGCATCAACACGACCCCCATTTACAGCAGGACTACGAACTCTAACATGGCCTCAGGAGGCAGCATTGGCCACTCACATCAACATGGCCTTGTGTGGCAGGACTGCTCACAGACATCAAATATGGCTTCAGGCAGCTGCAAAGACCATAAACATGGCATGGCCTTCAGTGGTTATACAGGCCACAGACATTCACATGGCTTCCAGTGGCGGCCCAGACCAAGGACATCCTCATGAACCTTGACTTCAACACAGCCTGGGGCAAGGGACCACAGATATCAACATGACCTCCAGGGGCAGCACAGACTGGACCGTAGAGGTTTTTTGAGAAGGTCCAATCCAGAAAACGAACCATTCTTTATCTTAGATATATTGGTTTGCTCAGAACCAGGGTGATCATGAGCCTGGACAGACAGTGTGTTTGGGGACTGAGTCAGAACAAGTTCCAGGCTGCTGAACATCACCCTGTTGGTTCTTCTCAGCGATGACATGTTCCCCCCTCCCCCCCAGGCCCATTGCAGACATCGCTTACATCTGTCACTGCCATCAATCTCTAGTTCTGCTTCTTTCCACCACTCATTTACCATTCTGTTCCTTCATCTTTCTCACCACTAGATCTCATATTCACCCATCCATCCATCCATCCATCCATCCATCCATCCATCCATCCATCCATCCATCCATCCATTCAAGGCTTCTAGTTTCTGAAGCATCATAAATACTGGACAATTGCTGAGACTCCTCTCAGATACCCTGCTGTTGCCCACAGTCAAGGTGATGTTGTAGCTAGGGAGGGCATTTGGGGGCAGGTTCTGTCCCCGCTCCTGGCTGCTGCACAATTCCTAGCACTCAATGTTTAACAGTCCTTAGGCTCTGCTGGGCTTGACCTTGGTGCCTGTACCTTGTGGGCAGCATCACTGCCCCAGTTCTCCACTTCCCAGAAGGGCAAGCAGGTAGCACTGGCTGTAGCCACAGCAGCTCCATGCTGGGCCAGCAGGCCTATGACAAGCAGCAAACCCTATTTAGTAATGGCCTGCTTTTGCAGGAGCTCCAAGTCACTTGCTGCACATCTCCCAGGCATCAGTGCTGGCAGCCCCATGGCTCATAAGGGATGACCTTTGTGTTTATCCTAACCTTCTTTACATATGGATGGTGAGTGTATTCTAAGAGGAAAAAAAACATGGACATCTCTTAAAGCGGAGATCTGTGAGGGAGAGCTCATGATGCTCTTGCAGATGCCTTATGTGTGAGAATGCATTTATAGGCCTTTGGTATAAAGCAGCTCTGACCAGGGTGATGGCGTAGTGAGCTTCCTCAGTGCTGTGACAGAATGCTCGACAGAAACAAACTTATGGTCTGTCCATCCTGGCAGCAAGAGCAAGGCTGTAGTGGCACTGTCTTTAGAAGCAAGAGAGAAAGGGGGGAGGGGGAAGGGAGGGAGGGAGGGAGAGAGGGAGGGAGGTGGGGAGGGAGAGGCAGGCTTGTTCACATGGCAGCAGACAAGCTCAGGTCAAAACCAGGGTGTATATGGCATCCCAAGGCCTTTCTACTAGCCAGGCGCCACGATTTAAAGTCTCTGCAGCTTTTAAAATAGCACACCTAGTTGGGGACTGAGTATTTAAGACATTGAGCTTGCGTGGATATGGTGGTATACTCCCTATAATTCCAGTTCTTTCGAAGTAGAGGCAGAAAGATCATGAGGTTAAGGCCAGCTTTGCTACATAGCAGGTTCAATGCCATCCTAGGCTACACGAGGCTCTATCTCAAACAACAAACAAGCAAATAAACAAACAAAGATATAATCCTATTGAGGTTTTGTCTTTTACTGCGGGGGTGGGAGGTGGGGTACCAAGACCTGGAGTCTGCACATAGCCCCTGTGATCCTGCCCCCAAGTTAATTCTGATTGATTGATAAAGATGTCAACAGCCAATAACAGGGCAGAAGAGACAAAGGTGGGGTTGAGACTTTTTTGGGATTGGGGGAAAGAGGAGGACCATGAGGAGAAGAAGGTGCAGGAGAGGAGAAAGGAGAGCCAACATGGGTTAAGGGTCAAGAGAATATGGCCCTGAGGACTGTCTAATTGGAGCTAAGAGCAGCAGTCCAGATGGAACACAGTAAATAGTAAGTAATAACTCAGAGTTATCTATAGGAAAGTAGATAATAACAGCGTGGAGAGTAGGCAGCTGCCCAGCTCTTGTGCTGCTTAAGGCTTATTAAAAATATAAAGGCTGGCCAGGCCGTGGTGGCGCACACCTTTAATCCCAGCCCTCGGGAGGCAGAGGCAGGTGGATTTCTGAGTTCGAGGCCAGCCTGGTTTACAGAGTGAGTTCCAGGACAGCCAGAGCTACACAGAGATACTCTGTCTCAAAAAACAAAACAAAACAAATAAAATAAAATAAAATAAAGGCTGTGAGTGTGTCTTTCATCTGGGTACTCAGTAACCAAAGGCAGGGTAGAAGCCCTAGGCCAGGATTTTACATAATTTCTACAACATAATCCTGTGGAAGATATTTCAGCTTCAAATCACAACAGCTAGTTAAAGGTCAGAGAAAAATAGCACAAAGATGTATGAAGAAAGCCCCGGGAAAGCTGTATGGAGCAATCTTACACAAATAGGAATGTTTATGGCTCCACGTGACTTAGTTCCTTATCTCTGCTTACTTGAGTTCGTTTCTTGCTGAGTGTTATATTTATTTTCTGTCTGGATTGATTTGATGAACTAGCCATGTTTTATGGAGCCAGACTTCCTCATTTTTCTGGGATGTAGACCATGTGACTATATTGAAGAATCCTCTAGAAAGCTGGCTTCACCAGAATGCACAGCAGTGTTTGCTCCCAAACCTTAAATTCTTCTGGTAAAGTAAATGTCAAGCCTTTCAGCTCTTGTTAGACATATCATACAAAATGCCTTCATTTCATCTCTTTGCCTGTGCAACGATGGTATAGGAAGAGTTTTGAGTTTTAGTTTACAGACAAATGTCCATGCACTCTGGGTTAGCTTTATGAGTATTTTTTCCCAAGGCAGCCGTGATCGAGTCAAGCGCCTTAGCTCAATATGGAGCCCGGAAATACGCTGGTGGGTAGTTTTAAAACACCTTTCCTTTTGCTGATAAAATTGATATCAAATCATTTTTCAAAGAATGCTAGCACATAGAGATTTTCTAATAAACTTAAAATTCTTTTAGCGAGAGGCTGGGAAATTATCTTGTTATTAATCTTCCAGAGAGTTTTGTTTTACTTGGCCTTTTAAACGGAAGCAAGTGATTCTTGAGGGTTGGGTCTAGATTAGCGGGCTTCCCTGCACTTCCTAAGAGGAAGGCCCTGGACAATGGGGTCATGAACTGTCATTTCACTGTGATTATAAGTAGGTGGATCCAGCTTCCATTCTAGTTAAGCTAACCATCTCTCATGCACTCCCCAACCAGGCTTTCAAGAGGCTCGCAAAGAGAAGATTCACATACTTACAAAAGCAGTTCTAGGGCTCAGGGATGTTTGCATTTGGTGAGATAAAGTTTAACTCAGAAGAAGACGGTTAGTAATTTTTACTTAAAAAATTAGATACATATTTTCACACATTTTATAGTCAAGTATGAGGTACAGAAGACATTCAGGACACACATGTCTGTATTTCTTGTAGTCAGGTGGGCTGACTAATAGTGTTCTGCACTTGTCCAAGCTCAGATTCCTCTTGCAGCTAACAAATAAACAGCTTGCAGTACGGTAGGTGCTATAGAATCCACAGCTGGCTCAGGTTTCCCCTGTGTTGGCTTCTCATACTCTTTATTTATTTACTGATTTTTCCAAGCCTAGAATGTTCCAGGTGTTAGAGAGATTCAGAAAACAAAAAGCATAGGCCTATGGCCCTTCCTCCTCTAGAGGCAGGCATCTTGGGATAGTTGTAGCAATACGTCCAGAGCAGTGATGTAAGTGTAGCTAGGGCAAGATCTGTAGACATTTGGGAAAGATTTTTTGAGGAAGGAATATTTACACTGACTTTCTGAGAAAGAACTGAGCTCCTCAGGCACAAAGAGGAGGTGAGGGTCAGACAAGGGCATTGGAGAGGGGGGTAACCAGTGAAAGGCTGGAGGGTTGCAGCTTGTTCAGGAAGCTGCAAACAGATTCATGAAGCTGGAGGCTAGCTCTTTTCGTAGCCTGAATGGAAGTCAGCTATAAAATTTGTCAGGTGTAGGTGACAAGGCCTTGGGTGGAGGGTTTACACATCTGTAACTCATATGGTGACAGCTTTGGTAGGTGGATTTGAGATAGAGGAGACCTGGAGTAGAGTCACAGAGCTAGATAAGGTAGTGAGTGGGAAAAGGCTGCACAGTTGTGTGCACAGGAGACGAGCCATGATGCCTGGAGTGCTTCTATTCCCTCTTCTCACCTCAGCCACAGGAGCATGGCCCGTCATATAACACTGTGGTGTGCTTCAGTGATTTAATGATACGTGAGAAGTGTTGACAACAGTGTTTAGCCCATCACAAAAAGAGCCTTGTTACTAGAAACCAGCTACGCAAACAAATGTGAACTCCAAGAGTGTATTCTTGTGGCCCAGTAGAAAAAGGTTTATAGGACAAGCCTGTGAGAACGTGTTTGGAGGTCACCAGAGGAGGAGGCAGGCTTGTTCTTATTTGATGACCACCAGCATGTCCTTTCAAGTCCTTTATAGATCCCAGAGGACACAAGACACCTGTATTAGTTGCTTGTGTCGTTGCTGCGACTGAAGAACTCAAGAGAGGCAGCGTTGACTTTGGCTCATGGTTTGAAGTGGGAGCATCAGGCAGCTGGCTATATTTACCCACAACCAGGAACCTGGCAGGGATGAATACTGGTGTTCAGATTGCTTTCTCTTTTTAATAAATCCAGGACCCCAGCCCTAGAGTGGTGCCACCCACATTTAGGGTACAACTTCTCATCTCAATTAACTTAATGTTGGTGATTTCTTACAGACTTCAGGGGGCTTATTTCCATGGTGATTCTAAATCCCATCAAGTTGAAAATCAATATTAATTATCACAGGAACACAGCCTTATTGTCCATAAAGGAGGCCCCGTTTCAAATGCAGCCACCCGGGCATGGGGCCTTCACAGTGTGAACTTTGGAGGTGAGGAGACACAGTCTACAGCACCCATCAAACTGGCTTGAGTGCTGGACCCCACCAAACATAGTAGATGCTGAGTCTGGTCCTTAACCTCACCATCTCCATATGGCTTTTTCCTTCTTGGATTTTGTTAGCTTCATGTAATGCACCTTGGTTATCTTCTGTGCACCCTATTAGGACAGGGCCTGATTGTTTTCCAGAAAAATCCCAGGCTTATATGGCTCCTGCTGTATTTCAGAGCTACTCTGGTATCTGCTTTACTTCAGTCTGAAATAGGCCTGAGTCAGGCCCTTGCTGGGCCCCCCTGAGAAGCTTGCTGTGAAGGTGCAAGCTTGGCTGGACGCAGCAGGGGCCTTGCATTAGTAATGATCTAGAAGCATCATACCCAAAGACAACTCTGTCCTGCATCTCCTGTGTATTTTTTTTTTCTTCCTCATTTTTGGGGGAAGTTTTAGAATTAAGCTCTGATTTCTATGGGAAAGAAAAATAGAGGTAAGTTAGATGAAATTCCCCTACCTGCAAAAAGACATGATCTTTGACGAGGTACTTGTATTGCTGCTGGTCCCATGGTGCCTCAGGAACCAGAAGCACGACTGAAAGAGATGACAGGAAACAGTGGCAAAAGAACTAGGAAATCTAGTACGTGGCTTGAAAACAGGATTTCAAGTGTTGTGAATTCTACCTTCACAGCTCTGTGTCCTGTCATCAGGGTAAATACCTTTGAAAGCTAGCACTGACACTTAAGGAAAAATGTTTAAGTCAAAGAACAAGAGAGTGTTGGATCCTCAGGGGCTGACACGTTTTCCAGAAGGTAGTCATTTTTATACCTAAGTAGGTAAGAGTTGAGTCCTGTGTCAATGGGTATATTTGATAATTCCACCTCTTTTATCCCCCCCTCGTGTTTTTGAGGCAGAGTCTTATGTAGCTTGCCCAGACTGACCTAGAACTCACTATGTAGCCAAGGCTGGCCTTGAACTCTTGATCCTCTTGCTTTCACTCCCTCAGTCCTGGGATTACAGGCATGTGCTATAATGCTTAGTTTACACGTTGCTAGTGATTGAACCCAACCCAGGGTTTTATGTACCCCACCTGAGCCATGTCTCTAGCCATGACTCATCCGTTCCTGTCTTAATGATTTTATTTAAAATTTCTGTTAGCTGAACACGGGGAAGAATCAGTTTATATGTGTATATGTGTTTAGTGTGAGTGTTATGTGTGTAGTATATGTGTATGTGTGGTATGTATGTGTTGTATGCATGTGTGTTGAGTCTGCAGTGTTATTTTGGTGTGAGTGTATGTGTACAATATGCACATGCCATGTACATGTGTGTGTCACGTGTGCATGTGAGTATGTGTGTGTGCACATGAGGAGTGCTGTCTCAGTCCTGCATAGCTGGCAGACCAGGCAGTCCTGTGTGTCCTCATAGGCTGGATGTTTCTTCTCAGTTCTGAGAGCCCTGTGACTGACAGGAGCCCTTGTATCTCCAGCCTGAAGCCCAGCACAGTCTGCCTGTCTTTAAAAGCAGCAGGTGCTCCAGGGCTCCAAGACTCACCTGGCATTAAGGTGCTGCCAGGCACATCCTTGAGGGCATGCCTGGGTGTTCACCAATAACCAAGCCGGTGGACCGCCATTTCTGAAGACGTTCACTTTTTCCTAAGCATGTTTCCTGGTACAGTGACTAGACTATGTGTAGGAATTCTTTCTGAGTGTCTCTGTAAACTCAAAGCTAATGAGAATGGCAGGAAGCAGCTCTTTCAGTGAGAATGTGGTGCTAATGAGGGCATGGTCCTCCAGGACCAGAAAAACAACTCCATCAGTGGCATATAGGCCACCCTCCTCCACGCTCACTGTCACCATCTCCCACACGGAAAGCTGTTTGTCAGGAGAGCAACGGGGTTAATGGGAGAAGATCCCAGACCTACCTCCTGACTCCCATCCTGACAGGTTGTCATGATAGTCTTGCAGTGTGAGGGCTTTGGGTTCACAAAGAATTGAAAACAAGCCTCGTGAACCAGCTCTGTCTTTACCTTGTAAGAGATTTTAACTCATTCCAGACCCACAGACCCTCAAATAGCCAAATGAAGGGCTGTTTGAGACTTTCATGTGTGTGGTGTGTATGTGTGCACCATACATGTGTGCATGTATGATGTATGTGTGGAACCCAAAGAGCAGCCTTGTGTGTTGTTACTCAGGGACTGTCTACCTTTTCATAAAATTTAGAGACAGGGTCTCTCGCTGACTGGCCAAGTAAACTAGGCCATTTGTCCAGTGAGCCCTGAGAATTCACTCATATCCATCTTCCCAGCATGGGCCACTGTGACCAGCTTTTGTGTTTTTTCCACATCGATTCTAGTTGCTGAACAGAGGATATATATATATATATATATATATATATATATATATATATATATATATGTTGGATATTTTCTTTATTTACATTTCAAATGTTATCCCCTTCCCCAGTTTCCCCCCTCCCAGAAACCCCCTATCCCATCCACCCTCCCCCTGCTTCTATGAGGGTGTACCCTCACCCACCCACCCACTCCTGCCTTCCCCGCCCTCAATTCCCCTACACTGGGCCATCTATCGAGCCTTCATAGGAGGACCAAGGACCTCTCCTCTCATTGATGCCTGACAAGGCCATCCTCTGCTACATATGCGACTGGAGCCATGTGTACTCCTTGGTTGGTGGCTTAGTCCCTGAGAGCTCTGGTGGGGGGGATCTGGTTGGTTGGTATTGTTGTTCTTCCTATGGCGTTGCAAACCCCTTCAGCTCCTTCAGTCCTTTCTCTAACTCCTCCATTGGAGACCCTGTGCTCAGTCCAATGGTTGGCTGTGAGCATCTGCCTCTGTATTTGTCAGGCTCTGGCAGAGCCTCTCAGGAGACAGCTGTATCAGGCTCCTGTCAGTAAGTACTTCTTGGCATCTACAATAGTGTCTGTGTTTGGTGACTGTATATGGGATGGATCCCCAGGTGGGGCAGTCTCTGGATGGCCTTTCCTTCAGTCTCTGCTCTACATTTTGTCTCCATATTTGCTCCCGTGAGTATTTTCTTCCCTTTTCCAAGAAGGACTGAAGCACCCACACTTTGGTCTTCCTTCTTCTTGAGTTTCATGTGGTCTGTGAATTGTATCTTGGGTATTCGGAGCTTTTGGGAACCTAGGGCTTTTGAAGGCAAGTACTGTATTTACTGAACCATCTTCGTAGCCATTGTACTATACAATTAAATGTTTATCAAGTTAGTAATCTCTTTGCATATATTTACATCTCTCTCTGTCTATCTCTGTGTCTATGTCTCTCTCTCTCTCTCTCTCTCTCTCTCTCTCTCTCTCTCTCTCTCTCTCTGTATGTTACATTTGAAGGCTAAATGTTAATGTCAGGTGTCTTCAGTGTTTTCTACTTTTGTTTTGAGTCAGGGTCTCTCATTGAACCTACACAGACTGGTTAGCCTGTGAGCCCCAAGGATTCTCCTGTCTCCATCTCCCCAGTGCTGGAATTACAAGCATTTGCCACCACACTTGGCTTTTTTTAAATGTAGGTACTGGTGGGGATCTGAACTTGGGTCATCAGGCTAGTGTAGCCAGCAAGCGCTTTACAGAGAGACTATCACCTCTGCTGCTCTTAGTAATTTTTACTTTCAAAAGATCCTAAGATACATCTGTAAAATATTCCATTTCTTTTCACAACTCTACCTGGTACTAGATTGGTACAAGTGAATGGACATGATAAACCAATCAGAGGGGTGCCACTGAGTTGTTATTCCTCTCAACCCAGAAGCATTGCAAGGATTTCTCTTGGCCAGTGACCAGAGCAGAGAGCGGCAGTCACGTCATTTAACCCACTATTTGTTCTAATAGTATCACAGATATAATGACATTTCTCCTTTACCTACTGACTGTGTCTCTCTGAAAAGGAAGGACATCATCTCTTCTTAATTACCACACCATTGTCATCTTCACAAAATGAGGAGTAACTCCCTGGAAGTCTTCAGCACTAATTTTTCTTTCCAGTTGCTCAATTGTCCTCAGTGTCGCGTACCGTTGGCCTGTTTGAGCCAGGAGCCATCATGGTCCTGCACTGAGTTGTTCTGTTCTGGTCTCTTTTCATCTAGAACAGGTTGTCCCCCTGCCTCCACCTCCTTGAGCTAATGAAGTGCCTCAGCTGGCTGTCCTAAAACACTTGGCCTAGATTTATTACACACTCACTGAGAATGCAGTAATGACGGGCATGAGGGCTTTGTCATCTCAACACAATTTTACATCTTTATTCTAATTGATAATTTTTATGTGGGCTTTAAAAAGCAAAACAAAGCTGTAGGTTGACTTTTTAAAGGGGTACTTCTCCTATCAGTTTTTTTTTCCTTTTAAAGATTTACTTATTTATTTTATGTATGTGAGTACACTGTCACTTTCCTCAGACATCCCAGAAGAGGACATCAGATCCCATTACAGATGGTTGTGAGCCGCCATGTGATTGCTGGGAATTGAACTCAGGACCTCTGGAAGAGCAGTTGGTGCTCTTAACCACTGAGCCATCTCTCCAGCCCATCCTATTAGATTTTGACTGTGTTTCTTGTAAGTGACTACACTGAGTGGAAAGATGCTTGTGGGATTTCCCTTCCACTTGCTTATATCTGATCTTTAATTCTTTCCTCATAGAAATGAAACTTACAGAATAGCCATCGAGGCAAGTATTCTATTATCCTGAATTCCTCTAGGGTATTTATTTGCCTTGGTGTTGTAAATAGGGTTTTATACACATGGAAAGGAAACTACTATCAAAACTTGAGTTTCTCACGAACTATTGAGAAAATGCCACCCACTAGTCAACTGGCACTGGCTAGGTGTTATTTCCATGAACCACATGCGGTGCTTCCAGTTAACCGTATCTGGTTCCCATTGACTCTGACCACTTACCTACCTTCTTAGCTTTGTGTTCTTGACTCAGAGACAGAAGATTGGTTAAGGTCCCATCCAGCCGATGAGCTCAGTCATGTGTCACAGTAACAGCACGCTGTCTCTTCCTCCCAACAGGCTCTTGCTAAGCTGTGTTCTGGGAGCCTCTGGGTTGGAGAGGGAGCCATGAGTAAAGAGACTTCTAGTCTTAATCATCAAGTATGACTTCGCGAGCAGGTTATTTCATGTCTGGGTTTATATGCTTCAGGTTTCCCACATGTGAAAGTGATTCACCGTCCTATGTAAGGTCTAAAATACATTCATTTATGTTAAAGTCAGATGTGTGCTGGTGTAAGGCTGTTTAGTTCTGATTTGTTGTTGTTTTTTTTTAAAATATGAAGCAAGTAGATATGGTAGTATTGAAAGAAATTGGAAATTCAACACATACAGGTTGCCTGCATTAAGAGAAAGAAATGCAGGCCTGTAATCTCAGCTCTCAGGAATCAGAGGCTGTAGGATCAGGAAATTAAGGTCATCTTTAGCTACATAGCAAGTTAAAGGCTAGCCTGGGCTATGTATGTGAAGAAAACCAACCAATCGATGAATAAATAAAAGAACTGGACCGTTTGGCTCAGACCCAGAGCCAGGAATGTGTTGATCCATTTTTGTGCCAACAACAGAGCGACACAAGGAGACAGACATCACAACTCAGGTTCTCTTATATCAACTATCTTTCCAGTGTTCCAGCCTGACTTTTAAATAGTCTATTCAAGCAATGTTATTATTGTTTATACCTATACTGGCTCACTTACGAACTATTTCCATTTTCCTGACGTGTGATCCTACAGAATTGACCTGATAGATTTAGAAAGCTTTTGATAGTGATATATATTTAAAGAAAGACTCAACTTCAATTTGTGTCTTATAAAAGTTCATTTACGAAACTCAATAGAGCAAGGTTCCCGCTTGCACGTTTTTGAAATGGAGTGGTGTGAATGTGTAAGTTTCTTCCCCCTTTCTTCTATTTTTGCTGTGTGGCTGGCATAGCCCCAGCCTTTTGAAGCAGCTGGGATATAAATATAAGATAGGAGTGGAGGCCTATTAGTGGAGAACAGCTGGCTAAGCACGGCAAGGCTCCGGGCTCTGCAGGGCCAACCAGCTAGCCCAGGCATGCTGGTTTCGGTCTGATTGACTCTGGCTTTCTGCTGAGCAGGCTTTAATGATTTAAAGGTTGGCAGAGCAGGCTGGGTCTGTTGTCAGGCACCCATCCATCTCTATTTGTAACCTACACAGTAATTAGAGCCAGAGTTTTTGTTGGAAACTCATCTTTGGCAGCATTTGAAGTGTGGTATTATACTATCTGCCTATTTCTAGACTATTTTTAAAGGTGCACATTATAGGCTAGTAAAATGTTTAACATTTTTTTTTCTTGGTTCAAAGTTAGTAAGCATCATCCTAACCAATATAGATGTGTGGGTTTGTGAAGTTGAGCCATTACATTAACAAGACAGCTGCCTAAAAGCAAGGTGAGCTCTCTAGGATTTACTTTTTTTTTTTTTGTAAATTCTGGAGGGACATTTGGTTGGTTTGCTTTTTGGAGGCGTTGCTTCTTACATTACAATTCTTATGCCAGAAGGCTTTTAGGGGGAGGGGTGATAGTTTACTTTTAACTCAAACTTGACAAATAGCATTAAAAAAAAAAATCAAGAGGGTTAGAATGCATCTGTATCAAGTAAAAGCTTCCTCAAATATATACAGCCGATTGCATACTGCGACACACACTTACGGCATGCCTGCTCGACACTGTGCCAATGGCTATTTATGGTTATGATTTTGCTTCTGTCCCTAGAAATGATGACCATTTTCTTCAGTTCCCTGAAATCCCAATCTTTTTGCAGAATGTACCTACATACTTCTATAACATCATTTTGATTTCTAATATGTAGACACCATATGACTAAAATCTCAATGCGCTTCCATTTCCTGCCCCCCCCAGTCTGTTCCTCAGTTTTCTCTTTTGTCAAAGTGGGGATAATGAGAGCACCTACATCAGAAGGATGATACAAGGACTAGTTAATGTGAGTTGGTGTTTAACGTCGTGCTTATCTTCTGGCTAGTAATTGTCTAGATTTGCTGGAGTGTTCTGAGTCACGTAATTTCCCCAGAGGCTTCCCATCACACCTCAGCCAAGTGTGCACTCCATATAGAATTTTCCATCTGCTAGGCATGGTGGCACATGTCTTTAGTCCCAGCACTTGGGAAGCAGAGGCAGGTGGGTCCCTATGAGTCTGCCACCAGCCTGGTCACAACAGCCAGGGCTACATAGAATAGCAGTTCTCAACCTCTGGGTTGTGACCCCTGTGAGGGGTCAAGTGATTCTTTCACATGAGTGGCATATCAGATATCTGATATATCAGATATTTACATTATGATATAACAGTAGCAAAATTATAGCTATAGCACAGCAATGATATAGTATGGCTGGGGGTCAGTGTACATAAGATACTCTGTTAAAGAGTTGAAGCATTTGGATGCTTGAGAACCACTGACACTGAGAGAGTCAAACAAACTCAACCAAAGACAAGCCCTTCTCATTTTATCTAGTGGTACCGCCGATTAATGAATGCGAGCCGGTTTCTTCCCCACTGTGCCTCTACCTCTCACGGTCTTTGCACGGAGTTCCACATCCTAGAATGTCCTGCCCTCTTTCTTCTTCTGCTCCTCTTCAAAGATCAGAGTTCAAACTCTTGTCTACTGAGACCTATCCGACTGTATGAGTTACCTTCTACTGTTATAATAAACCATAAGGACCAAGGTACCTTCCAGAAGGAAAGGTTTATTTTGGGCTTATGGCTCCGGGGGGGGCTAGAGTCCATGATGGCTAGTAGCCAGTAGATGGTGGAGGGCATGGCAGCTAGAGATGGAAATCACAAACTGGGTGCTCACGTCTCAAACCACACTCAGGAACCCAGAAAGCACACTCACAGTTGCTTGAGTCCCTTTAAACCTCAAAGCCCGCCCCAGTGACATAGTTTCTTCAGCAAGGCTATCCTTCCCCAGTCACCAACTAGGGACTAAGTGTTGAAGTGCTTCAGACTTAATGGGGGACATGTCAATTAAACCACCACACTAGCCTCCTGGAACTGGTCAAATCCAGTCTCTCTCTCTCTCTCTCTCTCTCTCTCTCTCTCTCTCTCTCTCTCTCTCTCTTTCTCTCTCTCCACATACCTATACATATAAAAAGAGAAAGAGAAGGGGGTGGGAGTCTCACCGTGTAGCTCTCTTGTTTTGGAACTTGCTGTGTAGCTGACAGAGATACATCGACCTCTGTCTTCTGATTGCTGGAATTAGAGGCATGAACCGCCACACCCAGCTGCTACTTTATATTTAATCTGTGATTGTTTGATTAATATTTGCTTCTCCCGCCGGGCAGTGGTGGCACATGCCTTTAATCCCAGCACTTGGGAGGCAGAGGCAGATGGATTTCTGAGTTCGAGGCCAGCCTGGTCTACAGAGTGAGTTCCAGGACAGCCAGGGCTACACAGAGAAACCCTGTCTCGAAAAACCAAAAAAAAAAAAAAAAAAAAAAAAAAAAAAAAAAAAAATCTAAAAATATTTGCTTCTCCCATCACAATGTCAGCTCTTGAGACCAGGGCAGTTTATTTTAAAAATAATTTATCATACTATTTCCATTATCAAGTTCTGTTGTTAAATTACACTGTAGATACATAAAGGATATGTGTTGAATAGATTGGAGGGTTAGTCTTTATTCATGTGTTGCTTGAATCAATCCATATATCACTTATTTAATTATAAGTCATTATTATTATTATAAGTCATAGTAGTTTTTGCTATAAGGACCAATGCAGAGATACAGTAATAAGTGAACCTATTCCCAGAGGGATCCGTTGTTTATACAAAACTGAACTATGCCCTGGCAGACACTTTTCTCCTGTATGTTTAATAGTCATGCCACATACACATGCATGTATGTACTTTCTGTTAGAAACCTGAATTGTATTACACACACACACACACACACACACACACACACACACACACACACTGTACCAGAATTATATTTATAGATCTACAGAGAGTAGACTGCAACCATTAAAATGATTACAAGATATTTTACAAAGGCCTAAAAGAATAACATGAGCACCTGAGGACTTCCCATCCAGCTCAGTAAAGAATTTCAGTGTGAACATCACACTCAACACACTCCTGAGCTAACTTCCATCTTGAACTTGGTGTTGCTCATTCTCATGATTATAATTTACTATTCATCCACTCCACCACGGAGCCATATCTCCAGCCCTCTTTATTTTTGAGTACTGAAATTTGTATCTTTAATCATTAGAATGTCTTGGTATATTTCCCAAATTAATTAATACTAATTAGTATTAATGGTAGAATTCTGTGTTGCTTTTTCTGAAACTATTTCCCTAAACACTTGATGTGTGAGAGTCATTAAAAAAATAAAATGGTGTATGTGAAGAAATACTGGAGGTGGAAAGAATTCACTGGAGAGAAGAGGAAGACAGGGAGGGGCTAAGCAGGGCTCAGAATCTGTCAGAAGCCTTATGGAAACTCTACAAGCTAATCTGAAAACATAGTTGGTCCCAGGGCTTGGAAGTGGATCGGACCCAGAACTTGGGAGACTCTCAACTTTGGTCAAAGAAGCCTCATTTTTGCAATGAGCTGTGCTCAGTTCAGAGGTGCATTATTGGTCAAGGTGCTGACAAAGAAAAACTGAGTGCTTAGACCCTCTCCAAGCCCTTCAAGTCTCAGGGAACACCATGGGGGAAGAGGCAGAGAGAATCTTAGAGCTTCAAGATGGAGAGAAGAGTGTTGCAAAAATGCTGTCCTCTGGTCCTGACGTGGCTCTTATAATCATTAATTAACAAACAGCTATAGTTACCTGGATAAGACCTACTCCAGACTAAACCAGTCAAAATTTTAGCATAGATCAGGAGGGATCCAAGAGACCCCACTGCTAGCTGAGGAATTCATTTGGCAGCAATTTGGCAGTTAATGACTGAGGTAGAGGGGGAGTTGTTTTACTTCAGAGGTAAAACCACTGATAAGGTTCCCACGACCTAGTTGTAAGTGAGGGTCTAGTAAAGAAATCAATAAAATGGCTGCTACATGATTTAGGAGAACGTTTTTAATGTGTGTGTGTGTGTGTGTGTGTGTGTGTGTGTGTGTGTGTGTGTGAGAGAGAGAGAGAGAGAGAGAGAGAGAGAGAGAGAGAGAGAGAGAGAGAGGCATCTGGGATGAGTCCAGAGCAGAGAGAAAAAGAATCAGGTTGGGCATGGCCAGGGCTAGGAAAGTGGGACTAGCAGAGAAGACCAAGAGAAAAAAACAGTAGAGAATAGCAAGGAAGAAAATAGTAGAAAATATCAAGAGAGAAAAAATTCTTGCTGTTACTCAGAGAACTAATGGTATCGGGAGGAAGGAAGCATGTGAACTCCAACAACCTGGGAGCTATTGTAGAGAAGTGAGAAGGGCCAGGATGTAGCATGGGCTTTGAGAGGTACAAGTGTGAAGGGGGACTGAGAGTCTCAGGGTGAGCATGGACTTCAACATGCTGGAAGGCATCCCAGGTTTATGCCAATATAAAGCCATTTGACCCTTCTTATGGAGGCAAGGAAAATGATTCCTTTTGGCTAATGGGAGCCATTTCAAAAGTCCCTGAGGAATGCTGGCTGTTGTCTAAGCACCAGAAATTCTTCTACAGTCCAGCTTAAGCTAAGCCTAGACTCAATTTTTGGACCAAGTCAGTGGACCTGCGCTTTTGTGGGGGGAAATGGACCCGACACTAGTAACTAGCTCCATACCCATGTGCATGCAAATGACATTAATGAAGCTCTGTGCATTATAAATAGAAGAGAAAGTGTGACAGAAAAGGAAGGGGACCAGAGCGAGCAGGAGTGGGCTAAGAGGGATGTGGAAGATGACTGTGATAAACGTGTATTATGTGCTTGTATGACATTGTCAAGGAACAAATAAAAAATGAAACAGATAGCTCCGTTTCAGTCATTTCCCTCAACATACAGTCTTTTGTGAGGGCATCTTCGACCAGCACCCATTCCTCTATTGCTGTGGGGTCTGCCTCCTCTCAATTCTCTCTTTGTGGGAATTGGTGACATTACAAACAGCTTCGAGCTTGCCTTCTTTTGTGCACATGTGTAAAGATTTCTCCAGAAATTCTCTTTAGGAGGTCAAAGGTTGGAAGATATGTTCATTTCCAGCCTTACTGGATACTGGTAATTTCCGGATTTTTTATATGTTTTATGCTTGCCTTCATAGTCATACATGATAAGAATGTATACTAACTTATTTCATAGTATTCTGTGAAAATAATTACACCCGTTTATTTGCCCATTCTCCACTGTACTTAAGTAGATTTTATTTGGAGTCAACACAGGCTGAGACAGCCTAAGGCCCCAACGCTTCTGGGTAATTTGAACTCATTAGGTACTCTCTCCTGAGTCAGGCCAATTCTTACCTCTGTTACTTTTCTCTTTGGTGGATGATGAAACCAGCCTAAGAGATTTGAAATTACAGAGGCAGGTAGGAGGGTCCAGGTCTCTGGCTCACTGGTTTATAGCTGAGAACTGCAATTGGCTGGGGCATAGGAAGTAATGTCACAGCAGCAGAGCACAGCAAAGGGCCAGGAGGAAACACATGGTCTTTGTTCCCACCTGTGAAAACCAGAGCTCAATTCTCTGCTGTCCTGAGCTGCAGGGTTCAGGGAAGTGGGAAACAGATGGTCCTTTACTAGGAGCCTGATAGCATTGTTTGCACCCCGCCCCCCCCAGCAGGAATTCCTTGGGGAATTGGGAGGGAGGCTTTTAGTAGCAAGCCAAGAGCTGGAAGAAGGTGCTTATGGTGACTACTTACACCTCTTTTCTTATAGTACAGAAGTTCTTATAGTTCTGAAGGTGTCTCCATTGTCTTTATGCTGCTCTTCCTGCCAGGGTTCCCAAGAAGCCAGGAGCTGAGCCCCACAGGGCATGTGCATGCTTGTGTGTGTCTTAGGGAAGCATACTTTAGAAAGGTCTAGAGCACTGGGCATGATCAAATCTAAAAATAATCCCTATTCCTGAGTCCTCTTTTCCTTTTTAAATGTGCCCTGAAGTCCCAAGACTTAGCTGAGAAGCTAAGGCTGCTGTGTGAGTTTCTGGTCTAAAGCCCAGAAATGAAGACATTGTCAACAGCCAGCTTTGTGGTTCCAAGAACCAAGAACGATGTTCATCCCCCAGGAGGTCCCTGGGGGAGATGCCAAGAGTCCTGCATCCATGAGAGAATATTGTCATGCCCATCTCACGGGCACAGAGTTAGAGGCTACTAGCAGGAGGCAAAGGTGTGTGGGATGTGATCTCTCCCCAGAACCTTTCCTCTGGATTCTGCGGTGTGTGTGTGTGTGTGTGTGTGTGTGTGTGTGTGTGTGTGTGTGCCAATGCAGAATCCAAGGTGTAGAGTGAAGTTCTTCTAGGCACAAAGGAAATATTTTCATGGGTCTGAGGTCTCCAGGGAGGTAGCTACTGCTTTTGATTTTCCTGAGAATGAGGAATGGCTCACAAATGGGACAATGTCTAAGTGACAGTGTCTACCAGCCAAAGCCATGTCCTGGAATCTTGTGACCAAAGACCCGAGCACCACCCAGTTAAGACAGCACATGCCATTCTGTATTTGTCCCCAGATGCCACATGCATGTCTCTTGTCCCTTAAATGGAGTATGCTCCCGACCCATCTTCCTCTCGGTCCCCTCCCTATTAAATAGTTTCTCTCTAGTGGATCACATCCAGTCCCACAGAGATTAGTGTTTATTCAGTAAGCTCTCTGAGGCAGTAGTGGACACCTCTACTCTGAGTCTTTTAGACATCTTCTCAACATGTTTGTGCAATGCACCATGTCCTCAGGTCTGGTTCCTCCTTTTCTGCATTAGTCCTTATTTGGGAATGACAGCCTTACCCACATGGCACCACAGTGGGAAGACCGAGTGCACGATACTCCACCAGCTCACAGGCCTGCTTAACTGGGTTTCCAGATGGCAGATGTGGGAAGCATACACTGTAATCCCAGCACTTGAGAGGCTGAGTCAGGAGGACTGTGAGTGTAAGCCCACCTTGGGCTACATAGTGAGATCTTGCCTCCACATCTGTCCTGCCTAAGACAACCCTTCTATGGTTTTGTTTATGTTAGAATAAAGCCCAATTTGTTCCTTTCAAGACCTTTGGCTTCGGGGGGCTGGAGAGATGGCTCAGCAGTTAAGAGCACTGACTGCTCTTCCAGAGGTCCTGAGTTCAAATCCCAGCAACCACATGGTGGCTCATAACCATCTGTAATGAGATCTGATGCCCTCTTCTGGTGTGTCTGAAGACAGCTATAGTGTACTTACATATAATAAATAAATAAATTAAAAAAATAAAGACCTTTGGCTTCATTCTCGCTATAGTGAGCTGCCTGCACTTCTAGTTGGCAACAGCTCTGAGACTGTCCATTCCCACAGGCTCCTTTCCCCTAAGTCCAAACCTAATCTCCCACAGCACCAACAGCTTAAGTTACTGCTCCAAAGTGGGACCTGGGTGACTGTATCTCTACTCTGGGGGAGGAGTCAGTCTTTCAGTATATGAGAAATATAAACGTATTTGATAGATTAAAGATGGAAGGACATGTTCTCAAAGGTTTCCTGGGTGTGGGAGTAGGAATCTCAGGATTTAAAGATATTACAGTATATTTATGAGACTTACAGAAGGGACAAATCTGGAAGGCCTCATGGATCTGCACAAATTCTCCTAAATAGCTGATTTCTGATTATTTCTAGCCACCACATTTCCACTTTGCTGTTAAGAGCAGACCAGCTAGCTGCTGTTCAGACACGGATATCTGACAAGAACCTGAGCATAGGTTCCAAGTTTAGGGAAAGTAAGGCAGAGAGCTCAGTATCCAGGAGTCAAAGCTGATGATGTCCCTGAATGTTTTCATCTGTGCTCTCCCCTGGAGTATGGTGCAAAACCAAAGCTCACTGTGGGGCTTAACTAAGAAGCTGCCCTTTGTTCTGAGAGGGAGAAGGTGACTACGAGTGGAGTGGAGGTAGCAACCTGAGGAGTGCCGGTAAGGTCAGGATGTCCCACTGCTCCAGGAGAAGGAACTGCAAAGGCAGTCAGGCAGGGTGTTGGCTGACCCTTCCCTGCTCCTCACTGTAATTGTTTACACACACACACACACACACACACACACACACACACACACACACACACACACACACACAATTCCCACCTAAGAGCTTCTTCAGGATCTGTGTTAGGTAAATGCTGTGAGTTAATGAGTTAATCTTTTTGACTCAGGGATAGGATTTTTCTCTTCAAACATTTAGAGTTCTTTATGCTGTTTTTAAGAATTTCAAAATTTCTTTCAAGAACCAGAGTTTGGTCTAAAGCAACTTAGAAGAGATGGCTCTGTAAGAGGCAGGTTGTGGGAAAGGGTTATAACAAGGAAAGAGGGTTATCATTTTCAAATGTCAGCATGTGACATGAATTAAGAGGTGGCTTTTTTTTTTTTTAACTTTGAAAGCTGTAATTTTTTAAAACCCTCTAACAATTCCCAGAAAGTTCAAGCAAAATGAATCTGATTACTAAGTTGTATGTAGACATTTTAAAAACAATTTGTTACAAATTGCATTTCTATAATTTTCTAATACAGAAATCTTAGGATTATAGAATTGAATTGATTAAAATTGTGAGTAGATCTGGATGGAGATGATTCTTTTCCATGGATTGAAGTTTTGACTTTAAATGTGGTCATTCTACTATTACTAAGTAGGCAGGTTCATAACCTTCCACCTCAGCTTCCCCGCAGTCCACAAAATCAGGAAACAGAAATTAGAAAAGAGAAGTGGATTACTTGACACTTTGGCCAAGTCAGGGAGAGAACGAGTCTATTTCTTCTCCCATGTGCCTGTGAGAGTTTTACAGTGTATAGAGAACTGTGAATGTAGCCAGCAGATATGTAGGCTCAGCTGGGAGACTCCTTACTGGTCCCTTCCTGGGGTTGCCTCCACTGCTCCGTTCTTAGCTATGGAGGGGCAAAGGAGTCTCTCTTTAGAATTAGAGTACTCGGCCCATTACCAAAGCACAGGATCATAACTTTCCCACTACTGAAGAAACTCACGTATATTAAGGTTAGAGGAAGTTATCCCTGTCATTAAAAATTGGTTTTGAACTAATTAGAAAGTCACGGCATATTCTGTAGCACTAACAGCTTCCTTTAAAACATATTTACATTTAGAAAATGATGCATATCCAGACCCAGTGACAACACAACTATCAAGATAGCATTTTTCTTTGTTGTTTGTTACAATAGAAGTTTGGTATATTGCCTAGAGTGCCTTCTACACAGCCCAACTAGCCCTGAACTCACAGTGATCCCCCTGTCTCAGCCTCCTGAATCCTGAGATTATATATATTTGCTACTATGCTTGACTATTAAAGAATTTAGGAACAGATTAGGTGATTATGTCAACGGCGGGGTATCCTTCTGTTTAAGATTCAACAGCCTTGTATCCACAGGTTGAGTGTGTCAACAGGATGTTGACATGGTAGCTCTTCCTCACCACAAGAGAAAAGAAATTGAGGTTGGCCTTCTCAGCATCAGAGAGGTAGCACTGAACTTGGGCCCTTCCCATCTTGGGTTCAAAGCCGTCAGCCACTTCACTGTGTGAATTTAGGCAGGTTACTTGATTTTTTTTTTTTTTTTTCTATGCCTCAGTTTCTTGTCAGTAGCTGGGGAATAATTACTCTCTTCTTTGTACGTTTGTTGGCTGAATAAATCAATTCATATGTAGCTTTATGACAGTTTATTAACAGATCCTCAGTAGGAAGACACAATTATTACTGATATAGGAAGGCTTGAATCCAAGGTGACTTCGTTTTTTAATTTCTTTTAAGTGCATCCAGACTCTAAATTCAGCCAGGCAAACAGTTTTCAGTGAGCCTAACACTATGTAGACAAAATATCTCTTCTGTGTGACTTAGTATAAAATGATCAGAAACAAGGTGCTGGCAAGTAGATAAGACTGAGGAGTTGTTTTAAAGACGCCATTCTATTCAGGTGGCCTGGCGGGCCACTGTAAACACCGGGATATTTAAAGTAGGAAGTCAGAGCTCATTGTGGTCCACCAAATGGATGTCTCTTCAGTGTAACAGAGCTACAGATTACTATCAGCACAACAGAGCCGCCTCCTGTTCCTTTCGGCCTGGTCATTTCCTCTACTGAGTTGAATGTAAGAACCACCCACTGGGGGTGGTTCTCAGCATTATAGGTTTTTAGGTCAAACAGAAACCCTGGGAATGCCGGAGAAAGTCAAGCAAATAGTTACATCTGCCCAGACCGGATGACATGGAGCGACTCTGTTGTGTGTAGCAGACTCCACACTTGAGTGACATTCCCTGCTGGAGCACTAGAGGAAGCCAGGAACAAGTGTGATCCGGTGAAGAACTTGGTTTAGAAGCTGCTGAAGTTTTTCTAGAGACCCAGGGCTCCGTGTGAGGCCTTGGTTCTTCTTAGAAGGCTTTACTGTAGGCGCTGCCGGGTGACCTTCGTTATAATCTTCACATAAGCCTGCCATGGATGAGACACAGGAACCTCTAGCCTTGACTGTGCATCTTCTTGCCGACACTGGGAACGGCCTGCTTCTGCAGCAGGCTCTGGACCAACTCCTGGATTGTATCTGCCCAGAGGTGCGTCTCTTCCTGGTGTCTGAACGGACCAGACCAGTGAATTATCATGAAAAGTATCACCCGCGGAGGGCCCGCTTCCCGGGGATGTCTGTTCTGCTCTTTCTTCAGGAAAGCCTAGGACAGGAACGGTTGTTTCGAGTGTTGGACTTCCTACAGCGATCACCCTGGCAGGGTTTCCCTACCCAGCATGCACAGGGGAGGCCTTGTTCTTATCTCCCTGCCAATCAGGAATTCTACAGTCTACACAACCAGATGCCAGTGTGGGGCATGAGGCCGGTGCATTGTGGCACTGATATTCTCAGGGTGACTCTGTACTGCAGTTTTGATAACTACGAAGATGCCATCAGACTCTATGAGATGCTCCTACAGAGAGACGCCACTGTGCAAAAGAACAACTTCTGTTTCTTTGTCCTCTATGCCACCGAGGGCTTCAGCTTGCAGCTCTCTCTGAAGCAGCTGCCCCTGGGAATGTCAGTAGACCCCAAAGAGTCTTCTGTGCTGCAGTTTAGGGTTCAAGAGATCGGCCAGCTGGTGCCTCTTCTACCCAATCCGTGTGTTCCCATCAGCAGCACGAGGTGGCAGACTCAGGACTATGATGGCAACAGGATTCTGCTGCAGGTATTTAATTTCGTACATTTCTGGGGTGTACCGGGTTTGTCAGAGTTGCTAGGGTCAGATCCAGGGCCCTGGGAGCTCAAACAAGCTTGACTTGGCCATCCCTCCTCAGTGGGCCAATTAAAACAACGAATAGTAGAGGAAGACAGAGAAAGGAGATTTATCTGAAGTGGCTACATTGGGATATAGAGGGCCAGAAGTATGCCTTTCTAACTAACCAGTCTTGGTCAGGGTGTGGTCCCAACCATCATCCATCTATTGTCTCAGCCCTAGCCTCTCCTGCCAGACAGCCAGGCAAGCTGTCAAGACTGTGTAAAATCTCTTTTGGGGAGTCAATCGCCCCTTACCCAGTCCCCTGCTGCCCTCAGGGCCCCAACTTTACCATCTCTGTAGCATGAGACTCCTGAGAAAATTCAAGTTTCTTAGAATCCACTTTGTCATTAGTCTGAGAACCAAAGCAAGGGGTACACGTATTTCTTTAAAACAGCCTCATTCCTGTCAGGACAAACGGTCAAGCACATGGAAAGGTGTGATGTTATTATCTGGATGGACCTTAGAGCTCATTTAGTCAGAGGTTTTTCTAACTTGATCGCATACTAAGAAATTAGGGAGATTTTAAACTTGTCCATACCAAGTAGTACCCCAGGTCCATTAGACCAGCGAGTCTGGGGAGACCCAAAGCCTTTCTTAAAAAAAAAAAAAAAAAAGAGCTCATTGTGAGAAGCTAATCAAATACTGCAGGTGACAGTCACAGACTTAAAACTATACAGGCACTGTGTGTGACAGATAAGAAATATCTGGTTTGTGTGATCTTATAGCTGAAAAACTTGAGACTCTGATGCTATTCCTTCCCCTGAATGCCCTTCACCATGCCTGTCACCCATCCATATTCACTGCCCACTCCGATTAGGTAATATTACTACGGGAAATTTTGGAGCATTTTGCCAGAGTTGTGAGTAACATGTCCCTCGGGTAATGGAGGTCTCCTCTTGTGGTTCTTAGTCTTGTTAATAAAAGAATTTAAGAACAGACTCAAATGGAGACTCAAAGACAAATTTCTTGGAGAGGAGGAGGAAGAAGAGTGGAAGAAAGAAGAGAAAGAAGTGGAGGAGGAGGAGGAGGAGGAGGAGGAGCAGCAGCAGCAGCAGCAGCAGCAGCAGCAGCAGCAGCAGCAGCAGCAGCTCAGGGCAGGCAAGCTATAAATCTCAGCAACTACCCAGAAGAGGGAGATAGAGAAGAGAAGGAGAAAAATCATACCGTTTGATTTAAGTCTGCATGGAGAACAGCCATAAGACAGAGAGGGAGCCTTAGACAAGGAGTAAAGCCCAAAGTGTTGTGAGAAGCACACTGAGAAAAGGGATAGAAAGAAGAATAGGAAATGTTCCACTTAAGAACTGACTGGGCTGGGCAGTGGTGGCGCACGCCTTTAATTCCAGCACTTGGAAGGCAGAGACAGGCGGATTTCAGAGTTTGAGGCCAACCTGGTCTACAGAGTGAGTTCCAGGACAGCCAGGGCTACACAGAGAAACCCTGTCTCGAAAAACCAAAAAAAAAAAAAAAAGAGCCGGCTGACTTGTGAGGTACCATGGGTCTTCACAGTGTGCTGACCGAGGCTCTGGCAACAGCGCCAGGAGCTCTTTCCACAGACCTGAGGAAGTGCAAGGTGTAGTGGTGCTTGAGAGTGTTAGGTTGGCACTAAATCCTATTAGCTTCATTTTGCAGCATTTTCTACCACTGTCCAACTTAAGCACAGATCAAATTCAGCGCTCAGAATGGCTTCTTTAGAAAATCTGAAAACCACCCTTTGCAGCCATTCTACCAATGCTGAACACAGCCAAGTGTTTACCTAATGATGATGGCTGCCATGTACTGTCCCTTACGGCATGTGATGGGGCAGCTAAGCTTTGACACTTAGTAGCTGTTGTGATCCTAACTTGGGGAAGGTGATACTGGCATCTTCCTGTATTAAGGTTGTTGATCGGCATGAAATGACAAAACACTTATAAGTGCACATCATTATATTTTACCTAATGTTGTGCATATGTACTGTACTATGGTTTTCAAATCACTAATTTTATTTAATCTTTATTATTAATCTCTTTATATAATCTTTATTATTAACCTCTGGAGCCACCATCATTCCTGTCAACAGATGAGAAGAGCAGAGGCACAGTTGTTTGTCCAAGATACAGCTAGGATTTGTTTATTAGCTATTGCAGTCTGTTTAACTAATGATGGTGCCACAAAGGTGGGGCATAGGGGATGGGCAGGGTGTGGCAGTCCGTGGGATGTGAAGGAGGTAAGTGACCACCAAAGCAAATATCTCGTGGTATCTGTCCTTGGGAAATGATCAGAACCCACTCCCCATAATCCCTAGCGTACACAATAGCACTAGGTAGCAATTGTTGCTTTAGTTAATAAAACAAGAATTATATGTATTCTACTATAAATAATTCCTAAATTCTTTTCTTTTTCATTTTAGTAAAATGCAGGACATATTTATTGATCAAAAGTGAAAGCTCCAGAGATCTGGGAAGAGACCCCTAAAACCTGTTATCAGACATATTACTGGGGAATCCGGATTCCTTTTGTGGGTTCTTTGTCTTACAGAGAAAAGAATTTAAAAACTGTCCCAGTGTGAGAGATGTCTCTGCTGGTAAAGGTGGTTGTGCCAAGACCTGAGTTTAAGCTCTAGGACTCCCGTGGTGGAAGGTGAGAAGCATCTCCTATAGAGCTCTCCTCTGACCTCCACACACACTTTGGTCACCAAGCAACTGCCTAGTTTGTTACTTCATGATTAGAAAAGATGGAGAGACATCCTTTCTTTCAGATGCTTCATGTACAACTCCCCGATTTCCAAGACATCTGAACTTTCACGTTTAGTTCTGGTTAATCTCGGGAACTTAAAATAAGCATTCCTGGCACACAACAGGGGGCATGTCCTCATTTGCTCCTATTCTGAAGGCAAGTGATGTTTAACTGGGAGACTCTACCATATAATTAGTTACTTTGGGAAGTTGAATCAAATTTGGGGAATCTGGTAAAGTTTTTTTTGGTGAAAGGAAATCCAGTCAGGAGTATGAAAAATGACTCCATTGTCTCAGGAGGATTCAGGACTCTCAACACCTATTAAGTAGGGACCCAGCGAGCGTCCTTCATCCTTGTGGCCTCCCTTGTACTCTGATTTGTGCACATCGTCACTACTCCAAAACCCTGGGTTTTGGACACTTCTTCTTGATTGTTTTGTATCTATGATCCTACGCTTTTTTGCAAGCAAAATGAGGAAGTGTTTTCTAGAAAATTCTACCATCATTTCTTGTCCTAAAAAATGTTTGAATAAAGAGTACAAAAGGCTAGACTATGCTGTGTCGTAGAAGTTGGCATATGATAGCTACAGTACAGCCATTGTTTCTCTTAGAATGAAGTAAGATTTTTAGGATGCAAAGCCCAGTGTAAACTTTCTTGGGATCAATGTTAGGATAATAGGGATGATGGATGCTCTGGCTTTTTTAAATAAGTGGTCTGGGCCTTAAATAGCATACCAAGTTTTCTGCTTTTCTACCTTGCTCTTGGCTCTATAATCAGTTCATAATGGCCCAATAAAGTTTCTGAACTAGACTCCAATTGAACCAGTGTAGACTAGATTCTCTTTTCTGAATTGATGGTTTTACTCAAAGAGTGGAGTTTTATGAATAGAGTTAGTCCTGAGGCAAAGATCTGACCTTTGCCTTAGCTACTGTGTGGGGTCACGCTGATATTTGGAACTGTCACAAAAGGGTGAAGGTCTTTAATGAAGATCAGTGTGGAGGAGGCAAGTGCTGATTGCTTAAGATAAGGAAATAATGTCTATCACCAGGAGAACCATAATTACAAATTAATTGCTCCACAGATAATCCCTTCATAGGGCAAAGGGGCCTGAAGGGTCTCCAGGGCCAAAGCCGGGGGCCATGGAGAAATTTTCTTAAGGAGAAGTGCTGAGGAGTCCAGCATGAGTTAGATGACCAGAAGGGAGCCAGATATTGAAGGGGGGAAATGTGTTTTCAATGGAAGAGACCGTGTACAATACTTCCTTAGCAGCGCGCACATAGCATATTGCCTGAGGCAGCATGTAGCTGCAGTAAAGGGAAAGACATCATGTCATGGCATGTCGATGGCCAGAGGCCAGGTCATCAGAAGGATGATCCATGATGGGATATGAGCATCAAGAAGGAAGTTATTTTTTCTAGTTCACTTCTATGAGGGTAGTATCCAAACTAGTGCTTGGTATGTGGAAGGCACATGCCTTCTTTTATGAGTGGATACTTGAGAAATAGTTTCTATTCTAACTTTAGTTCATAGGCAGATGGAGCCTATCAACAGCACCAACATGTGTAATTATAAAAATTGTGTTATAAGAATCAAATGTAAGAACATAAATACAAGTGCTTTGTAATGTAGCAACTTCTGGAAACTGAGAAAGTAGAGCAGTTGTTGCCTGTGTGTGTCAGATGGCCGTTAGCTCTCTTGCTAAGTGATATCATCCATAAAACTGTCATCACCCCAACCCAAGACTCTATCCCCACTAAACTGAAATCGTTATTCCTTTTCCCTACCAGTGCTGGGCAAACTGCACTCTGTTCTATCTTCATGAATTCACCCCTTTAAGGCATTTCATATAAGTGGAATTACGCTATATTATTTCTCTAGAAATAAGCAATTTATTTGCAGACTTCCTGTCTTTGTATCTGCATCTCCAATCCATACTCACACAGAATTTATTACCCCCTCTTCTTTGTATTCTTGCATTTCCATTCTCCACCCCTACACCTGACTCGCCTCAGTGACACACTTTCTCTCATATCTGCATTCACTAGGTACCTGGGTTATGCTGTGCTTAGCCGGTGTGGCTCATGGTATTGACTGCTATAGAAGAGCAGCTTAGCATTGGTGGTTTGTCAGTGGATTAAGGAGGTTTTAAAACACAGTTAATTGGAAAAGATTTCTACTCTTCAGTAAGTCTGGCACTACTTGAGAGTCTCTTCATATCTCTCTAGTTTGATTCTGCACTACCACTCTCTCCTTTGTGAAAAAACCCCCGTCAGTGAGACATGGTGTTGTTTACCTTCACAGGTACAAGCCTGCTCCTCAATAGTTGAATCTTCTCTGACACATTTTCTCATGTTTCTTAAGTTAAAACTTGCAAATGCGTGATGGACGGTCTCCCTGTTCATCATAGCTGCTGATGTTTTCTAAACTTGGGAAAACCTTGTTCTCAATTTGTGCTCAATTTCTTAGAAAGGTGAGCTCTCATATTTCCAATAAATGAATTTCCATTTGTCTTTTTAGCACAAGAATATTTATTCCTCCTCCTGGGATTTGTCCCAATCACTCAGAATTACGTTTCTTTTGGAAATTTCTGGTTTCGACTAACCACATTACATTTCTAGATTGACAAGGGTTTTCTTCTCTCTTTTGTTCCCTCCTCTAGCTTAGGAAGATTGCAGAAACATCCATTTGTATGGAAAAAAGAAAAAGATATTCCCTTCACATTCCCTTTTCTTTTTTGTATTTAGGGGTTCGAACATGCTCAGCTTATGCAACCATTAAGTTACATGCCCCATGCTTGAATTTTCTTAATACAGCTTCATGGGGTAACAAAATGGTAGCCAGGAGCTTGATCTATAGAAGTTAATTTCTATTCAACTCTCTGGGGAAAAAAACCCACAAAAAAAACCCTTGTATTTTGTTAAGTGCTAAGTTTTTTTTTTTTTACCTGTTTAACAAGTACTGAGTTCTGGATGTACAAGAACTTAACATGCTGGAGGCAAAGTGCTAAGTTCTAGAGACACTATGATGAAGATATTTATGATACTTTAGCAGAGTCCAAGGGTAGATGCAGAGAAGACAGACATATAACCCAGCACACAACAGAAGAGCAAGTACCAAGGTCTGCAAAAGTATTAGTGACAGTGACACCGCCATGACATATGTGACATTCCCATATGCCAGGTGCTGCTATCCTTTCAGGTTCATGACAATCCTGGGATGTTAGCACTTATCCTGTCTTACAGATGAGCACTCCGAGGCCTAGAAACATTTAAGTGATTTGTCTGAAGTCCCACAGCTGATCAGTGGCAAAGTTGGTATGTAGGACTGACCGATGCAAATGCAGCGACATTGAGAAGACCTTCATGAAGAGACATGTCTCTACTTGGAGGTGACAGAGATTAGAGTTTGCAGGAAAAAGGCTCTAAGGAAGGCCTTCTAGACAGCATGGATGATAGATGAATGCAAGCCACGGGAAAGAGCAAGTTATGCTTAAGGGGTTGAAAGAGTGCAAAGGGAAAAAGGGATGAAGCCTTAGCTGTCGGGACTTCTTACTGCAGATGGCAAAGGGCAAGACAGGCTAATCAGAGGGATTCTGCTTTGTCTTGAGATGAGCAGGAAGCCATTATAGGATGGTGAAAGCTCCCCGAGGAGCAGAGTTGAGAGTGGACTGGTGGGAGGTGAGAGGGGACATGGGGAGTTAGATGGTTGCTGGGGAGAATTCAGATGAGACACACTAAGCTTTAAGGCTTTAAGGCAGTGAATGGAGAGAGGGAGAGCCACGGGATGTAAGGAAGCAGAGTCTATAGTGACTGCTGTACCCATAGCATGTAGAGGGGGCAGAGGAAGTTCTTGCTCGGGTAGCACAGTGGTCATCAGGGAAACAAGGCAGTAGAACAGAGTTGCTGTGAAGGGTGAGATGGATTCGGTGTTATAGGTATATTGAATTAAAAATTTAATTAATAAATCCCAGGGTCAGGTTACTGCTACCTGCACCAATGGTTTATGTTCCCGAATGCAACACACACACACACACACACACACACACACACACACACCCTTGCCCTTTATATTTTGATATGCCTTAAACAGCACAATAGCGGGGCCACTTCTTACCCTCCAGGCAGTTAATCCACCTCGTGCTGATTATCCTGAGTTATTATTTACTGAATTCTATATTCTACCTTGGTTCCCTGGGCCCAGTTGGGCAGCTGTCTGGGTCACACTCTCTTGACTCCTATACATGGTGGCCATGCCTCTCTGTCCTCCACACTTCTCAGGCATGGCTTCTCTCCTCTCCCTCCATAGCAGATGTCCCTGCATGGCGGATGTCCTCCTTCTTCCTCTCTTCCGGTCCCAAGCTTAGGAAATTCCAAAACCCACCTCTGACTGTCCTTCCCAGCGGTTGGCTGTTGGCATTTTTATTTACCAATCAGAACCAATTGGGGGCAGGTTCTCAGAAGCTACGAGCAGTGCAGTGTCTACTCATGTAAGCAGTTTTGGGGACCCAAATTAACATTAGACTACATGCAGCATTAGGCCAAAAACTACTACACAGATGATTTTGAGAGTCTGTATTTGAGAGGTTGGTATCAGGAAGACAATTAAGTAAGATAGGTAAATATGAAACTTAAGAGACAGATTAGAATGGTAGCTATGCTTCTGTGAGCCTCATGAGTTTGATGACTTAAGTCATAGATATCTGAGGTTGGGCTAGGCCAAGGTATACAGGTATAAAGATTAGTATTTCTTAACCTGTGGGTTGCAACCCTTTTAGCAAACGTCAATCTCCAAAAATATTTACATTATGATTCGTAACCATAGCAAAATTACAGGTATAAAGTAGCAATGAAAATGTTTTTATGGTCAAGGATCTCTACATCATGAGGAACTGAATTAAAGGGTCGCAGCATTAGGAAGACTGAGAACCACTGCTCTAGAATAAGAAGAAGGCTCAGAGGGGCTGGAGAGATGGCTCAGTTGTTAAGAATCCTGGTTGCTCTTTCAGAGGTCACAGGTTCAATTGCTAGCATCCACATGGCAGCTCACAACCATCTGTAACTCCAGTTCCAGGGTGTCTGCCACCCTCTTCTGGTCTCCACAGGCAAGAGGCATACATGTAGTTCACAGACAATGAAATACAAATACTTTAAAAAAGAGGTCTCAGGTCACCCCTGGACCACTGCCACATTACATGAATCATCCCAGACAAAGCCATCTTTGTGGAAGCTGAGAAAGGCAGAGGGAAAAGGAAAAATGCAAAGGAGTAGGTTGGTCAGAAACTTAAAGAGAACACTGCAGAGATGCGGGATGCAGATCGCAGAGGAAAGTCCTTCCAGGAGCCAACAACAAAGCTGACTGCAGATGATCATGGTAACAGGCAGTTTGTGGCATGGTAGGAATAGGCAGAGGTCATAAGAGAGAGATTAGTGGAAAAGGTACAGGAGGAGGAGGTCATAAGAGGGAGGTTAGTGGAAAAGATACAGAGGCGGAGGTCATAAGAGGGAGGTTAGTGGAAAAGGTACAGGTGGACAACAAATTTCAGAAACAAATGTTTGACTGACGAGCAATAGGGAGCAAGCTAGAGGGAGAGAGGGAACACAGGAGACATGAGAAATCCTATTACTATCCCAAAGGATCGAGGAGCTGAGAGAGATGGGGAGGGAGAGGGAGTGAAGAGAAAAAATGGTTGATAGACTGGGGTGTCTATCCCTTGATAGGGTTGGGGAAGGCAGAGGATAATAGAGTTCACAGCCCAGAGAAGGGCTGGTCACTTCCCCATGGGCAGGACCTATGGAGTCATGGTATGTTTGATATCGGAAAGTTGCAAGCTGTAATTAAGGATGGAGTTTGGTTTGTCTGTCACAGAGACAGTGAGACCTTCTGATGAGACAACAGTGGACAGTAAAGGGAGGGTGTGCCTCTAAAGCTTTCAGGATAGTTTAGTGGGTACGAACCAGAGAGGGGCCACAGAGGAAACAGGAGGACAGAGGATGGAGTGCAGCCTTGCTGGAAGCCACAGCCTCCTCTCTGCGCCCATGTTCAGAGCCATGTGCTTTTCTATGCCTTGAGTCCAAGTCAAGAAACATGGATGTGGGACTCCAATCCAAGGCTGGGAGCATTTGGTGGAGGAATGGCAGAAAGAAAGTGCTGCGGAAGAAGAGGTTGTCAGGGAAATGGTTAAAGCAAGAAATCTTGGCCTTAACGTGGCTGTCGGAAGACAGAAGACTAAGAAGCAGAAATCTGGGGATGGTGCTGGTGTCAAAAATCTTGGAATGGCTTAAATTTGGTATTTCAAAGGCAGAGAATTTTATAGGAGAGGAAATCCACTGGAGGGGCCAAGGACCTAGGGAACCAGAACTAAGTGGAGGGCATATCGGGCTGGTTCAGAAGGACCCAGTGAATCTGGAGGCCCAGGAGACTGCTGGCATAGATGTAGGCTTCAAGATGAATTTCACTCAAATTTGAAATTCATCTATGTGGCACGAGGAAGTAGAATTCTATTTTTAAATGTTTAAAGCCCTATTTATTTATTTATTACTTATTCATTTATCATAAGAGGTACATAGAGAGAGGAGGAGGAAGAGAGGGAAGGTGGGTATGCTCACACACATGCTCGCATACCATTTATTTATTTTTATTTATTTATTTATTTTTTTCCTCCTTTTTTATTTTTGATACTTTATATACATTTCCAATGTTTCCCCTTTTCTGAGTCTCCTCTTTGTATACCCCCCATCCCCTCCCCAACCCGCCTCTAGGAGGGAATTCCAC